>OZ010588.1:68280179-68405179 GCA_963932145.1 Acanthosepion lycidas | reverse complement strand
TTCACCTATCATTATCTTTACTTGTATTGAAATTAACTGCCTATTCTGTTTTCCCTTTTTTTTGTAAAATCCGTAAAAATCATCTTATAAGAATCCCAAATGGACATAGTCTACACACTCATTCTATTAGGTTGGTGCAAAAATAATGACGTAATAATGTCGTTTTTTGACGTTAAAAATACGTCAAAAAACGACATTATTACGTCATTATTTTTGCACAAACCTAATACTTCTGGTTTTCGACGAGCAAACACTTCCAAACATCGCACACGCTTTTGTACACGCGCAAATATATACATTCGGTTTCATATTCACGTCGATAGATATAAACAGATTGACATTGATAAAATGATAGATGGTTCTTCATATAAAAATATATCCTGATAGATAGATAGACAGATAGATAGATAGATAGACAGATATTAGTTTGGGGCAAAAATAATATCGTTTTTTGACGTTAAAAATGCGTCAAAAAACGATATTATTTTTGCACCAACCTAATAGATACACACAGGCTGATATATAGATATGAGTGTGTGCTGAAAAGTTCATAAGCTGACAATGAAGGAGTGATGCTATACTTGTGAAATTTTGCATGTATTAATTCCAATGCTTCGTATTAATAACTGTATGGTGTCCTCCCAGGTACACTGAAATCTCACCTGGTAAATAAGACTTCAATTGTAACTATTAGGTTGGTGCAAAAATAATGACGTAATAATGTCGTTTTTTGACGTTAAAAGTACTTCAAAAAACGACTTTATTACGTCATTATGTTTGCACCAACCTAATAGTTACGACTTCTCTTGAAAATGGACATAAAATGGTGTTATCAGTTTCCTACAGAAAAAGAGTTTAATCCCAAAAGACATCCATGCTGACATGGTTGATACATTAAGTGATGACGCTCCAGTTTTATCAACAGTGCAATAGTGGGCAGCCTAATTTAGGAGGGGAAAGGAGAATCTTGAAAATGACTCAAAGTCTGGACATCCTGCGACTTCTTCTACCGTGGAAAATGGTGACGGATGGCAGGCGATTGACTATAAATAAAGTAACCGATGCTATTATCATATCCCAAGAGATAGAGCGAGTAGAGAATATGCTACACGATGGACTTTTCATGATGAAGGTTTCAGCTCAGTCGGGGCTACGTCTCCTGATACTTGATCAAAATCGCATTTGTTTGATAACATCAGGTGAAAATTTGACAGATCCATCTGCTTTCCTTGAGCGTTTCCTAACCCAGTGTTATGGTCCGGTTCCTTGTACCACGGTGATAGTCCAAGGTAGAACCAATAAAGAAGAACTCGAATACGTATATGGAATAACACAGATATATTATAAACAGGAATATATACAGAGAAGTAGAAAGTGTTAGTACGAACAATCAGGTTTAGTAGTAATTGTCTGAACGCGACTGCTTCGGACTGCCTCTGACTCGACTGACTGACTGGCTCGCTCAGACTGACTGACTCCTGACGGACTTCACTCCAAACTTCAGACTGAACGGTATTTAGTCACCACCCACGAGGGCATCATGTGGCACAAGGCAGGTTGAACGTGGGATCACCGATTGATAAATTGTGGACTCTAGAGGATAATTTTGATAAGTTGTGGTATCTAGCGGATAATTTTAATAAATTTTGGAATCTAGAGGATAATTTTGAGAAATTGTGGAGTCTAGAGGATAATTTTAGTAAATTTTGGAATCTAGACTCCACAATTTATCAAAATTATCATTTAGATTCCACAAATTTATCGATTTGGTTCGGCCAAAAATATGCCACTTGAACCTGTATAAACGGGTTCAGGGTCGGTTTACCTCCCCGAATGAGACTCCGTCCTTCGCCGTAGCCTCGTTCAGGTTCCGCCCCGCCCGAAGGAGGAGAGTTCAACCGATCAGCCGGTCAGCCGGTCGCCCGACTTCGGACTGAATAGTATTTAGTCCCACCCCAATGAGGGCATCATGTGGCATAAGGCGCCAGTTTAACATGGGATCTCCGAGCCCGTGGGATCGGTCAAAAGTATGCCCTTTGAACTCGTATACGTGGGTTCAGGGTCGGTTAACCCCCCCCCCGAAAGAGACTCCCCCTTTCATCGTAGCCTCCTTTGGGTTCCTCTGCGTTCAAAGGCAGAGAGTTCAACCGATCAGCCGGTCGCCCGACTTCGCACTGAACGGTATTTAGTCAGCCCTCCACGAGGGCATCATGTGGCACAAGATCGGTTTAACGTGGGGTTTCCGAGCCCGTGGGGTTTCCGAGCCCGTGGGCTCGGGCAAAAATATGCCCTTTGAACCCGCATAAACGGGTTCAGGGTCGGTCTACCACCCCGAAAGAGACTCCGCCCTACGGCGTAGCCTCCTTCGGGTTCCTCCCCGCCCGAAGGTAGAGAGTTCAACCGATCAGCCGGTCGCCCGACTTCGGACTGTACGATATTTATTTATACAAAAAACGTATAAAATGTGGCACAAGGCCTAAAAGGGGGATGGGGAATGACGGTCTTCTTCTGTCTTAAATCTAAACTTAGCTAGTCCCATACACGGACCCAAACAAACTAACAATATTCCAATCACCAAAACAACACATTCACTCCTACCTTTCTTACTACGTCCACCATAATGCCTCAAATTCTCTATGAAGTCCTAACTAGTCCCCTTATGTACAAAAATTGTCTGTGGGGGGAAGGTCAATAAAATAACAACTTTTAAAAGATCCCCAAATGAGTATATACAATATGACTTAAGTATTTACAATAAAAACAAAACAAAACTGTGTTAGTAATAAAAACCCCCACAAACCATAAATGTGGCAGCAAAATCAGTTAACTAGACGAAATCAATGCGGGGCTAAGAAAAAATAAGAAAAAACATTAATTCCTCCAAGCATTCACACAGACACACACACATTCATACACAACAACAAATACGAAAAAGCACACACACGAAACGAAAGTCGCCCCGCATCCACCAGAGAACTGAAGTCACTGACCACCTAATGAGGGAGGGGATGGGGAATTAAAACAAAAGGAAAATAGGGACAGAAATAAAAGGGGCCAATGCGCATGCATACCCTAGCTAAGTTTACTAGAAAAAAGGGAAAACTAAAGATTCAAAATCGAAAACCTAGTCTAACCTAAAATCTGGGTGGGTTGCCTATGTTCAACCCTGTTAGGACAAATCCTGTACATAACCGACATCCAAGTGCCACTCTAGGTCAGCCCCTTTCACCCTACACATTCGCGCAAGATTCACCCACCTTTTGCCAAATTCCGATGAGGTGAGCCGCCGCCTTTCCGTCCTAATCTTGACTTTAAGCTGATGCTTAAAGTACAAGATCAGTTGGGAAGAGGTGAACTTCTCGCCCTCATGGAATCCCTTCTGACGCGTCGTCCAAATCACGACTCTCATAATCCCTAGTAAGCAACAGAACACATAGTGTTCAGCCTTCGTCAATTGCGGCACCACATTGCTACAAACAGAACTGGCTTCCAGGACAAAGAACTTTCCCTGCAGCATGCGAACCATGAGGCCTTCAACAAACTTGCACAACGGCACTACCGTCTTGCACTGAAAAAAGGCGTGACCAATGGTCTCGACTTCCCCAGTGCAGCGACGACAGTTTGGATATTTCTCCAAACCTGCTGAACAAAGTCTCTTGCCGACCCAGAGGGCCCCACGAATCATTAGCCAGGTGAGTGATGCCTCATCGTTATTGAGACATTTCAACCCAGGCGCCCAAGGCCATATCGAGCGAGCCTCCTGCTTCGTAAGACCGAGCTCGTCGATCAGATCATCTTGAACGGACCCCCTGACTAACAATTGATACAATGCCTTACGAGACAACGCCTGGGCGTCGGAGAGGCCATCCGTCGTCCGTAAGAGGAGCTTCAAAGCACTACGACATTCGCGGTAGAAGGCACACTCGGCACGAGGTCTACGGCCGGCCTCCTCCTCGCACGAGTGCACACTTCTCAGGGATGGGAAATGTTTTCGGACATCTTCTTTCCAAAAGGTGCCCACCTCATCCAATCCGCGACACATTCGGTCTAGAAAGGTAATGCGAAGCATATATTGACGAATCTCAATGCTAGGCATACCCAGACCGCCCTCAGAGGGATGAAGGCAACAGATCTCGCGAGTTACCATAGGGGCCTTGTCTCTCCACAAGAAAGAGAACAAGGTCCGGACTAATGACATTAGTCTGGCATACGGGAGCGGAAGCACAGAAAGTCGGTAAAGGAGGATCGGATATATGTGTGAAACACATACCTCCGCCCTTCCCTTCAGGGAAAGTCTCCTCCGAGACCACAGATTAACCGCGATCTCGGCCTTCCCCTGCACCTCCGACCAATTCATTTCCAACTGGAGATCAGGACCGAACCAGACGCCGAGTATCTTGATCGGCCCATCCGTCCAGAGGAAAGGTCCGGGAAGAGAATTTCCCTTCCACGAACCCAACCGCAAGCCCACAGACTTATCGCGGTTGATCTTGGCCCCTGTCACCATCTCATACCCACTGATCTCTTTGCTGACTTCGTCAATCTCGGCTCTGCTCGACACAAGAACCGAAACGTCGTCAGCATAGGCAGAATACCTGGCTGAGGTGGAAGCCCCAGGCAGGGAAATTCCGCGCAGGACCGGATTCGCCTTCAACTTGCGAAGGAATGGTTCCAACGCAAGAACGTAAAGCAGAGGCGAGAGCGGACAACCTTGACGAATGGAGCGAGACAATACGAAAGGCTTCGATCTTACCCCATTCACTTCCACCAGCGCACCGGGGGTCGCATACAAAAGTCGGATCCAGGAGCGAAAGTCGGCTCTGAAACCGGCCGCCGAAAGGACAGCCTCCAGAAATCGATGGTCAACCCTATCGAAGGCCTTGGACTGATCTAAATTGATCAGCGCGGCATCACTGTCGACTTGTTCTAAGATCAAGCGTACCATATGAAGGTTATCCTGAATAGTCCTGCCCTTCACAGCACAAGTCTGTTCGGGGCCAATCAGACTAGACAGGACAAGCTGCAAACGGTTGGCTAAGATCTTCGCCAAAATCTTTAAGTCAGTGTTTAACATCGTTAAAGGGCGAAAGTTCCCTAACCCATCCCCACTGTCCTTGTCCTTACGCAGCAACTTGATCACACCCCTGGTGAAGCGTTGGGGTAAAGACCCCTGCTTCATCCAGTGGTTGTAAATCAGTTCCAGCAAAGGAACAAAAACGTGCGACAACCTCAAGTACACTTCGTAGGGAAGACCATCTAATCCCGGAGACTTATCCAGGCCAACCTGCTTCAGCGCTTCCCAGATCTCCGACTCTGTAATGGGACCCTCGCACCTAGCCGCTTCAGCTGCCGAAAGGCAGGGAAAGTCAGCTAAATAGGCGTCGAACTGAGCAGAGCTCAGACCGGGCTCCCTGGTGAAAAGATCCTGAAAGTAGTCCCGAAACACCTCACATATGCCCGCGTTTGTGGTCACGGTCCGCTTATCCGGCAACGTGACGCATGCGATATGTCGCTTAGACGCGCTTCGATTTTCCTCTGCACGCAGTTCAGCGGCCATATTCGTTGCCTCAGAAGACATTCTTTTTAACCTAGCCCTAACTACCAGAGCTTGATCCTTCTTGATAAGCAAGGAGGACAACTCTGCCTTAGCTAAAGCTATGTCCCCACTAACACGGGATTTCACTGCCCGATCGACTTTATCTTCTAAAGCAGTTTGCGCCGCTAATCTATCTAGATTGAGTCGACGACTAAAATCGGCAGCAAACGTACGAATTTGAGATTTTAATTTGCCCCACCAGGCATTTCCCACAACCGCACCCGTCAATTCCCTTTGTATCATTAGTAAAAGCTGGTCCCGGAAACCCTGATCACCAAAAAGGGAACAGTTCAATTTCCAGTAACCAGCCAATCTAACCTTAGGCTTATCTAAGTTTACACGGACCCGGACAAGCCTATGATCCGTATAAACTATATAATGGAAACTTGGACACCCTAAGAGCCCTACGTCGACTCTCCTAACTAAGACCCGGTCCAGGTAGCTCGCAAGCGTCCCCGGAGCCGAGTTGCCACTAGTTGTCCAAGTCCATGCTACCTCCCGAGGGTGTTCATTCCGGAACTTATCGACAAGATCAAACTCATCGATAAAGTCCCGAAATGGTTTCACATCCGGGTTGTTAGTACCTTGTTTTTGCCCTATGCGATCTATATCGGGGTCAAGGACGGCATTCCAATCCCCCGCTAAAACTACCCGACGAGACGTCGTCAAGAATGGCGCGATCTGCCGAAACAAAGCAGGCCGCTCGGAATGGGTATTGGGCGCATAAACCCCAATGAGACGTAGAACCTTATCCTTTATGGTAACATCCAGCACGCAAAGTCTGCCCGCCGGATCCGCGAAGACAAGGGTACAAGCAGCCTTCAAAGACTTGCTCACTAGCCAAGAGACACCCCTCGAACGACCATCAAAACAGGCTGAATAAACGGCGAACCCCTTAGACAGTATGTCCTCACGATCATGAGAAGAAAAACGGGTCTCTTGTATACAACATACATTCACCCCGAGGCGCTGAAGATCACGAGTGAGCCTCGCCCTGCGAGACTCGGACCTCAGGCCCCGGACATTTAAACTAGCTAACCAGAGTGCCATTGTCAAGCCGATTAGGGTTGTCCTTCAGGATAGAACATGGCTGGGGTGAGGACACCGACAGCTCGTCCCATAGATCCGGACGCCATCTCATTTTCGACGGTATCATCTTGAGACAAACCGCCGATGTCCGAGGGGTAGGTGAGTTTGAGAGCCCTATAAAGGGATGGGTGAACAAAAACTGGGACCCTCCCTTTCAGTTTTTGATCACATTCATTTGTTTCTGGGTCTAGAAGATAGGCAGCTGGGGGTACCATTTTGAGTGACGACTGGGCCTCCTCTATCATGCCCCAAATCTCCCGCGTACCCGGGCCAGATCTAATAACAGTCAGGATTCTTGAGGCCGAAGGGAAGTTATTCGGATTCTCCACATCTAGGCCATTTACCTTTTTAAAATTCCAAAGAATCTTCAGATCTTTTGGGTTACGTGTTTGGCCAAAAACCCTTTCTGCTTGGTCCCGGGGTACGCGGCAGACGTCTTCCCCTGGGAGATATGGTGGTTTGATTTTTTTCTTTTTCTTGTCGGTAATGGATTGTGCATCTGGACTTCTTAATCTTTTTTTTTGAGGTGAATGTATGGGAGTTGACATGGGTGTGACATTGGGGGTGGTAGATGGTGTCCACCCGGTAGGCGTCCTCACTGGCGAAGGTTTAGAAGAATGACGCGATTTAGCTGGTGAGCTTGATGCAGATTTGGGCGGAGGTGGTTTTATGAAAGACTTTTTAGATGAAGAAGGGGAAGACGGGGCAGAGGATAGGGGGCCCGGTGCCCCCAGCGATTTTTGACTTTTGCCACGCTTTATCTCCAACTTTTCTTTCAGTTTTTTCAGGTCCAAAATCTTTTCCCAACTTGGCTCGTTAAGTTTCTGGGCTTTTGTTGCGTTAGTTTCGTAAGACGCCGAGGCGTCGCCCTCGGAGCTGGTAGAGGGAATGGGGCTGTAGGTGACTTTGTCCCCGGTGTCATGATGGGACTGAAGAACCGCTGTTTGGGTCTTCCCCTTGCCCCTAACTACGAGGCGCCATTCCCCCTCTTCCTTCTCCTTATCCACACTTGTGGTAGGCGTCGGCTTCGGGGGTAATGAGGGTCTGGGCCCAACCGGGGGATTTTCCTCACCGGTCCGCCTCGCAGCTAGGCCCACTACAGGCGCCGCGGATTTTAGCTTCTCGGCCAAGGGGGGATTTTGGTCGCCAGCGACCGGAACTCCAGGGGCCTTCTTTCCTGGGCAGGAGGAGGAAAGGTGACCAGTCTCTCCACACCTCCAGCAAGTTGGTCTTCGACTTCGGACTGTACTCCTTGCTTCCTCTTGAGGCGCAGTATTTATTACGTATGGAATAGTCCATTATATTATTATGGGTAAGGTCCCATAACACCCATTCTGGGTGTCAGGTTTTTCACTTTGACACAGTGACAAAGAGACAAACCAAATGAGGAAGGAAATAGAGTGATAGTGTACTCATATTATTGCATTTATATATTCATGAAGAAGAAACTGATACAATTTATAGTATATAATTATGATTTATTAGGTTGGTGCAAAAATAATGACGTAATAATGTCGTTTTTTGACGTATTTTTAACGCCAAAAAACGACATTAATTCTTCATTATTTTTGCACCAACTTAATACATATTGACTGTATTTTCTTGTACTTTCACTAATTATTTACGTCGACGAAACTAAATACACTTCTACATCGACATTCATATAATGAAGCATCTCCTACAAAATTAAAGCGTATTTTCACATGTACCATTGAGAAAGCTGAATCACCGAGCTGAATTCAAAATCCGTTTGAATCTATTACTGTCACTCCTTAGTAAAGCATTGGAGTTAAATATACGAAAGTCAAAATTAAGCCAGCATGTTTTCTGCAGATTAGGATCACTGCTCTTTGTTCCACCTTGGTGGTAGTCACATAAAGCCGGACAGATATTCCTGGTTTTGAAATACCCTAAATAATTTTAGGCTCAACTTCATTAAAGTTAATTGTCTTAAGGCGACATTTAAGCGGAAATTTCTAATTAAATGATAGGGGTTTCCATGTAGAAATTCTTGTTGGCAGTTTAGAGAAAAATATCTGAAAAGATATTAGACATTGCATTTAACCCATCTATTCTTCCTTTTCGGAAATTACATTGCCAAAAATGGATCCAACATCTACGAAAATATAGGAAGAGATGTTCAGATCATGATTTTTTGATGAATACAAGGTAAGCTTTGTTTCAAAACAAATGCGAATAGATATCAATGTAACGTATGAGTAACTATGATTTAGATAATTTCGCAAGAAGAGTTTTCTTACATTTTACAGATTTTTTTTTAACTTACTCTAAAACAAAAGGTCTTATTCCGTTTTTTTTTTATGCGGACAAAGAAACTGGAAAAATGGAGATGAGACAAGCTAGAAACAAAGTAAGTAAAGAAACAAGAGAGCGATAAACCGTCATAAATTGTCTTGATTTGCCTGACTTTTTACTTGCATGGACCCAATGTCAACCTGATATAGGCTACTTTTGTAAAGAAAGTCAAATTTATCTGTCGCTAACATTTATTGCAATAATATGCAAAGGATTCTCCAAGCACCCCCCCACACCAAAAAATCAGAAAAACCCAACTCTCGAAGACTGAGAATATAAAATTAATAAATGATTGAGTATGTGCGAGTTTTGATTAATTTTAAACGATCATAATTTGTCAAATGCTTGTGCAGGTGCTCATCACTTTTTCTTCTTATCTTTATTTTTATTTTCTCTAGTCTTTCCTTTAATTTTTCTTTATACTATTTTTTTTTAAAAGCTTCATTTAATTTGCGATTACATATTTCCTAATATCTCACTCTATGTCTCTCTAAATCGTTCTCTGCTTTCTTCATTCTTAATTATCCTCTTCTTTTTCTTAATGTAGCATTTTCCCTTTCCTATCGTTAGCGATATCATTCAGAAGTTATCAATTCAGAAAAAGCATAAGAAACTCATTGAATGTTTCTGTCATCATTATTCTGTGGTTTATATTGGATATTATATAACAACAAGGTTCTACAATATTTAACTCTTCGGAATAAGGTTCCAATCAATTTTTTGCCCGGGTGAACTCACAACTCATACTTCACAGAACTTTGAATTAGTTTGCAATACATCTCTTACCCGGATGAACACGACCTACAAGCGTAAACGATTTTATGAATAACTTACCAATGATTCCGTTGGTCGGTCTCATTATCCTAAACTTTTTAATTATTAGGTTGTTTCAAAAATAATGATGTAATGATGTCGTTTTTTGACGTATCTTATAACGTCAAAAAACGACATCATTACGTCATTATTTTTGCACCAACCTAATAGATTCCAATAATTTTGTTACCCGGATGAATTCCACACGTCTTAAATAATTAAACGCTTTTCTGAATAACTTTAAAATGTTTCTGCTAGTCGGATGCACTCAACTGATTCTCCATACTTCACCGAACTTTTGAGTTAGTTTAAAATAATATCTATTACCCGAAAGAACTTAACGCCTCCTACATACCTATAATTTTTTCTCAATAACTTTCCAATGATTCTCTTGGTAGGATGAACTCAACTCATTATTCACCGACATTTTGTATTAGTTTCCCATAATTCTGTTACCCGGATGAACTCAATACGCCCTATATATGTAAACGTTTTTATGAATAAGTTTCCAATGATTCTTTTGCTCTTACGGACTCGAATCATTTTCCTTTTTTTCAATTTCATCCAACCTTTCCCCTATTGTCTTTGGAACCGTTTCCAAAGCTCTGATGTTAACTGACAAGACTGGTACTTTTATTTTCAACAACATCCTCTGCTCCCACGTAAAATCCAGATACATATCAATTTTATCAACTCCATCATGTTTTGCTATGTGGCCTGCCGGAATAATTCATTATCTAGCACGTCCTCCTTATTGTTTGCTACTAACAGGTCCAGTTTTCTATCTTGGATTCGATAACCGATTGGATTTCAAAGTATCGGAGGATTCTTCTGTTTTTACTTGCCCATCTCCTTCATTTTAACTTCTTTATTTTCCCTTCTACACGCCCTACTCAATATTTACTTTCATCGATCTCTCTTGATTTTAATCAATCTACCTGTCTTTCTTCACTTTTTGTTTCCATTATCTATCTTAACATAGAAACTTGCCTGTTGCTACGAACTCATCGCCCCAACTTCTATTTTTCTCTCCCAAGTTGCTTCCAATCAGTTCCTACGTACATAATGAATACGTTCATCTATTTCTCTTCCAATGTCTTTTACATAGTATTACGTTAGTGAAAAAAATAATGTCGTTTTCTCACATAGTAACATATATGAGAAAACGACATTATTTTGCACCAATCTAATATCTTTCTTTAAACTAAATAGTTGAAAAGCCGAAGCTAAAAGGGACGGAAAAAAATCAATTCCCTACAGAGGTGCGACAGCGATGTTGTTAATTAACCATAGTCAAAATTATTACTGTAAACAATTCCCAATAATTATTGGTTTGTTTGTTTGTTTGGGTTTTATGGCATATCAACCACTGTGGGTTATTTAATGCCAAATCCAGTTTATATGAATTTTAAATGCCTATTTTGTATGGAATAAAAAATGTATAGCTGGCAACATTGTTTCAAAAACTTAGAGCTGGGAACATTATTGTTTCAAAAACTTAGAGCTGGCAACGTTATTTTTCTGAAAACATTATCTTGCTGTTAGATGCAGTTTATCGCCATACCCAGGACGGGGATGTAGTTTACCGTCAAACCCAGGACGTGAGCAAAACCTGGAAAACTAGCAGTTCACTATTTACCCATAGCTGGGACCCTAACAAGTGCTACCACCCCGGGTCAAGGTGGACCTGGGAACACCAGCAATTAAGAGGTGGTTCCACGCTCCTCAAAACCTCCAGATCAGAGGCCTTGCTGTTGGATGCAATTTAACGTCATACCCAGGACGCCTCATTGGGGGGTCTTACCCCTCTACAGAGGTGCAGTCGGCGTATTCTAAAGCCCCAGCCGACAGGGCCGCCCAATAATTAGTGTATTATTTAAAACTTCAATTTGCATATTTATGACAATGTTTTAGTATTGTAATGACAGAAGTACGCAGGTGTAGGCTTTAAGAAATCTTTATTCAACTGAGAATACAAGGTTCGCGTATAGTGTCCTTTTATAGTCCCAGTAAAGTGAAATAGATCTCTCAAAGAGGAGAGTAGCAAAACAAGAGGAGGCTACTCTTGATTATTCATAAAAGTATGGAAATATGTACCTTTGTATGATAATTTTCCGTCGAATATATATTATCGATTGAAAAGTTTGTAGATATTGACAGAGAAAGTTCATAGTGAATAACAATTTGTAGTTTGTAGCCAAACGTAACTACAATTCTATTGAGTTAGAGAAGTTTGACTAGTCGGATAGTCTCAGCTACTTCATATATCTTTACGTAAAAGCAGGTGTTAAGCCTTAAATTCTTCTAAGTAGAGTTTCTCTTTAGAACACGGTAGATCATAACCCTCCATGATTTCCTTTTTAACTTTTATCCCTCCTGTTGCCATTTCTGCTATCCACAAGCTTGTAATATACCGGGTGGTCCGAAAGTCATGTCACCCTCTACCAAAATTAAAGAGAATGATAGAACAAAAGAAGTACAAAAAATAGAAAGCACATGTACTGGATTCAGTTTATTCACTTTCATTGACCCTGTCACACTGTAAGATCTCGTGTCAAAACTAAAGGAGCTCGTGTCAGCCCCCTGGTTGGTGCAAAAATAATGACGTAATAATGTCGTTTTTTGACGTATTTTTAACGTCAAAAAACGACATTATTACGTCATTATTTTTGCACCAACCTAATACAAAATTATATTATGTGTTCGTGACAAGACTTTCGGACCATCTGTAGATTACTCGCTGTTTGACTTTGACTCTGTTACCTTCAATATGTCTTGTGAGTGTCAGTTTTGCTAAACAGTCTTTCCACACTGCCTTCCAGAAATGTACCTGTCACTTTCTTATTCGAAGTATACATATCCTTTGTGGTTCCATTCTCATTCAAAATTGCCCGTTGCTTAGATACACTGTCCATAATATTCTGTTCATTCTTTTGAAGAAGCTCACTTGGGTTGCCTCACCTGACCTCTACTTGGAAATTGGCCAGCCTTCATTGCTTTATATTAAGTATTATACTACGTTTGTAAATTCTTTTTCTTCTCTGTGCCGTGTCACTTCAGGACGTTGGTGACCATGGCTCTCCACAATTCCTTTCCTTTGTACATTCAATTTTTTTTCTTTTTCGTATCTCTCCTAAAACTTGTTTCGCCATCCATTTACTCAAGCACTCTGGCTAAGTTTTTCATTGCTTTCCTTTATCCCTCTTGCCTTCAATCTGTCCTGTGAGTATCAAATTCTCTAAACTCTCTATGTGTCCTAGAAATGTCAACAGCCTATTCCTGATTTTAAATAGAAGTGTCCTTTTTGTTTGCATTTTCTTTAAAACTTTGTTGTTGGCTCATGTTCATGGTCCATGTTATTCTCAGCATCCTTCTGCAGAAATACATTTTTGTTGTTTCAAGTCTCTTCTTCATCTATGAGGAGATACTTTTATTAGATTTAATATTTGTCGGGATTTTTTTGGGTGGGGGTGGAAGTGAGTGTTTTTTTTTTTTTAGATTCTGCTTTGACATACCATGGAACTATTTCCTCCCTTGCTATTTTAATTGAAATCTCGAATATATGCGCTGCCGACGCTTCATCCTCTTCATTAGCTGATTTCTTATTTAACATGGAACAAGAAAACATTTCTCTCTCTCTCTCTCCCTCTATCTATCTATCTATCTATCTATCTATATTTCTTTGTCTTTCACTTTCGAAATTGCACACATAAAAACACAAAACTTATTTAGCTACTACCTAAACTTCTTAGCGAGTAAAGAGTAAAAGTCCAGATCCTTCTCAATGTTTCTTGTTTTGCTTGTGATCACGCCTACTCATTCAGTAAAACTGGCCTTTAGACATTGTTAACATTGTTCTCAATGTTGGAATTCTTGTAAGAGAGTCAGACACGAAATTATCCATATTCGCATTTACACATGTATTGCCAGCGCTGATTACACAATGCACTATCAATTTTTCTCTTACATACGGCTTAAATTCAGCTCGCAATATTAGTGCAAATATAAGCATCTCATAGACAGTAGAAGGTAGGTAATTTACATATTCAAATATATATCATTTATTTTATATATATATATATATATATATATATATATATATATATATAATATTTATTATATCAGGTCATCCCATAAGTTCTGTCCGAAATTTGAATAAAGAAAACAAGTGACCAAATGTTACATTTAATTACAGATTCAATCAACAATGTATATTCCCTGATTATCTGTGACTTCCTTCTATCTATTAAAAAGCTTACTAATTCCATTACTGTAAAATTCTTTTGACTTTGATTCGAAGAACTCACAAATGTCAGTTTTAAACTCTTCCTGTGTTACAAAAGCTGTTTCTTCCAAATGATTCTGTAAGCTAAGAAACAAATGGTAGTCTGAAGGAGCAAGATCGGTAGAATAAGGTGGATGAGGAATTTTCTCCCAACCAAGTTCTTCGATCTTTTGTGACGTGATTCTTTCTGTGTGGGGTCGCGTATTGTCCTGATGAAACATAACCCTTTTTCGATTCACTAGAGCAGGTATTTTTTCCTTAAAGCTTGGTTCAAGCACTCTAATTGCTGACAGTATATTTGAGCATTAATTGTTGCATTAGTTGGTAAGAATTCAAAGTGGCTTATTTCTTGGCAATCCCAGCAGATTGAAAGAACCTTTTGCCCATGAAGTTCCCATCTCGGCTGTGACTGGGGTCCCTCCCCTTTACCAAGCCACTGTCTACAACGCTTAACATTTCGATAAAAGATCCATTTTTCGTCGCCAGTCAAAGGTGAAACAATTTGGCGAGAATGGAGAGAAGAGCAGATGTCAACTCGGGATTTGAGATTATTTTCAAACAATTCATGAGGCACCCATTTTCTAAGTTTAGGAACTTTTCCAAGTTGTTGAAGATGACAGTTGTATGGTTTGAACTGAGAACCAGTGCCAATTCCTCAACTGATAAAGCAGGATTTTCTCCAAGGGCTGCTTCAAGATGCTTTTCATCAAACTCAACTGGACGTCCGGTTCGATCATCATCTTCAAGGGTGAAATCTCCACCTCTGAATTTTGAATACCATCTTCTTCAAGTTCTTTCATTCACACATTTTTCTCCATAAACTGAGTGAATGTTTCTAGCCGCTTCGGCAGCTGAGTTTCTTTTCTTGAACTCATAAAGCATTATGTGCCTCAAATGATTCTTGGGTACTTCCATGTTAGCAGGGTTTTAATCAAACAAAATTTAATTTTATTGTTCTCTGAAATAAAATTTGATCAGTTTAAATGCATCTAAACATAAAATTAATGTTCAACTTCATTAGACATTATAAAATACACTTCAAATTTCGTTCATTTTAATAAAAAGTTAAAATTCGGTCAGAACTTATGGGATGAACTGATATAAATATATAATTTATAATATTTTGATATGAATTTATAATTTGTATTTGTATATATATATATATATATATATATATATATATATATATATATATATATATATATATATATATATATATATATATATATATATATATATATATATATATATATATATATATATGAATGGTGGCACTGTGAAATAGTGGATAGCTGCTCAGATTGAAGAATCAGAGAGTCGAGTTCAAATTCTAGTCGAGTTCATTCCATTCATTTACATGTTAATATTCCTGGTATGAATCTATCTCCGCTAGAGAAATGGGTAAATAGAAGGACTGGCGTTACTGTTGAGCGGTGTAGAAAGCGGAGAATTTTGAATTCAAAACCTCCGGAGGATCGTTTGGAGACCTTGTATCATGCTGTGTATTCAGATCTTCCGAAAATTGTAGTTGGTTCTGAGCAAACCTTTAGCATTATAATCAAATTATATTTGCGTGTAGTCTGTCTGCTTGGCCTTCATATTTTATGAATGATACACTCTCCCATCTATTATTTTTTACATTTCAAACAACCTGTATATATTGAACTATCCTATCGTTTTCGACGTATCAGATTACATGATGATATTGGTGAAGGTATATCTAATATATACAGGGTGGTTGAAAAGAAACTCTTCTGTCTAACTATAATATGTACAAGACAGGGGAGTCCATCATACATAAAATAGGGTCTTACATTTCAATCACTTTGTATATTTAATGGACTCTGCATTCGTTCCGACTTATGGGAATACAGCCAGGCACTTCTTAGAAGCGAACAGTCCTACTACCCAAACATATTCTACAGAACGAGCCACACTTCTGGAAACAATCGAATACAGAAAACAGGAGCACATATTGTGCCACAAGGTTCGTTTAAGTTCATGTAGTCCGGGAACCAGCGAAAGTACCTCGGCGGAAGAGTTGATGTGGAAATATTTGTAGAAGAGACTGAGGGAGGCCACAGCACGTCTGTGGGATAGCGAATATAGACTAGATGCCAGATCAGGACCTATCACCTTTGCATATTCGTGTATGGATTTTGTCAATGACCTCGAGGCGTACAGCGGTTGCACAATACCATATATGGCAGCAATACTCGATGCAAGGACGGGTTTTTGATTTGTAGATTTAAAGGATGGCCAGACGAGAAAAAACTTTCTGGCACGACACAGAGCCAACATTCATTGCGGTAGATGATGCTATTGATTGAATGTTTTTATTCCACCTCATATCAGTGGACAGCATAAAACCAAGCAGGCGTAACGAGGCGCTCTCAAGGAGTGTGGGATCAGTTATTGTGATGGGAGGCAAGAAGGGTTCTCTGTGGTGGGTAAAGGAGATCAGTTTTGTTTTGAAGGCATTTTTTACAAGCTTATTTCGGTGATTGAACGAGAAGGGGTGATTTCAGCATTATTTGACCATACGCTGTATTTGTTTAATAATAAAGCTATTATTTAGAAGTATCATATTTTCTGGCAGTTCCTTTTTGTTTGATTCAATACTGTTTTCCGAGCAGTCTGTAATTTCGTGAACTGAAAATCCGCAATATTCATACGTTATAATTTTCTCCCCAAACAGTTTTGTTTTTCTTGTATATTTCCTGTAGAAGGCACACGATACTCATTGTTGTAAATGCCTCTCTAAAGGTGTGCGAACAGGTATTATAAAGGAAACGCGTACTAAATGCATGGAAACGTGCAAGAATTGGCGAGACCGAAATATAAATTTGAACATTTCTACGTGTGTATCTCTAAAAAAGCGAAAAGAAAAAAAATTAAATATTTTGAGGCGTAAATTCCATCACGAATAGATTCATAATTTGCAGAAGGGGATTTTTTTTTTTCAAAGCCATCAATTATTATTTTTACCAGGTACATTTTATAATAATAATTATTTGAAACTGTGCTAACCGAAATTTAAGAATGTCTCTGACATTACAAGTATGTACTGGAAAGTACTCGATTAGACACACTTCCCGCGATCTTATCGCAATGAAGCAAACATCAGAATTTCGTGGAGGAGGGACATTTTGAACAAGAAATTTCCAACATCCACTCGTGTATTAAAATAAATGAATAAATATTGTATTGTTTCTGCTTGCGGCAAATAACAATTTCATGTGACATTTTTCTTTTTTAAAGACGACATTCGAGGCAGAATAACGTCTTAACGAAGGAATATCGCCCTTGTAGTTGAATCTATCTAGTTAAATAATTTTTTTACAATCATTTTCATTCTGTACGATGTAGAGGCTTATAGAGTAAGAGGCAAAGTTTAAAGATATATATATATATGTGTGTGTATGTGTGTGTGTGTATATATATATATATATATATATATATATATATATATATATTAAACACAGTAGTTAAAATTACTCATATGACTTAATATCCCCCTTGAAAAATTACTGTACCAATATAGCTAAACCACATTATGCCAATGAATTCAGAATTTATAAACATTTTATTATTTTAAGAGTATTATTATTATTATTAGTTGTAGTAGTAGTCGTAGTAGTAGTCTGTCTTGTTGCTGCTGTTCTCACAGTAACCAGACAGTCAGTTTAGATTATTAATGCTTCGCAATTACGAAATTGATAATTTTCAGTTTTATATGACTACCAAAAAATACATTTTAATTAAAACTGGTAGAATATTCTACCTATAATAATGACAGGCATCAACAGGAAAAATCCAATTAATGAGAGGCACCACTAGAAAATTCCCTGAAGCAAAATATGATCATTTTATGGACATATGAAATAAAATAAAAAAAATAATGGTGCAGAGAATATTTATTCGAGTCTTAAACCTTATCTTCCATTGTGCTTGAATTAACAACTAGTTCAAGTAGAAAACCTACTTTAACGTATGTTTCCATTGAAATAAATTCCCAAATCTGAAATGTCTAATGTGTAAACTGCAATTTCTAAAACGTTAGTTCATTCATACCACATTACCAATATAGTATATTTAAAAATATATATTTACTTATTTTATCACTGACCCTGAATACTCAAAATGCTGAAATTTGTACGCCATTTAAATGTGTACGTTAAATTTTACTTTTAAAAACACTAAACTTTTCCTATTTTAAACACATATTGTCGGCATGGCAAACAGATGGTTTGATCTAAGAACATATAAATATTTTACTTTCAACACATTCTGAAGAATTGGATGACGATTCGCCTTGGATTAATTTCAGAAAAGGCTATTTGAATTCCTAGCTTTCGAGCCATTTTGCAAACGAGATGAATATTTACCTTTAATTTGATTCAGAAAGCTGGGGAAATATATTAAGAACTTTTGACATGATATAAAGATTATAAAGAAATTATATAGAATAAATATTAACGTTTATTTAAATAATTCATTTTGTTTATACTTTAAACAGGATAAATGTCAGCTGAGGGAAAAAGAAGTGTGAGTCGTCATTTAAGCAAACACACAAATGCACATACACACATTTCTTTCTTTCCTTTTTCGATCTGATGTAACCTATAATGGTGAAACACGTAATCAAATCTATTTTATATTGAGACGTTTTCCGTTTGTCAAATTTCTTAAAATCTTTGTCCGGATACTATATCCTATTTTACAGATACTCATACCCACAAAAATACACACACACAAAGACACACAAAGACACACACACACACACACACACACACACACACACACATATATATATATATATATATATATATATATATATATATATATATATATATATATATACATATACACAGACATGACAGAATTGATTAATAGACGCTCACAGATCAATAAACGGTTTATTTTATTAAACAAGTAATTTATACAAATGAAGTAATACTTGGTTAATGCAAGTACCCTTCTCGGCATGCTAGCGATGAGTTCACGAATATCATCTTGAGGTATTTCTTGCCATTTTTGACGCAATAATCCTAAATGTTCGAGTTTAGAAGATGACTTCCTGTTCTTTTTGCGGAGTTTTCGATCTAATATGCGCCAAAGGTGTTCAATAGGGCTAATATCCGGGGACTGACTTGACCATGGAAGTTTATTGATCTCATTTTGTCTCAACCAATGTTGCCTTGCTTGAGCAGTGTGACATGGAGCTCCATCTTCCATAAATAGGGAGTCATCTTTGCTCATTCTACTACTTGAGAATATTGGAAGGAGCCCTTTCTTTAATATAGAAAGATATTTCGTTGAATTAATGTTTCCTTGACACTCCACAAGCTCTGAGCGACCATCACTCTAAATTGCACCCCATACCATTACTGAAAGGCCCCCATGTTTCACCGTTGGCTGCAGTCTTTTTAAATCAAACTCTTGACTACAGAGTCTCCATACACATACTCTTCCACTGTCGGAAAATAATGCGAATCTTGACTCATCAGAGAAAACGACAGTGGTCCAAATGGTCACAGGTCTCTCCACCATCTCATGAGCCCAATCTATTCTGCGTTTGATATTGGCTGGACGGAGAAGTGGTTTCCTTCTCACAGCTCTGTCATAGTAGCCCAGCTTGTGAAGATACCTGACAGCTGTTCTGGGACTGACATCAACTTGTGTTGCTATGTCAGAGGCCTTGCACCGTGGATCCTGTTCAACATTTCTTTCGACATGGCGCATGGTTCTTTCAGAGGGCCCAGGGCGGCCTGGATAAGGTTTTGTGCACTTCTTGCCCTCTCTGGTGAATTGTACGATCACTCTATTAACGGTAGAAAGGGGTACTGAAAGATTTTCAGATATTTTTCTTTGACTAAGACCACCTTCATGTTGGCACACGATACGTCCTCGCTGAAATTCGGATAGGTCTGATGCTTCTTTGGTTCGTGTCATGTTCCAGTATTCTTATCTGCAATTTTAATCAAATAATCTAAGTTAATTTATCTTGGTTATTAAAAAAAATCAGAAATAAAATTTATCTTGGTGTCTATTCAATTCTGTCATGTCTGTGTATATATATGTATATATGTATGTATGTATGTGTGCATATATAAATAAAAAAGAAAAAACAGTAAGATATATAATCCCGTGTTCTTAGTGATATTTTCATGTTTTTATGTTTACAAAATAGTGCTCAATGTAAATTTACAGAGCATTAATATTATAAATTAACAGATTTAAAATATGTTTTTTCTCTAAACAGTAATAACCATGTTTCAAAAATTGAAGCTAAAAGCTTCGAATTTAATTTTGTAATTAAATTAAAAAGATTAGTTCCATTTCATCCTCAAGAGAATTTTGGAGAAACTTTTTTTTTTAATTTACTGTTTTAAAGGCACAGAAAAATTCATAATTCTCTGGCTTCTAATCAAAGTCGAGCATTCTAAATCTTTATTTTTAACAAGAAAAAAATATGAGAAAATAAATTTCGTAATTTCTCTGAAGAATATTCCTAATACCAACAAAAAGGATTTTTTCGTTATATTAATGCAAAAAAAAAGAGGAACTCATACGAAGTATGAGATGGAGAGCATACTTCTTCCTTAAACGGAATGGCTTACAAAACTAAAACAACAAGGAGATTTACGGTTTTAACAGTAACAAAGCAGCACCGTTTATTCATAGTTTGTCTGGTTTCGAAAATGACCCATTGGAAATAATAAGTAACATAAATTTCCGTAAAAAGAAATCCTACTTCCAGAAATGTCTAAATATAAAATAATAACAGACATTAACACCACAGATAAAATTTTAGTAAAATCCGATAAAACTGGAAACTTCTATGAAACAACCACAAAAGACTTCAACGATCTAATTTATATAAGAACTACAAATAATAATAATGGCGAATAATAATGATCTCAACATGTTTGAGAATATTACTACTGGCAGTAAACTGATAAACTGAAGATCAGTGATAGAGTAGGTCAACTAAATGAAAGAGAATGCTATATAACTTTAAAGGATCACAAACCAGATTGCGAGGCTAATCCGACAACAAGGATAATAAACCCTACAAGACCTGATAACGGAAAAATTATTAAAATGATCCTTCAAAGGGTAAATCAACAAATTAAAGAAAAAATAGGCCTGAAACTTTGGATACCAAAGACGTAAGAAACTGGTTCACTTATATAAAGGAAAAAAACAACTGTACACTAATGCAGTTTCATATTGAAAATTACTATCAATCAATATCTAAATAACTGTTCATGAATGCGTTGGACTTTGCTATCCAGTACACGGATATTACAGAAGAAGAAAAGAACATTATTATAAATGCGAAAAAATCGGTACTGATACATAAAGTTGAGTAATGGATAAAAAATTCATATGACCACTTTGACATCACGAGGGATCACTAGACTAAGCAGTGTCTTCTGATCTCATAGGTCTTTTTTATATTATATAATCTTACAGCACACCGTGATATTAATATCACTGACATTGGTTTATACAGAGACGATGGTCTTATGGTTATTAGAAACTCTACTAAATTCAAAATAGATAAAATTCGAAAGGTATTATATAAAGAATTTAAAACCGTGAACTTAATAATTACGGTTAGCACTAAATTAAAAATGTTAACTTCTTTGATATAAGATTAGATGTAAAGAAAAATACATACACACCTTATAAAAAACCCAATATACGCTCCCCTACAACAAAATGGTAAAGAACAAATTAGGACAAAAGTTCCTCGCATTAATAGTCAGACATTTTCCCAGTAAATGTAAACTAAGTAATATTTTCAATAAAAATACACTAAAATTAAGTTACTGCTGTACGGAAAACTTAGAAAAAATTATTAAGAAACATAATGCTAATATCTTAAACAATTTTACCAGAACCAAAAAAATAAAAATAAAAACTGATGAAGATAAACAAAGATGATGTAACTGTAGAAACACTCACAACTGTACTCTACAAAATAAATGTCGCACGGAATCATTAGTATACCAATGCAATACCTCTTCCACTGAAAATCCTGAAAGCAAAAATCTATATAGGTTGCACAATCCATGAGTTCAAAAACGGCTCAACTAACATCAAAGTTAATTTAGGATAAATAAATATAGAAATCAAACATCTCTCTCAAAGTACTTCTGGTACCTAAAAAAAATCCAATAAACACCAACAGTAAAATGGAAGTTAATAAGAAAAGCTAGAATATGTAGGTCATTAAATAACCCATGTTCTTTGTGCATACATGAGAAACTATATATTATTAAGTTTATAAAAAAAAAACGTTTATTGAATCGGAGAAATAAATTAGGTATTTTTTCCGTCATTGTCAAAGATTTTCCTTAAATAATATTTAAAAATAAAATTTAAAAAAATGTGACCTCGTAATATACATACTTATACTTGATGCGATAGAAAAAAATTAATATACTGTAAGTAATTCTAGTACATTTAATTGTTTTAAAAGAAATATAGTCTATTAAAAAATAAAACTGAAAATATTTTAAAATTATAGTTAAATAAAACGTATTCTAACCTAAACATCCCCAAAAAACATTTAAGTATACAAATAGAAAAAATGCGGTAAGAATTTTTTTTTGTCGTTAACAATAAATAAAACAAAAAACAAAACAGACATGTATTTAACGGATGTCAGAATTCGTTGAAAAATACATAAACATAACCCCCTTTTCGAACGTAACTAATGAACACGCTACTTCCCCTTGTCTAAATGATTCGATCTCTCTGTATCCTTGGAAACAGTGAATTATGAATTTTTCTGTGCCTTAAAAATTCAGTAAATTTAAAAAATAAGTTACTCCAAAATTCGCTTGAGGATGAAATGGAACTTATGTCTTTAATTTAATTACAAAATTAAATTCGAAGCTTTTATCTCCAGTTTTGGAAACATGGTTATTACTCTGTAGCGAAAAACTATATTTTAATCAGTTAATTTATAATATATATATATACATATAAATATACATTCAAATAATGTAAAATATGTATATTTCTTAATAAATACATATATATATATATATATATATATATATATATATATATATATATATATATATATGTATGTATGTCCTTTGACAGGATACGAACCTACATCCTATACGGAACCGTCATTTACACTGACGTGCCTTAACAGACTCGGCCGCAAGTTCGAATTTACTGCTTATAAACTTCAATCTTCCATGAATCTCGTACGTTCATAACTGCTCATGGTAGTTTGCTTTGGTTTTCAAAGTAAATTATTGTTAACTTTTCCTACATACATAGTTTAGAGTTTCTGTTATTGCTATTGTGCAGAGGTGCTCTTTTTTATGATTCACCATTTAATTTTTTTTTTTTTTTGATTTTATTTTCTTTTTGGCTACATATGTATGTGGTTATTGTATGGATGTTTTTTGTTGGTTTGTGTCGCTGTTGTAGCTATTGTTTTTATTGTGTATATATTAATGTGTTTGGTTATTATTTTCTCCATGTTATTCATGCAGCTGGATCTAAATTTGACTGGGCTTTTCTTGATGAATTTTGATAGTTCTTTTTGTAATTGGGGAAATGTTTTTCAATTGTATTTAAGATTAGTTTTTATTATATTATTCTAGCATGGGTTAAACAAGTTAATGCTTCTTTTTGTCTGTTATTTTTAGTGGTTTATTTTCGTTTGTGCATTCCTGATTGTTTCAATGGCTGATCCTCCTTAGTACTGATTCTTGTGAATCTTTATTTTCGTTGAATATTGTAATGTTTCTGGAATTCACTGATATTCTATTGTTTATGCCTATTCTGAATCCTAGTGTTTTGAATTTTCCTATGATTTGCTTTCTTATAATCCTTCGTCACTGTATAGGCCTATTTTTGTAGCTAATGTTTGCTAGTTTGTTGATGATATGTCTATAGGGAATTTATAGATAACTTTATATATATATATATATATATATATATATATATATATATATTAATCCCTCCTACAGGCACATTTGTTTTGTTCACCATCCACAGAGCCTTGTTGTGCATTATTCTTCAACTATACACTTTCTGGAAGAGAGAGATAGACAGAGAGAGAGAGAGAGAGAGCGCGTTATGATGAGTTTTCAACAGTCTTCCGTAATCAACAGTCTGGCGTGAAGAATACTTTTTCCGTGATCAACTGTCTGAATGATGACTTGTGACATTGATAGTACAACTATCAACAGCTCCCAAATAGTTCTGTCTACCCAGTTTAACTCAAAAGCCTTGGTTCAATGGTGGTATGGTTTTCAGTCACTTTCCAAAGCCGTAGCTCTCCGTGATAGCCTTCCCAGGCTGATAAATTCAAAATCTCACCTTACTGACAAATTGACCATGGTGAGATTGGAACCTAGGTTTCGTGGTCGAAAAGCGAACGTTCTACCCACTCGTCCTATTCATACATACTTATACAGATTGACAGGAGGTATGTAAGGTCTTTAATCCCCCCCACCTAAGCTTGGTCACGGTAAACCCTACAGCCGTTATCACCATGTTGGAAATATACTTGACTTTGTCTCTTTTCACTATCTATTCCCTGGAGCCACATAGACTTCTTTGGCAGGGAATGTGCTACGTGTTTTAGTCCTTTTAGCGGGACTTATTTTTTGAAGAACACGATAGGCCCGTTGCCGAATGAGACGCTTACTTCTTATTCGCGTCAGATGTGGCAGATGATGTAGAGCGAATGGTTTTAGCTGGTGGTGTTGCTCATGTTTCCGGTATTGAAAAACTCCTGTCAATGTCATTCTTGAGTTTTTTCTTCGTTTGAATCATTTAAAATGATGAGTCGTTCTTTGTGCAGGGACGTGTGGCCGAGGCATTACGAGTACACCTTTTAGCAAATTAATTGAAACGGCCGCTTTAGTTTCCTTTCTTTCACCATTCGGTCAGTTCCAGACCCACTAGAGTGACAGGGTGTAATCAATTTCTATTTTTTCCTCACACTAGGTCATTTGCAGTGGTGTGCAGTCATATGAGTCTCTTTTCGGGGTGTATGATGAAATTTGATTGGCCTTGAAAAATATTGCCTCATCTGTGATTGTATCAGATTTTCATCACGACCTGACACTATTGCCATTGTCTGCGATGGACGTTACTCCAAGGAAGCGTACAAAAATGGTAAGGCAACGCGAACACAATAGCAAGCTTAACCAGTGAGCAAATCAAAGTACTATTGACTGGCTTGGAAACTCTCCTGATTTAAATCCAATCGAGAATATCTGGTCAATCTGCAAAGAAAGACTTCGTAGAATGAACATACGAAGTGCTAACATGTATAATGGGACGTGTCTCATTGGAAAAATACAAAAAAAAAGTAAATTATAACGTAATTATTAATTTTGTTTCAATTAATTTGCACAAGGATGTAGTTGCAAGGTCTGATGCCCTTTTTTATTACAACCAAATTGGTTGGTGTACCAACAGCTATGATTATTGATTTCGTTCGCCCAAAGTAGCGTGTGTTTCGAGGATGAACTGATGTTGAAGGGAATATCGGATTCTGCTTATGCATCGTTGTCGCATAGATTTTTGATGTACTATTACAGATCTGCCATAGTCTTATTCAAGTTATTCATTTCATTTCAAATATTCCGTCTTGAAGTAGTTATAGTTTATTTGTGTGGTAAAATGTGTTGAGGATTTTATCGACAATATCAAATGTTTTATTATTATTATTATTATTATTATTATTATTATTATTATTATTATTCAGCTCCAAGGAAGAGGATAAAAGCTACTAAGATGCAAAGGGTTACTGGGTGGGAGTGAAAGACACAGATGACAGTAAAAAAACGGATTGAAAAAGACAGATGACGACGATTGAGATTGAATTTTAATTTTTGAAAACAGTATTTGACAGGAGATGAAGCGGTCTGAAGTGCCAGGGAAGGAGCTATCAGCATATAACTTTCGCTTTCAACTGTAAAGTTATAAGACATAATTACCAATCTAGTACTGAGCTTAAATTCTTGAAGTCGACATATCAAAAAAATTACATCAAAAGTCGACACATCAAAAAGTCGACACATCAAAAAATTACAGTGGAAATGCCTATAAAAATGTCACCGAAAGCTATGGAGACCGGAAGAGATAGTTGTTGCTCTTTATATTTTATTTTGGTATGTGGATGATGTTTGACACTAATTTATCACCAAAAGACAGCATCGAACATATTTGTCTGTTCATGGTGATTTTTCATATGACATTGGTGACAGTTCAGAAGTCTATTCTAGTGTATCACTTGACATTGAATACTTCTTGCACCATGGTTTCTTCATATGCTGCGATACTTTTAATCAATTGTCGAACGAATAGCAAATCAAGGATTATGATCTGGAACTTTCTCTACAGAACACTTCCGAAAAGATGATTTCGGTATCCAAGTCCATGCTTCCCAATAACTACAATCTTAACCAGTTCAAATCCAGGGTTAAATTCAACATATCTCTTTAAACTTTGCCTCTTACTCTGTAAGCCTCTACATCGTACAGAATGAAAATGATTGTAAAAAAATTATTTAACTAGATAGATTCAACTACAAGGGCGATATTCCTTCGTTAAGACGTTATTCTGCCTCGAATGTCGTCTTTAAAAAAGAAAAATGTCACATGAAATTGTTATTTGCCGCAAGCAGAAACAATACAATATTTATTCATTTATTTTAATACACGAGTGGATGTTGGAAATTTTTTGTTCAAAGTCCCTCCTCCGAGAAATTCTGATAAGATCGCGGGAAGTGTGTCTAATCGAGTACTTTCCAGTACACACTTGTAATGTCAGAGGCATCCTTAAATTTCGGTTAGCACAGTTTCAAATAATTATTATTATAAAATGTACCTGGTAAAAATAATAATTGATGGGTTTGAAAAAAAAAATCCCCTTCTGCAAATTATGAATCTATTCGTGATGGAATTTACGCCTCAAAATATTTAATTTTTTTTTCTTTTCGCTTTTTTAGAGATACACACGTAGAAATGTTCAAATTTATATTTCGGTCTCGCCAATTCTTGCACGTTTCCATGCATTTAGTACGCGTTTACTTTATAATACCTGTTCGCACACCTTTAGAGAGGCATTTACAACAATGAGTATCGTGTGCCTTCTACAGGAAATATACAAGAAAAACAAAACTGTTTGGGGAGAAAATTATAACGTATGAATATTGCGGATTTTCAGTTCACGAAATTACAGACTGCTCGGAAAACAGTATTGAATCTTTCAAACAAACAAAAAGGAACTGCCAGAAAATATGATACTTCTAAATAATAGCTTTATTATTAAACAAATACAGCGTATGGTCAAATAATGCTGAAATCACCCCTTCTCGTTCAATCACCGAGATAACAAAAAAAAAGTGTCGACCCAGGTCAGTAACTTGATGAGAGACTGTTTGGGAATAATTGGTAACACGGCTTTAAATAACACACAAAGGTTTGCTAAACCTAAATTCAACGACAGGAATTGGAGACAAATTCTCTTTGAGTTTTCCTTTCTTTCTTTCTCCTGCCACCACACACAGACACAGACACAGACACACACACACACACACATATATATATATATATATATATATATATATATATATATATATAACTTAGCTTATAAATATATATGTGTGTGTGTGCGCGCGGTCTGTCAAAAATCTGCCTGCAATCGGCGTGTACAGAATACATTTTCAACTTTTTGCGAAGCCAAGCCATGATGATAATGATGATATATATATATATATATATATATATATATATATATATATATATATATATATATATATATAGTTTTAAGCTATGTTATATTCATGGGTTAAATATCAAAATAACAGGGATAGAACGTATGTAAATATAAAATTGAAAAATTAAAGTCAGCACCCAGAGGCGACGTTTTGTTTCATGGTAAATGCAATCGCCAGGTCTGACGATTGTGTTTATCATGAAACAGTGCCGCCTCTGCATGTTGACTTCAATGTCCACTTTGAATCAACTTTTTTGAATCTATTTCAAAGCAACAAAAATCTATCATAGTACGTCCTTTTCATTTTTGACTTCAACTGGATCTAAAATGAATTGTTTTAACCCTGTACCTCAAAATATTGTCCGAAATACATTCTCGTTGATATTGTTTATAATAAAGAAGAAAGAAACAAAAAGAGAAAGACAGAAAGTGAGTAAAACAAGAATAAAATAAAGTTAACTTGGCTAGTGTATATCTGAGCCCTGTCGAAGCTGGAGATGTACTTAACTGGCAATGTATTTTTTGTTTTAATTTTAGAAATATTTTTTTAAAAATCTCTTACGATTGTGTGCCCTGTTTTTCAATGAACGCTTTTTTTATCTCAACTTATTGTTTTCAAATGCACATTTCGAATGATTTATTCCGTACACTATAAGCTTCTTAACGAAGTGTATCTTTTGAAAAGGGGTAAATTAAATTTAGCCCGATTTAAATTCGGCAAGAATCAAAGAAAGTCGCTGCGTTAACTTAATGTTTATTGTTATAGAATTGTTACAGTTAGTTGTAAAATAACAAAATCTGTTGTTTTTTTTGTGTTTTTTTTTTATTATTACTTCTTCAAACTAGGTTTGATTACGTTCATGCGGCTACACGTACGAGAAAGACTGGGAATTTAAAATTTAGAATTTTTATGTGCTTTTTGTGAATAATCTAGCTAATTTCATTGAGATACTTTATTTTTCCACCATCTTAATTATTAAATATCCCATATTGGGATAGCAGAAGATCCATGAAATATAGTGGAACGTTGTAAGAATCTGGACGCAAATTAACTGTGGTTGATCTAGCAATTAAAGCACTTCCTAAACTTTTTCGACTTAGTGAATTATTTTTACTTTTAATTAGAGTAGTACTTTTTATGTCAAATTTTCGGTCAGTGTCGTTAATGTGAACAAACCTAGTCTGCTGAAGTCATAAAGGATGAAACGCGTTATACGAAATCTTTTTTCCAATTCCACTCCACCCCGCACGCACGGACACACACACACACATATATATATATATATATATATATATATATATATATGAAAGTGGCGGTCACTCTGCAGTGTTGATTTGCTTGTGTATGCGCCCGTCTAGGGGGCTACAACTAGAATTCTACGTTTGAATTTGTCTGAATATCTAGTATGAGGAGCTAATATTATTTACAGTCGAACTAATATCACTACCTTTGTTTTTATTTTGAGCATTGGAGCCCTTCAGCTTCTTTTAGGTTCCTGTCGGGTTCAGTTCAAAATAATTCTCTAAATGTTTCCCGGTCCGACAGACTCCTGAAGAAGACGCCATCGCACAACGTCAGAAACATTATGGTAGTAAAAATGCAGATGTTATCATTTAGTCCCCATTGTAAACCGTATCAATTATTCTACACACAAAGTCGGGTTGTTCTATTTGATTTACTGAGGAGAACACAAGATTGTCACCTTCTATATTTCTATTATACATAAAACAATAACCTCATTTGCATGTGTGATTTTTTATTTATATGTTAATCAAGTCTTACGCGAGTTAATTTTGTTCCAGTCTCCGAGGGTGGGTTGAAAAGTTAATAGGCTGACTATTAATGACTGAGGCCAGAGCTGTTAAATATAACATCCTTTAATTTCAACTCTTCTTATTAATAACTGAACTGTGTCTTTCCAAGTAAACGGAAATCTTACTATTCAAAGAATTCAAAGTTAACTAGTACAGTACATGTTGATGGCTGACAGACGATAGACTATAAATCAAATAGCCAATGCTATTAACATATCTCGTAAGAAAATTGAGTATATTATGCACAGGGAACTTGTCATTACCAAGATTTCTGCTCCGTGGGTACCATGTCTTCTGACATCTGATCAAAAGCGCACGAGCCTGATCACATCCCGGGAAAATATGATATCGTTTGAGGCAGATCCATCTGGCTTCTTTGCATATTTCGTATGATCTCAGATGTTTTGGATGCAAAAGACATTGTGTTTATTGGCTATATTCAAATGAGACACACCGTCAATGAAATGTACTATGCCAACTTGCTGGGGCAGTTAGGAAAGAAGAAACAACCACGTAAACTGCTGAAAAGGGACTTGTTACATCAGGACAAAGCTCCAGTACACAAGTCATTGGTATCAATGGCTGCTGTGTGTGACTGTTTCCTTGAAATGGTTTATCAACGTCCCTATTCTCCTGCCTTGATTATTAATTCAGCATGAAAATAATACTTGACTGAGAAGGAGTATTGCAGTAACGATGACGTCATATCCGCCTTTGATGACTTTTGGGGAAACGGGAGTAGTAGTATTAGTTAAAACAGTCAAAAACAATGTAATTATAAATAAGAAGAGTTGAAATCAATGCATGCAAGATTTAACATCGCTGGCATCAGCTTATGAACTGTTCAGGCCACCCTCATAATTAACGGGTCAGCGAGAGAGGGAACCAGGGCTTTATCAACTATTTCTCCATTGATTTCGCTCGATATAACAATATTACAACTATGATTGTTTTCTTTTTTGTCGAAAGATATGTGGATTATATCTTCCAGTGAACACATAACTATCTTAACTCACTGGATTAACCAATGGATTAAAAAAAATAGCATCTATGCCTGAAGATGGTGAATTTTTCACCGAAAGTACATTCGAATAATATGTACCGAACATCTAATCCATTGTAAAATTAATAAAAACAAAGATCGCGTCGTTCAGCGAGTGATCAGTAAGATACTGTCTTCTTAATCTGCTAGCGAAGAGAATTCGCCATTAATTACATTAACTTTATCGATTTATTCTCTGATTGACTATTTTACAATATATATATATATATATATATGTGTGTGTGTGTGTGTATTTATGTGTGTGCATATATATATATATATATATGTGTGTGTGTATTTATGTGTGTGCATATATATATATATATATGTGTGTGTGTGTGTGTGTATTTATGTGTGTGCATATATATATATATATATGTGTGTGTGTGTATTTATGTGTGTGCATATATATATATATATATATGTGTGTGTGTATTTATGTGTGTGCATATATATATATATATATATATATATATATATATGTGTGTGTGTATTTATGTGTGTGCATATATATATATATATATATGTGTGTGTGTGTATTTATGTGTGTGCATATATATATATATATGTGTGTGTGTGTATTTATGTGTGTGCATATATATATATATATGTGTGTGTGTGTATTTATGTGTGTGCATATATATATATATATGTGTGTGTGTGTATTTATGTGTGTGCATATATATATATATATGTGTGTGTGTCTGCGTGTATTTATGTGTGTGCAAATATATATATATGTGTGTGTGTATTTATGTGTGTGCATATATATATATATATATATATATATATATATATATATATATATATATGTGTGTGTGTATTTATGTGTGTGCATATATATATATATATATATATATATATATATATATATATATATATATATATATATATATCAGTGGGTGGGTGTGTCTATGTGTATTACAATTCGGAAAGCTATACTGTAGCTTTTTAGCTGTTGAGAAATATTTCACACACATATACAAATACACACTCACGCATATATATATATATATATATATATATATATATATATATATATATATATATATATATATATATATGGACAATTCAGTTGTGTCGTTATATTCGTGGTCAGCCGAAGAAGCAGTTAGATTCTTTCATTAGTTTGTCTGTTTTCTAGTCTATTTCAGGTTGGAGGCTTTTCAGGTCCTTCTTACATAATATGCTCATGCAATTTCTAAAGAATTAACGGATTTATTTTTATTTGTTATTATATTTTGAGGATGTCATTTTTTATTAATAAATAAATAAAAATGAGCCATTTTTTTCAAATGAGAATTGTACACTAAAATAACATTTGCTGTAATAAAAATGTTTGTGTATCAGTTTACGGATGTGTGTTAATGATCATGTTCTTTTCATTTTATCCCTTCAGCCGGTGCATAAATATCCGAAATTCTCAGTTGAAAGGTAAAATGACAATGGTGGCAATTTACGTTGTCCTCAATATTTGTTATTATTTCATTAAACGTTTAACGAAGATCAATAGAATGATACAACATAATATTCGTTTTCTTGACAAAATACTTTATTTGGTTCCAACATTTTCGGCGGAGAATATAGTATGTACGTCCAAGCTTATACATAACCATCTCTCATTGCCCATCCAATTTAAAAAAATATGAATAGACAGTTATCTCCATAGTAATCCCCTTTCTTTTATAATTATCTCCCTTTGGATAACTCTTTCGTGTGCAGAGGACTGTATATAGTCACTACGCTAAGTAGAATAAAGCTCCCTTAAGCCTACTCTTCTCTCTTTTGTTATTACATGTTACTAAATGTCGTTGCGGTTTCCCCGACTTTCGCTATCCTCATATCCTCCGAGGAAATGTCTGGAACCGAAGTTAGAACTGAGCTTGCAGATTTCCGATACACTGACATCAATTAAGAAAACTTCAATTTATAATTTAAGCACAATAAGAGATTAATGACTATTATTTTTCAGTATGCTTCAAGATCACACGCTCACACACGATCATTCGTGTGTCCTGAAACTTCTAAGAATAATTAATGTAAGAAATAAAAAAAAAATGAAACAAAACTTACAATGCGTTTAGGAAAGGCTTGTTTTTTAACCTTGCTTGTTATAATCACGAGCTTTCGCATGAATATTTTTCCTCACAAGAGAACTTCATATTTTCACTTTTCAATCGCACTACCCGCATGATAAAACGAACATTTCTGTATGAATTATGTGTCCCACACATACATTCTTTGGAGAAGTGTAAAAATGACATTTAAATATCCCCAGTGAAAATTAGATATTTATAAAAATACAAGTGTTAATATTAGAACCGCACTTACACTGCTAATAACTAATGTTGATGGTGCTGGATTTAAAAGTTCTAGTTTCAAGGACGCGAGTTAATAATGTTAATAAATAACATAGTAAGTGCAATGGCCATATTTAGGCATTCTCATGGGGTGTATAAAGTTTGGTTTTATAGAAATTTCATTCACTTAGAGGATCCTTCAGATAGCAATTGAATTCTATCTACCAATTTGGTTTTATGTCAGAGTGTGCCTTTCTCATAGATGAAGTGCCTTCACCACGCTTGAGGGTGTTCATACTACTTAAATATAAAAAAAACACACCTTACATCTTATGCGAATGGAAGTATATCAAGTTTAAACTTCAAATTCACACAGATCTTATTATGCGAAATAATAGCAATATCTAAAATAATTCAAAAGTAATAAGAATATTCGTTCAGCTGTTCACAATGAACAATAGAACAATTATTAAAAAAGCGATAATATAAGACAATTAAAAAAATACTGTAATACGAACAAGGTTAAATCGAGAACTTTTAACTCTACACTTATGAGAAGCATTTATCTGTTGGTATAGTCAGAACCATTATGATTGAGTTCTGGAATTATTAAGGAAAACATGATCTATGTATTTGCTGGGTTCACCCCGGGTAAGTGAAACAGGAAAAATACCTCGGTTAAAAGAAAATCAGTACATATGCATTATATATATATATATATATATATATATATATATATATATATATATATATATATATATATATATATATATATATATATATGTGTGTGTGTGTGTGTGTACGTGGAAAAATTATATTAAATCAATTGCTAAGTCTGCAGCTAAGAAATCTTGTTCACTGCGTCGTGCTAGATAATTTTTCTCGCGAGATTATATCTTACATATTTATGTGTACCATTCGAACTTTCTTTGAATATTGCTGCCACACATGATCTGCTGTTCCTGCTATATATTTAGACATTCTTGATGAAATCCCAAAAAGAATTTGCAATATTATTGATGCCGACATGATATCTTGGCTTCAGTCATTTTCCCACCGCCGTAATGTAGCTTGCGTGTGTCTTTTCTATAAATAATTTAATTATCATTTTTCTGATATAGTTGTACCTAGACTTTATGAATTAAAGTGTAGTAGGGTTGAAATGAATAGGTGTAAGCGTAAGTTCTATGCTAAAAAATTCTTCTAACCCTTTTCTAGATTGTAGAATTCTCTCCTGTCTTTTTGTTTCCCAGTCAAATTCGATCTTCAAAAATTTAAATGCAATGTAGATCGTTATCTCCCGTTTTTCTAAATGTTGTTCTTGTATTGGCTTCCGTCCTTAATAGCGTTTTTTTTTTCTAAAATTCACAAACACTAGTTACCCTCTAGAGTATTATGGCTGTATCGCCTTATCTGGCTTGACATGTTTAAAAAGAATGTCAATGAAATCATTGATTTCTTTTACACGTTGATCATTGAATATTGTTATGATTTGTCGATCAGAAAAATCCAATAACACTTTGTTTCCTATCGCAACCTTATATATATATATATATATATATATATATATATATATATATATATATATAACCTCTATATATATATATATATATATATAACCTCTATATATATATATATATATATATATAACCTCTATATATATATATATATAACCTTTATATTTATATTTATATATATATATATAACCTTTATATTTATATATATATATATATATATATAACCTTTATATATATATATATATATATATATATAACCTTTATATTTATATATATATATATATATATATATATATATAACCTTTATATATATATATATATATATATATATATATAACCTTTATATATATATATATATATATATATATATATATATATATATATATATATATATATATATATATATATATCATAAACCAAGATGAGGAGAGTACAATATCTTTCTTCTACAACATTTAGCTCTTTTATTTTCTAATAGCTTTAAGTTTTCCGGTATCAAACACTGGGAAATGCATCCTGGGAATGCGTCCTGGGCGACAAGATTCTCTTATCTTTCACTCGCAAGAAAAAAAAAAGACTTTTAAGAATGACCCGGATGTGGAAGTAAATGGTGATTTTTATGAAGACCCAACGTATATAAGTGAACGTAAAGATACGCTTTCTCTTCCTTGATCTAAGGTAGTCCTGACCCCGATCAAATATAATGCCAGCCACGAACCAGTGAAATCTTTTACCCACGGTAAGTCATTAACTAGATTACAATCTTGCAATTATCGTCCACGGATTCACTCGCGTGCCTCTTCTTATATACTCACTTCCGCTTCGTTTCCTAACCGCTTTTCTTATATTGATGGAAGATTCTTTTCGTGCTTATCAAAAAGAAAACTAAAAAAAAATTAATAAAACAGCAGAGAGGAGAACAGACACGGTGAACTGGAAACGCAATGGGTCTTTTAGATATGGCTTGCCACTTGCCTATGATAATTTACACAAGGAGTAGAAAAACGATATATGAGCAAGAAATCGATTTGGCTATCGATTTTTTTTTCCAGTTTCGTTTCGAAATCCTTTCCTCTGATCGACTCTGCCAACCCCGTTTTCTGTCTTTCCATCAACTTTTCTCTTCTTTTAACATTAATTATCTATTTTTCTTCCCGTCTACTGCTATTTTCAATAATTCTTTTTTTTTTCTTTCTCTCGATTTATTTTCTTTCTTAGGTCTTGTTTATTCTGTTTCTTTTGTTCCTTCTGCAGTTGTTCCTTCCTTCCTCCGTTCGATTTCTGTCTCCTTTTTTGAATGTTGGACGTTTTTGTAAGTTCCGCAATAATTCATGAGTCTTCTTTCTTATTTTCTTTTGTATAGTTATTTACTAAAACTTACCTTATTTGGGGACAAAGCTGAAATATGGGGTACTCTGTGAAAACAAAATTCATATCTCAGTGGTAATAATTCGCAAGGCATCTTACACTGTTTTTTTTTTTTATTCACATTTTATCCGTTTATATCACAACCATAGTTTTGTATTTTCTTTCATAGTTCTTACTCTTCTGTCTAGTTTCTTTATTTCATTCTATATAAATTATTATTAAGTAGAAATACCCGTGGAATGTTAGAGAAATAAAAATGCGTTATGGTATCAAATAATTTTTATACCAAAGACGCTTAAATATAGAGATCTAATGTTATCTTAGAGGAGACATTGTGAGTCTGCTTCCACATAATCACACATTCCAATATCTTCCTATATAAAACTGTTTAAAAAAGTATGCATGAACACAAATGCCCATTTGGACATACTAGAAATATCCGTGAAAATTTTAGGGCTTTCTATCTCAATATTCTGATGAACCTAAATTTTTCAGTTAATGAATTAATACACTCATGGCGAATTCTTTCACAGTGAACTATCCTTAGATATTTCTCCTTTACATCATTAAATATTTGAGCTTAACAGCTTTAACAAAATATTACAGTAACAGACATAGCTATAAATGTTGATTCTTATTTAAATAGGTAATTGGGAGAAAAAGAAAAGATCTGGAATTGACAATTTTTCCCCCCATTTCGCTGAAAGAGTCGTTAAACACATGCGAGTGGTATCGCCTCTTCTATCTTACCTTCTTTTAGTCTTTCTTTATTTCTTTGTTTTTTTTTTCCACTTTCTGGCTGAAACCAAGTAGAGTTTCTGTTTTGTCTCTTCCGTCTTTCGGCGCGATCAAACCGGAATAGTCCATTATTTAGGAGGTACTGACAGGGTGTACCATATATTGAAAACAAACACCTCTATCTTATCTATCCATCAACTTGCACTTTTAACCTACCTCTGTTATTTATTAGGCGCTGCTACGTAATGTTCTGTTTTGTCTGTTATATTTTATCTTACTGTATTCCAATTTTCTTTGATTATTCTCTTCATTGATATATTAGTCTGTTTTCAAATCCACGTTTACCGCTTTATAACTCTCATTGTTATCCGTAACTTCTTACCAATGGCTTTAGTGCATTCGTTTCTTTTCAATTAATATATAATCCCACTGGTGGGCTAGACTTTAACATTAACATTTTAAATATATTAATAAGACTTCATTTTTTTTCATTTCTGTTTATGTCTCTGCTGGTTAAATGCTTTCTATTCTATAGCCAGACGCTGTTTTATTTTATTTGCGCAGTCTTCTTTTAATCGAATTAAGTTGATATATTGCTGGATATTTTCCAGCTCTTCATTATTTTGTTTCTTATTTCTGTTCATTTTGAACTTGTCTTATACACTCACTTCTTTGCCTATGTTTGTTTTATGCATGTCTGTTTCGTCAAATTGCAGCACTCCTGTTATTTTCGTGTCCTGTCGACCCTCAAATTTTAAAAAAAAAAAAAACTACCTGAAGGAGATTGTTGTAAAACAGACTCGGGATATAAAAAACTTCAATGTATTCCGCGGCCAAAACGACATGCAGCCAGCCAGCAGACAACTCCGGCCAGCAGCAGAAGCATTTCTAGCTCGCTATCGGCCGCCTTCCGGTCAGACATCCTCTTCAGATATACTCTTCAGGAAAACACTTTTTGAACAAGTACAAAACTATCCTTTTCAGGACAGCACTCTTGTCCTTCTGAGGACAACACACTTCAACAACTACAAAACTGTCCTTTTAAGGACCATAATTCTCAACGGCTACAAAACTGTCCTTTTTAGGACAACGCTCTTCTCACCCTCAGCATGAACATGCAGAGATTTTTTTTTCTTGCCTAGCACACTGTAACCTTTTATTGTTGATGTATTTTCTCTAATCAAAAAATTAACTTGACAATATATTTCTTTACTCAAATATTCATTTTGCTTTTTGTTGTCTTTCGCCTTTCAGTATCTGTTTGAGGGCCAATATTCTACTCGCCACGTTATCATATACATTCAGATTTTTTTAGTATAGCTATTTGGTGTTCGCGTCGTGAGTTAAAGCCCCAGCCGTGTTCCCCCAATTTCAGTGCAAACCGGATCTAAAAGAATCCGTTTTTATAATCCCTTGTATTTTAATCATTTCTTAAAGATGATCGGTAGCCAGTATCTATTACTAAATGCTTTTAAACTTTATCCGTAATGGTTTCTCCCATCTGTTCCTGGCCATATACATTATCACCCACGAAAGTGGAGCAATTTGTTTTATCTCAGTTTGATGTCATCCTTACGGAAAAAAACAATCAATTTTCTTATCAACTTTTTGAAGTTGGTGCATATACTTAAACCAGTTTTAGAGTGCATTTTACATAATCTGATTACTCTTTCTAAAATACTATCAATTTTTTTTAGTTATCCGCGATGTAACTGTTGACTAAAATTTCTACAGAAATAAGCTTGTTAATTTCGTTTTTTGTAATCATGTCACTCCGAACAAGACAAAAAAGACAATAAGATAAAACGGGGGTTATTAAGTGTGGAAGAATATTAGGAAAAAAATAAAACATTATTAAAGAGATAGAACAATAATGAATAAGAATTAAAAAAACAGAAAATGACGATTGACATTGATTTTAAATTTTTGAAGATCAAATTTAACACGAAAACGACGCACGAAGAGAATTCCAAAAGCGAGAGGTGCTAAAGAAGAAATTGTTAGCATAGAACTTGCGGTTATGACAAGCAATATCAGCTGTAAAATGATGAGAACTTGACGCTAATATAGTACTGCGCTTAAATATGTAAACTTGATGTACCAAAGAAAAAAGCTTATCAGAACAATTACCATGACAATGTTTATAGAAGAGACTCTGGGAAGTGACTTTTCTCCAGTCAAGATGAGTTGGTTGCACTCTCAATGAGCTTCCGACACGCTCAGATGTGTCCACCACCCACACTTCTCTGTGACTCCTGTTCACGACTCTTCAGGAGTAGAGCCTTCACAGCCATCTCCGTCACTGCCACAAAGAAGGAGAAAAAGAATAAGGAGTGAACGATCCCGATGCCCGGATGTGAGCGGGCACGACGATGTCTAGTTGACAGCGGTGATAGAGTGCATCTATTTTTTTTTTTTAATCGAAGTATAACGTTTTGGCGAGTTAGCACACAACATACTCACCAAATTTAGCACCTAGAGATTATCCATCTGATTATACATCAGATTATCCACAAACCGAGAGAATTTCAAAAGATTTTTAAACATTTTTCAGGAAACAGAAAAACATAAACATCTTCAACAGACGCAAGCTCACACCAGATCTCAAATGGAAGTCATGTATACGATCCATCGTTTAAGACGTTGGAAAAATGGACGAGTCATTGTACTGCTCCAGAAAGTAGCATATTCTATCACTATAAGAGCCAGATCATACCTCAAAATGGTGTATTGCTGCCACATCTTGGTAGGAGCTGTTCAATCCTCACTTTCAATCTTCCACAGAATTCATTTTGCGCGGCTTTCTAGGCGGTGAATAGTTTTCCATCGTATAACGCGTTTTCCATCGACAAAACATAGCTCGCCTCTCGTTAATCTATCGCGATTTTAATGGCGTAATACAGTCCTTCGTTTCACCAGCACAGACCTTCACCTCTAGAGCCAACCATGACACGTAAACTGAGTGGACACACTCATGAGCTTCATATTCCATTGGTGAGGAGGAAGCTCCACTCAAACAATTTCTTCCTCACAACTGTTGCTTTGTGGAACGAAGTTCCTATAGGATGCTTCCCAAAGAGATATAAGCTTGACCACTTCAAGTCGTGAGTCATCCGCTATGTGTCCTGCATGTCTTCATATGCGCATCTTCTCCGCGTACGCCCTTACAGCTACCTCATTTAGTATCCCTCTACCTCTGCGTCTTTGGATTGTTATTGGTCAAACAAATGCATTTATATAATGATATATACATCTGGTTCCCCAGATCACATTTCCAAGCATCACTTTCCTGAGGAAAAAAAAATATTCAATGGCCCCTTAAGGTTGTCTATTTTTTAATTAAACTAATTTTCGGTCTGTTTTTACATTGAGCTCTCTGAATTATATCCTCCATACGGATTACCAAACATTTCATTATATATATATATATATATATATATATATATATATATATATATATATATATATATATATATAATGTGTGTGTGTGTGTGTAAAAGTGGACACTGAGGTCAACACCTAGCGACGACAGTCTCTTTCATGCCTAAATAAAATCTTACGCCTTTATATGTATATTTATAGAGGTAAAATGGAATATATGAAAAACAATTGTGTTTTGAAATGGATTTTGTCGTCGTGCTGGAATTTCTTATGTTACGTGATTATATTTAGAAAATTCTCACGTAAATTAGTGAAATGTCAGCGGGAAAATAAGAAATTTCGATATCCAACTGATTTTCGCATATTCCGTTTTTACATATTTTGTCGGATATTTTACGGCAGCCATAAGTCATATTTGAATCTATATGACATATAGACTGAAATAAAATGTAAACATATAAAATGCAATGCTGTACAAGATGCAAAAATATTTTTTTTTATAATATTATAATCAAATAACAAAAAAAAAATATTTCGTGTATTGTTTTCTTCTCATTTATTTTATCTGTTATTACACCTTTCTTATTTTGTGCCTGTTCTGTTTTCCCATCTTGAAAGATTTTTTACAATTTCTTTTAATGTTTTCAAAGTTTTTTTTTTTTTTCAGTTTCTCATTTTGTTGTGTGTCTGTTTAGTCCTTTTTTGGATTCTTTTTCAACCGTGTCTTCTCTGCTATTTCCTTTTTTTCTTCGTTATCTCGATCATTAGTCACCACACACAAGATCTTCTACAGATCCTTCTCACCTTAGTCGATTCTTAAACTTTTCATCTTAGAAAATGTTACACATCTCGCTTCGCTATATTATTTCTTAAACTCCAAACAAAGATAACGTTACTTGATTATGAAAGCGTTATCAATGTTCCTTATATCTTAAAATGATACTGTTGGTGCATGAGAATACTGTGGAAATGATAAAATAACTAAAATATCGTCGTTTTCCTTGTGAGAACTAGAACTATTCTAGAACTTCCTACCTCCGTTACCGTCAGCGCCATTGGGTAAAACATTTAAAAATATATCCAAAAACTACGACACGCAACTTATGAAGGAAAATGAATATAGAGTTAAAATTTGCAACCCCACTTAGAAATCAAATTATACTGCCTTTTTTTTTTTTTTTTTTTTTTTTCATCAATTTCCTTTAGTAAACTGATAATTCCACTAAGAATTTAGTAGGATCTGGAAATCCAATCCTAAACAGGAAACAGATGACCTATTTAATATTTTTAATTACGAATTATAATTAAATGAAAGGAAATCTTTTCAGTGAATTCAAATCAATGGTGTCATCCATTATTAATGATAAATTTTAAACATGTAGCTGATAAATTTATTTAAAATTATCCACAGACTCTGTTATTTAATGACAACTACATATATCTATATCTATCTATCTATCTATCTATATCTATCTATCTATCTATATCTATCTATCTATCTATCTATATCTATCTATCTATCTATATCTATCTATCTATCTATCTATCTATATCTATCTATCTATATCTATCTATCTATATCTATCTATCTATATCTATCTATCTATCTATCTATATCTATCTATCTATATCTATCTATCTATATCTATCTATCTATATCTATCTATCTATATCTATCTATCTATATCTATCTATCTATATCTATCTATCTATCTATCTATATCTATCTATCTATCTATCTATCTATCTATCTATCTATATCTATCTATCTATATCTATCTATCTATATCTATCTATCTATATCTATCTATCTATATCTATCTATCTATCTATCTATATATATATATATATATATATATATATATATATATTAAAGAGAAGAATGAAGCCGCAAATATTTTTTGTTATAATGGGGATTTTTAAACATATATTCTATTTTATTTTCCATATTTTTACACTTATTATTAAAAGCAATTGATTTTCCGTATTTTTCTGATATTCAACCACTGTCTTTTGTGTAAAGTAGTAACCCACTTCAGGATAGTAACCCACTTCAGTAAATCTTGGAAGCGATATTTAGCTGATTTCTTCATTTTCTGGAAATCCTCTTAGGGTAATGTTAACCAATTCCACACTCTGCTTCAAAACTTACACCCGAAGATCAAATTCACACAAGAATATAATTTTAAAGAATTTCCCTTCCTATATATACTCATTAGAGATAGAAATAACAACATAAATCGAGATATCTATCACAATCCTACAGACAGACAATAATATCTTCATTTCAAGTGTCATCACCCAAAAAGCTGTCTTAAATCCATCCCATATTCCCTAGCACGTAGGATTTTCACTATGAAGGCTGACAAACACCTCCGGAAAACCCGCCTAGAAGAGCTAAATAAAACTTTCAAAAAACGAGGCTACCCGACAATACTAATAAACAAAAGGGTTTGAACTAGCTGAAAAATGCCTCTAGACCAACTACGAACTCCAAAGAAACGTCGAACAAACTCTAGCATGTGTCTCAACATACAAAAACAACAATCCAGAATTATTTACAGAAATTAGAAAGAAATCTAGACCTACTTAACAAGAATGATAAAATTAAAAATATGCTAAAAATAGCCCAAATAATTAAAAGCAGAGGCCAATCAAAAAACATAAACCGCATATTAATGTCATCTAAATTTAGCCAACACACAACACAGGGGTCACAAAATGCGAAAAAATGTTTTGGGGTTTGTGATATCATTATAAAAGGTTACACCTACACTTTTGAAAACCACACAACGACATTCACAATAAAGAAAAACTTACACTGCAACTCCAAAAATGTGATTTATGTACTCAAGTGCAAAAATGAAACAAATCCAATATGGTTATCAGCCAAGGACTAAACAATAGGGCTTACCGTCACAAAACAACATCAATTTACCAGACAACAGAAAACTGTTTGTATCAGAATACATCTACAAATATAATCAAGGTAAATTTAAAACTATGCCAATATATCAAACAGACAATTATTCTTACCTACAAATACAAGAAAAAACTTCATAAATTTAAACAGATCAAAACCCCACACACATAAACACAGAGCATACACACATAATGGCTGAACATACTAGTCGGACAACACACACACATACAAATATCTATGGCGAACGAATATATATACACATAATGGCAAAAACAAACACAATAGACTAACCACAAGCACACACACATAAACCTTACATAACATAGGTAATATATATATATATATATATATATATATATATATATATATATATATTATAAATTAATTGATTTAAAATATCATTTTTCGCAACACAGTTTTAACCATGTTTCAAAAATTTTTGAAACATCGTTAGAACTGTGTAGCGAAAAAAACTTTTACAAATTGTAAATTTACATTGAGAACTATTTTATAAAAATAAAAATATCTATAAGAACACCGGATTATATATCTGTTCCTTCTTTATATATATATATATATATATATATATATATATATATATATATATATATATATATATAAACCTTCTGGAATGACACTGTGGACCAACTTTTCTTGCTGCAGATACAGTTATTGATTCAATATAGTTGTTCCACTTCAAGTAAGTCGAAAACGTTTATGCGCAGTACTAGATTGACAGCTAGATCTCATAATGTCGCTGATGAAATTTATATGCTGTTCATTCCTTCTCAATCACTGGAACTCTCTTCCATCTTTCTGTTTTCCTGTCAACTACGCTATTAAAAAATTAAAAAGTCAATTGTCATATTTTTCTCCTTGAAAGCTGTTCTTTTATTGTTCTCTCTATTTGTATTATTCTCAGTTATGCGTCGCATCCTATTGGCTTTTATCAACTTGCGTAGGGCGAGATTGATAGAACAATAGATAGATAGATTCTTGTGAGTTGCGAGCTCAATACTTGTCTACTGCAGTGATGAACAAAAAATTAAACAGTTAAAGGGAGATAACTATGACAATCCAGTAGAGGCACGGCTCGTGGAACTAGAACAATCTACTCTGATGGACAAAATAAAAGGTCCGGTTCGAAATTCCTATCAACTGAAGAAGGTCGGAAAGCACAGCAGCCGAAATGTCGTGAATATGGTAAAAAAGATGGGGACAACAGTTCGACTATTTAAATAGTTAAATAACTTTTACTTGTTGTTTTTTACGAGGTTATTGATTCAGTTAAATATCAGCAATGAACATATACTGACTTATTATTATTCCTAATAGTTGCAAGGAATAATGCAATGTATCTCCTGACTAAACAAATATATAAGTTTTGAGATGTGCAGGTAGTATAATGGTTCTAGACGCGCGAAATGGTATTGGCGAGTCCGAGTTCAAATCCTGGGTTAGTCAGTAGCATTCACTTTAACATTAATGTTCTTTGGGAAAATATGAATCCGACCCGTCTCTCAGCCCTGTAAGTATACAGTAAATAGGATGATAGTTCTAGAATTTACGTGGTCGTCAAGCTCGAAGAAAAATGTGAATTCCAGCAGGAATCTACACTGTTATCTTTCTTAAGAATGTATGGCAATTCGGAGATTACAAGGAGAAGGAAGCTGTGGAGAGTCACAGTCAGCTATTTCTTGAAGATGCATCCTATTTTTAAAAAATCTGTTCTCAAAGATACAAATCAAAAAAAGTTTATATTTTCATCATTTGTTGATGAAAGCAGTTTTCGCAAATCAATTTGCCCTTCGCGGTGGCGGGAGGCGCCGCGCAAGAAATCTTAAACAGTTCGATCGTAGTAGTTTTAAGCTAAGGGATGGATAAGTTTAATAAGTATTACCTGTTCAATGTTGTTTTCCCCTGACCATAGAGCTCTGAATGTTTGGAAATCAAACATCATTTGAGTGTTTTTTTGTTTTTGTTTCTCGCAGTTGTAAGTCAGTTCACACATTACTTTTAGGATGATTACCAATAGATAAAAACATTAAGAACGTGGCTTTCAATTCAGGATTACTATCACAGCTAATAAAGTTTATTATAATTACTTTTATCATTAATTCTTAGAACATTCAGTGATGCAAGATTTTATCTTTCCAAACCTTTTCAGCACATAGACATATTGTTTTGATATTTTACAGATTTTTTACTTTATTATTCGTTATTTTGCCCTTATTTAGCAAGTTATCTATTTATTTAACTTATAAAGAAAATTGTAGCTTTTCATAACCGAATTCAGATTTCATGATTAATTCACTTATTTTCTTTTATATTTTACAGCTTATCAACCCTTGTGTGTTATTGAAAACCGAAACATATTTTGGATTGTAAGAGGTTACTTACATTACCCAGTATTTTCAAGCGAACCCCGATTTAAGTACTAGCCACGTTTGGTGATGTTTAACTTGGTTGTTTGAACTAGCGCTGTTTTTTTTTCCATCGGGATTTGACTCAAAACACACAAAAATAATTACATATGGGTGAAAGTAATTATTCATTAGATCGCTCAAAAATATATATTAAAAAATATTATGTTAGCATGATTTCTTTTTAAAAATATGCCATGACTCTTAGGGACGTAAGTAATCATGACACTCCACAGATTCATTTATTTTATCTGCGGAGTATCATGGCTTCATGCGAAAGATAGTGAAGTTTTTCTATTGCTGATGTATGGAATTCAGAATTGTCATTTTACTAGATTGTCTGAAAACCAAGACTAGACATTATTGACTTTTATTTTAATCATCTCATTCCCAAGTACGGTAATAAACCCATTAAGACACAAAAGTTTCCTGAGTGCTAGAGAATATGAGAAAAATAGTATTAAGGGGAGAGAACAATAAAAGAACAAGAATTAAGACATTAGGTTGGTGCAAAAATAATGTCGTTTTCTCACATAGTGACATATGTGAGAAAAAGACATTTTGCACCAACCTAATACATCATTGACATTGCATGTAAATTTTTGAAAATCAAAGTTGACTTGGAAGTATGAAGCCAGGTGAGATTTCCACAAAAAAGAAGTGCGACAGAAGAAATGTTTAGCATAGAACTTACGGTTACATATAGCCATTTAAACTATAGACTTATGAGACAATTCCGAACATATTGCACATAAGTTCATAATGTTTATGTAACATAGCCAAAGTTCGCGAGAACAATTATAATCTACACTTCTTCAAAAAGTCATGTTCCTTCAGGACATAGGTGATCATGGTTCAACAATTATCCCTTTAATTTATTATCTGTTAATTAAATGATACTTGAGGCACATGATTTCCAAAGATTGGGTTTCAGAGATGTTTTTCTCTCTTCAGGATGTAATCGAACATGGTTCTTGATAGTCATTTCCTTTATTATTTGTGAATTACTATGTCTTCTTGGGGAAAGTGGTGTGGTTTCACATTTTGAATTCAAAAAAGGCTTTCTCTATTCATTACCTAAACAATCATGGCTCTCCAAATATTATTTTAGTCTTTATTAACTTTGAATTGCAATCAATTCTCGAGTTTGTGGTTTCCATGTTTTCCTTCCCTTAGACTATTTACTATTCATGGCTAGAGAGTTCAGTACACTCTGATAGTTAACCAGTAGCTAAAGAGATAACATAATGAGTCATGTCTTTCCAAATGTATTCGTGTGAAAATGAATGCAACAAATTAGGTTACAATTTGAACACAAATCACTGATTTCATATCACACAGTAATATTTCTTACGCTACCCACACATCCCACATTATTAACCAGATACAATCATATATATATATATATATATATATATATATATATATATATATATATATATATATATATAATAAATCAGACTTTGCTTTTACAAAAATGAACGAAAACCGACGAAAACAATCGCAGTAATGAAAACTTTACATTTATTTATATAGAAGAAATAAGGAAGACAATCAAACATATTGTACATCAAGATATAGTTGTATATTACAGGCTCATATTCAACTCATTTTAAATAACAGTGTTCTATCTACGAGCATGTATCCCAGCTTCATGAAACTCAGCTGGATCTTGATGTAGCCAATTCTTTACTTTTTCATTTCGTCATCACCACCATGACATTTGCTTCTCAGTTTTCCCTTCATTGGATGAAAGAGATGGGCGTCTGAGAGTGTGAAGTCAGGTAAGTATGGTGGATGCCATTGTCCACTCTAAATTTGGTTTTATTCCATGGATTCCTTATTTACCATGCGTTTTAAGGGTCCCAATGTATTCTTCTGGTTTGACAGTTTCTTCTCTTGGCAGAGAATCGACAGGAATGAAACCTGGAGCATCCCAAATGACAGTCGACCGACGTTTCTGACTTCTACTTTTTTGATTTTGGAAACGTCAAAGGAAGCCACTTCAGTGACTGTCTTTTAATTCTGTCTATAATGATGAATCCCAGTTTTATCATTATTTATGAGACTTTGAAAAATGTTTTGTCACTTCAACTTGCATTAGCCAGTCAAGTGCAACAGTTAAATCCTATGCTCATCAGTCAGTTTTCATGGCGCACAGTGGAAACACGCTTTTGAATATCCAGTGAAACAATGTTGTGAATAGTACCATAGCTTCCTCTTAGTGAGCTCATCTATGGTTATGTGCGGTATCAGCTCTGATTAAAGCGCCTGCTTGTTCCTTGTTGGCAGAATTGAGAGAAGTTGATGAGCGGTCACTTCAAAGCCTCTCTGTTCAGGTTGATTTACCCAATCCTTCTTGTCACTTAAATTTTCATTAGGATGGCCGGCCCATCTCCACACATCAATGTAGATTAAGCTCTATCTTTATGTATGTTTTTCCTTCTTTTGTAAATGTTTACATGAGTTTACATGTGTTTCTCCTTCGGCAACAGTTTCAAGCGGGTCAGGCATTTTCATATCAGCTCATTTATTCATATATCTGAAAAACGATGACGAAATTAGATAAGTAAAGATCGAAAGTGCATATGTCTTTACATTTATACCAGATTTCGAATACTTTCATTCTTAAATGCGTTTTCCATGAAAAAAAAAATGCATTAATTTTTGACTAAACCTCATATATGTGTAAACTCGTACAACAAGATAATTCTCCTAATTAAATAGAAGAATATTGCCTTACAAAGAGAAAATAATTAGAAGCTGGTCTAGCTGATCATTGCTACTGCATAATGAGCTTGCTTCTCACTGGGCGTGATACATTTCTGTCCTAAAACAACAAATTATCTGGATCAGCAAATAACTAAACAGAAAGCGACGAGAAAGAGAAGTCTGCAACATACTGAGTGGAGTATATATAGATCTACACTTTATTCATTTCAGAGTAAAATAAAGCGTTTTAGGTTTTCGTTTAATTTTTCAGGTCGATTGTTATACTTATTGACAATGTTACAATTCAAAATAGCCACGCTTTGCCTTCGTCATAGTCCTTAATCGCTGTTCAACTCCTTGACTTAGTTACCACCTTTTCACTCAAAATGTACCACGATGTCATATAACATTGTTTCGGGTCTGAAAAACTTAAGTATTTGTTATGTGAAACGTTCCTTTAGAATAGGGGTATATCGCAAAGTCTCAGGACTCGATGGAGCCCATACTGACTTGTCAAAAATTTACAGAAATGTCCCGTTCCACATCAAATTAGCTGTGTGTGCAGGAGCACAGTTTTGGGTAAAGACATAACGTCTTTCCAATGTGGCTGACAGAAACGGTCAACAGATCTCTCACCGAAATCTGGCAGTAAACTCCATTATTAACTTTTAGTCTTTCTTCAATGAACACAAAAGGCAATTTCAAACCATCAGAAGTAACAACAGCCCAAAACATAACACTAGTTGGTTTCTGTTGCTCCAAATGTATTCTGACGCCTTCGTGAATGTTTCCTGGTGAAGTAGCGTAAACCCTGTCATTTTGGTAGTTGACCACCATCTCCAGTGAAAAGCTTTTCATCCGTCCCATCGAATACTCAGTTAACACGCTGCATTTCCTTCAAAATTCTCTTTCCTCAAATAAACTGTTTTTGCTTGGATGCACTTGAGAGCAGACATGGTTGTTGAATCAGGTATAGTTTGTCTTTTGTCACAATCTTCCTCAGCGACCTATCCGAAATATTCTGCTCTTTTGCCGTCTTTCTCATCATCCTTCGTGGATTTCATTTCAGTCTCTTATTGACGTCTTCAATGATTCTCCTGATAAACTGAGCTTTCTTGCCAGAATTGTATTTGCTAAGTTTGTTTGCTTATATGGAAATTTTTCCATATATTAAAAACGGTTTTTGTGTAGGCATTCAAATGCCAGCCACTTCCAATGCGACAATTTGATGACGTTTTATATGTACAGCCACAGTTAATTAAACTCCAAGCAATAAACCAAAAGAATACCCGGAAGTGTTGCGTTAAACATAATGCAATTTATTTATTTATTTATTTTTTTTAGCGAATAGTTATGTTTTAACTTAAGTTTAAATAATGGACACATTTTTATATTTAAATACTTAGTGACTATTTATGTTGTACCCGATACATCGGCATTACACAGAAGAATTGTTGCAGTGCAGACATATATTATATAAGTATCGCTTGTTTCCAGAACAAATGAGAAATTGAAAAGTAAAGATATCAACAAAACAAGGAAGAGAAAACAAGAGAGAGAAAAACAAGGGTGAGGAAACAAGTGAGATAAAAACAAGGGGTAGAAAAATGAAGGGAGAGAAACAAAAACAAGGGATAGAAAAAAAGGGAGAGATACCAAGGCAGAGAAAAAACAAGGGATAGAAAAAAAGGAGAGAAAAAACAAGGGAGAAAAACCAGTGAGAGAAAAATAAATGACAGAAAAAAAGGGAGAGAAAACAAGAGATAGAAAACAACGGAGAGAAAATAAACAAAAGCCAAGTATAATAAAATTGTCAAATTCTTTATCAAATTCTTCAAATTGGCAAATTCTTCAAATTGTCAGTCTTCAAATTGACAAATAAAATTCTCAAAAGGGAGAGAAAACAAAAGAAAGAAAATAACTCATACCCAAGTATATAAAGTTGTCAAATACTTCGTCAAATATTTCAAATTGTCCAAATTGACGAGTAAAAGTGTCAAAAGGAAAGCAAGGGCGAGAAAAAAGAAGGGAAAGAAAATGCAATAACCAAGAATAATAAAAAAAAATATTTAGCGAAACCAATCTGCCACGCTTTTCCTAATCGCTGGTGAAGAAAGAGAAGAGATTGATTCGTGTCTTTTTCCAGTGATATCTCTTGAGGACTTTCGACAGCAACTTACTAAATGACTATAATGTATATGACGTGTATCTTGAAGAGAAAACGATAGAATAAGATTTTGACATTACTTCAAGTAAAAGCTTAGGATGGAAATGCTCATCAATACAGGAAACAGCAATAACATAACTAGAGAAAGCTATTTTTCTGAAAAAATTCTTTGAAACGAAAGATTTTTTTTAAAATTTAAACAGAAAGCAGTACTGACTGTACGGTCAATGAATGTCGACTGTTTCCTTATAAGGAAACGGTTAATATTACCATTACCATTGTTCATAAGGGAATGCAACAGACTAGGTCAGTCTCTGAACTTAGATTGTCAATTTCACTTTTCTTGTCGATAACCATATTACTTGTACATCCATGAGACCCTTTTCTCTTACGTACTACATCACTTGAGAACATGGATGAATATGTCTCTCCACAACTTCCTATCTCTTGCGGCTCTAAACAGCGTTTTAATCATTGCCAATTCTCTTTGTATCTACCCTAAGATCTATTTATGCAAACTGATTAGTAATTTTCGCTTTGCTTCTCCTTCCTTCCATATCTCTTGTGAGTGTAAATTTTTCCAAGCTTTCTTTCCTCATAAAGTATCCTATGAATTTCAGCTGTCACTTGTTCTCATCTTCTTTTTTCTCGTTGTATCCATGTACATCCCATGCTCTTCTAAGCTTCCGTCTGTAGAACCACATCTTTGTTACTTTAATTTTCTCCTTCATCTGCAGTGAAATTGTTCAGCATTCACTGATATAGATAGATAAATAGATAGATAGATAGATATGAGACCATCAGAGCTTTCTTTCTGATGAAATATTTGTATGTCTTAATACTTTACTTAATTTCTAGAAGGCCTTTTCCCAGTAGACCTTCACATAACGCCGGTTACTAAATTACTGTTTGATTTCTGTACCTGCTTATCTCTGATGTTTTCTGTTCGAAAATCCGTAGCGGATTGATCATGATGAGATTTGAACCCGGGTTGGGAAGCAAACTTCTAACCACTCAGCCATACCGCTTGTATCGCTTGTTCCAAGAACAAATGATAAATAGAAAACGCGTCATTCGATTTCTTCTCTTTTCTTTATCAACAGAAAGTGATTAGTCCACATGTCACCTTTTTCATTATATACTCACTGACTCGGATATCGGTTAGAAAACATATTGCATCATTTTACAAGGCCGGTCGAAAACAAAAGAGATCTGGTATGAGAGCTTGGACCTCTTCTCTTTCCAATCAGCGACAAAACGAAACTTTCTTACGAATACAGAGAATCTGATCGGTGACGAAGAATAATAAAAGTCAATTCAAAGAAGATTAAATGTCCGAATTCTATGGCAAAGTTTGCTTTTCTAAAGAAAAGAGAAAGGAAACTAAAATCTTAACGCCATCGTAGAAAATTAAACCGGTCTGTCCATTCCTTTTCATAAGAATTGTAAATACATGCCAGAACTCAATCTCCAAGGTAACTGCAGGCAGCTATGGAGGCCACGGCCTCCTCGCTAAAATCCCCGAAAGCCTGAAGCATACGTGATTGAAAAGTTATACTACTTCACACACTTATATATGGTGATCGATACAATAAATAGCATTACGTAGTTGAAACATTAAACACAGCAAAACATCTTAATTTTGAAAGGTACAAACACGGCAGAGTCTCAGGAGAAGTAATATTGGTCAACTACTTCATTGTTAAGTTCTACTTTTTAAATAAAAACTGTGCGTCTAGCGTAGGGGTCAAAGGTGTATCGATGTGAAAATTCATCTGAGACCGTTGTGATCGCATTCATACATCTAACGTTAAAGGTTAATAGCAGGGTATACTGAACTCAATACTGAAGTCAAAAACGTGAAAATTGTACAGATAAACGAAATCTATGTTACAAAGCAATATATATATATATATATATATATATATATATGTTTCATTAAAAACGACAGACAAAGTTATACGGTTAAGCTTTTTATTTAATTTTTCTTGTGTTCTAACAAGAGCTTTCTTTTCTGGACAAAGGGTGTGTAAGGACTGTTCTAATGTTTTATATTTACGAGTGCTTTCGGCTATACATTTAGCCACTATCAAGGATGATTCGATTTTTCAGCTTAATTGAGTTTGTGCGTTCTGTGTATGTCTTAGTGTGTGGTAGGGATGTTTTTAATTTCCGAATACGGTTAGCACATTGTGGCTTTGTTCGTAGTTAATATTGTTAAAAGTTGGCTTTTTCTTTTTTACTATTAAAGCTTCAATTATTTTTAGTCTTTTTTTGCAGGTGGATGCAGATAATATATTTGTGTTTTCTACTAGTATGTTTCTAATGGAATCGGGTAAATTTGTGTGTGTGTTTAAATGGGTTCTAATGGAGCTGTGATCAGATAGGTGTAACGTAAGACGTCTGGATAAGGATGTGGTTGTGTGACCGATGTAATTATTTATGAGTCCGGTTTAATCAGGAACACAGTACCTTAAGGGGCATTTGAACTCATACTGTCCTTACCCACCCTTTATCCAGAAAAGAAAGCTCTTGTTAGAGCACAAGAAAAATTAAAAAGCTTAACCGTAGTACCTTGTCGTTTTTAATGAAACCTGCGTAAAGGATGGAGTGCTGCCTAAATATACAACTATATATATATATATATATATAAATAAAAAGTTGATCAGTAAAATTAATCGGCACAAGATGTCTCTTGATGTTTCCTGAATGGAGGCACGGTTGAGTGATTGATAGCGGCCTGGATTGAGGAATTGGAGAGCTGAGTTCGAATTCCAGTCGAATCCATTACGTCCACTTACGTGCTAATACCCTTGGGAAAGGTGTGAATCCTCTTCTTCTCCCTCCAGCTATAGGTAAATAGAAGAACAGACTGGGTTCTATAGCCTTACATGGCAACTGGTATAGGAGATGGAAAACTCTGAATTCAAAACCTGCGGAGGGTCTTTTGGGGACCTTCAAAAAGTGTGGATGGTCCTGCGCGAAACCTTCACTATAATCAAATCTCATGTGCTATACATGCGGGTTGGGGAGCGCTTGTGAATTCCAAATTCCCATGAAACTGCAATATTGGAGCCGGCTCAACTCACCTCGGGTGAATGCTGTTACAAGAACAAGAGAGAAGATGGAAATCAGAATATGATTATTGGTCCCTGGTCTCATCACTGTAGGACAATAATTGTTGCTCTGTCCATAAAACAGTGGTTCTGACACAAAATGATTATAAACTGTTATTTTTTAGCTGATTAACTCAAAGTGTTTTTCACCGATTCATGCGACAAATAGTATCAAGATGGCTTAACGTCTCATCAGAAAACGTGGAGAAAAGAAACTCAATTAGTTTAGTATTTTTTCGATATTAAACACTTTCTAGGATGGACAATTATCACATGCAGTTACACGATTGAAAAAAATTGTTTTTACACCCGGTATATATCTATATACCCATACATACATATATATATATATATATATATATATATATATATATATATATATATATATATATATATATACAAAGTGTTATGGGTAAATTATCGCTATTTTGAATTTTGAATTTCGCACATACGCGTTGTTTATTTTTGATTTTGTCGATTGCACTACATGTCAGGATCAGATGGGCAGAGAGAAAAAACGATCGTCCCAATACGGACATTTTAGAGTATTTGGGTGTCAGTCTGTCGACAGTGCAGAGGATTCGAAAAGAGTAGGATGAATCTAACTTTTAATTAAAAAAGTACAGCAACTCGGGAAATTCACTCTGATCGTTTTGATAAGCACCCGAATTTTTTGGTGAGGCACTGAGACACAACACAGAGATATACATCACGTAGAGAGAGCTGACCTGAGTCAACAGGACTCTTCGCAATGTCACAGATGAGAAGACAAACGTGGCTATCAAACAATTTCTGCAACCACATCACACCTTCACACTTAATCACCTTACTCATCAGACTGCAACTCTCTTGATTCTTATGTGTGAAGCGTAGTTGAGCTAGAAAACAACAGAACTCCTTGAACCACCAAAGATGAAATGAAGACCAGGATTATTGCAGCATTCAGTAACTTAAACCATCAAAACGTCCATAAAAGATGCAGGGGATTCCGAAGTTGTCTGCAGGCCTTGGTTGAAGCCAATATCGATTTTATTGAATAATTTTAGTCTCTATTATTTCAAGATATATTTGTGTAGTTTTGGACAATATTTCTTATGAAATGAGATACCAGTGTTATTTTCATTTTTGCGTAATTTTGATAACGATTTACATTACATTTAAATTTTTGAAGATCGAAATTGACTGTGAAGCAAGAAGGCGGAAGGGAAGTGCGATAGTATAGAATACATGCTTGCATTTACCAATTGCAAAATGATGAAATTTTGCCACCAGTCTAATACTATCCTGAAATTTATATAGTCTATGTACCAAAGAAGTTTCGTAGAACAATTATCATGAAAGTATTTATAGAAAAATTACAGGGATGCTGCATCACGGCGGTGAGAAAGTAACTGAAGTGGAGTTGCTATGTCAGGACCTATAATATTGCATATTCATCTTTAGATTTTCTCATGAATTTCTAAATATACAACAGGACAACCAGATCATATGTAGCAACAATATTCAAAGCAAGGCCTAATGGTAGCCTTATAAATATGTAAGATTGAATATGGCGAGAAAAATTGTCTATCAAGACACAGTAAACTTTACTGACAGCAGACTTGATACAATATAATTGATTTTTTGATACAATATAATACAATTGATACAATATAATTTTTCCACTTCATGTCTGGGAAAATATTAATCAAAGGAGGCGCAATGATTCACTCTCCTGGTGGATAGTATCAGATATGCTGATGGCAGCCAGAAAGTATTCTATCAGACTATTACAAAAGGCAACTTCGTTTTGGAGTCTTTAAAATGAACAAGCCATTCTTTGTCCCAGTTAACAACAGACTGTACTGTCATATTTTAGATCAGCTGCCAATTCGATCTTATCAAACCGATCAAAATTACTATTAAATGAGGGATAAATGTTTGTAGTCGGAGTAGATAGCGAGTAAAGGACTGATGGCATCCGTAAAATCTTTGTAGAAAATTAGGAACAAGACAGATCAAAGAGTAGAGCCCTGGGGAACAGCTGCATTAATGCAAAAAGATCTAGCAGAGTGGCCGTTCAACCAACTTTCATTTCGCAGTTTAGTAACAATGACTGAATTAGTTTAAATATTCGATTAGAAATATCATAAACTTTCAACCTTCACTTTATTGTTGCCTTTACTGACAATCATTGATTCTTCTTCCGACATTGCCTTCGCCATGCTCGTCGCAATGTCCTTAATCTAATCGTCTTTAGAAGAATCCAGACATCGTAAAGAGATAAAGCTAATTACAATACATGCCTATGAAAAATTCATTTCTCGATGAGATTTGTCAAATGGATTAAAATAGATGTTTCAAATGGACAGATAATAATAAATTCGTAATCTGCTGAATGGAATTTCTTTTTCAAATGAATTTCGACAGGAAAAAACCTTTCAGACATTTGGTTAAATAATATCGACAAATTGTATCTATCAATTTTTTACTAATTTTTACATATTTCCGAATTAGTTGTTTTATTTAACCGATATATATGTAATAGTTCATATTTATTTTTATTTAATATTACTTTTCCCGACTACTTTCAAATGTTGCGTATGCATATACAAAACACAATACTTGGAAACGAATACAGAAACATTCGGAAGTATTTGTGGGAAAATGATATCAAATAAAAAAAAATGTTTGGTAAATTTATTGATTTACATAAGCCAACTAATTCGGAAATTTTGTAAAGTATAAAATAATCTAATAGACAACTTAACCATATTATTCAGCCAAACATGCTTGAATGAACATTTGCTACCGAAATACGCCTTTTACATATGTATACATATATATTTTAATGAAACAGACAATAGGAAAACAGTACTTATATTTTTACCAACGCGTTTCGTCAAAAGCGAAATCGTGTATAGTTACACAAAATTCAATTAAATAACACGCCCTTGTGAAAGTTTCTTTTTGGATGCAAATAACTTTTTTTTTGATTAATTGTTAGTTTTCGTTTTCCATGTTGACAATGTGCGAAAAAAGTGAGGAAAAAAAAATCAATAGAAGCGTCTATCTTTTTAAATTTGGATTTTTTTTAATGTAACTATAACAACAAGAACAATTCGAATTCATTTTTGCCTTGAAAAAGTCGGAAGACGAAACGCGTCGGCAAAATTTAAGATCTTTTTTCCAATTGTCATTTTATTTATACCAATCTGTCTTGTCCACAGAATTGATCTGGGAAATTATATATATATATATATATATATATATATATATATATATATATATATATATATATATATATGATATTTTTCTGACTACCTATTTTATTCAATTTGTCTTTTCTACAGATATATTCTGACATCTTTCACAGACACACACACACACTCATCTATATTATATATATATATATATATATATATATATATATGTGTGTGTGTGTGTGTGTGTGTGTGTGTGTCTACACATCTTAGGTTACACGTACCCAACTTTGGCTCATTTAGGTCTTATTTAAAAACACGGAAACTTAACAAAATCCATCCACTAGTAGAAAACACAAGTATAATAGCAACCACCACAGGTAAAAAAAATGATTAAAATAATGGAAGTGTTAACAATAAAATAAATTACACTCAAAAATATTAATTATGAACACGGACACAATGTGGTGACCGTGATTAGAAAATAAAACGTCCCTATAAATTTAGACACATACATTAAAAATTTCTGCTAAAAATAAAAATCGTCCTTGATAATGGCTAAAAGAATGGTCGAAAACGCACAGATATACAGAATCTTTGGACAGTTTATACACAATTTGAGTCCAGAAAGTAAAATTCAATATAAATCTTAATAGTAGTAACTTATCAGTCGTCTTGAAGCAAAATTTTATAAAACAGTTATTACTTCATATATATATATATATATATATATATATATATATATATATATATGAAGAAAAATATACGGAAAAAACAAACAAAAATCCTTATATGCAATTATGCTGTTTTAATGTTAATATAATATCAACGTCGGCCTTATATGCAATTATGCTGTTTTAATGTTAATATAATATCAACGTCGGACGTTTCGGTCTAATAAACCATCTTCAGGACATATTCATAAAATATAATTAACATTATCAATTCAACATGACGTTGACATTATATTAACATTAAAACAGCATAATTGTATATAAGGATTTTTGTTTGTTTTTTCCGTATATTTTTCTTCTTCTATATCCATATATTTGCTTACATATATATATATATATATATATATATATATATATATATATATATATATATATATATATATTCCCAAAAATTTATATATATATATATATATACATATATATATATATATTCCCAAAAAATTTCGCTTGAAGATGGAACAGAGCCTACTTTAACTCAAGTTAATTCAAATATTATTTTGAAGTTTTCGGCTCTTGTTTTGAAACATGAGACCTCTTATGTAGCGAGTTGGAATCATATTTTTAAATAAATAATTATATATATATATATATATATATATATATATATATATATATATATTAGGTTGGTGCAAAAATAATGACGTAATAATGCCGTTTTTGACGTTAAAAAATACGTCAAAAAACGACATTATTACGTCATTATTTTTGCACCAACCTAATATATATATATATATATATATATATATATATATATATGTATATATATATAAAGAAGTAATCTTCATAAGGAAGAGAGTGATTGTGAAGATTAACTCATTGAAAGATGAATTGATGGAAACTCTGACGAACAGCCGATAGATGTTGCCATCATAGTGTGAAAACAAAACAATTGAAAAGTAGGGGCCGTGTCTTTCATGATCAAATATAGAACCAATCAGTAGTCACCTCATCCTTTTATCAAAGACAATTCGTGGTGAAGCATACAGATATTTTACGAAATTCAATCTTCTACAAATATGTCATTAGGTTTCTGACGAATGTCTATCTTCTCTGTTAATCAGTTTTCAAACTTTCTTCTTTCTTTACCTGTTATTGCGTTATACACCCATCACTGAGCGCAGACGTCTGATTCCCAGGGTAGGAAACAGCTCCCTCTATTTATATAGAAAGCAATCTATTTATGGTTATTTTGAATCTACAGTACTAAGTTATTGCCTGGGGTCTTCTTATCAGCGTTCGAACTCACGTGAAACTAATATACCAAATGCTGATTTTCAAGAAAGCCGTGACCTACCGTGTCAGACTAATGAAATACAATCTTATTTGCTGGATAACGGTTAAAAATAGAAAAATTTAATACTAATGTTCTCCTAATATAAACCTCGGTAGCCACTTAAGTTAGAGGATTACTGTTAAAATGATTACTCTTAAGGACGTGTGTAATAAGAATGAAAGGGTGGGTTGCGAGAAGTGGAGTTTATGAGGATAATGATTGACACTTGACTTGAAGATGGTAAGATTGTAGTGTTCGGGGAAGAATCATTGCTTCAATCAGTTCTAAAATTAAAGCTGTTCTTGGGAAAACGTTGTCCGTGTATTAGTGAGCAAAAATTACTCTTTAATAGATATTTTGTTAAACAAAAATGAGCAAACTTGAAAAGACACACAGGGAAGAAGAGAGCTCACTGCCCCAGTGGCTGAGCAATATATAAAAATCATAATTTTCTGACTTCGAACTGCACCATTTTGTATAATTTTATATATCAACAAACAGTATTTAGAAAAATTAATATGGAAAATTGGAAAACACTTTTTGTCACGCGTTTCATTCATTAGGATTCCATAGGACTGTGCATTGTTGATGTTGCCACGTCTACACATGCGCACGAAACGAAACATTGGAGAAAATGCAAGAGACGATATGAACATAAAAGGGACATTTTGAAAAACAACAAGTAAAACGCATTACCGTAACAAAAGTGACTACAATTTTGACATAGGGAATGCTACTGTGATTAAAATTAAAATAAAAATAAAAGTTCCTTGAGACGAAAATGTCTGGAAATGCTTTGATCGCTAGTTCAGCCACGGTAAATTTTCGTCCAGACTCTTAAAATATATCACCATTCTTGGTAGATTTTATATTATCACAGTGTTTGATAGTCGCGGAAAAAGGTGATGGAGAGAAAAATAAATAATAAAATTGAATTTGGCTAGAGTGAAAAAATATTCTTTCAAAGTTTTTTTTAAGTTAGCAGCATCTCTAGTTTTGTGCGCATGTGTAGACGTGGCAACATCAATAAAGCAACTTCCGATGAAATTCTAACGGATGAAACGCGCCACAACAATTTTTTTCTTATAGGCGGAATTGAGAAAATGATATATGAACGGGTTTCAAAAACAACAGAAGATAGCGATTGAAGATGCTGTTATATCTTTGAAGATTGTAGTTTTCAGGGAAGCAAATAAGCAGAAAAGAAATTCTTAGAGTAAAAGTGTCGGTTACATTTAACTATTTCAACGGAAAAAGGGTGGGACAAAGATGCGAATCTAGTAGCACGCTTAAATTCATGTAGCCGATGCACCTCAGAGCAGATGCCATGAAAAAAACTGTAGAAAAGACAGAGGGAAGCCACATCATGTCTGTGAGACAGTGACTGAAGTTGAGAAGCCAAGTCAAGATCAATTACATTGCATCAAAATTTACAAGCCATTCCCTGCCCCAATTAACCACTGATTGGATCTTCTTTTAAAGAGTAACGGCTGGGTTAACTTTGTCATCTCTCACGGATTTACTATTCAGACATGAGTAAATGTTAGTGTATCTGTATAAATGCTTACTTGGCAACTGATGACAACAGGAAGATCATTGATGAAGATCAGAAAAAGCGTAGGGCCCAGGATAAATCCCGGGGGTGGGGTCACTTGCATTCGTGTGAAATGATCTGGAAGCGTGCCCCTTCAGAATGACCTTCATTTCACAATTTGATAGGAATGATTGGATTAAATCAAACAATCGTCATGTAATACCGTATCCCCGAAACTTGTGTAGGAGACCAGCATGCCAAACCCTGTCAAAAGCCTTTGAGATACCTAGAGCCACAGCTTGAACTTAGCTCTTATTAACAAAAGCTTGGTATACGTATTCAGTGAGGGCCGTAAGCACATCAGGGCAAAACGGAAGCCGTATTATTTGTCAGTGGTTAAGTTGTGAGAGTTAATATGCTCAACTATTTCAGCATTGAGTAAAGCCACAAATATTTGCCGACAAGCAGTAGAAGACTAATAAGGCGATAGACAGAGGAGTCAGAAGGTTCTCTAGAGTTCTTAAAAACAGGGACTACAGAGGAGGAATTCCAACAAGCTGGAAAGCAATAAGCAGATAGGCTATAGTTATACTGTTTGGAGGTAAATAGAGTTAGTTCAAGAGCACATTTCTTTAAGACCACGTCTGGGATCCCGGCACCTCCACTTGACTTGTGGGATTCTAATTTAGAAATGATGTCTGAGACCTAAAACCGGATTATGCGCATATCACTGAGGAAAGCCTCAGTTCTACACGGAAAATCAGGCGTGAGTACTCCAGATGAGTTTAGTGCTTAGAAAAGAATTGATTGAACAGAGGAAGGATTGAGGATTTGCTGTTGTTCATCAAATTCTGACAGAGCCGCCAATAATCTTTAGAACCGTACTTGTTGAATTTGTCCCTTCTTAGTTTATCTCACCTCTATTTTCTTTTCTCAAACATTATTTCCTTTTCATAGGCTTTTTTCCTCTTATTTCTCTTCTCTCTCTTGCTGTTACTAATTACTTAGCTTCCTTTCTTTCTTTACATGGAAATTCTTTGCTACCTTTTATGGGAAACTTTCCAATGACGGAAGTGGAAAATGTGCTTCGTTAACTGCATTTCGGAATAAAATATTTTAGTAGCATCGTGATTTGCCACCTGATGAAACGTTAAAAAAACTTCTTAACGTTGAAACAAAACAATATGAACAGTTTTGTAGTGTGTATATGCATGTTCTAATGTAAAACTGCAATATATATATATATATATATATATATATATATATATATATATATATATATATCGCTTAATGATCGCGGTCTGTCGGGTGAAACACGAGTAGTAGTTCGAACTTTGTCTCTTTCGGAATCGTGACTTTGAATTAGTCTTTGTTAATTTATAGATCACTTTACATTATTGTTTAGGTAGGGGTTTTTCTTTTGGTATTTTCTTCTGAGCTTGTATTTCTTTTTCATCTTGGTTTTGTTTTATAGTTTGTTCATTTTTCTTTTTATTAGAGATTTGTTTGTGCACCGGGAAGGTTTTGTGTTAGTTTTAGTAATACTTTAGTGTTTGGTGTGCGTGCGTATGAATATATATATATATATATATATATATATATATATATATATATATATATATATATATACACACACACACATATTAGGTTGGTGCAAAATAATGACGTTATAATGTCGTTTTTTGACGTAATTTTTAACGTCAAAAAACGACATTATTACGTCATTATTTTTGCACCAACATTACACATGTCCGATTCAGGTTATCTTCTACAATATTTAACAGAAAATTTCTATTCATTTTCACGTTATAAAGAAATATTAATTGACAATATAAGTATACTCCACGATGAAAATAAAAATCAAAATCATGAAATTTTTAAAGCGCTGTATATAAAAAATTGCAGCTAACACTAAATAAGATTACTTATGAGTAGAGAAAAAATATTTTTTAATACCTATAAAACCAGTGTTTTAGGATACTTATATTGATTTTTTTTTTAAATTGTAGTTTGGGCAAAAAATATAAATTAAGTTACTTCCCTTACATATACTTAAAAGTCAGTTATTAAATTGGCTATAAAGAAGCGCGTTCCATGGGAATTTAAAAAAAAAATGTTTTTTTCTCATTTTAATACAAACACTAAGAAATTGCTCAGTGAATTTGAGAGGTTAACACAAAATAGACTTAGTATTTCTAGATTATTCAAGCAAACATACTTGAATGAAGATATACTACCTAAACGTATATATATATATATATATATATATATTTGTGCTTTTTATATTTTTATATATGTACCCAAGTATATATATTTGTGTAGTGATTTTATAACATTTATGTTAAAATTTTCGAATAAACTTTATATATATATATATATATATATATATATATATATATATATATATATATATATATATTCCATATTTTATTATTTATATTATTTTCTCAATAACTTAAAATCGTTCTTTGACATGAAAATCTGGACTAATCTATTTTATATACGTATCTGGATCTATTTAGCTGAAGTACAGTTCTGGCAACAAGCTACGTTTTCCTAAAGTCTTACATTTTCATATATTAATCATTGGTTATTTCTGTCGAGTAATATTCTCTACCCAACTTTTTTGATACACTCTTATTTATTGTATCGCCATCATGCTATAAAAGTCCAATATTTCCATTGAATATGTTGAAGTAGTCTGCCATTTTTTTCGTGTAGACCGAACGTGGTAATGTTGCCACGTGTAAAAGACAACTTGTCAAGTTTAGCTTGGAGTCTAACATTCTTTATAATGCAAGTAAATCAGATTTATGATTCCGATTTATATTCTTAGCATATATGACACATATCAGCCTCATTGATAAACTGTCAAATATGGAACTTATTAAGCAAAGATTGGTTGAGGTGGGGGTGCTATAAAAATCTTCAAACTTAATTGAAAAGTAGCCAGCAGAAAATATGGCTTAGTATCCAAAGTGGCGGATACAATCTCTAATCCCTACGATGTTCATACATAATAAAAATCCAGTGCGGTCTTCTCCAGGAACAGAAAATATAATAGCCAAATCATATAAATAAAATTAATGACCAATCGAATTTCTACTTGCTTTCAACGCGTATTATACCTCATTAGGAATAGAACTTGTCAAGACAATTTTAGTTAAAAAGAAATCATTAGTTAAATCCTCTAAATCAATTTTTGAAATTCGGTGTTATGAAAATCTGAATTTGTCCACATTAGAACTTCGCAGACAATTTCGATTAGATTATGCAATCTTTTTATCACTCTATCTTTGTAAGTCGGCTGTTATCGATTCTTCTATTAAGGTGGGGGGCAATTTAACTACACATGCAAACATGTCTTGCAAGTTAGCATTTCCTATGTTTTCTCGCAGATACATTATAAATCAACATTGTGAATAAATAATATTCTATATCTGTTCACCTGCTAATGTTCTGTGGAATTTTTGATATCTCTCTATTTCTGTGTATTGATTTCAGTAAGTACTGTGTCAATATATACGTTTATCATAAATACCCTTGCTATGCGCCGGGAAGCGTTGTCAGTGATGTTTATTCCTAATATCCTTGGAGATTTGTGGCCTCTCAAAACACCCTCTCCCAGGCGAACCAACTAGGAGTGATCAACTCCTGGTTTGCTTCTCAGCTTCCCTTGGCAAATGAAATCTTCGATGCACTATTCTCTATATATACAAATCCTGATATGAAAAAGTTACAAAAAATCTAATACTGATATAATAAGTTGATTTTCTCAATGCCTCTGATAAAAATGTCCCCTTAACAACAGGTATAAAATTATGCCACAACATAAACTCATAATTAACTCTGTCCATTGGAGCATACTGTCATCATTCAGAGGTGTAAACCATTCCAAAAAAAGGCGAACTGTTTTCTATACCCATGTCTATTAAATTGGCTCAGGTGCAAGTTAAATCATACCAATGTCTATCCGTTTGATGTTTAGGGAAACCACATCTTTTTCTAATTGTTTGTCTATCATGTTAGACAAAAACCCTGTCTAACTGTTTGACATTGATTAAAACAAACTTATATATGCCTGTTTGATTTTCTGGCAATCTATCTTACAGCCACATCATGTTGAAATACTGCCTCCCGTACGACCAGAGAAGTTAAGCAACGTCAAGAGTTGTCAGTACCTAGATGAGTGGCCGCTTGCTTAAACCAGGTGCTGTAATCTTGGATGTGTGGGTGATGCCATAGACAATGGTTCGGAAGTGTTAATCAAAGAGTCGAATTCAAATTCCAATTGACTTCGTTATATTCTCTTACGTGCAAAAAACCCTTTGAAAAGGTATTAATCCGCCTCTTCCCCTTGCTATGGGCTATTTAGTAAGACTTGGATAACTAGATTTATTATTATCTATATAAAAAATAGGATTCTTACAATATAAGAATATCTTCTGCTTTTAAATAACCTGCAAAGATTTGATAAACCATAGAAAACGAATCAATCATATCAAATTGGAGAATACAAACCTCTTTAGAACTTACTATTGTATGAAAGTATTCGGCATTATATAACCCGGAAAAGGTACATTTACCGTAAAACAAACCAACTCAATTAGTTCAAACTTTTGTCGTTTTCAATTCAAACATTTGGCAAAGCAACTCTAATTGGCACACAAAATGTTGTACAGATAGATTCTTTTAAAATATAATGATTTTATATCTCCTTACAATTTTGAAGATGAAAAACATAACGATATTACTAAAATTTCAATGACTCATTATGATGCATTTCCAAGTGAAAAAAAAGTATTCAAGAAACGGGGAGAATAGGCATGTAAAAATTAAGAACATTAACTAAATTTTTCTGCTTTAAAACAGACTGTCTAGCAAAATAAATCCATTTATATATTTGAAAATATTCCGTTAGACAGGGTTAATATTTCGGAAAACACTAATGTTTAGGTGTGTGAACGCAAAATACTATATTCTAACATAGGTACCTCCATGAGATGGCTAAAAAAGAGCATAGCATTATGTAAAAGACGCCAAACATATATATACATATATATATATATACATATATATATATATATATACATATATATATACATATATATATACATATATATACACATATATATACACATATATATACATATATATACACACACATATATATACATATATATATATATCTATATATACATATACATATATATATACATATATATACATATATATATATATATATATACATATATAAATACATATATATATATATACATATATATATATATACATATATATATATATATACATATATATATATATATATGTGTGTGTGTGTGGTCTCTTCAGTCATCAGCGCTTCAAAGCCAAGACCTAACTTCGTATGCATATTATTCGTGATTTGTTGTTTGCTGATGAAGAGGCCCAACATCTAATAAATCGTTTCTCTGCTGCATGTAAAGCATTTGGTTTTACACTTAGCATAAAGAAAACTGAAGTTGTGGCCCAACCTTGTCCTACTCCGAACCAATTGCGTGGTGAGAAACAAAAACCACCAGTCTACAAATTTCTAGATAGACCATTGAGAGTATAAGACAAACCCCTGAACTATGTAAAGTCTTACACCTATTTTGGTAGCAAAGTCAATTACAGTGAATTTTAGATGATGAAATCATGCATCGGATTGCTAAGGCTACCAGTGCTTTCGGCAAACTTCGCCATTGCTTGTGGAATGAGCGGAGTATTCGACTGGATACGAAAATCCGGGTTTACAGATCTGTTGTACTTGCCATCCTTTTGTATAGCTCAGAGTCATGGACTCCATACAGGTACCATATACCCCAGATAGATGTTTTCCATAAAGGCTGTCTGCGTGCAATCTGTGGAGTTAAGCTTCAAGATAGGACATCTAACGTAGACCTGTTTAATAGGTATAATATTAGAGGAATCGAGACTTTTATCATACAGTCTCAGTTATGGTGGACTGGTCATGTCTTGAGAATGTCTGATGACAGGATACCCAAGATCCTAATGTACAGCCAGTTAGATCAGGGCTACAGGAATGTAGGACGCCCATGGCTAAGATGCAAAGAGAAGCTGAAAAGCAACTTGTCAGCAGTTAATATACCACATAACACCCTTGAGCGCTTAGCTTTGGAGCAGGTAGAATGGGGATCAACGTCTTTTAGTGGACTCGGCAATTTTCAATCTGCTTGTCTGAATCAACTTCAAGAAGCGAGAGCAAGATCTAAAAGGTCAACCAATCTAAGAGTGATCTCATCTCACAATCCTCACACTTGCTCCATATGTGGCCTCCTTTGTAAATCACTAGCGGGTCTTAAATGCCAGTTAAGATTAGCGCATAAACTTTCATAACTGAATCAATAAGCTAGCAGATCCTCATACGTCGAAACCGACGGGAGACTCCATTATTATATATATACATATATTTATATACATACATACATACATATATATATATATATATATATATATATATATATATATATATATATATATATATAAATGATCAAAGTTTATTTGAATTATTTTTAGATTTTTTTCCTGCATTTTAGAACAATCTCAATTTTGATTTAAAAATCATTGTTTCTCTTTGTATCACCGGAACTAGTAAAATAACATATAAAATTTTTAGCACGTTTTCTTTGTATGACACACATTAATTTGGAAAATCTTGCAAAAATAAAAATAATTGTCGACGTTGATGAAACTTTCAGGAACTGTTCACAGATGATCGAAATTTTTATTAATATGTGTTTTTTTTTATTTATTAAAGTCATGGCAGAAATATTTCATTTTATATTTTTTACCTCCTCCATAATTAATTTTATGAAAACTCTAGAAATTTGATCGAGTCCACTTTTGTAATTACAATAGTCAAAAGCACAAGGCTTGGAGTAATGCAAATCATTATTTTTTTTTGTTTTTAATTGGACAACCGTACCTGAAAATCAGCTTTGAATTGAAATATACAGAACGCAATAAAACAAAGATATTATTTAATTTCAAATGCTTTTATTTGCTTCTAGTTGTTTTTATGAATGTGGACAATATTTTCTGAAAGCCAAAAATTTTTTCGATGAAAAATGAATTTTTAATACAATTATTTGTTATTTCTTTATAATACTTATAATAGATTTTTACATTTAAGTTGTTAAAATATAAAATTAGTTAAAAGCCGCATGACTTTCGTAAGTGTCCTTATGAGATAGATCATTTTTAGCGCATTGTAAATTGTATCGTTTTGACTAATCTGAAGACCCGCAGTAATTAAGAAATGTAATTTTGTGTTAATAATCGGGCTGTAATTATAATGTACGGAAGACCAACCAGAATACAATTAAGTTACGTTATTTGAGTTAAGCATTGTTCTCCGCTGTTAAGGCCTTTACTTTTGCGAAACACGTGTGGAGAAGTTAATTTGATTTTTCAATTTCAACTGAGAAGGGTACCTACAAGTATCAGTATCATCTTATGAAATTTATATGATCTTATTTTTATATTAATCTCAGTTATGCCATTTTTCCATAAATGAAATATCAAAAATAATAAAATGAATCGAAATTCAAATAACACAGTAAAATGTAATAAATGTACATAAAATTATAGTATTTTATGTACACTTCTGATAAAATTTCATAAGAAATGTACGTATAAATTAATTACATACCTTTCTTAAGAAATTTATTCTCACTCTTAACAGTCTTATTTTAATTTCTTTATAATATATTTTCCATAAAGCATCGTAAACGTAAAGTTGAAAGCTAAGTAGAAAAAAACAAAAAATTAGAGTGCTGAAAGTTTTCCTTAAAAATAACGAGGTAAATAATTTCACTTTTCTCCTTCCGTAGAAAAAATTATCCTCACGTAATCCGTAAATATGTCATTCATCACCTGTCAAGTGACGCGAAAGTTTAAAACCTGCTTTGGTTTATTTTCAAATTCCATCTTTTCGGCGAAGATGCTACGTTAACAATGATGCAAAATATTTTAAATAAACATTATATTTTCTGATTTTCTTAAAATAAGTTTTGAAAAATTATAATTGATTTTTCAAGAATTTCAAACTGAAATTTTCATTTTCTTTTTTTAAATGGAAAAACATGGTTGCCATGATCGATTATCTGTCAGTTTTGCTGACTCAAACAAAACAAGATTTTGGACGAAAATTTTGGACGTGCTAGGATTGATTAAAAAATGTAAAACAAAATTTAAAAAATACTTTGATATTTTTTCTTAATAATAACATAAACATTTAGACGATAAAATTATGTTTTCCTCAAGTTTGGCGTATTTTTCATCATGCTATGCTCGTTTTTTAGCGATCTCGTGAAGATAACTTTTCTAACATATTTCTGGTTTCAAATAAATTGGGCAGAATTCTATCATTTTTGAAAGACTGGGTCACAACAACTTTATAGCTTACGGCCACATCACGTCGAAATAACGGTTCTCCTACGTTCACCGAAGTTAAGCAACGTCGATCCTTGTCACTACCTAGATGGGTGACTTCTTGCGAAAACCAGGTGCTGTAAGCGTGGATGTGCGGGTGGTGTCATGAATAATGGCATTTGTTAAAACCGAGTTCCGATTTTCGCTGGGTTTGTTATATTCACTTACACGCAAATACCCTTGAGAAATCTATGAATCTACTTCTTCTCCACCCAGTTATGAGCTAATTAGTAAAACTCGTATCACCAAATAATTATTATCTCAAAACAAAAGATCTTGCAATCTGAAAAATAAATATTTTTTGGCTTTAAATATCCTGCAAAGGGTTCATCATCCATAGAAAACGAATCTACCAACCCAATCGTAGCGGTCTACTAATCAGTTATTAATTATGGAATGGCTTCTAGATTTTAACGCCTGCAAAATAAAACTTCTTTCATTTAATCACCATGGTGTCACTTTTTTCTTTGGTATCGTTATAGCTAATGCTAACCTCAAGGAGAGCAAGTCTTTGCGCCTTTCTGGGCTCACCTTTTCCACTGATATGAAGTGGGGTGATTTTATTGAATCAGTTGCTACGTCTGCTGCTAGAAATGTTCGTTCACTCTGACGTACCAGACAATTTTTCTTATCAGAATTCATTTTGCCCATTTATAAATCTATCATTCATGCTTGGATTGAATATTGCTGTCAAATCTGGTCGAGTATTCCTGATCCATATTGTTAGACGCTTGACAAAATTCAAAGAAATGTCTGAAATATAAAAATAATCTCACATTTGATTCACTTATTTAGTAGAAGATTTAGAGGTTTTACAGTACCAAATACACCGTAATAAGCAGTCAAATATATTTTGCTTAAATGCTCTGTGTGTTGAGAAAGACAGTGAGATTTCTTTTTGACTTTTAGATGCTTTTAAAAAGTGTAAAAATGATATTGTCTGCATTTTTAATTATAACAACCATGAAAAACAAGACAATATGCGGGTTATTTTTTTAACAATATTCACCCTATGCAACGTCCAAGTGAAACTCGAGGTAGAGGGTTATCGAAAGCGTTTCTTATGTGAGAATAAAAGATAAAAGGTTCAGTTTATGACGATATGCAGGAAGGATAAGGGTCTACCCTATTTAGGTTAGGTTTGTAGTGCTTGGGGAAAATTAATCTTGGGAGTCAGTTCCACAAAAAGCAATACGTGGGAAAAATCTATTTGAGTCGTACTTATATCTCACTAACTGAATACAAAGAGAATGAAGGTGGTTCGCTACAATGTACGTGAAATGGTGGGTTGGTAGCGTTGATGGCTATAACTGATATAACTAAGGAATGTAGTTCATTACAAAATTTTCTATGGAAAAAGCGATAGAATAGCGAAAGTTTCGTCTGTGGGAAAGGGAATGTAGTGTTAAAAATAATTCTATTTACACATTTTGCCATATCCACAATATGATATTATACCATATTATTATTATATTTTATACTATCATTATATTATATATATATATATATATATATGTGTGTGTGTGTGTGTGTGTATATAAATAAATATATATATATATATATATATATATATATATATATATATTACTATATATATATTAGTGTATTATATATTATTATACTATACGTTGTATATCATATATCGTTATATTTATTAAATATATGTATATTATATATTATTATATTATGTATTATATATATATTGTATATTATTATATTATATATATATATATTATAATATTATATATATTATATTTTATTATTATATATTATATAATATATATTATTATATACGTATTATATATATATTATATTACTATATATATATATATATTATTATTATTATTATTATTAATATATCACAGTATGACAATACATCATTTAGAGTTCATTTCCACAATATGACATATGACAAACTTTCTCTTGTTTCTTTAAGACGACTCGATTTTTTCTTTACGTCTGGATAGGATTTTTTAAATATTTTCTTTCCTGTCAGTTAAACACTACCAATTCCCATAAACAATTGGCTGTTCAGTTTTGATCGCGTGAAAAAACCAAAAAAACTTATCAGTGAATAAATGAAAGAAATAAACAAGAGAGTATATAGAAGAGGTGATAACACGCTCGTGTGTTTAACGTCTGTTTCACTGAAATAGAAGTGTTGTCAATTTCAAATATTTTTATTTCTAACCCCGTACTTGCAATAATGAGCATTATTCACATTGCGATTAACTAACCGTAGCTTAATTGTGGCACAAGGCCGAAAGTATGGGACACGTAGTAGGGAGCGAAGTGACTATTTAGTCGAAATTGATTTAGTGAGGCAAACTTGCTCGCCATTACACCACGCTGAAGTGCTCTGAACACTATTCATATTTATGATTGTTATTGCAATATATTGTTAGATTCGTAAATCTCAAATATTTAACGATGTGATAGATGATTTCTATGGATATTTTATTGTCGTAGACGCGTCATGAGCTTATTCAATCATTAATTTAAGAATTAGAATCCATCAGAAAATTCAAATATGAAAACCGTAAAATTTTCTCTGTTAATTATAGTTATTATTATTAGTTTTAACGATTGCTATTCGATATAATCGTATCACAAGTTTTTGCTTACCCGAGAACTGAGGTAAAGAAATAGTTTTTTTTTTGTTTTTGTTTTTTTGGGGTTTTTTTTGAGAAAGTTAGTGTGCTTATTACATTGAGGCATGTTTTCTGTCAGTGCTCAAACCATTGTATCCTATATATTGAGGTGTTTCCTGGAATTTCTTAATGTGCGTATTCTTTTTAACCATTCCGCGGGGTTTTATTATTACAGGAATAGTGGTTACATCTGACGTTCTTGGAATATCTACTAGCGGTTCCGTATATTGTAAAGTTTATCATGTTCTTTTGCTGAGAAGTCTTTAGTTAATATATATATATATATATATATATATATATATATATATATATATATATATATATATATATATATATATCAGAGAGAAGAGTAATATATGTGTTATATAGAAATGAAGTGTTGCTACCGACACTCGAGTTTGGACATAGATCTCCAGTGAGCAAATACAGGCGATCCAATTATTAAATTAAGTTGACCACGTGACCATAGAGGAAGGGCATATTTGTATGAAGTAGCTGACGACTAACTATCGTTATTCCTAGTCTATCGTCCTATTCGAACCGCCATTTCTACTTTATCGTCTATTACTATACGGATCTACACTTCTATTCTATACTCTCTATTAAGGCCCTCTACTATAATACGGACCGCTATTCTCTATTCATTATACTATATCTCTATTCTGGTAACTATATCTATAACTATTTGAGCAATTACTATTAGACCGAGTGTTATTCGAAGTCGTCTGACACCAGTATTGTTCAACGGCATACTATAGGTGTATATGGGATTACAAAGTGTCAACTAAAACGAGCATTACGACTGTTCGTTGACATCACAAAACTTTGATAGTCTTATCTGGTCTTTTGGCGGTTCCAGATATCTCTAGTTGTTTCTAGAAGGTACAGATTATGGTAACTTTTTTCCTGGATGGTTTGTCTCCATACCATTTTTCTTAGAGATATTATAATTTTTACACAGAGATATTTCATCTTCCGTGAAATCCATATTTGAATTTATTTGGAGTTAGCGTAGAACAGCAGTTTCCTCTGCAAACTAAACTAACCATTCAAGATAATCCCATTTAATAAAATATGTGCGTAGGAAGAATTTTGCTGGCAGGTTTGATCTTTACTAAGGTCTCTTTTTTCCAATTTTGCCCTTCGATTATTAGCTTTATATATAGATTTCTATATCATATATTTTGTAGAAAAAATATCAATATGGATGTCAGTAATTATGACAACAATTAAAAACAGAATAAGATGATTATTTTATAATTATTGTTATTGAAATAATTTTGATTATGATAGGTAAAGAAAAAGTTATCTTTATAATTATTTTATTTGATTTTTGTTGCAAACTTATGTCCATCCGGCTTACACCAAGAGATCTACGTTCAGAAATTGATTTTTTTTTCCTAAGAGCGCATGTATTTTATATTGATAAAGACCTTCGTAAGGTGTGAGCTGCACTAGTGAGGACATTTTTTTGTATTTCTTTACAGCATGGGTTTCCTTCAATGAGTCTATCAGCGCATTTTCCAATCAAGCCTAGGATTCAAACCACAACAGGAATTATTGATGTCCTGGCGATTTCTATTTCAGAATATTTCGATTGATTTTTTTTCAAGATCTTCAGATATATTACAGTATGCAGGGACTGTCATATCAATAGGAAAGCAAATTCTGTTTTTTTGTTGTCTTTCATCTCGATTTCTGGGCGATTAGTTTTGAATATTTTGTGTGTGCGTATTGTAAAGTTGCATAAAATAGTAAAAGATCCTATGTCTGTAACCGGGTCTGGGTGGTGTTCACACCAATTTCTTGCAATTTCCAACCTTCTTCTTCTTCTTCTTCTTCTTCTTCTATTATTATTATTATTATTATTATTATTAAGTGCGACAATAACAAAGACTCATTGGGGTAGCGAAATATGCCTTCCAAAAGCTAAGCAAAGTATTAAGAAACAGAAAAATATCGTTAGAAACAAATAAGTACTGAACAGTTATGTAATATCAGTCTAGCTTGCAGTGAAGCTTGTGAAATCTCACAGATGACGAAGAGACTTGAGGGAACAGAAATGTGGCTCTACTGTAGAATACTGAGAATCACATGAACCGAACATATGAACAACGTCATTGTTTGAGAGAAAATGAAAACTAAAAGGATACAATATTTGAAATAATAATGAAAGAGGGCTTGGAAAATTTTCTACTCACAGTACAGATTAATGGCAGCAACACTGGAAAACAACGCATAATCTACTTAGCGGGCTTGAGTAAATGGATAGTTGATCAAGGTTTAGGATAGATAGCAAAAGGACAACATTTAGTAAAAGTTACATAGAACAAGAAATTATGATCGCCAACATCCTCAAGAGACACGGCACTTATAAGAAGAATATTGCTCTTTCATATTGCATGTGTGATAATAGATACATCCAAATTAGTCTAAATATATAAGGCAGGTGATGTTGTATTAAAGGCAGTTGCTTGCAGAGCAGAATTACGCAAATGAAATTTTCAGGTGATGACCTTTTTCGGACGAAAATAATATTCACACAGACAATGGTCTACGCAGGATATAATTAGTGCTAGTACGTATGATTTTGCCAATTTCTTGTAGATAAGGATTCCTAGGTATTTGCCTGACGAAGATGTCTGTTGTTAAGGAAACCAAGATCGCCCACCACAAGCATTACGTTCCATTTTTTCTGTTTCTATTTCTATGTCCTTATATTTCGACAGTTTTTATAAGATTTTACATGCTACATCGCAATCATTAGAAACTGACATATCAATCATTTAGAAAAGGTTTTACTCTCGCTATATTTGATATATTAGATTGATTACTTCTGTAGTTCTATCAGTGTTGATTTTAATGTCCCACATTACAAGAATGTTACCTATTCCTGTAATAGGGTCGGGTTGATGTTCATACACTTTATAAATGATTTTTTTTCTTTTCAAAATATTTACATATTATCTAGCGGATGTGTTGCCCGACTCTATCGAGCGTTATTATTATTATTATTTTCTTTTCTTTGCTTTCTGGCGTTTACACATTTCTTTCCGGGTCCCACCCAGGGACCTAAGGTTAGAAATGGCATCATGACACTTTTCACTGACAAAAAAAAAAAAATAAATGAAATAAAAAAAAATTAAAAAAAAAAATTTAAAAAAAATAAAATAAAAATTACATAGATAGAGCCCTTCGTAAAGTGTGGGCTGTACTTGTCAGAACAATTTTTTGTATCTCCTTGAGGCATGGGCTTCCAGGAATCCCTGCAATTAGTCTACTGCAATCTTTTCCAACCAGTCCTAGGTCTCCAATTACAACAGGGATTGTTGATGTTCCCATATGCCACATTTTCGAGACTTCTATTTCAAGGTCCTTGTATTTTGACAGCTTTTTGAATATCTTCAAAGATACATTGTAGTCAGCAGGAACTGCCATATCAATAAGGAGGCACCGTTTTTGTTTGTTGTCTTTATTATTATTATTATTATTATTATTATTATTATTATTATTATTATTATTATTATCCCTTTGATTTCTGGTGTGTACACATTTCTTTCCGGGTCCCGCCCTAAGGTTAGAAATGGCATCATGACATTTTCCATTGACCAATTAAAAAAAAAAAAACACAAATATATTTTACATAGATAAAGCCCTTCGTAAGGTGTGGGCTGTACGCGTTAGAATTATTATTATTATTATTATTGTTGTTGTTGTTGTTGTTGCTGTTGTTGCTGTTGTTGTTGTTAACATTCATGTGTGTTATGTTTTCTACTTTGTATCGTTTATAGTCGGGTCTAAACTATGGTCTTAATTCCTTATGGGGGAATTGTCATCTAATTGATAGCACTTTTCTTAATATGTGGGATGTTCCTAATCGGGCAATCTTCTGGGCGGCTTGTATACTGATGTTACCTGGGATACTGTTAGTAAAATTTCTCATTCTTTTTCTCACGAGGCCCAGAGTTCCGATTATTATTGTTACCGTCTCAGTTTTAATTCCCCACATCCTATTAATGTCGATCTCCAGCTCCTTGTATTTGAACAATTTCTCGATAGTTTTCATGAAAGTGTTTCTCTCGGATGATACTGCTATGTCAATAAGCATACACTTCCTGAATTTCTTGTTTGTTTTTTTTTTTGTTTTTTTTTTTATAATAATATCAGGTCTTTTGGGTGGTGTTTCCCTGTCAGTTTGAAATGGTATGTTCGAGAGGATATTTACATCGTTATTTTGGGTAACTGTTTCTAGTTGGTGCTCATACCATGTCTCAGTAGTTTTGATTTTGTGCTTCTTATATATCTTTCAGTGCACATGTGCCGCTACATTGTTATGTCTGTGAGTATTTTTTTTTTTTTGCTACTTCCGGACAACCTGACATTTTACGGACAGTTTATTATTATTATTATTATTATTATTATTATTATTATTATTTTCTTTGCTTTCTGGCGTTTACACATTTCTTTCCGGGTCCCACCCAGGGACCTAAGGTTAGAAATGGCATCATGACCCTTTTCACTGACAAAAAAAAAAAAAAAAATTACATAGATAGAGCCCTTCGTAAAGTGTGGGCTGTACTTGTCAGAACAATTTTTTGTATCTCCTTGAGGCATGGGCTTCCAGGAATCCCTGCAATTAGTCTACTGCAATCTTTTCCAACCAGTCCTAGGGCTCCAACTACAACAGGGATTGTTGATGTTCCCATATGCCACATTATTATTATTATTATTATTATTATTATTATTATTATTATTATTATCGGTATTTTTTTGTCCGAATGTCGAGATGGTTGGGGTGGATATGTTAGAATTGATCTGCTACTGATTAGTTTTTGCTTCTGTCATGGAGATTTTATAAATGCATCAGGTTTGCATTCCCCAAAGGATTTCGCCATATCCAATGTGAAAAGGTTACAATAAAAGCTTGTTCTTTTTATATATGTCCCATGTGAAATGTTCCCATTTTTCTGTAATGGTTGTGTCCCTTTGTTTACTATCGTTCTTCTTTATTCTTCCATTCCGCCATCAAAAATACATTTGCCTACTTAAAGCTGATAAATAAATTCTATATAAATGGATGAATGGAGTTTTTTTTATTTTTTGTATTGTGATTCGAGTAAGCATCCAATTATATTGAATTTTGTTTGGAATTAAAACAGGAAATGAAAAATAGATGTATAGAAATTAAAAAAGCAAATTATTTTTAGTCAGAAAAAGACGCATTAAAAAGTGTTTGTCATTCCGAGTAAAACAATGTTCGTTCGTTCCAAGACATTCATAGATCCAATATTAAAGCAGCTAGCCATTAATTTAAATTACTGTAATAATCTAGTATACAATATCATTTCAATTAGTGTTTTTAATAGGTAATATTTTGCTAAAATTATGACTGAATCACAAGATCTGGTGGAACATTTGATATGACGTGTCTGTTTAAACTACGACACCATTCTATTCGATAATAGTTTGCTGAAAAAGGTGAAATTTTTTTCACTTTCGATGGAGATCTAGTCGATTCTTCCAGCTTTTACAATATTTTTTTTCTTGTCAGTCTGGTTAAGATGTTCCTTTCTTTTAAAGTAATCGTAATTATCCTTTATATCTGTTCCATTAAAGCTTCACTGTATATCGTTGTATTTGAAATTATTAAAACAATGATTTATTAAATCCAATCAGTGGAATAACATTAAAAATAACAAAGAATATATTACCTAGTATTGTACGCTGCGGCCTTCTTCAAGCCGTTGGAACGTCGAACTAAACCCTTTATTTCACTCACTGTCCCACGTACCATGTTTAACTGATGTCAGTTATCTTCTGTTAATTTCCCTCTCCAAGTTCTCCACTGCCTTAACCGGGTATTGAACTCACTCTTAGGGTCCTGTCACTGTATCTAACCAACGGCTTTAACCACTGTGCCATGTGTTCATGAAGACATCTGTGTATGAATTTCTGGCTATTATAAACCTAATGTTTCATATTGCAATTGGTAAAAATATGGAATGATAACAGCAAAAATTGCAATATGAGCACTGGTAAAAATGGTTGCTGAGACAAAATTCAACTGAAAGTTACATTTTCTGCTCTATAAATGAATGCCAAGTGTTTCTTTATAAGGAAATGGTTAATATTACCATTTCATCTCAGAGTTTCAGACGTTTCCTGAATTTAAACACCAATCTGAGTACCCCTCTAGCGAACAAAATCACCCTAACTTCAAATACAAATTATCATAAAAAAATTGGAATTTCATCACTCAAAATAATAACGGCATTTTATCCAACATCTAACTTTCATTTAAGAGTGAGCTGCACGATGCAAAATCCATTTCACAAATGCAATGTTAGACTTAGATAAACGGTAAAGATTATTTATTAGAGACTCGACTCGACTCTCACCGCAGACACGGTAGCCATTCTTGGCAATCATATGTTCTGTAAGAAATGAACCATCGGCAAAGGCCATTTCGCAGTTGATCTAACTGCATTAGCTATGTCCATGCAAGCATTGTAGGAAGATCAATGAAAAACAACCTCCATCTGCTAGCAAACTATGTCTCCGCCCTGATATGTTAATTGCGATTCTCGAGATGCAATCTTTCACGTGTCTTTTCAAAACGTTTTGATTTGGGAAGTCTTCCTACATCTGATGCATTTCTGTAGGACAACCTTCAAGACTGATCCAAGGACATTTTAAAGTGAGGCTCGGCTTGTGAGAGATCGACAAGGGTGTACATGCCATGCCTAAACGTGTTATGCCTATTAGTATGAAGAATATTTCATATATTATGTATACATTATAGTAGACAACATTTCACTTAACAAACATTTCGTAATAATGTCGTGTAATGAATAACGTCTTGGAATTAAAAATATCGGAGAGCCGAGTTCGAATTCCCGTCGGGTTCTTTACATTCACTTACGCGCAAATACCCGTGGGAAAGGTATGAATCCATATCTATTCTCCCCATCTATGGGTTCAATAGCAACCAGTCTACATCAGAAAGAAACAGCAGCCTGCTGCAGGAAAATCTTCAGTCTATTCAGTCATTAATCGAAATAGACATGAGCGCACAAGGTGTGTAGTATTTATGGCTTCTAACTGACTCACTGAAGAGTTATATGAATTTTGCGATTTCTTATCAGGCAGGTAGTGCATGAAGATACTCAGTATTTCTCATACAAGATGAGAAAGGGTTATTTTTTTTTATCCCAAACCGATTGTATCGCCAAGAAACTTAATGTTATAATTAGGGCGTATCATTACATAACATGCGAAGTGTTTATGAAGACAAATGCTTTGAAGAAAAACAATTGCAATGATGTCTTTATAATGATGACAGTTATAAATACAACATTAAAGTCACGTGCATCCTCGACGTTATTTAACCCGTTTGGGAAGTCGTTCATCTATTGATTTTCTATTTCATTATGTGAGGTTGTTCGGGAAGAAATCCAGTATTTCACCGCTATGAATTATGAGTCACCCAACCAAGGCGGAACCAAGGGTCGAACGATAGGAAATTGAATCTAGAATTGGTTTATTATCTATTCCATCAGATAATGTATAATTTATAGTGCAATTCAGAGTTTAATTGAAAAAAAAACATAGAATAGTTGTTTCTTACTAGCTTTTGCTTAAGAACTAAACACTACGTTACAACTTCTGCAGCTATTTTCAAACACGAATACCAAACTTTTATGTTGAGCCCGTATTATTGTTATATGTGATGAAAGATGGGTTTGGCATATCAACAGAAAAAAACAAAAAGACAGCAAATTACAAAACGAGAAGCTAAGACCAACACCAAAATCAGGATGCAAATCAGATGCAAAGCGAAGACATCTCTGGATCCATCCAGAGATGTCTTCGCTTTGCATCTGATGGAATATGAATGTTTGAACCCATTACAAGCTGCTGAAATATATAGAATGGGACTCAATGAATACGATTACCGCCAGCAATTTGGTTGTTTAAACGAAATATTACGTCGAAAGTGTCCTTCTTAAATCAACAAATAAGCCGATATTCTCCAACGTGACCAGGAAAGGACAGGGCACAATCTATAAAACAGGTCCTATAAAAAGAAATGGAAAATCATTGCGATGTAAATTTCAACACCTCCGCCATACTCACCACGTCATCACTAAAATATTTCATCAGTAGCAAGACATTCAGAAACAAACAGGCTGAAAACAGTCTTTCAAACTATTGCCGCGGAAAAAAAAAACAGATTTTTCAACGGAAAATCGAAAAGTTGCTTGCCCCGCTGAGATACAGTCGTTGAAAATTAAGTTGATTATATTTTTCATGAATAATATTTAAATAAATTTAAATTACATTTTATATCTTCTCTGGTAAACAGAATTATTTCCAAGTACTCTAATATGAATTAAAATGGCATCATTCATAATTACACTAGAAAGTTGATATATGCTTGTAAATTAGCGTTCATCGATGTAAATCTTCCTCCTAAGAATGCCAAGATTTTAATCGTGTCATGGACGAGCGAACAATCTGCTCACTTCATTAAATGAGTGCGTTTGAAGTTTATTTTATTCATTGCAGGATGTAATGGTTATTGGGCGTAATAAAAATCATCGTCTTTCTGAAAGTGTTTGATCTTCTTGAATCTTGGCTCCACGTTTGCCTTCAAAAAATTAGTGCCGATCTGTAATCGAGCACGCCGCACGACCAGCACTTCACCGCTTCAATCGTCATAAATACTCATACTACTACTGCCTTGTTTACGTAGTCTGTACGTGCTTTTCTCTAATAGCCTCCGTGCTTATTCTTCATCCATACAGAGTACGGTCTTATTCGATGAAAGAACCGTTGTAAAAATCTATCTTTGTGTATTCCATTTCACATTTACTTTGTCTTTCCTTGTGAATATCTTTTAAATGTGTCTACTGATATTTCTCAAATTTTTATTACACTTGGCCTCTCTTAGTTTTTGTACCTAACAAATTCTTTTCTACCCTCCAACTTCACCCCTCTCTCTCTCTCTCTCTCTCTCTCTCTCTCTCTCTCTCTAACAGAAAGGGTGTGGCAGGTCTGTCACTACTCTATCGCTGCTTTCACAGAAAATGTTCATATTTGTATTTGCGTGTAAGCGAATGTACGGAACTCGACTGAAATTCGAACTCTGTTCTCTGAATCCGCATTCAGAACGACTATACACTACAGCGCCGTGCATCTATACAATAGACATATATCACAATAATATTGATCAAATTATAAATGACAGGGTTCGTTCCGAAAATAAACTTTTCCAGGTGTATAATGCTAAGAAGAATGCTTATAAAATCCACAACAAAATACCATAAGTAACCTTGACTAAACACGACGCATAAATGCACTAAATTTATAACAAACTGAAAAGAATTAGACCAAATGTCATAGAATATTTGTCACATCTACTTCAGAAAGAGTAAGAGATTCAATCAACATAAACGAATAAGAACGTTAATCCTGAAGTAGAAATTTCCAAAATCGATTACAAAGATGTTCAATGAAAAAATTAGTGAGATATCGAGAAATGTAAATAAAAAATATGTGAATATAAGTCGGATTTTTTGTCAAAATAATACACTCGATGTATTAGTTGTTCATCGTAATGTCTAACCATAATTTCTAATTAATTTCAACTTAAAAAATGCCGTTCTGATTAAATGACAAATGAAATATTTTTAAAGAAAACATTAGAAAATTCACTAATTTCGGATTCTGCGACAGTAAATTTATATCCAGGATCATAAAACCAATAAGCATTCTTCCCAAAAATAAAACTGGTATAATGTGGAATAACTGAGATCAATTTTTGAAGCAAAGAAATTGAAGGAATAGAATTATTAACATCAAGTTACATCGGACAGCAAATCACATGGGTTTGTATCTCCGTAAATTTTATTTTTCGAATATAAACTATATCCATTGTTTGTTATGTATTTAGCCGAAGCTTTTCTCCCCAATTAATAACTACATCAATAAAAATATACTTTGTCTGAAGAAATTACTTCTCGGAACGAAAATCGTCGAGACTGGGATGTGTGGTTCATTTGCCCAAATATGATTGTTAATTTTAACGCCTCCAAAACAAATCTTATCACTTTTAATAATCACAGAGAACCGTTTTTGTTATCTATCAGCATGGCTGATGCTAACCGCCAAGAAAGTTATTCTTTGTTACTTCCTGGGCTAACCTTTTCTACTGAAATGAAGTGGAATGTATATTCTGGATCAATTGTCAGGTCTTCTGCTAGGAAAGTTGGTTCGCTGTGCCATGCTTGACAATTTGTCTCCTGAGAATCTACCTTGCACATATATAAGTATACAGTTCGTTCATCCATTCAATCTGGTCTGGCGTTATTGCTATGTATTTAAAAAGTCTAGATAAGATACAAAGAAGAATATGCAATGTTATTGGTTCTGACCGGGCATCTCGGCTTCAAACTCTTTCCCACTGCCATAACAGAGCTTCCCTGGGCTTTCTCTTAAATATTTTCAAGGTAATTGTTCTAATGAGTTTTCTCTATTCGTATCTATATTTTACGGATTTAATATACTACTGAATAGGTAACAAGGGTTCATAATCTTAGCGTTGAAATGGGTAAAAGTAATCGTATGATCTATACCAACAGTTTCTTCTCTCGCAATTATTGCTTATGGAGCTCTCTTTCGGTAAACTTTGTCCTGCAAAAATTTAAATGCATATCAATCATTCTTTTCTGTTGTCTTAATTCCTATTTTTTTATTGTTCTCTTTCCTTAATAATAATTTGTTTATGTCATATGTTTTTCACACTAAGTAAACTCACTAATGTCTTTATTGCCTTGCTTATGGTGAAATGATTTAAAAAATATGCTCATGTATATGTAAGCAAAAAGATATACACATGGAATGAAAAACTGGTCTGATTGGTGGGTATGTACACGAAAATAAAAATAGGTTTATCTCTGTCTACTTCTATAATATCAAATGGTCGTTTTTGTATACGCTTTTTTTTTTCGTGGTTCTTTTCTCATAGGGAAGCTCAGCTGACACCAACTTTCCCCACAATAACTGTTCCAGACTCACTGGTGTTTCACTGAAGTTTGTCTGTTCATTAAATATCAATGTTCGTCTTGTCTGAGGTTTTGTAAACAAATTTACAGACAAAATAAGATTAAGAAAAAATTTGGAGTTCTTAATTCAATATCGAAAGACAATTTTCCTCTCAGACACAATGTAATCAAATAGAGACGTTTTCAATAATTTCATGAGGTAACTTTATACGTATATATATTTCTGTACCCCATCGTTTATATATATATATATATATATATATATATATATATATATATATATATATACACGAGGGTATAAAGAAATGTAATGTCCTCGGGCCGACTTAACTCAAAAAGTGACTAAATGCCTAAAGCTTAATTTTGGGGAAGAGTATTCAAACTCACGCAAGACCACAGGTACGTATATACTAAAATCGTATTAAGATGGTTGAGAAAGGCAGCTTTGGTGATTCTCATATTTGAAGGATTAAAACTGACAGTCACGCATGTATTTCTTCTTTCATATATATATATATATATATATATATATATATATATATATATGTAAGCAAATATATGGATATAGATTCGACAGTATGAAGAAAAATATACGGAAAAAACAAACAAAAATCCTTATATGCAATTATGCTGTTTTAATGTTAATATAATGTCAACGTAAGACGTTTTGGTCTAATAAACCATCTTCAGGACATATTCATAAAATATAATACACATTATCAATTCAACATGACAAAGACGATGGACATAAGAACAAGACTTATCCAAACAGATAACTGATCGTTTTTGTCATGTTGAATTGATAATGTTAATTATATTTTATGAATATGTCCTGAAGATGGTTTATTAGACCGAAACGTCTGACGGTGACATTATATTAACATTAAAACAGCATAATTGCATATAAGGATTTTTGTTTGTTTTTTCAGTATATTTTTCTTCATGTATATATATATATATATATATATATATATATATATATATATATATATATATATGATATTTTTAGTGGATACTCTTATTTGAGTAGTCACGCCGTTTACTTATTAAACAGTACATTTATTTATTTTCGTCTACAAAAAGGGATGGATTTTTAATTTATTAATTCTTCAGATTTTATGACATAGACATAACGTTTAATTAATGAAATCCATCGGATTAATAAATAAAACATTTCAACCCTTGCCTTAAAAATTGCTTTGTGTACGTTAGGATCAAATGCGTTTGCCTATTTTGAGATTCAGAGAAAAATGCGTGTATTCAAAGGCACTATTCAGCTTTCCTTGATCATCAATGCAATCTTTGACCGAGAGGGTCTAAAGAACGTCATAGTGTAATGATGGTTCCCCCTAGTGGAACATAGGTTCGGATCTTGCTGGATTGCGCATATTTTCCCCCAATATCTTGAATATTCAGGCCGGGAGACGAAGATAAATGAACATTACTGTTTAATAAATAAATGAAGCGTCTACTTAACTGCGCATATCCACTAAAATAATATTTAAGTAATAAAATATTGAAATTGCACCTTCTTCTTCATATATATATATATATATATATATATATATATATATATTGGGGGTCTGTTTATACAAAACGTCTACATTCACACATAATTTTTACAACTTTGTTTAGCCAACCGCCCGATTACTCTTTCCATTTGCACTACGTGTAATAATTATCTTCTGTTAATAAAATCTGTTTAATTGAGGAATTTAGAATTTCTGATTATCAATCGTAAAACAGTCGGCATAACAAAATTAGTCTAACCAAATTTCTTTGGCCAATTCCAATTTTAAGCATTTATCATTACCCTTTATCCATCGAATCTTGGACGACGTTCATTTTCTTATACCAATCCCAAAACTGTGCTATAAATAACACTCCTAAGACCGTTTTGGCAGAATGAACAATAATTATTGTCCTGAGAATCTAAATGAACATTACATCAAATACCAGCAGCAATATCTATTTGGAAAAACAATGAAGAAATATAAAAGAAGACGATCAGTTGGGAAAAGTTTCAATGTTAGTTTTCATTATCCTGGCATTATCTTAGTTACATTCATTGGACCAATAATTCCTCATTATTTCTTCCACCGTACTATGACATTTATCCTGTATCTTCTATGTAATATTTACAAATAAAAAACATTCTCTTTACAGAAAGTCTATCTGCTATATCATGAGCGTAGCAGAATAAAAACAAAAAAGGTTCATAGGTAACCAGGGATATGCGCATAGCGTAAGTATTTTTGCCGCAGAAAATGGGATCGGCTTGCTGGTTTCAAATTCCAGGCTGGGATTCTTGCATTCACTTTCGCATAAACACCCTTTGAAAAGAAATGAACACCATTTCCTCTCCCCCGCCCGGTTAATAGCAAGGTAGATTAGAATCACTTACTTTGCTTGGTAACCAATCTATGAGATATAAAGACAACTTTGGTATATCTTCCCTGTGTAAATATTAGATACTCCACATGAAAGCACTCACTCACCCCACCTTCAATCAATTTCTCGTTCTGTGTATAAACCCGGATACAGCGAAATGCTTTTATTTGCGTTGTAAAATCTAAATCAAACTATGTGCGTGGCGGATCTGTGAGAATAAGCTAACTGTCCCCATTTCAAAGAGTAGTTTATCACCTAAGGGAGATTACTCAAACATCTATAAAATTATGCTCGGAAGCAGTGTAAGCTCCTCGACAGAATATCTGCACACACATGTTTATTTTATAAACTTCAGCCAATATAATGCTGGGATCCATTGAAAGTTAAAAGTGTTACAATTGTAACGTTGAATAAATTCTCTTACATGATTGGAAGAGAAGAATTAGGTAATTTGTTCTATCACAGTTTCTGACACAGAAATAGTAATTTGCAGCCTTATAAAAACTAAGCATAATTTTTATGGATAGGAAAACTTATCTGAACCTTAACAAAAGTGCTACTATATAATGAGTCTCCACCTATACCGAATATTACGCAATGCCCTAAAAGAAGATCAGGATTTAACTGTTTCCCCGCCGTAGACGTGTATATACGTTTTTGTTTTGTTTTGTTTTGTTTTTACCGAATGTCTCTTTTTACAAAACGAGCGAACAAGCATATCCAAAAATAATGTTAAAGAAAAGCTACAGACGTGTTTATACGTCGAGATTGATTCTTTTTATACCTTTCTGAGTTTGAAACGAGTTAAACTGTCAACTCGTACGTCTAGTAAAGGTATTAGCTACCTCTCGGGTACTGCAAGGTGTCTCAGTTTCTTAGTTACTATATTAAAACAAAATATTCAACTAAAAATGAAACATTTTTCCCAAAATAATTGGCAGAGAAAGTGTATTTCCTATATATATATATATATATATATATATATATATATATATATATATATATATATGTGTGTGTGTGTGTGTATGTATGCGTATCTATCTATCTATCTATCTATCTATATATATATATATATATATATATATATATATATATATATATATATATATTAAAATAGAGACAGACAAGAAACAAAGAAACGCTTTTTTTTTCTTTTTCGAAAAGAAACTAAAAGACAAATGTTAAGAACATATGGAAAATAAAAGTTACTATTGATGAACTCTACTCATAGGTATGGAATCACTGCTGCAGTTTGCTTGGGAGATTTCAGGGAATCTTCTTGTTTTCTCCAATCCCGTTAAATGTGATTGTCCTGTTCTGCTACTCTACGAAGAACATCTTTTTTTGTATCTCTACCAATTGCTACCTGGTGTCTTTCCTCATCTATTGAACATATATCTAGACAAACAATCAGAATGATACAGCTACGATTTCTGAGATACATAATGCGGTAAAACACTTGGGGGACTTAAAACTTATATGTCATACAATGAGCGGCTAAACTGTGACCATAAATATTAAAAAGAATTGTAAAAGAGAAGCAGTTATTTACCGTGGTAAAATGTAGGAGACATGAATAGCATGGTCGCCCACCACATAAGAAAAAGTAAGAAGAACAGTTCCAGCCTAGATCTTTGAAATTCTTTTCAGTAATTGGAGATGATTTACTTTCTGCGCTAAACTAATGGCCCAGTGGATAAAAACCTTGGTTGATTCACACAAAATGTTGCGAGTTCAATACCTGGCCATAGCAGAGGAAACAAAATTGGATACTTTAGTTAACAAGGATAATTAACTGCAATTGAGATATCCAAAGACATGGCACGTGGAATTAGAAGAAACTACTACTTGGACTAAATAAATGGTTCGGTTTTTAAATATAACCTGAAGAATGCCGGAAATTACAACGGCAGAAACGTCGTGAATATAGCAATAAAGATGAAGACTAAAGTCCGAATAATGTAAACAGTATAAATGGTAACAGTACCTCATCGCAGAAATAGAGACAGGTAATATTTTCTGTCTACAATAAAATATGTTAAAATATAAAATATTTCAGTTTATCAACTATTTTATAATGTTTTTACAGAATTGTTTTCGAAGTATTCCTACGTCGGATAATAAATTGCACTCAGTTGAATTATTGTTCGTTAAGGGACTTATGTTATAAAAGCAACTAACCATTACAGATATGTTTATGTATATTTCAATAGTAGCAGAATGCGAGATTTATTCGGAATGGACTGATTTAAAATCCAACAGATACGAACGGTTTACACACACACACACACACACACACATATATATATATATATATATATATGTGTGTGTGTGTGTATGTATGTGTATCTATATATATATATATATATATATATATATATATATATATATATATATATATATATTAAAACTGTTAGTGTCTGTTGGATTTTAAATCAGACCACTCCGAATAAATCTCGCATTCTGCTACTATTGATTTTGCGATGATCGGTGATATTATGTGTGGTTCGGGTCATAGGATTATTATCGAGAATTTTTCAGATTAGCGCATGTTACTCTTTTCCACTCATATATATATATATATATATATATATATACAGCACAACCGCACACACACATATATCTATATATATATATATATATATACACACACACACACACACACACACATATATATATATATATATATATATATATATATATAATTTCCTTCATATTTTTCTCATTGAATCTATCTCATTACTACAGCAGTGACTCGCAAATAGAAATTGTTTGGAAGCAGCTTAGGCCCGAGAGGCACACTTGTCACTGACAAACTATCAGCAAACTGATCTCTCTCCGGTGACCTCTTCTCGTTCAATGCTGAGAATGGCTAGAGAAACCTACAGACTCCAGATCTTTCCTCCCTGACAATGAACGCCCGATGTACATCTTATTCACGTGTCTTATTTTGGGGCCTCTTCTACATTTTGTTTTTGGCCACAGTGGATTTCAGTCATAGATATTTCTTCCTTTTTGCCCAGTCAATCTCTAATTTTTTTTCGCGTGTCTTGACACTTCCTTCTGCCATATTTCCTGCGATGATGCTGGTGTTGCTACTTTGAGTTTTTTTTCCCCAGCATTCTTACACGTTCTTGTCCCCCATACCTACTTTTTTCCTTAGGTCGTTTTTATCTTATTATTTCTCCATATTCGACTTTTTTATTTTTTCTAATTTTTCGTCAATTTCTTTCTTTTTATTATTCATCGGTTATTTTTTTTATTTCTTCTTCTTCGTTTCTTTCTCTCCGTCAGCGTTGACTTTTTATTATTTCTTCCACTTCGTCTTTTTTCTTTCTTTTTCTTCGTTTTTTATTTCTTCTTCGTTTTATTCTTTCTTCTTCATCTTTTTATTTCTTCTTCCTTTTCATTTTTTGTTTCCTCTTGCTCATCGGTTTATTTTGTTTGTTTTTTTTTCTTCGTCTCCAGCTTTTTATTTATTCTTTGTCTTCGTCTTGTTTTTCTTCTTCTTCTTCTTCTACTACTACTACTACTACTTCTTCGTCGTCGTTGTCATCGTTATCTTTTTGAGTTTTCTTATTATTATTTGCCTTTTCCTTTTTCATTTTTTTCTTCGTTTTTTCTTCCTTTTTTATAACTATTCCTTTTTATTTCTTCTTGTTTTTTTCTTCATCTGTTTCTATGTCACTCAAAAAGAACAAGAGGCATTGATATTATACGTTTTCATTAAAATGTCACATAAAAAGGAACGCTGCACATAAATTTCATTCCAATTCTCGGGGGCCTTAAAATATATGTTAAAGTGAATTCAGAGGGAGACAAATAAATAGATGAATATATAAATAAGAAGGAGATAAGTAGATTGATAAATCTTATTCATTGATTCCCTGAATTAATATTTTCAGAACCCGATTCGGAATTTTTTTCAGACCCAAAGACATTCATTTTTTTACTTGATTCATGATCGGCTACTTTCTATTTTCGCAATCCTGCTATTGAATTTTTTTCTTCCCACTTATTTCGTTCTATTTGATTTTTTAACTTTTTTTTTTATCTTTTCATTTTCAGCGTTTGATTAAAAACACAATTTTCAAGTGACTTGAAATGAATGCAACCCTTCATTTTGTATTTTACTTTTTTACGCTAAATGCATTTTTTAATTATGCTTTTACCTATCTTCTGTTCAATTTTATTAATATTATGATTTTATTTTTATCTTCACTTTCCTTATTTTTACGGCTTATCAACATTTTGTAGCTTATTTAAAGCCGGAAACTTCTTTTGGGATTGAAGGATTTGTTTATTTTTATAGCATACAACCCATTACGTTATTTAATGTCGAAATTTAATGTTTATTCATAAATAAAGTTTTATATTTAAACTGTTTTTTTAAATAGTAAACAGCTCTTAGTTATGTTTATATTTTATTAAATTATTTTTTAAGATCAGTTAGAAATAGAAAGACGTAAAAGGGATCACTATTTTGAAAAAAGTTCTTTTAAGTTTGTTGTTTTATTTATGATGTCGAGGGCAAAGTCGATTGCTGTCAAATCTGCACTAAATGTAGAAGCTTAATGCCTGGGAGTAGTTTCATTAATCTTAATTTGTTGCGGACAGATGCATATCTATCTTTATCGCCAACTTTAGATCCATCCGTATAGATGTACGGGTGGTCTGCGTCGGCATTTTTGTTGGAGGGTAATTCTTCATGGAATGTGATAGGATTGGTTTGGGATTTTTGGAACATACTTAGTTTTACTAGCACGTTTAGTTGTTTTATCATGTAGGGTAGTATTTAAGAGTTGATAGGTTCATGAATTTGTTGTCTTTTCTGTTAAAGTTAACAGTATATTGTGGATGAAATATACATTTTGTATAGGTACCTCCACTAAAAAAAGATCATAGTATGATGAAAAAGACGCCAAACTTGACGAAAACAAAATTTTATCGTCTAAATGCTTATGTTATTATTAACCAGAAAAATCAAAGTACTTTCTTACATTTTTTAATCGTTCCAAGCACGTCCGAAATTTTCGTTAAAAATTTTTTTTTTTTTTTTTTTGGAGTTAGCAAAGTTGACAGATGGCAATCATTTTTTTCCATTTTATAAAAAAAATGAAAATCTCATTTCGAAATTCTTTTAAATAAAATTTATCATTTTTTCAAAACTTATTTTAAGAAAATCAGAAATTATAATGTTAATTTAAAATATTTTGAACCAAGCTTAGCTTAGCTTGTGCACCGAAAAGATGTAATTTGAAAATAAACAAAGCAGGTCATAAAATTTCGCCTCACTTACAGGTGATGAATGACATATTCACGTATTCCGTGAGAATATTTTTTCTACGGAAGGAGAAAAGTCAAATTAATTACATTTAAGTGAACAAATTATTTACCTTTCAGCGCTCTAATTTTTTTGATGAGAAATTCTAGATTTCTGATACTTACTCAACAAAAGGTTATCGTTCGTTTATTTCTCTTGTAAAACCTTCATATATTTGATTTCTACTAGTTCAATACCAGTCGCATCATCGACGATAAATGTATCAAATGTCAAGTGTAAATTGTTTGTCCATTTAAAATACTAAATTGATTTGAATATATCTATTGGTCCTGATCTGGCGTTTCGGCTTCATTTTATTTAACACCACCGTAAGGTTGCCTTCCTTTGCCTTTTCTATGAATACTTTCACGGTAATTGTTCTTCGCTATGGTACCTAGACTCTTTGAATTTAAGAGCAGTACTAGACTGGCGTCGAGATCACAGTTGATCTGGCTAGATGAAATCGTAAATTATATACTAACATTTTTTTGTTCTCACACTTTTCCGGCTCCATGCTTTCCAAAATCTTCCAAAATCTTAATGCAATGTCAATCGTTCTACTGTCCTCCTGATTACTCATCTCTTGTTATTAGTCATTAGTAGTTTTTTTGTTTATTCTACACCTAGTAACCTCCTGTCTCTGAGTGACTTTACTGCTTTCCATGGGCTGAATTCGAATCTTTTTAATGTTCAAATACAGAAAATATTATTTTAACGGCCATGTTACTAGTTTGATAAATGTTCCTTCGCTGATAGCAAGAAAATCACATTTTAAATATAAACTGATTGCACATTTAAAATATTATATTTATTAGAAAATCGATTCAGTTCAAATACAAAATTAGTCACAAAATGACTACAAATGATTGCGGATAGACAAAAAGACAAATTAACCCTCACAGCACAAACATTCATTTCAATTTCATTGAATTTGTATGTATGTACTTTGCATGTGCGCATGCGTATTTAATTCTTGACGCAAATAAAATTATATTTATTTCGCGAAAAGCTGAATGAAATCCTATAATATCTATTTTTCTTTTTTTTAGGATTAAAAAATAGCATTTTGTTTTGGTTTGTCTCCGATTTTATGTTCAAACCAGAGTAGTGGTTGTCTAGACTTATGTTTTATTTAAAACTCAGTTAAATTGGGTATATGTATACACTCGTGTATTCGCTAAATGGCACATTTAAGTTACCCACGCACAGCATAGATATACGCATGTACATTGTAATGCATATGCATTTTTAAGACGGTGTGTGACGGAATTTTTTTTTTTTTTAAATAATTATTTAATATTTCTTTTCCTCTCTTAATATTCACCAGATAGGGAAGATAAAGTAGGAAGTTTGCGTGGAGCAATTCCGTTTGTGGGGAGGTATTGTATGTCTTGAAAATATATATTTTTTTTTCGAAATCCTGCTTTTCCCAAAGCTTGCAAACTAATTACAAGTTCCATTTGAAAATATTCATCTATATCGGCCCTAAGACAAGTACACTGTTCCTTAATTCTGTTTCGATTGTTACAATTCTACTCCGTCTATTTATCATGTTTTTTTCTCTTTGTTTTGATTTCCCAAATTCTTGTATACCACTCATCGCTTTTTCCGCCATATTGATTCTATTTCCTCTATTTTTTTATTTTTATTTTTATTTTCCTATTCCTGCCTTCTTCTTGCGTTAACTTACATATCGGTGAAGCAGGATTCCCCTGAATATGCAAAAGAAAGTGGAGAAAAAATATTCTAGAAATTCTTCTTCTCAATACTTATTATTTACTCCAAATCTTTTTCACTGCATTTTATTCATTAATGTATTTGCAAATATCTTTTTTTAAATACGTTTCCGCGAGAAATTTTGGATATTTCTCAATGGAATGACCATCTAAAAAGAGAACGTTTTGCATTGCTTCCATCGATTCCTTAGACTCGGTAATATATCTTCGTTCATATTTAGAATACAAACAATGATTTATCGAAGTACATAAAACACTTTCATTTTTGCATTCATTTTATTCTAGTCAACGCTATGGGCGTATAAAAAGGAGGAAACACTCTTGTCATAAGCACTCCATAAGAATATTATGGAGAATTTTACGAGTTTGGAAATTTCTCAACAAACAATAATATTCGTAAGTTGATAAATTGTTTCTTTTTCTCTCCCAGCCTCCAGATTCTCTGTGACAGTTAAGATAAAATTTATTTATCTCAGTGGAAATATTCTAGATTTATAAGAAGGAAAAATATCATTTCTACTCTACGACGAGCATGAATAATATTATCAAGAAATTTATAATTATTACATGGAGAGTTGTCAAATGTTATTCAGTTTTACGTCTTATTCGTTTTATATTTTCATCTTAATTTCAGATGTGTTTCATCGCCACGACAGCAATGAAGAAAATGCGCCAATCCGAAATAATGTAATCATAATATTATTTAGTATAATATTGCTATTAAGAAAATTAGTCTACGTAAAGAAAAAAATCAAATATCAGATGTCTTTAGGTCACTTTTACACCATTTATAACATTTCTAATTTGTTTATCAATGTCTATACAGTACAGATTCCTGGGTACGACGATAAACTAAATCCAGCAGAAAGGCCACTGATCGGGTGATTGGAGGTTTTGAGGAGCGTGAAACCACCTGTTAATTACTGTTGTTCACAGTTCCACCATCGATCGGAATGGTAGCATCTGCTATAATCAAATCTCTCGGCATATAGTGAAACCTCAAGCAATAACAAAACGCTATGAATGTATAAAATGCATTATTATAGTAAAAAAAACAGCAACATTTTCATATAAAAAATTACCAACAATAGCAAATAGATTTTATCTGTAGCAGAAGGTATATAACTTCGTTTAAAATATATTTAGTTGAAGTCATAAACTTTTTTTTCAAAATATTTAGATTTCGCCATTAAATAAGCCATACACGTTGATATGCCGTTAAACAAAATCAACCAAATTATACAGTATCGTAGTGAACTTAACTGTATATGTAATAATCACATTCGATAATCAGCTTTATATTTTGTACATTACATTAATATTCCCACTGTAAATACTCTAAAAATATTTTTTTTATTATCAATTTTTCACTTTGTAGTTCTTAGTAAAGTTTGTCATTTTCCTATCTCTCCTAGTCCCTGTTCTGCAAACGATTTACACAAGCTGGTTAGGTGGGATATGCGCTGCTTTCTCTATCCGTCCTTTTCTTCAGTATGTCCTGTGAGTGTCAAATTCTCCAAGCAGTATTTCCTTGTTATATGCCTTAGAAATTATAATTACTTCTTTCGGATTTTACGTATAAGTGTTCTTTTTGTTTCCATTTTCTTTTCTTCCTTATTGTTGATATGGATTCTTTTGCCTCAAGTCTCATTTTTATCTGTGGCGACATTCTGCAGGATTCACTAAGCCCGATATTACATAGTAAGTCAGTATTTTCTTCCGCCGTGGGTATGACGATAAACTACATCTGGCAGCAAGGCCTCTGATAGCATAAGGAGATTGTTTTGAGGTGAATTGAACCACCTATTATGTTGTTCCCAATACTAGCACCCTGGTCCAAAATTATAAAGGAACAAAATTATAGCAAAACACCAACAACAGATATGTATATTAAAGAAAAAGACCAACAATTCATTTTATCTGTAGAAGCCTAGAAGCCATAAAAGTCTCTGAAATTTAGATTTCGGCATTAAATAACCTATAGAGTCTGATACGCCACTAAATATAATCAGCCCACCAGTAATTTTCATTTTGATTTTAACGAAATTGGCCTGTTTCTTAATACTTTGCTTAGATTTTGGAAGACATTTTTTGCTATTTCAATGCGACGTCGGGTTTCGTTATCGAATTTTGCGTCCTCTCTTATATGTCATGCGTGATATACGCTTAGGCGATCATATATCTTTCAATACATAGATGACGGTGCAGATTTTTTTTTCCGCGGCAGGTTGCCATTTCTTCCTGCGGTAGACCAGTTACCATCCAAGGCTATAGAACCCCGTCTGTCCTGCTATTTACCCATAACTGGCGGTAAAAGAAGAGGATTCATACCTTTGTCAAGGGTATTAGCACGTAAGTAAATATAATGGATTCGAATGGAATTCGAACTCGGCTCTCCGAATCCTCAATCCGATCCGCTATCCATTAGTCCAACATGGCCCCTCTATTTTTTTTACATGCTTTATTTTGGTGTCTCCATTTCGTATTTCGCATGTTGAGCGGTTCCTTTTGCTGACAACCATATATTCTGTGTTCTTACATTTCATGTGTTCTGGACCCGGAAGAGGTCCGAAAGAAAACTCCAACTCAGCAATTCAGTGAAAACGTATTACTAACAAAAAGAACGAATACAGAAGTGTTACACGTCCGTCTGACGGCTAACTAGAGTAGTCAACTCGTCTTCAATATTTAACGATCCCCCCACAAGGAATGTATGTGGCACAAGGCCGGGTTTAGTGTGGGTTTCTCCGAGCCCGTAGGCTCGGCCAAATATATACCATTTGAACCCGCCTAGACGGGTTCAGGGCCTGTCAAAACTCTCCGAACGGAACTTTGCCTTTCGGCAAAGCTTCGTCCGGGTTCCTCTCTGCCAAAGCAGAAATTTCGACAGAAGTCGTACACGTAGTCAACCGTAGACAACTTCTTGCGAGGCATAATATAATCATAAGACGAGTCTATTTTGTCCATGAAGGTAGGTCCCCATAACATCATGTTTATTACTTACTAGCAGTAGAGCCCGGCGTTGCCCGAGAATGTAACAGTAAGAGATAGATCAAATATCGACCATCATAAAGACTGAAAAATAAAATTGACAAAGATTATTGTTTAAGGTTGACAGACACGCATGTCTTAGTTAGTTTTTTTGTTTTTTTTTTACGAATTGGTCAAACCCAAACTAAAACAAAAACATTGTCTTTAATCGTTATGCGTCTACCGATTGAATAGAATTTTATTATAAACACTTGTCTTGTAAATGGAATTTTTAAAGCATTCTGAATGTAAAAATAAAGAAAAAGTTTGCAAGACAATAAGAAACACTACCTGCCAAAAAAAAGTGAAGTTTTGTTGAAATCAGTTGAAAAATGTAGGAAATCCGATCCCATATATAAACGAACACACACACACAAACAACCAACCTAGGTTTTATAAGTATAAATAGATAACTCGATATTAATAAGTATAACTCGATATGGGTTGTCCCTCTTTCATTAATGCCGCTTAATTGTGTTTTCAATTGATTTCGTGCAAAAACAATTGTTTTTCCAATTTTGGCGCTGTCAGAACCACCGCTAGGTAATTTTACACAGTACTGTGAAGTTTTGTTGAAATCGGTTGAAAAATGTAGGAAATCCGATCCAATATACACACACACACACACACTATCTGCGTTTTATAATAAGATTATGCCACCTTCTATATGAATTCCGGTAGTTTCATTTCTGCACCTGCTACTAACACTATGTCATGTGCATATCTTATACTTTTAAGATTGTGACCGGCAATAATCCTGTTTGAACATGTAGTTCTCTCAGGATCGCATCACTCTTACGCCCGTTTTTTTTTTTTTTTTTCTTTTTCTTTTTGCGTATCTACTGACTTCTTTCCTTCCATACTCCTCCTAGTATAAGTTCTGGATTATTCTCATAGCATTTCCTAATAAATCAAGCATCTTACCTTAGAAATTCAAATAAGGAGACGCTGGATGTAACATGTAGGGCATTAAATGATCGTAACAAAAAGTTCACACCCATATTATTATAATTATTTAAAAAAAAAAAGGAATAAGTTATGGATGTTATCTGAAAAAGCTTTAGGAAACGTTACAATATTTTTTTAAAGTACCTTAATCAAATTCACGTGTTGCTATGCTTCAAAATCTTTTGCAGTTATAACTTTTAAAGGGTTTTTCTTTAAGACGGATCAAAGTCAGCAGTAAATAAATCACTATTATTAGTGAAAATGTATTTATTTCTCTATTAAGTCTTATTATTTAAGTCATAGCAATTATGTGTGAAAAATAATATCACGCAAATGTCCGCTAAGTCACACCTGCACTCGATGGTCAAAATTTTTGATGACGTCTCAGCATAGTTGCTCCTCGATCTCACCAATATGTCTTATCTCATCCTTCAGCTGTTTAATTGTTATTGGCATGTTGGTATAGACCTTACTTCTGAGATGTCCCCCAAAGAAAAGAAATCTAAAGCAGACAAGTCGCACGATCGTGGTGGCCAATTGACTTCGCTGTTTTGAGAGATGATACGACCTGGGAACTTCTTATCCGAATTCTGTTTGAACGTCCATTTTCATAATAGTCTCCGATAACTTTAACACGTTGTTTCATTTTTAATCTCTCCGTGGTTGCAATTGTCAAATACATAAACTGAACGAAAAAGAAAAAAAATCATTAGACGTTTAAACTTAATATCCATTTAAAATTGGTCTAAGTTATTGGAACACCCTTTACTTTTTCATTTATTATAATTGTTTTTTTAATCATTTCACCCCTAGCAAGGCAATAAATCCACTAAGACGCAATAGATTACTGAGTGTTAGAAAATATGAGAAAAACTATTATTAAGCAAAGGTGACAGTAAAAGAAGAAAATTTAAGAAGACAGAACATTAAAGACGCAGGTGTTGTAGGTTACGGCGTTGAGAAAGTGACTGAAGCTAATTGAAGCAATGGTGTTTTCATATCTGCCACCAAACCAGTTTGTTTGAATTTACGAGCAATTGCACTATAGGTTGGTCGATTATGTTTGCCAAAAACATCGCGAGGTGCGCGAAATGCATTTCTGTTTGAATGTCCATTTTCGTAATTGGCTTCGATAACTTTAACACGTCGTTTGGTTGTTAATCTTTCCATGGATGAAATTGCGATAAACTTAAGATGTTAAATGTGAAAGCAAAAGAAGAAAATCATTAGACGTTTAAACTTAATTCACATTTAAAATCGGTGTAATTTATTTATTATATATTTACATTTATTTTTAATAATTTTCACCTGATAAAAAGTCCAAGAGCCATGGAACTTAAAGGGTTAATGACTAAGGTGTAAGAGTAGGAAAGAAGAAGTGAGGATTATGTGGATATGAAGAACGTAAAGATTGCCCCTTGACTTGAAGTGGTTAAGATTGTACCGTTTGGGACATTCTCTTCCACATATGAGCAATTATTAGGAAAATTCCTCTTTGCTACAAAAATACGGATTGGTTTGCATCCGTTTATGCATCATGGTTGGTCAGAGTTATAAAGATCTTAATTGGTGGAACTAAAATCTGAAACTGGTAGGAACATTTGACATGGAAATAACAATAAAGTTGTGAGAACCGTGTGACGTTGCGTCTGTAGGAAAAGAGGTCTAGTGGATAAAATAGACCACACCAAACAAGGCCGCGTAAAAGGTTTGGTTTGTTATACGAATATCAACCCAATGGGGGTTTTCATGCGGAAATTTAATGTTTTCGAAATGAAATCTTGTATATAAGCAGTCAGAAAGTTATTTTAAATAGTAAGACTGCTGTTTGTTATGTTTTTGTGATGCCAACGAAAACTTTAGTAATGCTCGTTGTAGTAGAGACTTTGTAATCCCAGATACAACTATAGTAACGCTGTTGAACAATACTGGTGTCAGAAGCCTTCGAATAACTCACGTATTAATAGTGCTTGCTCGATAATACTCGCTCGAAAGTAACCACCAAATAGTGATCCGAATAGTAATCCGTATAGTGGTCAGTATAGAGGAATAGTATAGATATAGTATCGAGAATAGCGATCCGTATAGAATAGAGGATAGTGTAGAAATTGTGATCGTTTAGATGTCATGCTAATTCCCTACGCTAATATATATATATATATATATATATATATATATATATATATATATATATATATATCCTTTATTATCACGTGATCTACTTATTCAAAATAAAATCGTGTGTTTGCTCTCTGGTGATCTTTGTTCAAACTCCAGTGTCGGCAGCGACATTTTCTTCCTGTATAACCGTTTTTTTTTTTCATCATATATTTGAAATCGGTTCTATTAGGAATTGAAATATGTACAATCTTTTTTTTCCCACTTACCAAAATGTATTGCTGGTAATAGATATTATTTTAAATTTATTACTGGTAATATTTTCCTTTTTAAAAGAGTATATTGCTGGTATTTTTATTTTTTTATGTACTGCTGATAATTATTTTTCCAAGAATGTATCGCTGGCAATTTTTTGTTGCCAAAAGCCATTGCTGGTAATACTATGAAAATGCATTTCCGGATTTTTACTATAAAAATGCATTTTATACTTTTGTAGTGTTTTGATCCCACTTTGTGTGTCAACTATTTCCCATAGCTGGGACCCTAACAGGCGCTACCACTCCTGAGCAGGAGGAAAGTGGGAACAACAGCAATTCACAGCTGATTCCACTACTGAATGTAGTTTATCATAATACCGTATAAAAGAAGTTGAAATTTATCAGGGATCTAAAGAGAGAATTGGGCAGCTCCAACATATATATGCCAGCAATTGGTCTAATCTTACTCTTGTAAAGAAAGAAATAATCCTCTTTCTGAAATTGTACACTGTGTCGACTACTCATCCAGCATCTTTTTCAAGGGTTCGTCTATAATTGTGATCAATTATGAAATTAATCCCAAAAGTCAATTAGTATAGTCACAGTCTGAAAGTCACAGGCCAGTTTTTTGACGGCCATTGAGCTCTTTGAGCAGGGTCAGTGTAGAGACTACTTGCAAAGCTGGGATCATCTTGACTTTTAGAGATGCTTCTGTAAACTGTGGTATTATCTACATATATCATTTAATACTCAATAGTCTTATTCACATCTGTGCCTTCTGTCCGTTTCTTCACTGAAAGTTGTGAGTTCAATTCCCGTATCGAGCAGTGCTAAAAGAATCATAAATTCTCGTTAAGCCTAAAGATCTACACGCGACACAAAGGCAAATTGGTTTCAGTTAGTTGAATGTCATCTCTATCTATAAAAGGCAGGATGTGTGTGTGTTTGTGTGTGTGGGTGTATGGTTGCGTGTGTGTGTGGGTGTATGGTTGTGTGTGTGTGTAATGAATGCACGGCTGCAATTTTCGACGGATTTGCACCTAAATTTAAATGCACATATAGCGGGAAGGCCAAGACTGACCTTGCATTTCTCAATTCACATCGATAGTGGAAATAATCGATTTTTTCATGCTTCTACGGCAATTTTCATGTAGTTTGCGACCATTTACTACTGGCAAGAGTCAGAGCCTATAGCCGGCTGCCACGAATAGGCAGGAAGATTCTATTGGCCAGCGTGAGTGCCAACAGCTGACTGACACGAATGTTAACTAGCATGCAAAAAAATCGATAGCTGCATTCGTCACAAGTGAGAAAAATTTAAATCTGCATGTCACTTTACTCCATTTGGCTCATTCGCTTGCTTAAACTCAACGTTGATTCTGATTCCGCAGAACTGGGTTGGGTGTGAAAACGTATTTGTTGTTAACATTCCTTTTTCATTCGGTTTTTCCAGTTACAAGTCCTTTTTTAAAGCTGATCGTTTTGTGTTCATTTTGTTTAGTCCTTTTTTCGTAAGAGATTTAATGTTTAGTATTGTGACGTCCCTCTGGTGTCGCTGCGCCAAATGTTACGTCTGCCTGGCCGCGTCCGTCGTGCTATCCTGTCCTGTGACGACCAACTGGCTTAGTATTGGTCGCGTCACCAAATGTGACGTTCTAACCTTTTGGTGATTCGGATGGGAATCTGGTTAGATTCGGTATCAGCCTTGTCGGTCCCAGCTCGCCTCCAATGTCTGGTTACCGAAGTAACTGTTTTGATTTCCAGTCTAACCTACCCACATTGTGAATTGGTCTTAGGCAGACGAAATCAATCAGTCGCCGGGCCGTAATGCAAGCCGAGTTCGATCAAGGGCAACACCGCACAAGTATATGTAAAATAAAATAAAATAAATAACTCGAAAAGTTCAAATGTGTTAAAAATGATAACAATATTTTATATATGGTTGCTGAATACAGGACTGCGTCTTCTTCCCAACCCGCTATATGGATTCATGACACTTTGTGTTTGTTAGGCGAGTCTTAACATCTTAAGTTGTTTGTTCTTTAAGAAACTGGTTCTTGGTGTATCTTCAGGCGATATTCGTAAAACTTGTTTTGGTGGCGTGAGTCTAAGTCGTTCTTCAAAAATAAATTGTTCATGGCTAGAAGTTGAGTTCGGAATTGCGTGAATCTTAGTCAGCTTCTGCGAGGCGGGTCTTCAGAGCTCTCAGCTCACTGCAACTGCTTGCCTGTCTGTCTCCAACTGCGAACTTCACTCAACTTAACTGTAACTGGAACTGAACTGCTTTTCACTCGCTGCGACTTTGCTTATATGGACGCCGATCAAAACCGAGGTGGGCTTGTCGGGGTTTGAGGTTCCTTGATACTTCTAAACCCACAATCCACTTCTTTGTTTTCGGTCAGGAAAATTTTATTATTTTCCATTTTTGGAAGTCTTTTTATCCTCCCACCTTCTTCTGTTCACATATTGGTATCTCACCATGCCCTCAGAGGGTGTCAACGGGTTTCCCCTGTCTCTCACAGTGACATCTCACACCTATCCCTTCAGAGGAGCGCAACAGGCCTCCCCTCCTTCTTCACATGATTACCTTAGCCTAACGCTCATGCTACCATCCAGCCAATGCGCGCTCAGCGGCGTGGGTGCGGCCAGACTAGCCTCGGTTTAAAAAATCTTGCTCAAAGAAAAAAAATTATCTTCCTTTTTCTCTTTTATTCTTTTTCTTTTCTTTCTCTTTCTTTCCTTCTGCCCGACAACAAACCGTAGACTCTTCTCATAATCAAATGTCACTTGGACTTTATCACCCGGGGCCTTCGCCAAACAAGTGGGTGGTCAATTGGCCGTATTTGCATTCTGTTGTTAATTAACTGTTCTGATAAAATAATTTCGCTATCACAGCCAGCCCTGACGATAAACAGGTGTTTTTCCCAAATGACATGGAGGTGGTTCCACGGACATTTTGGTTTGGGTCAAGCTTGACCTAATTAATTTGTATCTCCCAGCACCCTGCGGGAGGTCTCTTGTCCAACTTGAAAAAATCTTCTTTTGTTTTATCATTGCCATGGGCAGATTGGATATATCTTACTCGCCGCCCCGTAACATAAATCAGATTAAATTCTGTGTTTCACCTTCTCGACAATGGAAATAAAAATCTTACCACTTTCCCTGTCAGAAAAATAACACCGCTTAGTGTCCTTTTCGTGATGGCTTCTTATCACCTAAATTTAATTCTCGCCTTTCTTTTTTCTTCTTTCTTTCTAGCGTCGTAAATAGTGTCACAATATAGAGCTTAGAAAAAAATTCGCAGTGTGAGACAGGCAAGAAGTAAGAAAAATCAGCACCGTAAAGGGCACTCTTTTAAAGGCAAGGAAGGGAAAAAATATTTTAAGTCAAGTGATAGCGATTGCTGTATGAATCGTACGATTTTTGAATCAAGCACGGGCAACGCCGGGCCATGCTGCTAGTACGTGATACACGTTTGGGCGATTATGTTTCTTTCAATTCATCTTTGACTAGGCAGAATATTTCTTTCTGCTGTAGGCTAGTTGCCAACCAAGTGTATAGGATCAAGTATGTCCTGTTATTTAACACATAGCTGTGGTGGTTTTGATAAGAGATAGATCCATACCATTTCGAAGTTTATGTGCGCTTAATTGAACCTAACGAGATTGACTGGAATTCGAACTTGGATTAGTGAATCGCGAATGTTTCTCAATGCAAAGTATCCTTTAAACAAGGAAAGCCGGATCGCAAAAAATATACGTGGATTTGATAAAGTGTTGGGTTAAAAATGCTAAGATCGTTACCAAGTACAAACGCAACCACATGAAAACGACCGTAGTGTACTACGATCAAAACGTTGTGAGTATCTAAAAGAAAATGAACATGTTTTGTCCGAATAGAAAATCATGTATAATAATAATAATAATAATAATAATAAATATTAAAAATCCGATTAAAAGTTACTTTCCTCTTTGTTTTTTGAGAATTAAAAAATGCTTAAGCCAAATCTAACATTTTATTCACTAAGTAGAGATATAATAACACAAAAATCAAAAAAAAATTATCCGAGGTACTACTCAAAGGTTAGACGATAAATATACATAGTATGCATGAAAAACGGAATAAAAAAGCATTTTCAGTACTCGTAAAATAATGCAAGATTTACTGACTGAATAGTATTACTATACGTGCTTTGTTTGTGGTTGAATCTCAGTGGAAATCTATCTACTAGCGCCAATCATTTAAAGGGTATCCTTTCCTTTTAACTTGCCCACCTATATCCTGCCCCCACAATATTAAAAAAGGCAGGCAATAACTTAGATAATATATTGCTTAGAATAATTGAGTCCCCTGACCCTTACTTTTCCTTTGACATTACCATATTTGATAACCGACATGAAATACGTGTAAAAAAAACAAAGAAAGTTGTTCCCTCTTTCCTCACGGGAATATTCAGAAAATAATAACTGTCTCCATTAATAAAGGTCGCTATTACCTAATGGAAAGTCTTCATTTTCACTTACAGTCGACAGGTGGATTTTTTTCCATCACAGCATTGGGGAAAAAGTACGTCAACTGCGGTATTTATATGCTCATAAAACGACAAGGTCTTCGAAGCACAGAATAGTGATTATAATTGTTGACTAAGCATAACGTAAAATCAATAATACGTTTAGCATCTATGCGCCCTTTAAAACTTCAAGGACGTATTGCCACCTGGAAAGTGATAAACAGGCAGCAAAAGCCACGGTATGCATCATACATTAGAAGTAAGTGATAAGATAACTGATTTCATGACAATACAAAACTAGCATTGTGTTGATTTAAAGTCTGGACAGATAAGAAAATAAGCATAGATTACCAAATATTTCTTATACATTAGAACTCACGGTCAAAAGCAAGCCAGAATCTACCATTAATATCCGCATATTCATTTAAATACTCAGTGAAAAGGAATAATGTGGCAGGATCGAGTCCGTTTTTAATGAACAAATTATGCTAGCTAGCAATTTGAAAACAAAGAACAATAGCCCTACTGCGGGTTCTGGATTGGGATAATACTTGAACACACAGTCATTTTCTCATTACGCATTTAACGAAACTGCTGTTGTGTATATATTAATATATACAAAGATCATTCTCCAACAACTTTTTCGTCTTAATTTATTTATTTTGCATTTATCGTCCTAAATAATTATTGGCCTTAATTTTTAAGATATATTTTTATGTCATCACAATCATAGCGTCCATAGATCGTGCTACATTTAATTGTAAACTTCATAATCTTTTCAACATCTGTAATTCCAGGAATACTTACCCATTGTCTAAAGGTGGAGCAGTTGTCTGTTAAATTTTCGACTGAAGTTTAAAATGAGATTTAAATTGTTGTGGCTTTGTAAGGGCCAGAAATAATGGCACAAGAGAGGAATTGAGTTAAACAAATATATTAACAGAAACAGTAATAAAAATATATACAAATGAAAGTTTTACAGCAAGAAAGTTCGGTCAGATCTGACTGCTGGAAACTTCCCTCTCCAAAAAGGCAGTACCTGTTCCTATTTATAGCTGGAAGAATCCATGCGCGCGTGGGTAAATTAGTATAACATAAATATATACCAGACAGAAAAATGAAAATTATTCAGAACAAAGGTTCAGCCATTGTCTGCTCGACAGTCCACAATTGAAGCAGATTTTAGGGTTACTCCTAGTTGAATTAGCACGCGACCTGGTTTTGACTTCAGAGTTGACCTTTTCCTAAAGTGTTTTCCATTCACGATTAGTTATCACGGCCTCTGCTGCTTTTTAACCCATAGCCGAGGTAAGAAGTCTTCTATCTTTGCCAAAAGTATTTGTGCGCGTGTAAATCTAACGACCTCGACTGGAATTTGAACTCGGCTCGATGACTTTAGTTTCCAATCCGCAAACCGTTAGACTATGCACACGTACAAAGCTATTCTAAACGTCTCCTTGTGATAAGTACAATGAAGCAGGCTATAGCTTACAACGGTTCAATTAAATGAGAATATAGAAGTCTCCACGTTTATCTAAAAATCTATTGAACTCTTGAAACAGCAATTTCAACCAAGAGAAATTTCTAACTTTATTTTTCTGTTTCTCCTTTTCATGAAGTTTCCCTTTCCACATTCCCGAAAACGAATTTCGATAAAGTGATTAAATTAACATAACGTGCGTTAAAACATCAGAAAACTGTAAGCGTACTTATGAGTGTAAAGGTCATTAATTATAGGAAATTGTATTTTATTTTTGTTTATTTGCTGTTTGCGTGTTATTTTTTTTCATCTGCATCAAAGTGCATGGACGCCATCTTGATTGACTTAAACACTTGGACAACTTCAGGTGAACACATAATTGTTAAAGGAGACACAAAGAACTTCAACTTATCTATCTACCTTGCAAAATGTCATGTTATTTGTGATGAGAGCACAAAAACTGCAAGGGTGTATAGCATTCAATATTTTCATCTTATATATATATATATATATATATATATATATATATATATATATATATATATATATATATATATATATGAAATGCTGAAACACGAATATTTGATGGTTATAATTAGCTTTTTTTTAATTTGTAGGTCTGTTGAATTGGATCGTGATTACGATTCCAATGTAATAAATCATAAACATGGAATATTAATGTTTGCGTCTTTTATATTTTATTCTTATTCTGTCCTGTACATTGAATTCTACCTGGATTCTATCCTCTTGGAAATATATATATATATATATATATATATATATATATATATATAGACCACTAATATTATCTATCTGTCTATCTATCTATATGTATATATATTGAACACTAATATCTATCTATCTATCTATCTATCTATATATATATATATATATATATATATATATATATATATATATATTTCTGTGTGTGTGCACGTATAAAGTTACTTTTTATGCAAGGATGGTCCTAGTCATAACCTGAGTTTCACGCTCGTGCGAGTTTATCTTGTCAAAGAAAAAAAAACCGCTTGACAACGCGATCAGACGACTTGAACGTTCAAGTCGTCTGAAGATCGCGTTGTCAAGCGGTTTTTTTTTTCTTTGTCAAGATTATCTAAGCGTTGAACATTTTATTTTATTCAGTATGTAGAGTTTTGAATTCAGTTTTTTTTATCATTTTATTACTGTTCTTGCTTGTGATATTAACTTGTTTAAGGGTATTTTGGGGCAATTTGTTCGTTCGTTCCACGAACGGTTTTATTTTTTCTTTATTATACATATATATATATATATATATATATATATATATATATATATATACACACACACACATACAGACACACACACACACATATATATATATATATATATATATATATATATATATATATATATATATATATATATATATATATACTGCTAATGTTATGTACTGTACAATTTTAAATGTTATAATGTAGGCACACGTGTAAACGCCAAAGGACATAATTAAGTGATTTTAATACCTACACTACAATAAACATGAGGTTAATAAGGAAGCCTGCATAGTTATTGGAAAACAGTAATAAGAGTTGGTGATTGACGTTGGAATTGAACGAGGAAACTTTAGTGGGGTGAAGTGAGAAAAAGATAATAAATGGACATTACTCAAAGTGAGGAATGGACAAGAAATGAACAGTCTTCCAGAAGACAGAAGATGGCGATTGATGTTTCAGAACGGGAAGAGTTTTTGAAGAGAATTGAGTAAAGAATAATAAGGCGACATGATTCAGGAAGTCGGAATATGGCGATTGACGTTGTAGAATGAGGAGACTTTACTGAGGAGAATTGAGGAAAGGATAATAAATGGAGAAGATTAAGGAAGAAAGGTAAACAAAGTAACAAGGTACAGAAAGACAGACGATGGCTACTTTTGTGAGAAGTGAGAAAAGGATAATAAAGGAACGGGCTTCTGGAAGACAGACGATGGCTATTTTTGTGAGAAGTGAGAAAAGGATAATAATGGAACGGGATTCTGGAAGAAAAGCGAAAGGCTATTTTTGTGAGAATGAGAATAGTTTAATAAAGGAACGGGGTTCTGGAAGACAGACGATGTCTATTTTTGTGAGAACTGAGAAAAGGATAGTAAACGATCGGGGTTTTGGATGACAGAAGATTACGATTGACATTGCACTGCGAGTAGACTTTAGGAAGGAGAAGTTGAAATGGATAATAAATAATATGCTTCAGGAAAACAGAACATCGTTTCAGAACGAGACGACTTTGATAAGGCGAAGTGAGGGAAGGATAATAAATGAATCGGTTTCAGGATGATAGAAATGCCGATTGACGGTGCACAGCGAAAAGACTTTAGCGAGGAGAATTGGAGGATAGGATATTAAAGGAAATGCATTCAAGATGTCAGAATATGGCGATTGACATTGCAGAACGATAATTCTTTAATGTGGTGATGAACGAGTAGATTGTAGTGTGCAGATCTGAAGAAAGGGTAATAAATGAGCATATTTCAGGGCGACAGAAGACGGCGATTGACTTTGCAGGATAAGAAGAGTTTAATGTTGCGAAGTGAGGAAAGAATAATAATAGAAAAGTGTTCAGGACAACAGAAGATGGCGATTGACGTTGAATTTAATTTTTTGAGGATCTTATCTACCTAGCATCAAGAAATATGAAGTGAGTTTCAAGTAGTTATTTTGAGAAAAAAATTGTTAGAATAGAATCTATCTAGTTCAAGTGTAAAACGTAGAGACATACTTGCCAATCAAATAGCACGTTTAAATCCTTGTAGCTCGAGTCACTATGGAAAAAGCTCATCAGTTGAGTTGCCATTAAAATGTTTGTAGAGAAGACATAGGAAAGCCACATCAAGTCAGTGACAAAGTTATTTTCGTCTTCTTGATGAGTATAAGTGGAACGTTTTTGTTATTGAGCTAACGAATGCCACTGTTAATTCATTTTGATAGTGCTGCCCGTGTAAATGTATGACTAACATGTATTTTTACAGGCATTCAATCATCGTCCGAGAATCACCCACTAGATTTAGGTTATGTTATTGATTGTAATATATAAAACAATGAAAATTTATAATCGCTTTGCAGAAACAATATTTAATACAAAGAGGGAAGCAACGTCACGGCGGTGGAAAGCTGACTAAAGTCGTAATGACAGGTCCTGATCCATTATATTAAAGATCCTTCTTTGCATTTTGTCAAGAATCTCGAGATATGTAAAACGAACACGAGATCCGATATAGTAGCAGTATCGGAAGAATGCTAGATTTATGTCATGGGTCCTACCCTATAACTACAGAATGTACTCTTCCTAACACTATGTATACTGCGCCTCTCAAGAGAGAAGGACGAATCGAGCCGAGCCGATAGTAGTTCACTCCAAACCAGACTGACAGTCATACTAACACCTTCCACATCTTGTATTATTATTTCGTGTAATATACCTTCGTTATTTCTCTTCTTGTGTTCGTGTTGTTCTTCCTTGGTCCTAACCTGGACCATAACAATTTATAAATGTGCAAATGGATTTCTGGCCTTACACAGCGAACTAACGTTCCTGACAGAGAATGTAACATTTGATTCAGTATCATCACTATATCAGTGGAAAACGTGATCTGAAGGCGGCCAGGAGTGTTGCTCCCGTGAAGTTTACCGGCGGCCATTCTGATGGCAGTTAGAAAACGTTCTCTGTTTTGATGAAATGAATGCAGTTTTGCTTATGAGGCGTTAAAATTTACATGTTGTTTGTTAACCCAGATCAATCTATTTGCCTGTTCAACGCCCTCTTCATTAGGATCATGGAATGGCTTTTGGGATTAAAATATGATAAGTGTGCCGTCGCGCATCTAGACAGTAAAAGACGAAAGTTCAACTCATTTTTAGTCAAAATGTCATACATTCTGCAGCTTTATTAAGTATAACCGCCCGTCTGTCAAAAATAACCATACACTGACAGACTGAAACCAAATTTTGGAGAGATTTCAAACAGCTAAAGGTTGGCTTTATTAAGGCGCGTAAAAACCACTAAGTAAGGATTATGTCGCAGAGTTTTTTGATTTTTTTTCAATCAAATCAGCTTATTCAAATACCATCGATTGTTTTGCCAAATTGAACGAAACGTAGTTTGTAAATCCCGACAAAAATATAAGCGATAAATTCAACCATACTAAATATCCATGTATAGGATTAGTGTAGACGGAATAAAATTACAATAACGAAAAACACAATTCTTAAAAGAGTGCTCAATATAAAGTAGAGCAAATAGTATTTATTCAAAAATTATAACATACGCATGTTATAACATCACTACAAAAATCACTATCTGGTGTCTCATCAAGTGATGCTGTTGATTGCGAAATAAAGAGTTTTTTAAAAAAAAATTCAATACTAAATCATACAAGAATTTAATCACGTGTTAGCGTGATGTAAAACTTATAGTTTTATATACTTTAATACCTCAATGTAATAATTATATTTATCAGCAATCGAAATGACTTGTGGTCTTCTATTTCACCAATTCACAATCGCGGAGGATTTGGTTGGCTGTGTCGGCGCCACTGTTGTCAACGTAGTCTGCTTCTTCCATGATTTTGTTGTATTCTGTCATTATTTTTTTCAGTCGAAGTGGCTTCATTTTCTGAAACAGATTCGCTTGTTTGTGTGGCCGGTTCGATTATCTAGGAAGATTTGGTCTTGTTATGTAGAGACCTCGGTTGTTTTCTTTTGCTTCGACCTTTCTGCGTACGAACGAAACTGTCTTCAATGTCGACGACTTGTCTTTTTCTATATTATGTCCTTCTTTGCCTTTGATAGTTTCAGCTTATTGCTTTCCAGGACTAGTTTCATTTTCTTTTAAAACGTCTATAATATGCGTTTCTTTAAAGCAAAAATAAAACTAAACAGTAAACAAAAATTTGACTTACATTTCGAAACCCTGTCCTTGCGAGAATGGAAAATGTCCAGGCCTAATAAAATTATAATTTTCTGACCAGATCAAAATATAAAAGCAATTGGAGGTTAATGTTTACTCAACTGAAGAGAAAAGACGACGTTCAAAATATGGTGCGTCACTCTAAACATTACAATCATCAAGGAAGAGTTAATTAAATTTTTGCAGAATTAGCTCCAGGAATGTTTCATGCATTTACAAAATTTACTTTTAATTAGGTTAACATTTTACTGGTTGCATCGCAACATGTTTTTCTTTCTGGTTTTTCGAAGAATACGGACAAACAATGATAATATTTTTCCTTAGTATTGTTGTTAAATGAATTTCAACGGGCTGATCTTATCGACTTCTGTAATCTTCATCAACTGTTGGAAGACAGAAACTATGTTCATCCACAAGAAGAAATGTGAATTACAAATATGAGATGTCAAAATCAGGCAAGTACAGAATGTTAAATATCTGGGATTTTTTTTTTTTTTTTTAATAGATGTTGCAAAATATGACACCGAAATCAGAACACACATTGGACTAGCGAAAGAAGTATTAGGTTGGTGCAAAAATAATATCGTTTTTTGACGTCAAAAATTTTTGCACCAACCTAATAATTCCATAAACTATGCAAAGTGCTGAGAAACTGAAAATATTCTAAAAGACAAAGAAACATTTGATAGATTGCTACGCCGTATTCATACTCTTATAGGGTAGTGACTACTGGACAATCTCACCAAGTATAAGGATAAGATATAACTGGAGCCAAAAGAAATATGACTCTACAGAAGAATATATGGAATTCCAATGCCGAAGCGAGTAATCAACTAAGACGTCTTGTAAAAAATGCTAACAAGAGATTCATGCTCAGCAAAAGGAACTGACAGCTGAAATCCCTTGGACACATAATGAAGGATTGGGAAACTTAACACTCACAAGGCATACTGAAAATATTAGGTTGGTGCAAAAAATAATGTCGTTTTCTCATATATGTTAATATGTGAGAAAACGACATTATTTTTGCACCAAACTAATAGTAGAAGGCGTGGAGCCACTTCCCTACAACTAAGCCACTAATCTGCCACTGGGTGGCATGCCACTAATGTTTACCGCTGGTAGCCCGCTGTTGGCAATGTTACCGCTTGAGGATGGCTAGTGGCCCACCGTTTGCCCGCCGGTCATCTGCCGGTGGCTGCCACCAGAAAACCGTTGGCGTTGCCATCGGAGGCTCCCCAGCGGGCAACTAGCGTCTTACGTGCTGGGTTACGTCATGATTTTGTGTGAATGTATGGCTGAACGAGAGTCAGATTCGGAAACGTTAGCAAAAATAGAAAAACCGATAGGGGCCACGAAGACTAAGAGGTTTTTGAGATCCTCGAGTCTAATGTAATTTTCCATCGTTCTCTGACACTCTTCTATATGCTTTGCTGGAAGGATGCTTCTTGGATGCCCTCAGCACCATCGTTACGGCCCACTTGATGCACGCCACGCCTTCAAGTCTAGCACCATTAAAGCTCCTCTTGAGCTCGGAGGAAAAGAAAAGTCACACGGAGTAAGATCAGGTGAATTGCTAGGTTTTTCTAGTAAGGCGATGCTTATCCGGGTTAGGAACTGCCAGATACTAAAGATGTTGTGAGCAGGGGTACTGTCGTGGTGAAGCAGCTCCAATTTGGTTTTGCCAGACTCTTTTCTCTTCTCTGGCACTAAGAGAAGCAATGGTCACAGGATGTGTTTGTAGACTTGCAGTTTCATCTTCTATCCCTGTGGCATGAATTCGCTGGGAACAATCCCACTCACATTGATAAAAGTGATGAGTCTCGTTACTTTTCAGGCAGACCTCTTATATTGCGTTTATTACGAAAAAATCCTCGTTCGATTCCCTTGGAAGGGGTAGTTAGTTGACAAACATTATTTCGAGGATTGGGAATTGTGAATAGCTGATATCTTAATGGGAGACGTCATATAAAAGAAACAGACGACGTTACTTGATGCCAAAACGTGTCTGAAGTTAATCTAAGTCATTCGGACAACTGATAATAATAATTTTCAGAATTTCGAATATATCTGAAAAATGGAAAACTTGGTCATCCCGCAATTCCAGCAATGTGATAAACTATATAGTATGAAAGAAGCAATCAAGAAATTCGAAAGCTTGGACAATATTTCTCATACCTTTCTTCAGACTATGTAATTTCTATATATATTATATCAGGTCATCCCATAAGTTCTGTCCGAATTTTACCTTTTTTTTTAAATGAACGAAATTTAAAGAGTATTTTATAATGTTTAATAGAGCTGAACATTACTTTTATGTTTAGATGCATTTAAACTGATCAAATTTTATTTCAGAGAACAATAAAATTAAATTTTGTTTGATTAAAACCCTGCTAACATGAAAGTACCCAAGAATCATTTGAGGCACATAATGGTTTATGAGTTTAAGAAAGAAACCTCAGCAGCCGATGCGGCTAGAAACATTCACTCATTTTATGGAGAGGAATGTGTGAATGAAAGAACTTGCAGAAGATGGTTTACAAAATTCAGAGGTGGAGATTTCACCCTTGAAGATGAAGATCGAACCCTACGTCCAGTTGATGAAAAGCTTCTTGAAGCAGCCCTTGAAGAAAATCCTGCTTTATCAGTTGAGGATTTGGCAGTGGTTCTCAGTTCAAACGATACAACTGTTCATCGTCAACTTCAGCAACTTGGAAAAGTTCCTTAACTTGGAAAATGGGTGCCTCATGAATTGTCTAAAAACAACCTCAAATCCCGAGTTGACCTCTGCTCTTCTCTCCATTCTCGCCAACTTGTTTCACCTTTTTTGGTAGACTTGTGACTGGTAACGAAAAATGGATCTTTTATCGAAATGTTAAGCGTCGTAGACAGTGGCTTGATAAAGGGGAAGGACCCCAGCCACAGCCGAGATGGGAACTTCATGTGCAAAAAGTTCTTCTTTCAATCTGCTGGGATTGGCAAGGAATAATCCACTTTGAATTCTTACCACCTAATGCAACAATTAATGCTCAAATATACTGTCAGCAATTAGAGCGTTTGAACAAAGATTTGAAGAAAAGAAGATCTGCTCTAGTGAATCGAAAAGAGGTGATGTTTCATCAGGACAATGCGCGACCCCACACAGCAAGAATCACGTCACAAAAGATCGAAGAACTTGGTTGGGAGAAAATTCCTCATCCACCTTATTCTACCGATCTTGCTCCTTCAGACTACCATTTGTTTCTTAGGTTACAGAATCATTTGGAAGAAACAGCTTTTGTAACACAGGAAGAGGTTAAAACTGACATTTGTGAGTTCTTCGAATCAAAGCCAAAAGAATTTTACAGTAATGGAATTAGTAAGCTTGTTAATAGATGGAAGTAAGTCATAGATAATCAGGGAAATACATTGTTGGTTGAATCAGTAATTAAATGTAACATTTGGTCACTTGTTTTCTTTATTCAAAATTTGGACAGAACTTATGGGATGACCTGATATATTACTTACTAGAAAATGCTGAATACCGGTGATAGCGCTAACATATTCAGTTGTATCGATATGTCTTTGTAACCCTGCTTTTCAGGATTTTGCGATCATCAAAAATCTCTGATTTCTGAAACCCAGGGTTACAAACTATATATATAGCACGTTGATATATCTCACTAAATAGAAATATTAGGTTCGTGCAAAAATAAAGCCGTTTTCTCACATAGTAACATATGTGAAAAACCGACGTTATTTTTGCACCAACGTAGGTACATCATTAAGCCCGTAGATTAGAAATTAAAAAAAAAACAGTAATTTTTACACATCTTTATTTTAACATAATCTTCTTTGTCAATGTATTAGGTTGGTGCAAAAATAATGACGTAATAATTTCGTTTTTGGTGTATTTTAACGTCAAAAAACGACATTATTACGTCACTATTTTTGCACCAACCGAATAGTAGGTTGGAGCAAAAATAATGTCGTTTTCTCACATATGTTACTATGTGAGAAAACGACATTATTTTTGCACCAACCTAATACATAATTCAATCATGATTATTGATCACATATCGGTTGGACATTTATACAGTTAACATTTCAGATGAGAAGTCAGTTAATAACTGTATATATCAGTCTATGAATGTTTTGATACATCCTTTCGTATCATTTTTGTGTTATTATTTTTATTCTTAATTCATTGTTGCCTATGTTTTTCTCTAGAGTTGTATATATTCCAACCACCAAAATGCCTCTGCTCTTCGTTGCTTTTGTCATATATTCTTTACAGACTGTTCGGCACCAAAATGAGGATTCCTTTTCTGTTGCGCCGTCCATTCCAATCTCCTCACCCGTCATTCAAAGATGACCGGTCGTGAAAATAATTTTCGGAAACTTGCACATTGAACGAGCTAAAACGGGTGTATTAGAATTCCAGACGGATTCTCTGTTCAGCTCCATTGTCTCCTTATTTTTGACAAGTGACATGTTTTCTGTGGTTTCTGGATAAGGAGGAGCTTTAATAAGGCCGGTTGGAAACAGAAGTCACGTTTTGAAGAATCTGTATAAATAAATTTTGATGAATAGTCAGGCAACTTCACACACAAGAATCACAAGGAACGCCTTACAGTCCACCCCTCTCGATGTGTCTACATAAAATTATACGCTTATCTACAATAATAGACCAAAGTATTTCTGTATATAAGATACGGTATATATATATATATATATATATATATATATATATATATATATATATATATATATATATATATATATATATATATATACAATATCTACGAATAAGTATTTTTATATACTTTATTGTATAAATGTTAGAGTTATGAACATGAATACACGTTGAGTTCGTTAGGTGCGTATATAAGAATCTATATATGCATATAATTATTTTAATAAGGCCGGTGGGAATCAGAAGCCATGTTTTGCAAAAAACAAGTATTAAGAAAACAACAACTAGAATGTTGTACTTTTATATAATATTAACCTTCCTCTATCGTAATGACTACTGAACTTGATGCAAATTGGATACGTTCATACAGAAGAACGCTAATAATACCATGGAGAGAGCAGGCGGACAACGACAAAGTTTTCAGGTAAACGGAAGCAAGAAGGTCTCTTATACTTAGAATCATAAAGAGAGTGTAACATTGTGCGATGCATAATGAAGAAGGAGGTTTTGGAGAATTTGACACTCATGAGGGAACGTAGGGTAGATGGAAACTCTAACAAATCTAATAATTTTCTAGGAACAGATTGTAGAACAGGCAAGGATACTAATGAGAAAACATTCCTAAGAGTTGCAAAGGGCAGAGGACCATGACTGGAGCATAAATCAGTCACGCAGAAAAATCAGGAAGAAAATTTTGTAAACCACAGCCAATGACGAGATTTTATAAAACTTTGTTTGAACACTAATAATATAGACATTTCGCGTAAATACACACACACGGACACGCACATTAAAACACCGCTCGCTTCCTTTGACAGCCCCCGGGAGAGGTGAGAACAAAATTGCCAGACAAAGAAAATTAAATTGATAGAATTGCAAATATATACACACCCTGCTTGATCATATCAGGTTAAGAAGGGAACAGCGCTTCATGGAGAATGGTAGCTATCATGGAGATACCTATCTTTTCATATTTTTCTCACAATCTTGCTTAAACGTCTCTGGTAGTGTGCATATATATATATATATATATATATATATATATATATATATATATATATATATATATATGTGTGTGTGGTGTGTATATATAAATATATATATATGTATATATATATATATATATATGTATGTGTGTATATATATATATGTTTATGTATGTATATGTGGTGTGTATATATAAATATATGTGTGTATATATTATGTATGTGTGTATATATATGTTTGTGTGTATATATGAGGTGTATAAATATGTGCGTGTATATATATTTATGTATGTTTGTAAATATATATATATATATTTGTGTGTATATGTGGCGTGTATATATAAATATATGTGTGTATATATATGTATGTGTATATATCTATGCGTGTATATATGTGGTGTGTATATATAAATATATATATATGTATGTGTATATGTATATGCATGTGTTTATATATATATGTGTATATATATATGTGTGTTTGCATGTATATAGGTGGTGTGTGTATATATATAAATATATGTGTCTGTGTGTATATATGTATATACGTATGTGTGTCTGTGTGTGTGTATATATATATATATATATATATATATATATATATATATATATATATATATATATATTAATTTATTTGTTTCAACGTTATTTTTAGTGTAGGAGCCCCTGTTAACTAGCTATAAAAGATTAACATCATACTTTGACCGAGCATAAAGCTAGTTAACATTATGCTAGATTATCCCCTACCTCTTTCCACTTAACTTTCTGTGAAAGGTGATGTCATACCTCTCTATATTTTAGGGGAAAAAATTAATCATATGTATTAGTCATAGGATTTGTATGGAGACAACTTCATGCCATGACCTATATATTTTTTTCAGTTGGCTGGATTTTAGCGCAGTCTTTACATTTGATTGGTTAATCATGGTAAACCAACCAGCCTCATTTTGATTGTTTTTTTTTTCCTTTTCTCTTTCTCTGTCTAAAAAAGTGGAAGCATTCTGTTTTTAAAATGAATCGTTCACTCACCAGTAATTTATCATCACCCGAGGAGACATATTTGTAGTGCTGAAACACGATTGCTATTGTCTAGCGATTTTAACATTTTCTTTTAATCTCCAATTATTGCATTGAGCCCTGTTTTAAATTAAATGTTACAGACTGTGGCATTATACTCCATTTATTCTTATCTATCTATCTATCTATCTATCTATCTCTTTCTCTCTCTCTCCCTCTCTCTCTCTCTCTCTCTCTCTCTATATATATATATATATATATATATATATATATATATATATATATATATACATATATATATATATATATATATATATATATATATCTCCAACCAAATATGTTAGCTCTGATATTGAGCGCTTTCTAATAAGTACCGCGCATATAATATATAAATAATTATATATATATATATTCATATTTATATGCACACATTTTTCACACATATATATATATATGCGTGTGTGTGTGTGTATGTATATATATATATATATATATATATATATATATATATATATATATAGATAGATAGATGAAACAGATAGTATCAAAATGAAATTCACATATGATCAAATACGTATATGCAGATAGTGTTCTTTAGGGAAACGTGTGATTACATAGATTCTTATGTTTAGGCACAACATGATGTACGGAGGCAGAGGGATAACAGAAAAACACTTCTATTTGCGTAGGTATTAACATATATTTACTTGTAAATCATCACTGAACGAATACAACTCCTCCCACATGTAAACCATCTTTTTTTTTTAATTAAATTCACAATATTTTCTCAACATGAATCATAGTGTTCTGCGCTCGTACTTTGCAATTAACTTTAAATTCATATTATACATTTATCACTTGTATGCAAACATTATATCAATTGATATAATGAACTCTTTTGTTCACACTTAGAGAATCAGGTATGAAAAATCTGCTAAAAGTTAAAAATGTGATTTCAAAAATAAATATAGTATTTTCTGGAAAAAACTAATTGTTTACTTTTTTTTTTCTTTTCTTGTTCTGCAGGATATAACGGTAAAGGGTCGGCCTTATTATAGATAGATTATTTTTAAAGACCCTTAACTTTATTGTCTGTAGATATTTCTTCCTGGTCGTTTATTAGTTAATAACTACCTATTAACAGGACATCATTTCGTTGGCAACACATTGATTGGTACTGATTTCGTTGAAGTTTCTTCCTGGATAAAGGCCGCCATCGAATCTTCACTACCTGTGTTGCAGGATACTAATATTTTTGTTAATAATTAGTCATTATTGTATTGCGTGTATCAACTCTGTTGTTGTGATATGTATAAATATTTTATATTAAACATTTATAAGTTCCTGGTATATTTGTCCCACAAAAATATCGGAGGACTCATGTGAGTCCAGGAAAAAATAAGATTACAAAACCATGAATATAAAACAAACGCCTTTGTATGTTATTATCAAAAGGAACTACATATGTACACAATTGTTATGAAAAGAAAATACATTGAAACTAGTGAGATAGTGATTTTATGTGCGTGTGCGCGCGTGTATTTGAGTGCGTGTGTGTGTAAAACAAGATTGTGTGACAAATTTGTGTGAGTCTGTGCGTGTGTGAGAGAGTTCAAAATTCAATAGAGGATCAAGGCAGCGTGCTTTACCTACATTGAATCTATGTGCAAGCAAGAGTTAAAAAGAGTAAAAGAGGATATATGACACGCGTTTTGGCAAAATCAAATGATGTAACCCACAACAGCATAGAACTGCCAAATGAAACGGCATTCTTCTACGGAGTTCACATTTGCCTGTTTAGTGGCTATAGACCACAATAATCACTTCAGATTATTTCTTATTAATCTGGATATCCCCAACGTGGCCTATTCTTGGACTTATGCTGTTTCTTATACTTATCAACTATTTTTTCGGTGTCATCAGTTCCCAACTACGCATTTATGCTGATGGCACAAGTATTAATTTCCACCTTAATAGTAAATCCGATAGACCCGAGAATCTAACAGCTGCCTTCGAAAATAACCTCCAATCGGCTGAAAAAAAAGGGCAACAAATATCTCGTAAATTTCAACGCTTCCGAAACATATCATATATAAGCATTTTAGACTTACATCATCAAGGCTGATGCTAAACTCCGGGAGAGTATCTATTTACACATTTTTTGGTCTCATTTTTTCCACGAACATAAACTGAAGTGATTATAATAAATCAAATGGTTAATAAAAACCTTTCACTGTTGCGCTAGCCAATTTTCCTTTTCAGAATTCTTCTTGTACATTTTACGAATCTACCATTCATCCGTGCATTAAATATTCCTGACATATCTGGTCTGGTGCTGCTGTTGTTCATCTCGAGACTCATGACAAAATCCAAAGAAGAACCTCTAATGTAGTCGATCCTGACCTGGCATCTCGACATCAGTCATTTTCTACCCGGTGTGACGTGGCTTCCCTTTGTCTATAATTTAAAGACATATCTGTATCAAATACAGTTTCTGCCAAGCAATTATAAACTTTCATTCTCTTATATATTATAATCATTAATATAACCTAAATCTAATGGAGGATTTTTAAATATTTTGAATAAGAATGTAAAAAGAAAAAGATATTAGAAATGAAATGACATGGAGAGCACCATCAATATGTACACGCATTGGAAGACAAATATGGAAAAAAATCGGGAACTGAAATTCATTAGGTCAACAGAAGAGACAATACACTTATACGCATCAGGCAGTTAAAAATAACAAAATTACTGGTGTGTGTGTGTATATATATATATATATATATATATATATATATATATATATATATATATATATATATATATATCCTTGTGCAGGTATACAGAAAATAGAAAAGAACACGTTGGGTGCATAATCCGGGTTTCCTTAGTATTTTTGTTTTTATTTTTAAGAAGACAGTGCTCCATACAGAAGTAGAGCTTAGATTATAATAATATTTTTTGTTTAAAAATATGATTCCTTCGCTACATAAGAGTTCTCATGTTTCAAAAACGAGAGCCGAAATCATCCAAATAATTAATAAAATTAAGTTGGATTGAGGTGTTTAGTCCCGTTTCATCTTCAAGCGAAATTTTAGGAATAAGCTATCTCTCGGTTTACGTGTATTTTTACAGAATTTGTTATTGCGGGAGTGTACCACGGCACCAAACTAGGCCATAAGTTCCTAGCTTTAATTGAAAAGCACTTTCCCACTAATAGCAAACTTAGCAACATCTTCAACAAAAACACATTGAAACTGAGTTACAGCTGCACTGAAAATATAGAAAGAATCATAAAAAGACACAATAAGAAAATCCTAGAAAAACACGCATACCAAAACAGTAATAAAACACATAAACTAAAACTAGATAAAAATAACGAAAAATTATGCGATTGTAGAAACCCTAAAAACTGCCCGTTGGAAAATAAATGCCTCACAAAATCCGTGGTATACCAATGCACTATCTCATCCATTGAGAGCCCTAACACTGATAGGATATACATAGGATCAACAAAGAATAATTTTAAAATTAGATGGAGACAACACAAGAGCTCTTTCAACAATATTCAAAATAGAAATCAGACATCTCTATCCCAATATTTCTGGCATCTAAAGGAAACGAATAAAACACCAAAAGTAAAATGGAAAATAGTAAATAGAACAAGAACCCTTAGAACCTGGCATGACCCATGCCTCTTATGCTTACAGGAAAAACTACACATCATTAAATTCCTAAATAATGAAAAATTATTAAACCATAGGCAGGAGTTAACGGTTTTTTGCCGACATCAACAGACTTTCGCATTAGATAATTAGCATAAAAAAAAAACATAGCTAAGTAAAATTCTAAAAAGCTCAGCCAAAACCTTAAATAGGAAAAACCCTTTTTGCCGTCGTCAAAAACTAAAAAAACAAACTGAAATTCAACGCAAAGCGATCTGTATATTAAACACCCACTTAAATAAACAAATAAATAAATAGATAATCAGACAGACAATAATAAAAGACAATTCTCCAGACACATAACGACTGTAGGCGCGCCATAAAAATATCCTTCACTGGGAACCAACTAAAGGATGACCGTAAACATTAGCCTTGAAATAGATACCCTACCCAACCTTAGCAAAACCTCTCAGAGGATGATGAATCTACTGATAAGAATTAACTCCCTGACCACTCAAAGAAGGAAAATAGTCTAGCCACTCCCACAATAACAAATTCTGTAAAAATACACGTAAACCGAGAGATAGCTTATTCCTAAAATTTCGCTTGAAGATGAAACGGGACTAAACACTTCAATCCAACTTAATTTTATTAATTATTTGGATGATTTCGGCTCTCGTTTTTGAAACATGAGAACTCTTATGTAGCGAAGGAATCATATTTTTAAACAAAAAATATTATTATAATATATTATATATATATATATATATAAAAGGCTGGTGCAAAAATAATATCGTTTTTTGACGTTAAAAAACGATTTTATTTTATTTATATATATAATCGACTCTCCCGTCGAGATTCGACGTATGAGGGTCAAGCAGATCAGTTTCCAGCACGACACCGGCACATGAGATTTGATTATAGTGGTGAAGGCCTTTTTGGAGGGACGAATAGAGAGATCTGGTGCACCGAAAGCCACAAGGTACCCAAACGACCTCCGCAGGTTTTGAATTGAGAGTTATCCTTCTCCTAGACCAGTTGTCATCCAAGGCTATAGAACCCAGTCTGTCCTGCTATTTTACCCATAGCTGGAGAGAGAAGAAGAGGATTCATACCTTTTCCAAGGGTATTAGCACGGAAGTGAATGCAATGGATTCGACTGGAATTCGAACTCGGCTCCCCGATTTCTCAACCCAAGCCGATATCCATTACTCCACGGTGCCTCCATATATATATATATGTGTAAAGAATAGTAACATATATAATCCGGTGTTCTTAGAGATATTTTTATTTTTACAAAATAGTGCTCAATGTAAATTTACAGAGCGTTAATATTATAAAATAATTGATTCAAAATATAGTTTTTTCACTACACAGTTCTAACAAAATTTTGATTGTTAGAACTGTGTAGCGGAAAAACCATATTTTAAATCAATTAATTTATAATATATATATATATATATATATATATATATATATATATATATATATATATATATATATATATATATATATATATAGTATGTACATTCGACATAGACAGAAGTGCTAAATGTCTGAAAACAACACGTCTAAAGAAGTATATGCGAACCTACCAAATCTTATTTAAACTAGCTGAAAAATCTGATTGCGTTTTAGTTGTCATCTCTAAAGAAGTAAACACGAAGTTGTGCATGCGCACATGCTATGGGATACAAATTATGAGAATAAGATCAAGAGGTTGACCAGCAGACCCCTTCATAGATCAACTCATCGACGACATCCTTATCTAACAGGAATAATTGTGTTTATCTATAGATAGCAGAAATGCTTGGAAAGAAATGCTCTGAAAAGTTCAGTTGTAGGTGATAGGTTGGTATATGTCAAATGACTGAGATAGAGGGACAGATATATTCATTATCATCATCTTTTTCATCGCCGTCAACAGCAGCAAATGATCGTATATTGTTGGAGAACTGCCTTTCCCAACAACTACCATGACTGCTATTCTATGGCAGGTCTTACACAAGCCGATTTTATCCTGCCTCTCTACATTCTGCTTCTTTTTCTATCTGACGCATTTCATCAAAAACTTTTTCTTCACATGGAATCGTTTCTTCTCTATTTTGATGTAATAATATCTTCAATGTATATGGAATTATTCCTTGATCGCCATGGTATTCTTCCTATCTGATAATTCCGCAGCTAAGGAGAAACATGGTCACCCACGTCCTGAAGAAGCATCTCAAGCATTAATGAATAAAAAGAGTAGGTACCGTGGTAAAAAGAAAAATTATAATAAATAAAACATAATGTAAGTAAACAAATAGATAAGAATAAGCTAGTAATAAAAAATGGCAATGTTTTTTCTTGCCTTGTTTGTAGTTGCATATGTAGAGTCAAACTTCTACGTGCATATATGCAGGGACACTTGTCTTTGCATTCTCACTGGGTGCTCCATACTTTTGGCCTTGTGCCACAACAAAGCTACGATTAGAAAATAACTTTCATCTTATGTAATGGTTAAGAATCTTGCCTCAATTAAGACTGTAAGGTAAGTCTGACCCACACCGAAAACCCCTATATTTGTACTACATCTAAGTTACTCTTAGAAAACCACAAAGGATACTTCTAAGCGGTTTTAATAGTCAACAAACTTTTCTCACCAGATGAATTTATAATGAAGAGTGAATTCGATCCTAACTGTGTATGTGCCACGCTTTCAGTCACGTGCCACATCTAAGCTACGCTTATAGAATCAAGATGTTCATATTTGCTGATACCAAAGGTATTATATTCGTTCTGGCCCATGTTTCAACAAAATATATAAGGTTTCTTTTTCGGTGGTCAAATATTTGTTGGAAGAAAATATTTGTAAATCCCCTTTCAAGATAATGGCTTTGGAGACAGCACTAAAATCGAAAGCAAAATAAAGCAATGATTCAGAAGTTTTAAAGACAACGAATGTCCGAGAATGTGTTTCCGACAGATCATAGACAATAGAGTATTACAAATATATTTCTTGTAAAAAATGTCGGCGTCGGAAATAAATGTTATCTCATATAAACAAAAAAAAATATCAAAAGAAGAGAACACGCATCGACTGAGGAGACATGACTATTAGTTTATTTTATACTAAAGAGTTATTAATTGAAAAAAGAGCATTCGAGTAAAAAATAAGCTTAAAAACTATCACTCAACAAATAATTAGCAAGTGAGTGAATTAACGTTAACAATATGCTACCAGTAAAAGGTACATTTTACTGATGACATGCCTAAAATCGTTAAAAGACCTATTATACTTATATGCTAAAAGACATAGCCTAGTATATGCCTAATATCGCGTAGGACTAACTCTATCCCGGCAAATATATAAATTGTATAGATTTCAGAAAGAGTCGGAAAACATCAGGAGAGATGGGTCATGTCGTCTTGATATTTAGCCATGGAGGATCTTGTCTGCAAATAGTCCTCCTTCATCAATGTGCCATATCTCTTCCGAACTTTGGATATCATCACTTTCCACAATTTTCTGTCTTGTTTAGCGCTTAGTAAACGTTAACTTTTTGCTATATCTCCAAAGTCCTATTCTTCCATCCAAGTTTCTTAGATAGTCTGTGTTCTGTTTTCCCCCGTCCCGCTTGTATTCAACATGCCCTGTTAATGTCAAATTTTCCAAGCCTCCTTATGTGCCCTAGAAATTTGAACTGTCCCTTTCTGACGCTATGCAAGAATGTTACTTTTTATTACGTTTTCTCTAAATCTTACTCATTTATCATTAATTCTGTCGATGGTTTTCTCAGCATCATTTTGTAAAAACATCATTTCTATTGTCTTTACATTATCTCTGATAACATTATCCAGCATTCATTTGGACTTCCCGTGGGTATTCATAGTGACAGTGCTGCCCATATCTTTGGATTTCAGAATCAGAAACCATTTTTTTAGGAGTTCAATCCTGATATCGGACAAAAGATATCACATAATATACAGGATGTTACTAAATTTTGGCCACAGGCAAAAATTGTATATTTTCAAAAAATGACATTTGCAGCACTATTTTATAGAATTGGAATATTAAAAAAAAAACATTATCAATATGAGTTTCATCATTTGTGATGTAAAGGTTGATGCATTTTGCAAGATTCACAGGAACTCGATGCAATAATTCTACATTCACTTTTTATGCGTTCGATTAAGGGTGTTGCCTTCGTGATTTTTATTGAGTACAACTTCATCTTTAGCATAAACCAGGAAATAAGTCAATTCTTTCTCCTTTGACAAAACTAGGTTTAATCTGTTGTGGTAAAAATGATGTTTAATGAGTTTTTTTAGTGCCCAGACTGTTTCTAGCCAAACATTACCTGTTTCTTTACTTAGTTTTTAGAAGGCATCATTCACTGTCTCAATGAGCCTTCGAATTCCGGTGTTGCACTTTACAAGCTCTGTTAAAACACTTTCCAGATATTAAAATTGTTGTACTTTTTTGATTTTGATAGTCCTGTGATGCATGTTCTTAGCGCATATATCTATTGTACGTTTAACGATTCAAGAATAAACAAGGAAACTTCATATGTAGATCAACAAATATATGGGCACGGTGGAGTAGTGGATATCGGCTTGGATTGAGGAATCGGAGAGCTGAGTTCGAATTCCAGTCGAATCCATTAAATTCACTTACGTGCTATTACCCTTGGGAAAGGTATGAATCCTCTTCTTCTCCCTCCAGCTATGGGTAAAATAGCAGGGCAGACTGGGTTCTATAGCTTTGGATGGCAACTGGTCTAAGAGAAGGACAACTCTGAATTCAAAACCTGCGAAGGGTCGTTTGGGAACCTTGTGGCATTCGGTGCACCAGGTCTCTGTATTCGTCCCTCCAAAAAGTGTGGATGGTCCTGCACGAGGCTTTCACCATAATCAAATCTCATGTGCTGGTGTCGGACTGTCGGTTTCCTGGAAACTGATCTGCTTTACCCTCATACGTCGAATCTCGGCGGAAGAGTCGATCATATATATATGGAAATATAACATACAAAACAATCATGCAATGAAGTGTAATGATTAAGGAAAAACAGTTGTCCCCCTACAACTGTATTCTGATTTATGATTGAATGTTCGAAAGATTTTCTCTTGAATAAGAATGTTAAGGATTCTATGTCGAATAGAGTAGGAATAGAATACAGTTAATTAAGAAATGTGTTTCTTTGCGAAATTAATAGAGTGTCGGTTCATGAACAAGAGATATGTATAATGTGTTACAAAAATCTGTGTGTGCGTTTGAGGTGTTGTGAATAAAGTCGTGGATAGGCTAAAATAGCTGCACTCTACTGACGTCTTGTGGAAAAATTGCTTCTTTTAAAGCTACCGATAGGCTCCCAGCGAACACGCGGGAAAAACTGATTTAGCACTAAAATGTTTGATTGGTTAAAATTTGACCAATTATTGATTTTGTATCAAAGAAACATGTGAGCAAGTTCACGACCGAAAAATTCGAAGTGATGACTGCGATTGCTAAATAGTCTTATGGCGAGGCAGTATTGATTTACTAGCCAATCGCAGGCGAATAAATTGTGGGTGTGGAAATGCATAGCAGTCGCTACAGTCCCAGTTTGTAATTTAACTTGTAAATACCTAGGCAATTGACGATTT
>OZ010588.1:68100179-68275179 GCA_963932145.1 Acanthosepion lycidas | reverse complement strand
TAAACATAATATGGAAACAAAGCGGAAATGACAACAAAGAGTAAATTAAAGCAAAGAGAAAATAACAGCAAAGTGGATATGAGAGCAATAGTTGTAGAGTTTGGAGAGACTGGAGTCATCTCGGGAGCATATTTCTTTAGGGCGGCAGTTGGGATCTCGTCACCTCTACCTGCCTTATGTGAGCCTAATTTAGAAATGATATCCAAGAGACCTTCATAGGGGGGCCATGCATGGCGCCAAATTCATTCATAAACATCTAAACTGCCAGTTAGACAAGAACTCTCTCAGCTCAAAAGTTAAAAAATGACCTCCAGCGAATGAAGCATGTAGGTCATAGTGAGGGCCACTATTCATCATAGCTTGTGAACTGGCGCTACAGAATAAAAAAAATATAGAATATACCAGAAATATCATTTGAGGAATCTCAGCATTAGCAATAACAAAAATGGATGGCACATGTAACTCCAAGAGAAGGTAATGACGTAATCTAGACGCTGACGTTTCCTTTTAAACATAACTCTTGGAAGGACACAGAATTACTAGAAAGAGCGATAACAGTTATTGGATTTGAGAAAACCATTTTCCGAAAAAAATTCTTTTAAGAGAAAGATTTTATAAATTTCAAGAGAAATAGTACTGTCTGCTTGGTCAATGAATGCTGAATGTTTTCTTATAAGAAAATGGCTACTATTAGCCTTATTATTATCATTAGTAAAAGTAGTAGTAGTAGTAGTAATGAAAGAGGATGAAATATGTCGAATGAACGAGAACGCAAGAGAGAAAACAGTGAAAGAAAGATGAAATAAACAACAAGTGAAGAAACGTAAGTCGTAAAGCAAAACGAAACTAAAAGAAATTAAAAACTTGTCAAGTAAAAGACTTTGTTGTTGATCGTGTACATGGTTGGTAAGATGAGAAAAAGGCAGACATTACATGATTAAAAATAAAAAGGAGAAAAGGAATCTTATGCAGGGATTAAGAAAGCGATCAATAAGAACAATCTAAACGATAGGCAAAACGTCAAATGCTGGAGAATCCCAACAAAATGATGAAAACAAAAAAGATGAAAAGAGAAAAGAAAGAAAGGCGTCTCGTTGTGGCGGACTAAGTGTTAGCAAGTTAACACATAGATCATTAGTAATAAGTTCAATCTTTCCTCGGTATCAGAGCCGTATGGGCTTCGACTAAAATGAAACTTCGATTACTAAAGAAAATAAAATAGAGAAAAAAAATGAAGAACATTAAAAGAAGAAGCAAGCATCAGAGTTAATGAAATGGGTTAATGATAAAAAACACAAAATGATGACCTGAAAAGCATAAATGAAGAACAAGAGAAAATAAAGACGAATGATGAGACAGGAAACAAATAAAAAGCAGAGAAGTAAAGGAGACAGGATAATAAAGAAGAAAGTTAGGAAAAAGATAAAAAGGAGGAGGAAGATGAGGAGGGGAAAAGGCAGAGCAAAAGGAGAATAAGAAAGATAGAAAGAAGAACGAGCGGAAGAGAGAAAGAAAGGAGAAAAAGAAAGATTCAATGGAGGAAGACGAGGGGAAAAGAGAAGAACGAAAGGAGAGAAAGAAGAGACAAAAGAAAGATAGAGGAGAGAAAGAGGACAAAACGAACGACAGAAAAAGGACAAAAACAATGAAAAGACAGAAAGTTGAGAAAGAGAGTGGGAAAAGAAGGAGAAGAGAAAGGGGAAGAGTAAGAGGAATAGCAGAAGAAGAAAGAAGTGACTAATACGTATAAAAAAGAGCAGGCGACGAATATATAAAAAAAACAGAATAAGGATGAATAAAAAAGAAACAGAAGACGAATAAGAAAAAAGAAACAAGATAAATAAGAAAAAAGTAACAGAAGACGAAGAAGGAAAAAGAAACAAGATGATTAAGAAAAAAGAAACAGAAGACGAATAAGAAAAAAGAAACAAGATGAATAAGAAAAAAGAAACAGAAGATGAATAAGAAAAAAGAAACAGAAGACGAATAAAAAAAGAAACATGATGAATAAGAAAAAAGAAACAGAAGACGGATAAGAAAAAAGAAACACGATAAGAAAAAAGAAACAGAAGACGAATAAGAAAAAAGAAACAGAAGACGAATAAGAAAAAAGAAACACGATAAGAAAAAAGAAACATAAGACGAATAAGAAAAAAGAAACACGATAAGAAAAAAGAAACAGAAGACGAATAAGAAAAAAGAAACAAGATGAATAAGAAAAAAGAAACAGAAGACGAATAAAAAAAGAAACATGATGAATAAGAAAAAAGAAATAGAAGACGAAGAAGAAAAAAAGAAACAGAAGACGAAGAAGAAAAAAGAAAATGAAAATGAATAAGTAAAAGACAAACACAAATAAAAAGAAAGAAAAAAGAGAAAGAAAAAGATGAAGGAGAACAAGAGTATAATGGTTTTCTTCGTCAGCAAGAACCCTCACAATGAGGAATGGAAGGACTCAAGAATGAAGATGGGAACAAGAAAAAACTATATGAAAAAGAGAAACAATATCAATAAGACGACAATAAAAGAAATGAAAGGAAGACAGGTGTCGAAAAAGATGGTTGAGGCAAATAAAAAAGAATGAGCGGTGGCAGTACCAGACGAAAATGAAAACGATGACAGCGGAAGAGGAAAAAGCAATTAAAAATAAAACAGGGAATGCCAAGTCAAAAGAGTCACTGTAAACGTGAATGCAAACGACGTGAAGAGAAAAGTAAATGAATGGAAGTAAACACAGATATCTAAAATTCTTAATCGTTTGCCTGCTTAGAGATAGGAGCGAGCATCACTGTTTGGAAGATGGAAGAGATGAAGCTGCACTTAGCGCTAATGGAGAGCCACTGCAAAAGAAACTTGTAAGAAACGCAAAATATTAGGGAAAAAACAAACTTCCAACCAACACGGTTCTCTCGTGAAAGGTGATAAAAAAGCAGCAAAAAAAGAATCGAGGTCGATAAAGCAAATGAATATAACAAAACAAAATGAAAAAAAAAGTAACGGAGATAATACAAATGAAGTAAGCGAAGAAAAACATTCGAAAAACTCGGACACAAGAAAAATGCAATCGAAAACCCACTTGACTGTGACTGACATCCATTGCGACTTATCCATTTACACACGGATGTACGGACGGACGAAGTGAGCTACTGGCGGTAGACTGGGTGCGAACAGAGAGAAGGAATTGGAGGAAATTGTGGGAGACGGTAGAAGAGGTGTCCGTTGGAAGGAAGATGGAGAAGAGAATTTGAATCTCGTCAATGCGTCAAAGCGCGGGAGAAGTAGTGATATTGGACAATAAATGTCTTCCTGTTGCTTGAGTGGTGGGGAAAATGAAGGGATACTTTTTGGTGAACAGTATACTTGAAATGAAAGGTAGCAAGTGATATTGCACGCATAAGACGGCTTGTACGTTTAAACATAAATAAAGCCATTGATACCTGTTGCTAAAGACTATCAAAGCACCAATGATTCTTAATATTATGGCTATATATAGAGAGTGCGGCAAAATGAACTGACACATTTGTAGGGCTCAAAAAAGGGGAATAGTCTAAAGAACGAAAAATGTGTTTTTTACTTCCGAAATGTACATATAATACTAGTTTATTTCATTTCATTTTAAAAATGAAATCAGTCAAATAGATACCTTTACTTTCAACACAGTCAAAGATTTTCACAAAAGTTGTCCATAACTCGACGGGTTATTTCACGTAGAATGGCAGTAATTTCTTGACGAATGGTATCTTATAACTGTTCAATAGACCGAAGGAAATGAAAAAAAAGATCTCTGGGGTTCAAATCAGGTGATCGGGCGGGCCAATGGTCTTTGTATTGTAGTTACCGATTCGTCGTTCTTGTAAACATTTGCACAATGAAAGCGCAATGCTCGGCAATCCAATTTCTTTCAGTAATTGAAAACGAAATGAAACAAAATAAAATTATACATACTTTTCAAAAATATATTTATTAAACCTGAAAATGTGCCAGATAGTGTTGACGCACCATATATATATATATATGTGTGTGTGTGTGTGTGTGTGTGTGTGTGTGTGTGTGCAGATATATTGATATAATACGAAAGAACCGTTAGATTGATGATCCGAAGATCATTGTTTTTTTTATTTATTTTTAAAAAAAACAGTGCTCGATACACAAGTAGAGACGAGATTATATTTTTTAAATATGATTCCTTTACTACCATTTACCCATTAATAAAGAATTAAAACAAACCCCAGACTACACCTCCAATCAAAACTATAAATTTCCAAAACACACACACGTATGTTTCTGCGTGTGTGTGTGTGTGTGTGTGTACATCAATATGTACGTAGCCTAATGAGTAACAAAATAATGTATTTCTTAGTAAAAAATTTTAATCTCTTCTCTTGCACAATTCTTCCGATAGAATACCTTAAAAGGTTAAGCCTGAGCAAGGTTGTCAGTAGACATCCTGGGGTTACTATGAATAATTCTCTGCATCTTCCGTCCACATTTGGGTGTTCTGATAGCATGAGGACTCTTAGATGTTTTAGGTTTGCCTATTGCTGTGAAATGCACGATATATATGCATATATATATATATATATATATATATATATATATATATATATATATATATATATATATATATATATATGTGTGTGTGTGTGTGTGTGTATGTATGTGTGTGTGTGTGTGTGTGTGTGTGTGTCTTCCAGCTTCCTTGCGAACTTTGAAAACAAACAACCCGGCAATTTTCAGGAAGCGAGTAATCTTTAACTCACTTTAACGCAACAATTACAGCGTGCCTTGTAATTTGCTGAATTAGCTTTTATTTCCCACCAGTTACTGAAAAGCAATCATAATCAGACTAAGTTAGAAAAAAAGTTCTTTATGTGCTGTGTCCCACCAGGACGTAGGCGATCCTGGCTCTCCACACTTTCCTCTCTTTTGTAGCTCTTATATAAATGTGATCTTTTCGTTATTTCTCTTAAACCATGTTCCACCATCCATTTCCTTTAAGTATGCCATGCGCTGCTTCCCTCTGTCCCTCTTGCCATCAATTTGTCCTGTTCCTCACACATTTTCCACGTCATCTTTCTTCATTATGTGCCCCAGATGTTTCAACTGTCTCATCCACATAAGTATAAGTTTCCTTTTTGTTTCCATTTTCTCTAAAACTTCGTCGTTACTAACATGTTGGTCCATGGTTACATCAGCATCCTTCTGTAAAACAATATTTTTCTGTTTGTTTGAACATTTCTAAGCTACTTAAATTGTTTTACGGGTATTGTTTGGTATCTTCGATTTGCAATTTTCATTTTGGGCTCATCCTTTTTCCCAACAGACATGAATTCAGTCTTCTTGCAATAAGAGCTATTAAATATCGTTTCCTACAAGAACTGCGCAACCGTGTAAAACATTCATGACATCATAGACTTGATCTGCAGCAGATATTTAAGAATTTATCTATAGTTCTCAATATTTTGTTTTTGTATCAGCTTATTGTATTGGGCAAAATTACCTCTAACGCAATCACTCGTGCTTTCAATTCACTGATATCCTATAACAAATCTATTAGAACGGAACCAAGCATCGAAGAATGTTTAGAATTTATTAATTCCACATTGTGAATTTTATGATGAATTCATCGTATCTGCAATCACTAATCTCTTTCGAATTTAAGATTATAGCTTCTCTTTTGGAAAGGTTTATTCTAAATCCTACTTCTTGGAACAGTTAATCAGAGAGACGCATTGGAATTCCAGTCTGATTCCTTACATTCGCGAATGCGCAAATACCATTGAGAAAGATGTGCAGCTATCCATTCTCTTTCCAGATATGGGCTAAATAGTAGGACTTGCATCTGGAAAACTCATTGTTATCGCCAAATAAATTTTAATAAAATATTCACTCGAAAAAATGAATTCAAATCCAAATTAGGTATCCGTTTACCTATTGTGATTTAGGTAGCGTCCTGTCTGGTCAAAATTCATTTCTTGGTGGGGAAACTGGAGTGATCTCTCCAGCGTGCAGGTCTATATGTTATATGGAGGCCATGCGCTGCCCAGAGTACATGGCACTCCTCTCATCCGTAGCAACAAGATTCAAATGAATACTAGACATTACATATGAGGCCAGCTTGAGTGCAGGCGTTGCCGGAAAGTTAGCAGTGTTTACAGCGAACCGCCTTCGAGGATTCTCTCCGGGTTTTTCTGTCTGGATTTACTTCTATAGTCTTTTCTGTTTTTTGGATAAAACGGCAAAGCAGTGGACATTTGAAATAAATGTTTGTCTTGCCCTAGATGGACTACCTTCTTGAGCTGTCAAGCTCAACCTACCCGAAATCTCAAATGCAAAATAACTGTCAGCTTTAAATTACTAAGAAAGGGTCATAAGCCATTAAAAAATAAATCAATTTATCCTTGAGAGTTGGTAAAAGAATGCTGTTTTTTTTTTGTTCAGGGGTATTATTATACCGGTTATAAAGATTGTATACTAGCTAAACATGTACCAGAGCATAATTTCTGAAATTTTGTAGCCAAAACTTGTTTAGAAACTTTAGCATGTGCAAATACAAGTTGGTAATGATGGTTTTAGGTTCGATCAAGAAGGAATACTAAAATACATTTCGATGTTTGGATCTTTAGTCATGATTTGGGAAAGTGGATCGACCCATAACTTTCCAGCCTCTTGTACATGTGTTTTCGCAGAAGTAGCTATTATTAAAAAATATTTCAAGATATTTATTTCTTTTTAATGATTCTTGTTTTGCATCAAGTTGCGGAAAAGTTTAATGGTGACTACTGTTATATTTCTATCACTGGCTTTTTGGCTTTTGTTTCTAACATGGATGCGCAGTGGTGTAAAGGATAGCGACTTGAAATGAGAAATCGATGAGCCGGGTTCGAATTACAGTTGAGAACGTTACATTCACTTACACACAAATACTATTGAGAAAGTTTTGAATTTATCTTTTCTCCGCCCAGCAATGAATAAATAACAGGACAAATTCAGCTCGATAACCTTGGTTAAGCAGCGGTTTAGGAAGAAAACGCTGAAATTAAATAATCCTGGTGAGGGTTGGTCTCTGCCAGGCTATCATGCCCAAGACACAACTGCTGTTTTCGGCCGCACTACTTAGACACTGAGTCCATGACGTGGTTAAATGTTAATTCTGAGAAGAAAAGGGATATTCCCAGAATGGGATATAGGCTGGGAAAGTGAGACAGAGAGAGAGAGAGAGAGAGTAAGTGATAGAGGAGATATTTTCCTTGCTGAAAATGGGCCCGTCTGGACTTCTTCTCTCCTAAAGTTCATTTTTCTTAACTTTTGAGAGTTTGACATGCGAACGAAATCAGATTTAGAGAACAATTTTATCTCTTCTTTGAAAATTTAGGCAAACAAATATATTTTCGTTGGCGAAAACGAATTCAGAAATGAAAACAAGAAACGAACTCTCGCTGTGAGGGCGGAATTTAGGAAAATCGATCCTGTCGTTATAAGCAGGTGATCTGGTTTATTTTTTCGCAAGACAACAATCAGCCCACGAATTGAGAACAATCTTATTTCTTATTTGAGAATTTAGGTAAACAAATATATTTTCGTTGACGAAAACAAATTGGGAAATAATTATATCTCTATCTCGAAAGGTTAAATCAGAACGAATTTCTCTTAACGAGCCGGATGTAAATTAAGGCAGGAGCAATGAAAACAAGGTCTGTTTGGGTTATATTTTTGCTGGACAAAGATAATTCCAGGAGAATAGAAACGAATCATAGAATTAAAATTCATTACTATGATGACAACCGCCCTTTCGTCTATGAAAACTAGATTTGTCACAAAGACAGTTATACATGCTCTGGGGAGATGGGTTGAGGTCTAATGCTGAGAAGGAAGGAGAAATTGGGAATATTTGGCATCACCTGTATGGAATGGTGGTGCGAGATGTGAAGTGAAGCAAGTGAGAGTTAGGGGAGGATCAATACTGTCAGTATTCCCGAGAAGGTGGATGATTCTCTAAATTTGGAAAGTTAAATAAGAAAGCAGAATTAGGGAAAAAAACCTTCATTAGGATCGAAGAGTAAATTAAATTTCAACGAATCCCGTCACCCTTCGTAGGTAGCCAAGTTTATATAAACCAAATGAAGATTAACCCCATGAATCTTTAGATTTATTTTTTCATTGTGACGATATTTATTCCTTAATATCGCAAACGCCATGAATTGAACTGGCGCTGCGATTAATACAACATTCAATTTTCCATTGCTCTGAGATCAAGAACACAGCATGGACAGAGTTAGATTGGATCTAAGCGGTCAGTAACCAACAACCAGCTTGGAGCAGCGTTTAGCATTGACCAGTATAGAGTTAGCCCTGTGGTTAAAACGTCGTTCTAAGGCCCAGAGAATCGGAACTCTAAACGTGGTTACACAAGCGGATGCAGACAGCGGTAGGAGGGTGTTATACAATGTGCTGCCCCTCTGATCGTAGTGGGTTACGTAACTTGCGATCGTGCTTTTTTAATTTTAAAGTGCACCAGTGAAAGACTCAAGATCCACTCATATTTGAGTGTTGCAGCAAAATGGTTATGAAGAATAACATGTGATATGAGTAAAAGAACTAGTAGTATGAAATGAAGATTATTAGCACATGGAGACGATAAATATAGATCTTTGTTTTAAAGAGGTTAGATTGTGGTGTCCATGGAGGCATCCACGCGGGTGTCATTTCCACAAATTAATGCTTCTTAGTAAAAAGCCGTACGTGAAATACTTTCACCTTTTATTTGGGTGATTCGGATCCATAAAGTAGTACAACGTATCTTTAAAATCGTTTGAACTGTTGAAATTCAAGAATGGAGATATTCCGTACATTTGACAGGAAAATAGCTATCAAGTAGCGATAGGATTATGATGTTCCGTCTATGGGGAAGAGGTTTACTTACCGAGGAGATAATTTTTCCCACAAGGCAGCATAAAAGATTTTGAACACTCTCAAGGCTGGAAAGTGAGAATTGAGAAGTTGCAGCCTAAATTTTTTTAAGCATTTTACCTCAAGCCAGGCGGGAGTATCACTAGCGCGCAAAGGGTTACAGAGGATGGGAGCAAAGAGTAGAGAGGCGTGATAGAGGAAAGGATAAAGAGAAGGACGGAGAATTAGATCAAGGCATCTGGAGATGGCGATTGATATTGCATTTGAATATTTGAAGATTATAGCTATTAGGGAATCAAGTAAGAGGAAGGGAGTTCCACACACGGAAAATGCGACACATGAAGTTATTTGAGTGAAAGACACGGCTACATTTAACCGTTTTGACAGTGAAAGTGTGGGACTGAGATGCTAAACTCTGAAATTATTAATAAAAAAAAGACCTAGGGAAGCGACGGCATGTCTGTGAGAGAGTGACTGTAGACGAGATGCTAGATCAAGACCAATCACATTGCATATCCGTCTCTGAATTTTGTCGAGAATCTTAACACGAACAACAGGGGCTCCAGACCATATATGACAGCCGTATTCCGGTGAATTGATGATTTATAGATTTGAAGGATAGAATCGAGCGAGAAAAAGTTTCTGGTGCATCACAGTGAACCAACTTTCCTTGCGATAGATGAAGCTATTGATTCAATGTATTTGCTCCATCTCAGGTCAGCGGATAGTGTGAGACCTAGCATTTGAGAATCAGACATTCTAATAGGAGACAGGGTGGGTTCTCTGTTGTGTAAGAGAGCAGTTTTGTTTTGGGGTCATTAAAGTTTACCAGCCATTTCTTGCCCCAGGGAAGCAATACTCCCTATTTGGGTCTAATCTGGCTCTTGCAAAGACAAGTCAGATATTTCCATGAGCGGAGTTTCTCAGTTTTTATCACTACTCTTGATAACTTTATGTGCCTTAAAAATCTATATTTTTAATACATGTCGCCGCCTAATCTGTATGTTGTTCTTAGAAAACAAGTAAGAAAGGTATTATCAATGGTCACGAATAAAAGTAATCGTTGTTAAAAAAAAAAAACAAGAGATAGAGAGTTGAAATTTTTTTCTGCCAAACCAAGAATCCCTTCGTCAAAAATCTGATGTGAAATTTAATCAGATTTTTGTAAGTGGACCGTGCCGAAACTCTTTCAGAATCGACATAGATGTTTCATTGAATGTGACAAGCAAGAAAAAACTTACAGTGTCCATTTATTTTTTTTAAAAACTACCAAACTCATAACACGCTGATGAAGTCTAAACTAAAAGCGACTAATGTAGCATATCGATGTAATTGCCCATTACGAGACGGTATCTCTTGTCATAAACCTATTTTCTACATTGGACATAACTCTACAAGCATCTCCCGAAGGATTATAGGCCACTTAAGTGATATGATTACAATAAAAAAGATCTAAACATCCAAAAATAACTGCTTGCACCCATTAGGAAAATTATGGTTGATAGCGCCATCATTCTATACCGATATAATTGCAGGCAGTGACTAAAAATTATCGAAGCCCTTTATATTAAGCAATTAAGGCCATCATCAACCTTGCTTTATTTAACAACTAGTTCAAATACTGCTCTCTGTGCGGACTTTTAAGCGAGCTTGTGCGGAGCGCTAATTGAACCCTCGGCGCAAAACTAAAGGGAGCCCAGGTCCAGCTTAGAAAACAGTAATTATAATTTCGAAGAAATCAATTTGAATTGCTCATTTCACTTCATAGAACTTCAGAATATTACTTTAACACAGATTTGGGCTATAAGTCCAATTCCGGCCAAAAGATGAATTTTGGCCGAAATACCAGTTCAGCCCGCAAATGGAATTCTTCGAAGCACAAACTCTGTGGAAATTCAATTGATATGAGTTATTTAAATCAGAAACCCTACGGAACTTCAAAACATCACGTCATGAAACCTCTTACTTTAAGTCTCATTCCTTGGCATATTGAAAAAAAATAAAAAAATAAAACTGATATCCTCAATTCACAAAGTTTTGGAGATATTTTAAACTGAATTTAAAAACAAAAAATTATACTCACAAAATTTTCTGTCACTTTAAACTCAATAGAAATTAAAATTATTTTTTATCATTATTTTATTATGTTTTTATCTTTTATTTGCCATCTGTATTTGCATAGTGTGGTGCTGTTGGCGTATTTTCTGTTGGAGAATGAGTGGCCGTGAATGTTATTTTCTGTTTGAATATTCCTTTTGTGGCGCCAATGTAGTGCATTGTAGTGTTTGCGTTGTTAGTTTTGTACATTATGTTTCTTTGTAGGCAGGTTCCTTGTAGTAGGCATGTGTTTTTCTCTCTGCAGGTGCAATGTGTTTTTTGTGTTGTTGTGATGTGTTACGTTCTTAGTGCAGCTGTAGCTAACTTTTATGTTGTTCTTGTTAAATATTTTTGTTAAGGGTTTTCTTACGGAGATGTGTTTTTCTATTAGATTTTGGAAAGTTCTGCCGATGTTTGAATCTGACAATTTTGTTGTATGGTAGGTTAAACCAAATTTTCTTGTTTTTCCATTTTGGTTGTGGTGATGTATATTCTAGCTGTTATGTGTATACGCTTTTCTAAAGTGCGTTGTTATATGGTGTTTTTTTCCTTGAAAATGTCTGTTAGATGCGTTGTCTGATATCCTGTGGTTGATGTATTATGTATGTGCTTGATAATTGAGGGTGGGTTATTGGAGGATGCGTGATATATTTGGGAGTGTCATTATACTTTTTGTGTTGTTCGTTCGTTTCTTTATCTAACTTGAAGGTAACGACTAGGAAGTTTAATGTTCTTGCGTTTGTTTTAATTTCTAATTTGAATACAATCAATTTTACAGTGTTTATTAACTTTTTTCTGAATCTATCTATTTTAAGAAATGTAAGAATCTCTGAAAAAACTTAAAGTTAATCTGCTAAAAAAGAACACCGTAAAATTGTTTTGTTTCAGATTCACTGTCTTCCAAACTGAGCAATGCTGAGAGGAAAAATATCGTTCAGGCCGTCGGTACCAGTATCAACATTCATACTTTGGATGTCATCTTCAAATTCCATTCAAGAACCACCAGGAGAAAGATAAAAAAGTTTAAAAACGAAGAAATTATACAGGGGGAAATTTGTCACAACAGGAAAAGTAATCATCATTTCAACTTAGAGCTAAATAGATCAATTAGAAAAGATCGAAAGATTTTTGAACACGTGATGGAAGAGTTTGAGCTATGTCAGTACAAATATCAGTGAAAAAAGACTACGTAAAACCTGTAAGGTACCTTGTTACTCCTGGATAGAAAGTGAAAAGTTTAGAGAGGGCGAAGATTAAGTTGAATAAATTCGAAATGATAATGGAATAATAAATATATATATTTGAAATTTATATATATATATATATATATATATATACACAGACACACACACACACACACACACACACACACACACATATATATATATATATATATATATATATATATATATATATATATATATATATATATATATATAACAAAAATAACTTGAAAGTGGTCGTTTAATTAATACAAGGACTGAACGAAATTAGCGATAAAAAAAAGAAATATAAACAACTGATTAAGTTCACTTTCTTCAGAGGCAGCCATTCACTTCTGTGGTTCACTGTTACTACCAAAGAGGGATTTATTTTTCTCTGATGAGGCGATGCTGGCCTAATCTAGTCGAGTGTGTGTGTCTATGTCTGTATTGAGTAACCATGTATATAAGGCATTTTGAAAACTATTTTCGCATATTTCAGTGATGAACAGACATTATAAAAAGATGAAATTTATTTCAACAAAATCCACGTCATAACACAAATCTTAATTCAGAAGCCGAACACTGGACGTAAATCACCTGGTCTCGCTCATGTAGAATTAAAATTCTTTTTTTTTCTGATGACGATGGTTCAATGGCTAATATGATAAAATATAATTTTTCCAAATGTTTTCTACATTTCCTATATGTGCTTATACACTTACGTAACTTTCACGCATTTCCTATATGTGTATATACACTTGGATATGTATGTGTTCTGTTTCTGTGTCTTTATCTACGGTGATTTTTAAAATATCTACGTTCTCTGTAAATTTCTATTACTTTTGGCTCTAAATTCATTTATCGTTCATGATAATCGTAGACAGTACATCTGTCTAATACAGTGAAATGTACTTAAACATCGTTATTAATACAAAAGAAAGTAATGTGTTACCAAACCCTACATATTTTAATATGTATATATTTGCTTTTAACTTTCTCAAATTTTCAATTCTGTCTGGTTTTATTGGTTTTATATATTCAAAACATTTTTCGTTATATATTAGGTTGGTGCAAAAAGAATGTCGTTTTCTCACATAGTAACATATGTGAAAAAATGACATTATTTTTGCACCAACCTAATATGATCACATCACGGCATTCATAGTACATGTTGCGACTGAAGTTCCCCGACATCTACCTCCCAGAAATACCTCTCGGATAATGGTAAGAATTTAATAGAATCTTCATCCAGCTAAATCCTTTCCACTGTGTAAAAGATATTTCTGCACAACATGTATTATAGTGAAGGATGGGAAAAAATCTTGATGACGTTTTGAAGATGATCGCTTTTAGTGACCATTTAAAATACTTCTTATAAAATATTCATTACTTTTTACATTCTAATGTTTTTCTTTTGGTGTTTTGCATATTACTTAATATCTGTTATAACCTAAGGAAGGTTACTGAATAGAATAAACAAACGAAGGTTGATAATGAATGATAATACAAGAACGACACATATAAGATTCGCCAGCGGCGCGTAGTAATATTAGTCAACTGTTAGAAGAGAGTCAAGTGAATTCCACAATGAATCTCAAAGTGCTGGATATCTACCAACAACCTCACACGGTCACATGTGGCACAAGGCCGAATTTAATTGGGGCACCCGAGCCCGTAGGCTCGGCTAACATTTCCCGTAGACTTCGTAGAAAACGGGGTCCGGTAGCTGTTTCCCGAGACGAGACTCTGCCCCTCGTCTGGGGATCCTCTCTGCCCAGAGGCAGAGAGTTTGACCAGCACAGCTGGAGACGAATCTCTAACTGCAGACCAACATACAGTATTTACTACTGCATTTATGTGAATAAGGACAACCCCATTATCGTTCGTAAGTATGCTACAACAATATCATAATTTGGTAAAATTTTTATCGATGTTAGCCCTTTACAATGAGAATCAAACATGTATCAGATATATCAATTCCGAAAAGGCTGCTCGACAATGGATTTGACAGGAAATATCCGTTCTGGCAATAGAAACGAGGCATCAAATATCCGACCATCCTTTGTTTGATAGGGAATTATTTTCCCTGGAAGATTCCCCTTAATTCGGATAAGTAAGTTGTCTCAGTTTTGTGTTTCTGCAAATCATGCTTGAAGCAAATCATGAGCAAACTTCACGGATCCAGAAATCTGTTTAACCTTTGTTGTAACCTAGACAATGTTACTGAATAGTATAATCACACGAAGGTTGGTAATGACCGATAATACTTAGGACAAGAACAACACATATAAGATTCGCCAGCGGTGCGAAGAAGTAGTCAACTGCTAGAAGTGAGTCAAGTGAATTCCACAATGAATCTCCAACTGCAGGATATCTACCAACCAGCCCACGCGGTCGGATGTAGCACAAGGCTGAATTTGATGTGGTATACTCGAGCCCGTATGCTCAACCAAAAATTCCTCGTAGACTCCATATAAAACGGAGTCGGGTAGCTGTTTCCCGAGCCGAGACTCTGCCATTCGACATAGCCTCGTCTGGGTATTCTCTCTACCCGGAGGTAGAGAGTTTCAAGACGAATCTCCAACTGCATACCAACATATAGTATTTACTACTGTATTTATGTAAATGGCCATAAACCCATTATCCTCCGTAGGTATGCTACAACGACCTTGTTTAATGGTTCCCTCATTCTTTGACTAGTACTAATAGTAAGTAACGAGTTTCCTTCTCTTCATCATTGAAGAGCAAACTAGTTTCATAAGATTTCTTTGGTAGAATCACCATGAAATATTAAAAGTGACACTCTATAAGCATACCCAATAAAATCGAAAAATGCTGGTACCCAAGACTACGCCCGAAAAACTTATACCCTGATTTTGGTGGGATATGGGGAGTGACGTCTTTTATAATGAGCCAAATCGAAACGAGACAGTTAATTCAAGAAAGTATTTCTATTAATTGGAATCATCGAGCAAAGATATTCAGGGAATATTCGTTCTGACACGATAATGCAATACCACATATTGATAGCGTCATTCAGGAAAAGAGAACAATAAATGCGGAAAATTTACCTGATCCCCTCAATCTCCTGAACTTGCTCCACCTGTCATCCTTTCAGATCACTGAATCATTCTTAGACAGAAAACCGATTAATAATGAGTAATAATTTAAAAAATGCTATTGTGTATTTCTTTGTATTAAAACAGAAGCATTACAACCGAAAGATCAACGATTTGCTAAATAGGTAGGATTATGTTATCGATAAATTAGGGAAATATTAATTAAATACATCAATTAGAACGAAAGTGATGTGGGGTCCAAAAGTCGGGACCACAGAAGGAAAACACGGAACACGGATTAGAGGTAAGAAAGATATATTAAATAGAAAAGTTACAAAGATAGTGTAAGTGTAAGCTTACTATGTGCTAGTGTCCAATATTGGTAGTCGTACGCGGCTGATACTACGGTATTAGAATATTCTCTCTCCTCCTCTTCTTCTCTATATTTATCAATCCACCCACGAGGATCGAATGTGGCACAAGGCCGTTTTAATGTGGGTATCCCCGAGCCCGTAGGATCGGCCAAAAATATGGCCATTCTGAACCCGCCTAGACGGGTTCAAGGCCTGTCTACCTCCCCGGACGAAACCTTGCCCTTCGGCAAAGCCTCGTCCGGGTTCCCCTCTGCTAATGCAGAGAGTTCGACAGTCGCCGAGAGTCTGTCTCTCGGACTCTCTCCTCCTCTTCTTCTCTCTGCAGAGTGTTATGTCGCATACTTTATATAGTCTTGGAAGAGTCCATGTTGTAGGTATGTTACGGTCTCACAACAGAAAGAAATATTGTTTTCCATTTCAAATGCCTCAGGAATTAATATCTGTCACTCTTAAATCCATTGTCACCACAAATATTGCTGTATATTGTTTGCAATTTCCTCTCATTCGTTTTATCTACTCTCATGAAATATCAACAAATGTAAGGATACTATACAAAGGTATATATACTAGAAAGAATATGAACGTATTCTATGTAACGAGAAAAGATGATATAAAAGTAATTAATTTACTTCTGCGTGATTTAAAAAATGCACAAATTGTAGCAGGAGGAAAATATGACAATTGTTCTAAACTAAATCCAGTAAAAGAAAAGAGCAACAGCGAGGCATGTGGCAAAACTCAAAGACGTTTAATAAAACGAACACATCTATGGAGAATTTAGAAGTGAATTCGAGAAATATTACAGGCAAATCACTTGTTTATATTAGGTTGGTGCAAAAATAATGACGTAATAATGTCGTTTTTTTTGACGTAAAAAATACGTCAAATACGACATTATTACGTCATTATTTTTGCACCAACCTAATAGTTGCGAAAAGTAAAAAATCAGTAACTACAACATCTAAAGATAAATGTATCAAAATATTTCTATAAGTCGTAAATTTCCAAAACCAAACAAATGCTACATTCATGAAAAAAGAGACAAGTCTCAGTTTAAGAATTCAACGACATATCCCAAGAGAAATACATGAATAGACAAAATAGATCTATTGGTAAATTGGGAATTAGGGAAACGACTTAAGTTTGATTATCTTGGATAATTCCATAAGTATAGGATTAAAACGAGTCCAATTCTATAGGTATTAAAGCTGATCCAATTCTCTAGGCACTAAGTCGAGTCCATTTCTCTAGAGTTTAAAATGAGTGGATATCTCTAGGAATTTAATCTTCAGACCGATGGTTTTATCCGAAGAATAAAACGAGATGATGATTTCACGAAAAACAAATAACAAATCTGTAACTGCCGGTGAGTTCGGTCATCAGAATGAAAACGAAGCACTGAACAAGAATAGAATCTTAAGGGTCTCTGTATGGTTTTGCCCGTCATTTTCAGTCTCATGACTGATTGTAGTGGCAGGGTCGCTACCCACTTGAGCACCTAATCAGTTTCCTATATATCTGTGTTGTAAACCGGGCGGGGTGGTATTCATTTCTACGGAGCGTGACTTTGGTAAGTATACCTGGAGGAACCCATCACTGTCCAGCTCAATTCACATGAAGACAACCCTTAATTTCTTTAAGGGTCCCCTTCGCCGTTTCCGTTCATTTAAGTATCGGAAGACTTCTGCCTAACAATGCCATTGCGTTAGATTGGCTGTACACCTACGAGAATATTCATCTGCTATTTGACTGACTTTACTTTCATTCTGCTTGCTCTCTACCAGTCACCTCGATAGAAAAGCCTGATGGGAGAACCGACTTAGTCCCCAGTAATTATGTAACATGCAATATTGGAACTACTTACATTATTCGGACTATTATGTTCATCTTTGTTGCCATATTTATCATAACGTTTCGGCCGTTGTACGCCCTGGCCTTCTTCAGGTGTTTGGAATGTCGAACTGAACCCTTTATTTCGCTCGCTGGGGTAGACAGTAAATAATGCATAGCACAGTGGATAAAGGCATTAGATAGGTCCAGTGACAGGGCCCCAAAAGTGTGAGTTCAATACTTGGTTACGGCGGTGGATCACTTCGAAAGGATAATTAACAGGAGATAACTGATAACTGGCATCCATTAGACATGGCATATGGAACTAGAACACTCTACCCCAGCGAGAGAAATAAAGGGTTCAGTTCGACATTCTAACCACCTGAAGAAGGCCGGAGCGTACAACGACCGAAACCTTGTGATAAATATGGCAACAAAGCTGGACAATAATCCGAATAATCTAAATAATGTACATAATACCTTATCTCAGAAATATAGACAGATTATGTAATATTGGGTTGCATACTAGAAGACTTACCTGACAAAAGTTTTGCCCATTTAAGTATATACCGTACATGCGAATTTTGAAGACCGAGTTTTAAAGCTAATTTTATTTTTTTATACACGAGATCTAAAATTAACATATATACTGCTGGACCTGGATACGCCGTTGACCAAACTATATATCCCTGTACTATAGTCAGATTACCTTGAAAATTAGGTCTTCAAGGGTAGCATGATTCTCAAGTATATACGGTATTAGCCCTACCTTTACTCGTGTGGATCTAACAGAAATAAAAGAAAAATATTTAAAGTAGATTCATACGAAACGCAAACTAGTTTTTAAAAATCCGGAAAGCAGTTAAAATTAATGAAAGGAAATTAAAATAAAAAAAAACGAAACAAGTAAACTAAATCGATTATCATATCAATGCTGTTAAGTTATCATGTTTCATATACATGCTGTTGTTACTGAATTCACTATATGCCTTCATTTTTAAAATGAAATAAGTGAAAATCTTGCTTAATATATTTGCTAACAAAGAATTTCCATTAAAAATCTAAAGTACTAGAGACAAAATTTGGTAAAAACATATTAAAACATGCAATTTGAATATACTTCATATATAATAAATACATAAAAATATTCTTCATAAGGAAGATTTTCTTTGAATACTGCAGCATACTATTAATATACATATAGGAAACATCTCTAAGAATCTAATGAACCATTAGTATAGCCTACGGTTAATTCAAAAACTTTTGACAACCGTCAGCTGAAGTAGTCTTTCGGCCATGGGATCTTTATTCTTGGACGCCGCAGTAGACCAATATAATTTGATTGGTGACAATGGAGCACTCTCTGGGGCCCGAATAATTATTCTTGTGTCTTTCAGTTACAGTGAAAGAAATTTTCGGCAATGGACTACACAGGCGACGTACATATTCGCTTAAATTTACTATCGCTCCAGGGATTATACGTCTCCTTCTGCCAGGCTTCATCTTTTAGATGAGATTAATATTAAATGGCGTATTTTAGCCATATCTGGACTGGAGTTGTTCAATCCTAACTCGTCATACTTGTTAAAGTTCAAATTCTTTTATGTCGCCTTGAAGATTATGAAATTCTCATAGACAGCACGCTGCAAGCAAATGGAAATGGCTTGGCAAATTTTCGAATGAGCTCAAAATCTTTAGTTCCACCAGTTCAGATTTGCAAAGCCATTTCCATGGAATTGAATTTTACAATTGAAAGACGTGGGGCAAAGTTTCACTCAGACAGCTTTCACCCCAAGAACTGCTACTTTGTTGAAAGGACGCCAACATCGGAGGTGGAATTTAATCGGATAACGTCAATCATGACCTTCTTTACTCAAGGGTCAATCATAATCTTTCCTAATTATTTCTATTTCTTACCATCTTATCATTCATATCACACACGACATTTGATATTAACGGTTTGTTGATTCTAACCTTTTATCTTGAATAACATTCGAACTAATAGCTCTATTCCCCCCAAAAAAACAAGCTTACCTAGTACTTCAAACAATTCTTTGCGTTGTATTTTGTTAAACGCTTATGTATAATCTATAAAACAAAGGTATACGCCCTTAGGCATTTGTAAATAACATTAAATTTAATAAAGTATAATGAACGACGCTAATGAGACCTCAAAGCATTTTGGGGGTATTTTTTTTATCCATATAGCTATCTGACATTTGTTCCATACAGGTTTAAAAAATCAGCACAAAATAATCAATGAAACTGGGAGTAGCTTCTTTACCATATGTATTTATAATGGTTTAAAATAAAACCGGGGAGAGTGGTCACGTTTGTTTCAGCGGCATTACAAAACATGTCAGAAGCTATCTATGTGAATCGTGTGGGAAAAAAAAGCGTGTTAATGTAAATTTAGACAGTCAGTTAATCCACATTGAAATATTAGAATCAGTAAACGGACAAACTGCTATTGCATCGGTCACTTCCGCTTGGTATAGATGGTATCAAACTATGCCTACACTCTATTACAGTCAGCACGATTCTTCATGATTTAATACAAATAGCGACTATTGTATCAATTAGCCTCTTCTGAGCCATAAAATAGCATTAATTTAACCGAAAACCACCACGAATCACTTCTTATCTATGTCAAAGAACGACTTGTAAATTTGAACCCCTACAAAATAAAATTGCTATCTTTTACTCATCATAGAGAACTACTTTGCCTTCTGTCAGAACGGCTGATGTTAACCTCCAGTAGAGCAAGATATTCCGACCTCCTGGTCTTACGTTTTCTAATAACAGGATGCGGAATGATTGCATTCAGTCAATTGCTAGGTTTGATCCTGGAAAGACTGATTCATTGGGTTTTGCTCGACAATTCTTCTCGTCAGAATCATTCCTGTTTATAAACCTGCCATTCTTCGCACTTTGAATATCTGGTTATACTGTTATCCTCGACAAAATCCAAAGAAAATCTGCAATGTTATAGTTCTTGTCCTGGCATCTCGAATCTAGTCGCTTTATTAGTGACGTGACTTCTCTCTGGCTTTTCTATGAATATTTTCATGGCAATTTTTCTAATGAGTTTTCCTTCTTTGTACACCAACCGTATGAATTTAAGCGTACTACTAGATTGCCAACTAGATATCGTTAATTAACTGTTGAAAAAGGTCAATTTTACCTTAATTTCTATTCAATGAGTCTCTTCTTTCGTTATTCTCTGCCGTGAAATTTTCTCACGGTTTCTTAATTCTCTACCAACTACGATCTTCAAGAAATTAAATGCAACTTCATCCGCCATCTTATTTTCCTTAATCACGTTCCTTTATTGTCTTATCACCTAACGAAACATTTCTCATTTTCTTTCTCTCTCACTCACCCTTTGTCTAAGTAACATTATCCCAAATATTTCACGAGCAATTTTTAAATTTCAAATTGAGTCTTTGTTTTGTTTTTGTTTTTGTTTTTTGCGGTTTAACCTTTTTGCGTGTAATTCAAAGCTAGAAAATATTTTACATTTTAAGAACTTTTTAGATAATAGTTAATAATTTAATGATACAATTCCTACTAATTACCCCATAGAAGAGGTAGATTATTATAAAGTGTATTTGCGCGTAATCCTACTAATTACCCATTAATCTTTGCTTCTTATTGCTATTTCAATATATTAATATAAACGTTCTTTGAGGTCACAGACAACAAAATTTTATTTCATAATAGGGGGCTTATAAGTTTTTTTTTTTTCTTAAAATCATATATGTTAGGCCGTTGGTGATGATGGCTATCATCAACGTCTTACCCTTTGTAGCTTTTAATAAATTTTGTATTTTTCTTAACTCACCTAAGCCCTGGATGTCCATGCTCTTGGTTAAGCTCGCTTGATAAGTTATGCGTTGTTTTCCTCTGTTCTTTGCCTTCAATATGTTTTGTAAGTATTACATTTTCCAAGCCTTCTTTTCTCATTATGTGGTTTAAAAAATTCGGCTCTTTTTTCTGATTTTAAGTATAAGTGTCCTTTTGTGCGTGTTTTCTCTAAAACAATTTGTCTTTTTGTGACCATTTGCTCACAGGTTCAGTCAATGCTATTCTCAGAAGACAGAATGCTTGGTTATTAGTAAATATGAGCCCAACATGCAAATTACAAATAGGCGATTCCAAAACCAAACAATTTTAAAATCTGGGAAGTGTTTCAACAAAGGACGAACAGTAAGATACAGAAATCTGAAAATACTTAAGGATATCGAAAGATATCTTCTAAAAACTAAACAAAATAATAAAATACAAATATTTCATTAGAAACAAATATGAGAATTCTGAAATGTTAAGCTATTTCAATCCTTATATGGCAAGGTCACTGGACAATCTCCTTACAGATGAAGAATAGATATGAAGCAACAGAAATATGATTCTACAAAGGATGCTGAGAATACCATGGACCAATGATATTAGAAACAAGAAAGTTTTAAAGAAAATGGTAAAAAAAGAAATGCAAATTCAAATGGAGTCGATGTTATCTCTGGCCGAAGGGAAGACCTGGTCTGTTAGTCTCTCGAGTGAGAAGACAGAAGTAACAGCGAAAATGTCGCAAGTTTCAGTTACATTCCCCGAGACAGCTCTATCCAACATATTTGAGGCAGGATTCGTATTTCTTTCTCTTCCTGCTGATATTTCTACTTCCGTTGCTTGTGAACATACACCGGGCTTTTTTCCATTGCTGAACAGACAACTTGGGCAAATGTTTACACAGACTCTAGCCTTATTTGCCGTTTTTTTTTATATAGTGTTATCACTTGTTAAAATAGGGATGAGAAAAAATGAGACAAGTAAATGATTACTTGATATGCACGCCTATAACTTAACCCCATCGATTTCTCTGAAACGATTGAATCATTTACAATCACCGCGAATTCCTGTTTAATTTTACGTTTATTAAATATCCAGAGTTAATTACAAAAATTAAAATAAATATTCGGTATTAATTGTAGCTGTGTTTAAATCTTGTATTAAATATTTTTTTTTAAATTCTAAAAAATCCAGTATATATTATAGGTTTCTAAAATAATCGGGTATATTTTATTAATTATAGGTTTATAAATCTCCGTTTTCGGATGATATAATATGTAGTTTTGGAATGTTCGTTTGGTTTACATATTTGTCGAGATGCGTAGAAGTGGTGGTCACTGGGTAAGACGCCATAGGAATATGGCGGTTGTGGCAAGTTGGTGAGCTTCTCTAATATCATCCTGGTAACAAATGGTCGAGCATTACCATGAAACAGAATTGGAACTCGTCAATAAACCATTTCCAGTCGCATATTGCTTGACTGAATGTGTATTTCATCTAGTTATTGCCATTAAACGTCGGCATTGATGCTCTGGTTAGATCCCAGAAGGCTGTAATGGATAATACCAATGACAGATTGCCAGAAGGTTATCATAATCTTCTATTGATGCAATTTTGGTTTTGGAAAGTGATAAAGTGTTTCGTCATGGTCAAATCATTGAGTCGATTCTTTACTATTGTCAAAGGATCACAAATCACTATTCGCCCAAGAAATGGATCATAGGAATTCCGCGGAGGAGAAGCATCAGGCACACATGAAAACGTCGAAATCTTTCACTTTCACCAAGTTCATGTGGAACCCATTTATTGAGTTTAGTTTCTTCATCTTGACAATTTTCTTTGGATATTTCAATGATGAAATGCTTCCATATTTTCACAAGGTTTTTGTTTGACTTGTGTTTTCAGATATTGATTGTCAATTACAGAAGTACTTTCTCTGCCACGTTAATTTTCAAGACTCGTATTCCCAATGCGGAACTTCAAGATACAGGAATCGTACTGTTCAATATCCTTCATCTCAGCTTCTCTTAATGTTGGCAGCAGTTTTAGAAGTAATGCGACCAAGCTTGAACTCCTGCAAAGCATATCTTCTTTTTTCAGATTCAAGATGACGGGTAGAAAATGTTTCTATAGCTTTTCAACTTCAAAATGATAATAATCCACTTCAAAATGGACTTATTTTCAAGTAAAAAAATTAATCAACTCCAAAATGGATTAATAAACTTCAAATTGGATCAGTCACCTTCAAAATGGAATAATCAACTTCAAAATGGATTAATCAACTTAAAAATTGGTCAATCAACTTAAAATGGATTAATCAATTTCAAATTGGCTCAATCACCTTCAAAATGAAACAATCAACTTCAAAATGGATTAATCAACTTCAAATTGAGAAAATATCAAAAACCTAAATACAATCAACTTCAAAATAAGAATAAACAACTTCAAATTGGAATAAACAACTTCAAATTGAGATTTATTTATTTTGGTAAATTGAAAATTAGTTTTTCAATTAATTTACCCCATGAGTAAGGAAATTTACTGTTCGTATTTATTATAGAGATGAAGAAAAAAACAAAATACAAACAACTTAGAGGCCAATAAAGCATTGGGTGAGCCTACAGTAAAAGTAGGAGGAGAAAGTCCCGTATGGGAAAAAATGATGATTGATGATGATGCTGGAGAATCCTCTACAAAAGAAGCTGAAGAAGAATTAGCAACAGCTCCAAAGAGGACTTACCTCAAGAAAACTGTGGCTGGCGAAAAAAAGGCCCAGATTTTAGCTGCACATGCCGCAGCCGGAAATTGGAAAGACCTGGCAAGAACAATTGGTGTGCCTCTGCCAACAGCATACCGTCGGTTAAACCAGGGTGCTGATAAGAGTGACTCTAGGGGAGGAGCAAGAAAATATAAAATTACGCTAGAGCATAAGAATTTTATGGCCGAATTAATTGAAAACTCTCCTAGTGTCACTCTTCAAGACATTGTCAATAAGTTGGTCGAAAATATGAGGTTCGTGTGACTAAAGAATGCATAAGAAAGCACTTGGACTCCATGGCCTTTACTTTAAAAGCGGTTCATTATGAACCAGAAGCTGCCAATAATAATGTCAATAAGGCGAAACGTAAGGATTACGCAGTAGCTTTATTAGAATTTCAGTCCCAAAGTGTGCCAATTTTGTATATGGATGAAACCAATTTTGATCTTAATATTTCAAGAAGAGAAGGTCGCTCTAAAAAAGGCACAAGGTGCACTACAGTCACGGTCGAATCCAGGGGAAATAACATCCATGTTATTGGATGTATTAGTAATAATGGATTAATTCATCAGAAAATTAAAAGAGGTTCTTTCAAAAAAGAGGATGCGAAAGAATGGACCATGGAGTGCCTTAGAAAGGCAAATGAAATTTATGAAAGGGACGTTGTCTTAGTTATTGATAACTCTCCTTGCCATACTTCAATTGAAGAAGTTGTGGAGGAGGATGAATTTAGGCAACACCAAATTTTCAGACTTTCCCCCTATAGTCCGATTTTAAATCCCATTGAAAAAGTTTGGTCAGTCTTAATGACTGACTAAAGCTGACGTAAAAAGAAGTATTGCAGACTCAATTGTTGGGATTTTAAGATGTGATGGCCAGGGATCTTTAACTACTAAAGAATTGCGCCTCAGCAAGTTAGAAGCGATGATCTCTGAGGCAATTAATAATATTTCCCCTGAGACTTGCACTATCTTCGTATCTGGAATACAGAGATTACTTCCCTCTGTAATTAACTTACATGATGTAATCTTTTAAATAAATTTCTTAGAAACGTTTATATTTTTATATCCCTTTTAAGTAAAAACCAAAGAATAAATATTAAATTTATTAGTATTATATTAATTCTCAATTTGAAGTTGATTAATCCAATTTAAAGTTGATTATTTCTCATTTTGAAGTTGTTTTCCAATTTCAAGTTGAATAATCCATTTTGAAGTTGATTAATCCATTTTGAAGTTGATTAATCCATTTTGAAGTTGATTAATTTTTTACCTGAAAATAAGTCCATTTTGAAGTTGATTATTATCATTTTGAAGTTGAAAAGTTATAGTTAAATTCTGAAAGAGATCGACATAAAATCTACAAAGTGGCCGCTTTAATCATTAGGAATGAATAATATATTTTGAAAAACTCTTATAATAATATATTACAACAGAATTAAAAAGTGTATTTTAAAATCGGTCATTATTATCCGAACAACCTAATATTTGCTGTTTTCCTCTGAGACTCTTACCTACAGCATGTCTTGTGTGTGTCAAATTATTCAAGCCTTCTTTCCTCATTATATGTTCTAGAAATATCAATCTATTCCTGTTTGTAAACAAAAATGTCTTTTTCGTTCCCATTTTCTTTAAAATTCCCTCGTTGCTCAAAAATATCTGTTCAAAGTATTCTCATCATTCTTCTGTAGAAATATTTTTTTTATTAAGTCTCCTCTTTATCTTTGGAGAAATTGTCCAGTATTCACTGCCATATTGGATGACTGATATTGCATAATGGTTGCGTATGATATGTAATAAGAATTTAGATGTGAGCAACCCCCCTTCGTATTAGTCTAACAGAGTTATGATTTTAAGAAAGAAAACTTGTAAACACCCTATTATGAAATAGAATTGTGTGGTCAGTGACCACAAAGAATGTTTATGTCAACATACCGAAATAGCAATTGGAAGTAACGATTGATATCTAAGTTAGAAATATATTATCAGAACACTAAAGTTTTCGGCTCTGTTCTCTAGAGATATAGCAGTTGAACGCAGCCTATCTCTCTCAATATCAGAGACGTAGCCTTTTCTCTCTTTTAACAAACGAATGATTAACTGAATTGACAAAAATATGCGGAAAGACTAGTGTAATTGGTATGACAACAAAAGTAAATACTGCAGGATTGGAAGTATTCGAAGAATCAAAAATCAGAAGACAAAGCAGGGGAAAGACGACGCCACAGCACTGGAAATATTTTGGATCAGATGTCTGTAGCTTCAAAAAAGCTCTGTATAGTGATATTAATGAAAGTTTAATGAACTGATTGTTATTAAAAATGGAATTATATTTCCTTTTCTTTCATAAGAAAAAATGATTTGCGCTTTCTATGTTCTTTTTCATTCTTAGTTTCACTTCTTAGTGAACAATTGTCTTTTGCAGATACTACTGATTTCCTGAGGTAATTCATACTAATTAAACCATAGATGTGTTAAAGAAGCGGATCCGTACCTTTCTATTTGCGCAGATGTGAATATAACAAACCCAATTGGAACTGGAATTTCCAATGCCATTACACCATCAGCACATCCAAGATTCTAGCACTTGGTAATACCAAGCAATCACTCTTCAAGTTACGCACCAGACACACCGTGTCTTTATTTCTGTTAACGGAACTGAACCTGTGCTCCAGACCCCGTTCAGGTAACGGGAAATTAATATATTCTTCCATGATGGCAAGGCAATTTAGAAATATTAAAGTAAAGGAATCCGTGGAGAGCTTTGATCGCTTACGTCGTGAAGGGACATAGCATTTGTTTTTCAATAGATAATTAATATAAATGACAGTATATTTTAGTTTGGTTTGGTTTGGTTTGGTTTGGTTTACTGTATAATGGGTCATTTAATGCACACAAATTTTTATTGCCGGAATTTTTTTTTTTTTTTCAAAAAATCTATTTCTGTTAATATTTTATCAAAAAATGTATTGCTGGTAATATTTTGTTTTTTCTTCAGAAATGTATTGTTGGTAATAATTTTTCCTCAAAAACTTTATTGCTGATAGTAAAACCTATTTTGACACTTACATAATGCTTTGAGCCCAGTTTAGGGGTTAACTATTTGCCCACCCCGAATCAAGGTAAACATGTGAACACCAGTAAATAAGAGGTAGTTCCACGCATCTCAAAACCCCCTGATCAGAGGCCTTGCTGTCGGACGTAGTTTATCGTCTTACCTTGGACACGCATGTAGTTTATCGTCATTCCCAGGACGGGTATATTTTAGCTCTTTAAATGTTATAATACTATATATTCTTGTAAAAATTAATTCAGCCACATTATTTTATTCTATTCCGTATAAAGATCAAACTTACATTCCAAGTTTTCATCTCCATTTCCGTCTGCAACAGATTGCAAAACGATATGATTTATTTCTTCTTTAAACAGAATGTTTTAATCATTTCATTCTAAGCAAGGCAATCAATCCAATACGACGCAGTTGGTGTTAGAGAATATGAGAAAAAACTACTATTAATGAAAGAGGATAAGAAAAGAACAAGAACTAAGAAGACAGAAGTTAACGATTGAAATTGTATACAAATTTTTAAAGATTAGTTTTGACTGAGAATCAAGAAGCCAGGACACAGTTCTACAAGCGATAAATGCGATAGAAGAAACTTTTAGAATACGACTTACGGTTACATCTAGCCATTTCGAGTGTACTACACTTAAATTGATAAAGTCTTGGTACCATAGCAGGAAAATTCATGAGAAAACTTACCATGAATATATTTATAGAAAATTCACGGGGAAGCTACTTTACGGTGGTCGTAAATAGACTGAAGCCAATATGCCAGATCAGGACCAACAACATTGCAGATTAGGATTTTCAAGCCAATACATTCCTGCGCATGGGAGAGGTGGGGGTTATCAAGACATTTCTAGATAGATTACTATGCCTAAAATGTTGCCATTTGCCTATGAGATGAAGACATGTTATTTCATATTGCAAGACTATCGACGGTTTGCGTTCAGTTTTATCTACCCTAACTGTTGCCCAAAGTCTTATGGCGAAATCATGAGATTTTGGTAAGCCGGTTCTCTGATTTACAAGCACTTCCCAATTGTGTCGCCCGCATGGATCGTCTTGCCTTGACGATATTACCAAGGTCACTTCCTTAATCAATCTACTATTTTCAGATTAGAACTTGTCTTTCGACTATAGAGAAAAATCTAACATTGCCTACATGGTTAGAGGTAAGTTTACATTTTAAGGGTAATAATATGTGCGGATAACGGATATTGGCGTGAAAAGAGAGTTTGGCATGTAGAATTCAAATCAAGCCCGTGATATCCGCTTTCGCGCAAACACCCTGTTTAAGGTATGTGTGCATTTTCCCCCAGCTACTTGTAGTTAATAATAGGGAAGACTACATTTTGTCGTATTCGTTGGCAGTCAGTTAAGGAGAGAGACAACTCTGAATTCAACACCGGTTAGTTAGCAAATCTACTTTGTAAAAACTTACTTGCTACGGTGTCCTCAGTAGCACATTGCCTGGTGAGGCTGTGGCATTGCACTTCACTTAGAGTCCACAGAGGTAACATGTATACAACGTAAGAGAGTTAAGCGAAATAAATATAGACATTATTGAAATATTCACATATAGATACAAATATATACTTAATACATATAACTATAGGAAGATCTATTTTCGTAAGAGACTTTACACAAATTCATTTATAGCGGAGAAATTATAAAATTATTATATAAATATAAAATCGAATAATAATTTCAGTTGAAATATTGTCACATCATATCGGCTTTACATTTATTAATTTTTTAAAAGTTATCGCATCATGTTTTAGTATAGAATAGTTTTGAAATTTATTTGAAGTCGATGATTAGCGTTTTTATGGAGTCTATATAATTAAATATTTAGATGAATTCAGTAGATTTTTCCTAGCCTAACAAGCGGTGTATCCGCGAAACTTGAAACTGGAAGATATAGTTCCGCTTGAGATTTTATGACTCCGACAAGTCATTGTTATTGTGCCTGCTAAAGCCTATTTAATAGACATCCAAAGAACAATTTTCCTAAGTAAAATTTAAAAATAATGAACTCAAAAAAATAAGGATATATTTTAATTAATTAAAAAAAATTATTTAGCCAAAATTGAAAATTTGACATTTTCTAAAGTGTTTGAACAATCTTAATGCCTTGTCGCATTTCCTTTTACAATGATTATGTCACCCATATCTGTAATTACTGACCAGTCCATTACATTAATGTTAGGCATTTTTGCCCTCCCTCCTCTTTGGAGAGATATCTAGTATAGACCGCCTGCTTTAGCACCAACTACTTTATTACTACTGGATTGAGATATGCAATTTCTAGGCCAATCCAGAGCATAAAAACTCTTCCTTCATTTCTTCGTGGTGCTGGTAAGGTTAGAGAAGAAACCATTTTTGGCCAAACTCTAACTCCCTGATAATAGGTGATTCTGATAGAGATATTTTGATATAACTGAGAATTCATGTTTCTTTGATAATATAGATTAAACCAGGTCGAAAGGCAGGAGAGCAGCACCAGACAAAACATTTCCACCACATGCTTCCCAGTTGCAATGTGGTTCTTTGTTTAGTAGGTAGAGTTGGCTTTTCTTCAAACATAGAAATTTTGAGGATGACCTAACAATCCTATTTTTAAGTCATCTGCCCACCGAATGGTCTTCCAGGAATATCTGTTTTATTTAAGTGTTCCCTTGCAAAGTTCAAATGGGTATATTTGTTATTCGTTCAGAGTAGAGGCTTCTTTCTAGCAGACTTACAATGAATGCGATGCCCATTCAAATTACCTCTGACTAGCAGCATGGCCTGGCGTTGCCAGTGCTTGATTCAAAAATTGTACGACTCATACAGCAATCGCTATCACTTGACTTAAAATATTTTTTCCCTTTATTGTCTTTAAAGGAGTGCCCTTTGCCGTGCTGATGTTGCTACATGCCTTACTTCTTGCCTATCTCACATTAAATCTGTTACGAAAAAAGAACTAAACAAAATGAACACAAAACGATTAGCTTTAAAAAAGGACTCGTAACTGGAAAAACCATGTGAAAAAAGAATGTTAACAACAAATACTTTTTCACATCCAACCCAGCTCTGTGGAAGCAGAATCAACATTGAGTTTAAGCAAGCGAATGAGCCAATTGGAGTAAAGTGCCATGCAGATTTAAATTTTTCCCACTTGTTACGAATGCAGCTATCGATTTTTTTGCATGCTAGCATGCTATTTAACATTCGTGTCAGTCAGCTGTTGCCTCTCACGCTGACCAATAGAATCTTCGTGCCTATTCGTGGCAGCCAGCTATAGGCTCTCACTCTGGCCAGTAGAAAATGGCCGCAAACTACATGAAAATTGACGTAGAAACATGGAAAATTCGATTATTTCCACTATCGATGGGAGTTGGGAAATTCAAAATCAGTCTTGACCCTCCTGCTAACTTGGAGCATGTGCATGTATATTTTGGTTTAAATCGGTCGAAAATTGCGGACCTGCATTCATTACACACACACACACACACCCTGTATTTTATAGATATAAATTGTGGGCATATATACATTTACTCCAGAAACTGCCAGAGAAGTATGCAACTGTCTTGAGGGGATTTGTTGGTTTATTATATTTCTTGGTGATAGTTCTGATAGGCGTCAGCTTCGAAGCAGAGATCTGGCCTAGTTCAATGTCCTCTGTAAATTGGTGGATGGATGGAGCTGGAAACACTTTGATATGGTCTTTTGGCTTATCCCAGCCTGGTGAAAAGCCATGTCCTTCTTCATAATGTCCTCAGATATTTCCTCCCATTATTGTTGATTTGTGACGTTCTAACGTGGCATTGCTTAGCTGGTTTCCTCTCTCTGTCTCTCTCTTAATCAGTGTTGTTCAATCAATTTATGTCTCGTTTGATTAGTCAGATTAAATTGAATAAAGAAGCAACCAATTGTGTATCAACTGAATTTATTGTTTACTTGAATTCACCAACAGAAAGAGCGCGACTCACTTACTTTTACATAAATCACATCATTTGAATAAACTTTTAATAGTGATGTTCATTATTTCGGATGTCTACGAATTGTGAATTGGATGCAAATTTAATAGTCTTATTTAATTATTTTTTCACAGCAACAGTGACCCTGACTGAGAAGGTTCACAAGCGTTCAAGTGGCATTGTATAACTTTTGAAATTTAACTTAACTATTCAATATGCATATTATTTACGCTATTTACATTGTTCCAACTGTTTTCCTCATATTTATTGTCATATTCACGACGTTTCGATAGTTGTATGCCATGGTCTTCTTCAGGTGATATATGTTGGAATCCGAACCGTGTCCTTTATTTAGTCGACCGTTGTAGATTGTTCTAATTCTACGCGCAATGCCTTAGATATCTCTCTTTCAGTTATTTATCTCTAATAACTCAAATCTCCAAGTTTTTCTTCACCTCTGTTGTGGCCCAGTGGATAAAGGCGTTGGTTGAAGTAATAAGTTACTTGACCCAAACTGTTATGAGTTCATACTTGGTCAAAGAAGAGGTGAAAAAAAGAACTTGAATTACTAAAAGTGAAATAATTGAAACTGAGATATCCAGAAGAGGCATGGCGCGTGGATCTTGAACAAGATCTTGAACGTATACTAAATAAAGAGTTCGGTTCAAAATTCCAGCGTTTATCACCAGAACCGTGCCGAAGCTTACAACGAAGATGAGGACAGGATAAATAGTTACAGTAACTCCTCTCAGAAATATAGACAGGTATATGCATATTATATAATTAATCTAAGGTGATATATAGTATTTGTAAACGAATTTTCGATTATGTTATATACACCAACTTTAGTAGATATTGTTATTCGTAAGTCATCTCCATTTTGTGATTATACATTCACCTGTATTTCACTACTTTCTCGTCTTTCTCTCTTCCTTTATCGTCTATTAAAGATCATCATTATATACTTTATGCTGTTATATTTCCCTTCTATTCACTCCATCTAACTTGTCAAACCTTCTTATTCAATTTGCTTCATCTAAACTTCCGCTCAATCGTCTAAGTTCATGACAGATAAATTATACCCAGGGCACCCACTGCAAACTCGTTTCTCATCTCTCTCTCTCTCTCTCTCTCTCTCTCTCTCTCTCTCTCTCTCTCTCTCTCTCTCTCTCTCTCTATATATATATATATATATATATATATATATATATATATATATATATCTTTTTCCTTCAATCACCAATCAAATACGCTGCCCAAGAGATTCACTCCCACCTAACTGCCCAGACTTTGTGCATATTTTTCTATTAGGTACCTGGCCAGAGGTCTGCCCGCTGGCGAAAATGCACCAAGATAAATTAAGTTATATTTATCGAACACCTTTTCTGACAAACGTTGAGAAAGTCATCAGTTGAGAAGACAACTCAATTATATGCCCAACGACATGTTTGTATCAAGCTAATATATAGCATATGACACAGCAACAAGCTAATGTGTAAAGGGGGCGGTGCTAAAATGACAAAGAGTACGATTGTTGTGGGGGTTAGTTTTAATATTATCAAATATATTTAACCAGGGAAATCTTACAGGGAGATTTCCAGTGTGTGAACATCATGAATAAGTCTTTCTTCCAGGCCGCTCAAGCGATATGGAATTGTACCAGAATTGGCAGACTTATATAAATATCAGGAGAGTTAGACTAGAAGACAAGTTGACGATTCCAGTATTATTACTTAGTTAATTTCTATCCAAAATCGAAATTGGAAAGCAGTAGATGTACAAGTTATGAAAGTGCTTCGTTTATTTATTGGACCATAGGTTCTCTCACTGTAATTTTGCATTTAATAGATGGTTTTCTCATTATAGTACAAATATTCCCTGTGGAAAACAGAATGAACAGTGAATTATATCCCGTGATTATCAATTTTTAGTAGAACCGAATACAGACTGAGTGAGGAAAGAAGAATTTGTTAAGCGACTACATTTTAAAAAGTCATTTATGTGCCATGCGTCATCCAAGCTAAGGCAATCATGTATCTTTCGATACATGACTGACGAGGCAGATTTATTTTCCTGTAGTAGGTTGCTATTTCTTTCTGCGGTAGACAAGTTGCCACACAAGGCTCTAGAACATGGTATGTCCTGCTATTTACCCATAACATGGAGGAGAAGCAGAGGATTCATGCCTTTCCCAAGGGTATTAGCACGAAAGTGAATGTATTCGACTGGAATTCGAAATCTTCAATCCGAGCCGCTATCCATTACTCCACCGTGCCTCACCACATTTTAAAAATGGGATTCAAAATATTTCCATTTATGACGACATGAATAGTGATTGTCCAAGCGTAGGTTAGATGTGGCACAAGGCCGAATGTAGGGGCCATCCAGCGACAATCGAACTCACTGCTCAATGACGACTTGAATAACTCCAACACCCAATCACCTTAGCTATCAAGAGAAAAGTATCAGACTCAAGAACAGAAGCGCACACCGTTTATATTTGTGTGTGTATGTATATACTGGGTACGATGGATAAATTGTCAAAATTATGCAAAAATGAAAATAACACTGACATCTCATTTCAACAGATATATTTAACAAAAATATCGTGAAATAGTAAAGACTAAATACATTCAATAGAATCGCCATGTTGCTCCTTTTCGTACAGAGGATGACCACTTGACTCTATTATACTGTGCAGCCGACAAAATCAAAAACAAAAACACGCATGCGCAAATATAAAAAAAAATAGGAATATAAAATTAAAACAATATAAATAAAAATATAAAATCTACCAATCCCCCCTGTGTGTGTATATATATATATATATATATATATATATATACACTGCGTGCCAAATTATTATCGAGATAATTTTTTTTCCAATATTTCAAAAACCGTCCAATTTTCACTCAATGTCCACTCTCAAATCACCGTGCTGATAACAAATATGGCGCCGGTTTGTTTACATTGCGCAGATCAATACGAAAATTTCAGTGATTGCGCAGGTCAGTGTTGCCAACATTGTGTGAAGTTTTTTGTGAATTGATTGGACGGTTTTTGAAATATTAGAAAAAAAGTTATCTCGATAATAATTTGGCACGCAATATATATATATATATATATATATATATATATATATATATATATATATATGAATTATATATATATATATATATATATATATGAATCATATATTTATATAATATAATATATATATAATTATATATATAAATTATATATGTATATATGAATTATATATATATGAATTCATATATATATATATATATATATATATATATATATATATATATATATGAATTTTGTGTGTGGACGTAACTAAAATATATAAACAAAAAATATACTTTTCGACAGAAGTATCTCTCCAGCTAAAACAAAAAATGTAATTTTGTTCATATTTCGATATTTCATATTCTTCACATTTAATAAAAGATTTGCCAAGATTAATTACAAGTTGAAATATGAAGAAATCAGTTCTTTTTTTTTAATATGCCTTAAGCATTTTAATTTATTTTCATCGTAATTCGTTTTCTTTTATTTCAAGGCCGCCATATATGTTTTCAGACGTATTTTAAGGCTGCCATGTACGTTTTCAGACGTATAAAAAAGAACAACCAGAGAGCTATTTAAAGATATAGATATACATATATAGATATAGACAGATATAGATAGATAGATATATAGATAGATATACCTATAGAGAAAGATAGATAAGTAGATAATGAAAGATATAGGCAGAAAGAGAAAAATATACAGACATAGAAAGAGGGAGAGAGACAGGCAGGAGAGACAGACATAGAGAGAGGTATATGCTAACGGACTGAAATAAATACGCAAGCCGAGTATGCATGAAAGCATTTTCCTGCTACAGAACATCGACGTCTCCAACTGACTAATAAGCCTGATCATTTGCTTGGAAAACTAAGACAAGTATTAAATATACGACTTCGTAAATTGATGAAATCACCTATAAAATGTGCAACGAGTTCTCTCCTCCCATATACGCCTTTATCGCGAAAAGCCGATAAAGACAATCTGAAGACAATAAAACATAAAAATATTTATCGTTATTTTCTCGGAATTAGATGTTGAGGGTGAATAGAACAATAAAAGATAATATAACATGTCGGTCATTTCTTGTAGCGCTTAAATAATTGTGTTGTCTCGAACTGACGGTTGCTTACAAGGAATAATTAGTGACACACATTGTCTTTTCTAATATGTTCGTCGTCGCCATCTTGTTTATCTGATTAGTCGTTTTGTTTCTCTTTTTTCTGATGAGTTCAGGAATTTTTTAGCCTGGAGTCAAGAGATCCGGACTGCGCAGGCGTATAAAGAGGTAAAAGAATTTTGGAACAAAGAAAAATTCATACAAATTACTGACGAGATTGATTAAAAATCGAGAATAGGTTTTACTTGCCCAGACAGCAAAAAGCAGTAAAAATGGTAATCTTTTCTTTCTGATTCTATCTTATATTCTATAGGAAACAAAAAAAAAAAACAAGTATATAATGTAGTCAAGGAAGACAAATGAATTGCCCTGGGAAGAAACCAACGGAAAGAAAAAGAGGTAGAAAAATGAAAAATCCTTGTAAAATCTGATTCGATCATAGCAAAGGCAAAGACGATTTTACAATATAAGGATATATTCCCAAGCTTCATATACGTCAACATTTCAAGGTGTCTGTAAGCTGAATTTTGACATGATATTTTCATTATATAATAGAATTAAATGCATTAACAAAAGAATGAAATTATGTTGGAAATTAATTTTTACACAAAATTGAACATACTAATTTACCTACAAATAAGAAAGCATGGGATTTTGTAAAGAATAAAGATATTTATGTTGGGACCATCAGGACATTGGTGACCATGTCTTTCCACACTTTTTTGTCCTTTGTATCTTTTCATATATTTTATCTTTTTCTTATCACTCCTAACCTTATTTTGCCATCAATTTACTGAAGCTCGCTTGGAAAATGCTTTGATTTCTATTGCCCCTCTTGCCTTCAATCTGTCCTGTGAGTATCAAATTTTCCAAGAACTCTTCCACATTACCCTAGAAATTTCAATTGCCACTTCCTGATGTTAATTATAAGTGTCCTTTCTGTTTTCCTTATGTAATTCTCAGCATGCCTTTCTAGAACCACATTTCTATCGTTTCAAGTTTCTTCATCTGTGAGAAGATTTTCCAGCATTCACTCCCATATGGAAGGACGGAAAAGTCTAGTATTCATTTATATGTTTCTAACGGAATTTTCCAGTTATTAGGTTGGTGCAAAGATGATGACGTAATAATGTCGTTTTTTGACTTATTTTTAACGTCAAAAAACGACATTATTACGTCATTATTTTTGCACGAACCTAATACTTAATAATTCGCTTAGCTTTTGAAAGTTTTCTTTCGCTATACCAATGCGATTCGGGAATATCAGTGTCGCACTTTCCGTCCTCATTTTATACACACAGATATTAAAATTGTCACACTCTTATTTTGGTTTGGTTGTTCCTTTTGATAATAACCAGGCATGTTGACTTCGTGCGATTTTTGTTTTGTGCTTTCTTCTCCGAATCCTAGTAGAAATTCTAATTCTCACAGAATCGCAAATTTATGCGGTGGACTACTTTTTCTTTATTATCGAGGCAAATTTGTTGTTCGTATCCACCTTAGGCAAACCTAGGAAAATTTGATATGTTAATGACATTTGTTAAGGAATATTATATTGTGTTACTTTGTGCAATTATTGCACGAAAGAAACACCGATAGTAATATCAATGATTAGCAGCATATCAACATCTTATGGGTCATTTAATGTCGAATTTTAATTTTGTTGGGGAGCTTTGAAGTAATAAAAATATGATACATGCTATCTGCTTTCACAATTGGATACAGATAGATAATATTCAGCTTTTGTGTATATACATGTTTCTGTAGACATTATTACTTGAAGCAGTGATATTCGTGTTTTATATTAGAGGTTTTTTTTAAATTATATATATATATATATATATATATATATATATATACATAGAGTTTAAATTCTTTAAGAAAGTGTAAGATATTATAAGGATTAAAGTCATGAAAGAGTTTTTTTACTGTTAGTTGGTTTTGCTTATAATGTGTAACCTATATCTACATGTTATTTCATGCCGAAATCTAAACATTTTGAACACAATTTTTAAACACAATGTATATATGTATATTCTCTGTCTGTCTGTCTGTTTTGGAACTGCTTCTAGGGTTTTGGAGATAGACCACAATAACCATATATATTCTGAAACTACATGGACTCCAAGTTGAGCAAGAAAGAACCAATCAGCGGGAAGTGCTTTACAATAAAAAAAATTATTGCGACAATTCAACTGTCATATCAATGTTGGAATTTGCTTATCAATTCATCGAACTCCTGATAGGGTTTTGAAGATAGACCCCCACAAACACATATATTCTGAAACTACATTACAAAGGGTACTTGGATAAATATATTTCATTTTGATCAAAAGGGATCCCCGGCGGGAAAAAAAAAAACAGAAAATGTATTTCTCTTTTATTTAAATAAAATTTAAATTTGAACAATGGAATGACACCTATCCAAAATAAATGAAGAAGCCAGAAGATGGAGCTGACATCGGCAAGATCATTGAGTTATATTAAAATGCATATTATTTTTTAGCAATCATTTAAAATCAATCATCATTTTCTAACAAAAGAAAAAATGTGTGACACGCAGCAAGGCGCGGGTAATTCAGCTAGTTTTGCTATAAAATATATAGCTGGACTTTTTTTTTTCGTTTCATATAAAATATATTGCTGGAATTGTTACTAAAAAGATATTGCTTGTATTTTTGCTATAAAAATGTATTTTTATACTTTCATAGTGTTTTGGTTTTGGTTGGGGGTCACTATTTGCACATAGCTACCACCCGGGGTCAGAGGTAACCTGAGAACAACAGCAATTAAAATGTGGTTCCCCGCTCCTCAAAACCTCTCAACTTCCGAAAAGAATCCTTACTAGATGTACATCATCGTCAAGAGTTAAATCTAACGTGCTCTAGACAGACTGAGCTACAGAAAACTTGACCGATCAGCCAAAGCTGAATACAGCCTTTAAGTGAAATTCCTCTCGTCATAGACCTTTCAAAATGTTCATTTCTGGTGTATCGGGTTAAAAGTTAATAATCCATTACTGCATTAGAATACATTATATATATATATATATATATATATATATATATATATATATATATATATATATATATATATATATATATTATTGAATCATAAATAATAAAGTTCAGTACTTATTAGAGGTCAACTCTAAGTTTCGAACTTTCTCACACGTCAGGACTTTCGATAAGTAAATCTATAGAAAGAACCCATGAAATTAGTATTGATTCCTATGTCCACTGTTAATCTTTTTTCTACACGCACACTACAGTGATATTGAAAAGTACTCATTATTTTATGTGTGAGTGGTCAGCCATGAGTCCTGACTTTAACACCCTGTCACTTTTTTGTTAGGCTGTGGTTAAAGGATAAAGTTTATTAAACCTAACAAAGATTTTGGAAAATCTTCAATGACGAATACAAGAAGTTATGTCTTCCATACCACAAGAATTCCAGTTGAAATTAGTTGACGTGATTCCTGGACAATCCGAGAAAATGGTGGCGAAATAATACATATAAAAATGGTGGCGAAGTAATACATATTAAAAATACACCTTGTGTTACATCCTGCTGGCATGGAGCCGTAAGGAAATACTATCGCTTCATGGCATTTTGACTAATATCAGAGTGTAGTATCTGTTCTTATCAGCTTAATCTGATTCTCTCTCTTTATCTTCACTTCGATCTTCTCTTCTTTCTTACTTTCATCTCCTCCCTAAAACCAAGTAGTGTGTTTCTGCCCCCTCCTTTACGGATTCAAAATGGAATAGTTTATTATTTATGAGGTATCGGCACGGTGTAATGGTCGTGCGGACTAACGAAAGGAAGACCAAGCACAATTATAATAGGATATTACATTTAATGGTCATGTGTAAACATGTTTTCTTTTTTGTTAACTGTTCTTAAACGGTAATATTCGACCAGGGGAAGCTACTATTTGCTTAAAAGTACTTTCTTTACGTTTCACTTGAACAAATAAAGTTAGCAAATATAGACATCATTAGATCTCTACAAGAGATGTACCTTTTGTAAGTCGTGTAATTGAGCCTCACAAATTCGAACCCGCGTTCAACGGGACTGAGTAAAAAACCCTAATCTTGCCTTTAATAAGATTTCTCGAATATTGTTATTGTTATTCAATATATTTATATTGTTATTCAGTATGTTTATTTATTTTCGTATACTTGCCTTCAGGCAAGTAAACGAAAATAAATAAATATACTGTTTAAAAAATAAACGAATTGTCTACTCAAATATAAAAATCCACTAAAAATAACATTTAATGTATGAAAAATCTCTTTTAATATATAAAATAAGAGATATACCTGGTGTAAGAGCAAAATTATCCAAATCGTGTAACAGCAAAATTGTCCAATTGTTAGATTAAGGTTTAAGCCGTTGTACCTTAGAAATGATTAAAGATAATTTACTGGAATTCTTCGAGATTTTTCTAACATTATTGCTCTCTACAATAAGAATATATTTAGTTCTAAGTTGAAATGATAATCCCGCATCCGGTTGTGACCTACTGATTCAGTTTTATTCTCTAATCTTCCTTCTTTGTGAAACTTATTTGCCGTTCTCTAGACGGTTCTTAAATGCATCTGAAGATGGAACTCAGAGTATGAATGTTGGTTCTATTACTGAAGGAATGAATGATCTTTTTCCTCTCCCGATTGCTCAGTTGCGAAGACAGTGGGCCTGACACAAAACGATTATAAACTATACTTTCACAGGGTTTTTCAGTGATTCTTAAGACAAATGGTATCCAGATGGCTAAACGTCTTATCTGCAAGTCTGGATAAAAGAATTCACATATTTTGTGTTTTATGTATTTATTTATTTATTTTGGGTTATTTATTTTTTTTTAGGGTTGATAATTACCACATGCCGTTACAAGATTTGGACAATTTTGCTGTTACACATGGAGTGTGTGTGTGTGTGTGTGTGTGTATGTATATATATATATATATATATATATATATATATATATATATATATATATATATATAATTATTTATTTAAAAATATGATTCCAATGCTACATAAGAGTTCTCATGTTTCAAAACAAGAGCCGAAAACGTCAATATAATTATTTGAATTAAATTGTTTTAAAGTGTCAAGCTCTGTTCCATCTTCAAGCGAAATTTTTTTTTGAAGATGAGACAGAGCTTGGTACTTTAATTCAATTTAATTCAAATAATTATATTGAAGTTTTCTGCTCTTGTTTTGAAACATGAGAACTCTTATGTAGCGTTGGAATCATATTTTTAAATAAATAATTATATTTATGCTCTAATTCTGTATCGAGCACTATTTTTTTTAAATAATAACAAAAATACTAAGGAGCTTTGGATTATTTACCTAACGAGTTCTTTCCTATTTTCTATATATTTTTACACACACACACACACACACACACACGTGTGTGTGTGTGTGTGTGTGTGTGTGTGTAGAGAGAGAGAGACACACAGACAGAGACAGAGAGAGACCTTTGCAGAAATCATGCTATTGCGATATGGTTCGAGGATCAACTAACCTGCCGTGATTGTCATCAGATTACTCGACAGATTATATCATGACATGGCGTTTTATTGCATCAAACATTGAAAATTCGCATATTGTTGGACAGCCTACACATATCTATAACTATTTGTGCCGATAACGTCAGGTTTTCCGAGTTTGGTGCTACAATCTGTTTGGTTAACTTCCACCTGCAAGTTTGGTGCTACAACCTGTTTGGATAACTTCCACTATATATACATATGTATATATATACATACATACATATATATATATATATATGTATATATATATATATATATATATATATATATATATATATATATATATATATATATATATATATATATACCCAAGTATATGATTGGTGTATATGGAATGAATTCCAAAAACCAACAATTACTATTCTTAAAAGAGTGCTCAATACAAAGTAGAGCAGATATAATTATTTATTTAAAAAAAAATTATAACATAAATATGTTATAAAATCACTACAAAACTAGCCATTTTGTTTCAACACCCTCGGTGTCTTATCAAGTGATGACGTTGGATGTAAAATAAATGGTTTTAAAAGTTTCAAATTAATTATTAATTGGTGCAGTTTGAAACTTTTAAAACCATTTATTTTACATACAACGTCATCACTTGATAAGACACCGAGGGTGTTGAAACAAAATGGCTATTTTTGTAGTGATTTTATAACATATTTATGTTATAATTTTTTTTAAATAAATAATTATATATATATATATATATATGTGTGTGTGTGTGTGTGTGTGTGTCGTATTTTTACATATATATAATTTTCTCTTTCTTAGAGTAAATCCGTCCAGTTAATCTATTCAAAGTTTCCTACAACATCACAAACATGCCTTCTTCCCCCGCTTAATTTTATTATAACTCTAGCAATTATGAATACAGAAACTCAACACAGTATAACTTATAAAATGCACATTAAAGTCATTTGCCAATTTAAAGGAAATATGACAGGAAAGTGCTTTTATTTCTCGATACAAATGATTGCCGTGGACTCTTTTTCGGCACAAATACGACTATTAGGTTGGTGCAAAAATAATGTCGTTTTCTCACATATGTTACGTTCATATATGATTTCTGAATTAATTCATTGATATATATAGCCATGTTATATATCATTTTGAAGCGCGTTTTTCACTCTATCGAATCGTGTTATTCGTTACCGTTCTCAATCTCTTCATTCATTTTTTTGCAGGCTTTTCGACAACATGGACAAAATTCAAATCCGCACGATTTTCTTGTTCCAGTTCAAACTATGCCGAAAAGCTGCCGAGACAGCTCGTGATATCAATGATGCGTTTGGCCCAGGAACCACTAACGAACGTGTGGCACAACGGTGGTTCAAGAAATTTCGCAATGGTGACGAGAGCCTCGAAGATGAAGACGGTCGCGGCCGGCCGACTGCAGTTGATAACGAACATTTGAAAGCCTTAATTGAAGCCGATCCACGCAAAACCACACGAGAAGTTGCTGTTGAACTCGAGGTCGACCACTCAACAGTCGTTCGCCATTTAAAGCAAATAGGGAAGTCAAAAAAGTTGGATAAATGGGTGAACGATAATAAAAAAAAATCGTCAAAAAACGACATTATTTTTGCACCAACCTAATATATTCAGTTTTAAGTTTCTTTGTAAATTGCAAATTTACAGGTCTAAATATATTTAAATAAATATTTTGAATATTAGGGTGGTGCAAAAATAATGTCGTTTTTTGACGTATTTTTAGCGTCAAAAAACGACATTATTTTTGCACCAACCTAATATTTGATATTTTAAGTAAGTGAACATCGATTAAATATCTATAACGATATTGGTGTATAATTGTTCAGCTTTTTACCTATTGTTTCATTCGGAATATGAATCATTCGCTATATTTAATGAGGTCTTATCTATGATTTAAAAGAGCCGAGTGGCAAGATGTGGGAAACGAGTGATGGCAAGATTCGTTCGATTTACTGCCCAGGCCAACAAAAGGTGATTTGTGATTTATAAAAATGGAGGAAAGTGACACAAACCGAGTTTACGCGCTTGTTCTTATGTTTATTGGTTCGGACAGGAGAGAATAATGGAAGAAATGAGTTTGAAAGGCGCGAAAATTGACAGCAACGAACAGCGGGAAACGCGGGATGGTGAACACTGTTGGGAAAACCAGAGGAGAAAAAAGAACGAAATAACTGATGAATGCGAAGTAGTGAAAGAAAGAAAGAAAGAAAGAAAGAAAGAAAGAAAGGGTCTAGAAAATAAGGAACGAATAGAGAAAATAAAGAAATAATCTAGAAAGGTTTGTTAATAAAAAGGAAAAAGGAATGGAATCTTAAAGTAGTGTTTGAATAAAACTTTAGAAAGTGAGGAGAAAAAAATAAAGATTATTGCGAAAAACGAAAGAGAATGAGCGAAAAAAAGGAAATTTTAGAAAACAAGGAATAATGTTTCTTTTTTTGAATAATATAAAGAAATTCCACCAAGAAATATTACAAAATATCATCTGAATGTAAACGAATAAATGGAATAGTAATTTTTTGAGAAATATTTCAGTTGTATATGAAAGAAAACAATAATTTTAATGAAAAATAATGAGATAACATCCGAAAAGAAAGAAATGAAAAAAAAAAAAAACATTAATAGATAAACTGAACAATTATATTTGAAATTAAATAGCGTTTTAAATATGTAATTGATAACAAAAGATAGGCCTATCAGTCATAATTTTCGAAAGCCGATAGAATGTTTTTTTTTTTTTTTTTTCAAATGCTTTTTAGATCAAGACTTTGATATTTAAAAGAGTCGAACAAAATTATTTCTCAATTCCACCGACTTGTTCTTTTATTGTACGGAAGAAAATTTTGTAGCCATTTTTAGAGAAGAATATTTTTATTTGAAGAAAGCAAGAAAATATCTAAATGAGTGACTCGACATTGTCAAATTAATCTATTAAGAAAATCATCGGATGAAGTGAAATAGAGACACATCTTCCGGAGCGAAAAAAATAACCAAATGAAATAAAAAATGGAATAAGTATATCATATTTCAGACAAAAAAAAAAAAAACACGTATAAGAAAAAAATTTAAAAAAATGACAGAATGAAAGTTAAAACTGAAAAGATTGTGTCGAAAAACGTAATAAAATACATATTTAAAATGATGTTATCAGAGAGATAAATATGCATGGTGAGAGAAAAACAATGAATATGTTTATTCGTATGTGGACTGAGAGGATGAAACAAAAAATGGAGCATATTAAATGAAACAAATATGAAACGAAAAAGGAAAAAAATGAAGGAATAATTTAAAGGAACAGAAAAAATGCAAAAAACACCAAATAAATTCCAGAATCAATGCAATAAAGATCTTAAAATGAGCCAAGAATTCATGTAAAAGGAATTAAAGGAAATAAAGAAAGACTCCAAGTCAGCGAGACAATGAGTGAAAAAATGAAATAAAAGCTTAACAAGGCAATGTGAAATACCTTTAATGTACAAAAAAAAGAATGAAAAAATAATCAGGGCAAAGAAAGGGACGAGCTAAACGCTTTATAGAACAATGAAAGTAACTTAAGAGAAGAAAGAATGAAAGAAAAACGAGAATGAATAGAAAAAACAAAATAATTAATTAAAGATTTAATGCGACAAAGAAAAAAAAAAAGAACGGGCTAAAACGAATGAAAAATGAATAGACAGATAAAAGAATAATATAGATCTTAATACCTATAAAAAGTATGATATAAAAGTATAAAGTAACAGAAAAAACAAAGAACGAACGAAAGAATTTCAAATGAAAAACAAAAGAAAGGGAGATGCCCAATAAAAGAAAAATGACCGGAAGAATGATTCAAAAACTAGAGAATGTCTGAGCTAAAGTAAGAAAAATCAACGGAAGCAGGTAAAAAAAAAAGACAAAAAAAAAAAAACAATCGAGAAGAAACAGAAAAGCAAACGCAAAGGCTAACTGCAATGGAAAATACAAGTAGAGATCAGTGACAACGGAAATGGTGTACAGTTAGTAGAAATGAGAAAGTTGATGATGGATTGGGTGAGAAATAAAAAGAAAATGGCGTCGTAGCAGGAAAGATAGTCGTACGGAAATAGTTACAGGAAGGAAGAGGTGCGAACTGTTGGTCCGAATAGCAGAACTTTGACCTCTGTCCGCCGTACAATAGCTAAGATGGCTAATTTCAGACCAGCGATAGGGTGTGATGAAGCTGTCACTAAAATTGATTTAAACTCCGGGCCAATGGCAATAACTCGATTATCCCCACGTTAACCCTTTGCCTGTTCAAAAAAAACTTCATGAAAATGATGGGCTTCTTCGACAGATCGTTGCTTTCTTGCACCCTACGTCCTTGTTGAAGGAATTTCGCTTATTTTGTTTCTCTGCTTATAAAATGCTCGTATTAGTCCTGGGTTCAAATTTGAACCGAGTAAGCAGAAATATGCTGACTACAAATTCTTTGGCGGTATATTGTTCCTCCATTTATGCAACGATAAAATTGGTTGTATTTTCTATTTCAGAATATCGTATTTTTTTTAAAGATTCATGCATATATTAAATATACGACGGGCTTAATACTGGAGGAAACTGAAACCTGGACATGCTGCCCAATAAAGATAAAAGATGATTCATTAAAATATTCCAGGTAGTTGCGTTCAAATTTTAATCGGCATGTATCAAAATAGTGGAAATTTCTTCTCCAAAATTTTATAGTGAATGCATCAAACCCAAGATCGAGGAAAAATATTTATTTCTATTTTTTTATAAAATATTATTAACAATTCCTCATAAAATATCTTGCGTTCCGTTTGCATGGACCACATGAGGTTTGTTTTAACTCATAATGCCCAACCTCTTAATAATTGGATATAGCGGTCATTAATGAGTTAAAACCTAAAATTAATACCGAATTTTTTTGAGAAACTGTAATTAATATTTCATTTTCTTTTCTTTTTTTTTTCTTACAAAGCTATAATTAATACCGGATTATTCAATTTTATTTTTTGTAATATTAGATTGTTTAATTTAATTTAATTTTTTAGAAAGTTTTTTTTTTAAAAAAGAGATTTTTTTAGAAAATTTTATCGGATTACTTAAATTAATTTTACATTTTTAGACAGTATCGGATTATTTAAATTAATTTATTTTAATTTATTTATAGAGAGCTAAATTAAAATCAGGTTATTTCATTTTATTTATATTGTATTTTTTTAGAAACCTATAATTAATCTCTGATTTTTTAGTTCTTTAATTTTCGTTTTAGAAAGAAAATTACTAATGCTTTTATAATTTTTTTTTTTTTAGAAAGCTACAATTAATACCGGATTATTCAATTTAATTTTATTTTTTATTAATATCAGATTATTTAATTTAATTTAATTTTTTTAGAAAGCTATAATTTATATCGGATTCATTAGATTAATTTTATTTTTTTTAGAAAGCTATAATTATTATCGGATTATTTAATTTAATATTATTTGTTAGAAAGCTATAATTAATTTCGGATTATTTAAATTAATTTTATCTTTTTTAGAGAGCTATAATTAATATCAGATTATTTAAATTAATTTTATCTTTTTTAGGGAGCTATAATTAATATCAGATTATTTTATTTTATTTTTATTGTATTTTTTTTAGAAACCTATAATTAATCTCCGATTTTTTATTTCTTTAATTTTCATTTTAGAAAGAAAATTACAAATGTTTTTATAATATTTTTTTTAGAAAGCTATAATTAATATCGGATTTCTAGTTTCATTAATATTAGAATTTTTTTATTATATATATTTTTTGCTGTTAGAAAGCTATAATTAGCAACGGATTTTTATCGTATTTTTCTTTTTAGAAACTATAATTAATGTCAGATTTATTTTGCAAATTTACAATAAATATCGGATTTTTATATTTATAATTAATTTTTAAGTGAATGAAAAATAAGAGGCGCTTTAGTTTACTGCACATGTCACAGCAAGTGCTTCCCTTATTTGGGCTTAAACGAGAGAAAATATGTCTTAGGCTAAACGAACAAATATATGAAGAATCCCAATAAATAAATGAAACATTCGTTATACTTGCCGAGTTAGCTTTAATATGCCTACCCATTAAATATAGCACTATTATAAATAACATATCATTTAGTAAAATTGAAGTAATTATTCGTGTTTACTACGCACTTTTTTCAAGATTTTTCCCCAAAAATTGGGATGCATATTATAAACGAATCTTAAGAACTGACCAATCGCGTCACCAGAATCGGGATATTTTAACCGAAACGAAATTAAAGCGATAATCCAAATGCATAAAAGATATTCAATTATAAACATACAACATGTTTATAATGCCAGAACAGTAATAGATGTTATTTTTCGATGTTATATTCGTCGTCTACAGAATCATCTTATCATTCTTCCTCAAAATAAAATCTGAATGTCTAATCCAGTTTTATTCACTTATTGGTAATAACTACTAACCACTAGAATGTTTATAATTTGTCTTGGTAATAACTACGAACCACTGTATGTTTATAATTGTCTTTCTTATAGTGTGACATTTATTCAACCTTTACAGTGAGAGGATCCGGGGAGTATTAGAGGTCCTTCCAGGTTTCATTATTCGTAGCTACAATGTTAAGATTCAAATGACTCACTTTTGATAGAAAGCAAAGGAATCTACAAAAAAACTCCTAGAGAAATTAGTAAAATGATGTACAAAACAAAGAACTAAATATCAAATATATGGTTGTCAACAAAAGGGACATTCCAAGATTCAAATTATGAATTGGGGATACCAAAATCAAGTAAGTACAAAAATTTAAATATCTAGGCAGTGTATTTACAGAGGGCGGAAAATGTGACACCGAATTCTGAAGGGGTATTAAAATGGTGGAATATGTGCCCTGGAAGTTAGGCAAGTTATTAAGAAACAGCAAAATTTTGTTAGACACAAAGGAAAAACGTACTGAACTGTTATTTAGTATCGGTTCACCTATATGAGAATGAATGCTAGAGATCAAGAGGAGACTTGAGGCAACAAAAATGTTTTATAAAAGGATGCCGAGAACCCCGTGGACTGAACAAGTGAGTAATGACGAAGTTTAAAAGAATATGGAGACAAAAAGGACAATTATTCTTAGAATCAGAGAGAGGATTGAAATTTTTATGGAATACAACGAGAAAAGTGGCTTGTAGTAATTAAGAGACATAGGACATTGCCACCATGATCACCAAGTTCTTAATGAGCAAAAATGTTAATTAATGTTATTGAGCGAACGTATCTGTGGGTTAGCATTGAATACAGTGTACATTTATTCTTTCAATCAATGTAGGCTATAGAAACTCATTTTAGTCTATATAAACCTGATAAAAAGACGAATAAATATTAATTTAGCTGCTACAAATTCTAAAACGTTAGTGCGAGAAATTCTCTTCCAGAATTGTGTATGTAAAACGGACATAAATATGCATACTTACTATAGTTTTGGCAATTTCTTAAAATCTTTCCAGTTGGTTTCAATTTTGACATGATTTTATATATTTGACGATAGAATACAAATTTACAGTGATTACGAACCCAATGCAAACAGCCGGCGTAGAGGACAAATCAACATTATAAATTGAATTTCACAAATTGAAAAAAACGACACAAAGAATTGTTCACAAGCCTCATATTTAAAAAATGTTTTCGGAATTAAATAACCGACAGAGTTTATGTTCCGTAAAAACATGTAAATATAAACAATTTTTCTTGCTTTTAAATAGTGTATGAGCAAGTTGGATCTTTAAATGTCATCTGAATGTTGTAGGATTTGAGTCAAAGCTAATTTTAGAAAATGCCAATAACAAAATCTAGGGGGTCACATTGAGACTTCATAGTTAGAAACACTTCAAACAGAGATGGTCTGTGTGGTGTGGGTTGTTCAAGCTGAGGGTATTTCTAACTGGGCATACCAGCAAGGTTATGTGTTGCTTTTATCAAAACCTCTCCGCATATTTGGCTGTGGCAGCTAAGCCTGGTTTATCATTATCTAACTATTAGGTTACGTTTTCTCACATATGTTGAACGTCAAAAAACGACATTATTTTTGCACCAACCTAATAGTTTATGATGGACACATTAGACTCTACTTGTTGCATATTCTATGTGCGTTGTGGTGTAGTGTAGTGTAATGTAATGGATAGCGGCTTGAAATGATGAACCGGAGAACTGTGTTCGAATTCCATTCGGATTCATTCCAATTACTTGCGCCCAAATACCCTTGGGAAAGTAATCAATGCAGCTTTACTCCCGCCATCTATGGCTTGAATAGCAGGACAGACAGGCTTCTATAACCTTTGTTGTCCACCATTCTATTACAGAAAGAAATTGCAACTTAGTTCAAGAAAATCTACCTAGTCACTCATGAATCGAAAGAGACATGAGCGCCCTAGCTCGCTCCTGCTGCTCCCATAATAATAATAATAATAATAACAACAACAACTTTACAATACACACAGACAGAACAATCAAAGGTAATGCCCTTGATATCCTGATTATAGACTGCAAAGTCATTTTTTTCTCCTTACTCTTTATCATTTCGAATCAAATTGAATTATTAACTTGTTTTTTCAAGCAATTTGTGTTTAACTCGAATCTTGTCTCAATTCCAAATTCTACACGTAGGTTTTCTTTTCTTTGATGAATTATGTATTTCCTCTCTTATCTCTTCGTGATATAATTCTTCAGTTACTTGCAACTAAAACTGATTTTCGCCAAGGCAGTGAGAGTCACTTCCAAGCTTGACTCTTCGAGAGATATATTTACTTCAAATTACTTTTTTTTTCATTAAACTTTTATTAAAATCACAACGAGTTATACGTTTACTCATTGAAAAATTGGGCTGCCATTATTTATCCCTTTATTCAGGCTAATATCTGTTTTTGAAACATCTTATGTAGCAATGGAATCATATTTTTCAAAAATAATTATAATTCAGTCTCTACTTATGTATTGAGCACTGTTTTTTTTTTTTAGAAATAAGAACAAAAATACTAAAGATCTTTTGATTATTAACCTAACGGTTTTTTCCTATTTTTCTATATTTTCACACACACACACACTATATATATATATATATATATATATATATATATATATATATATATATATATATATATATATATATATATATATATATGTGTGTGTGTGTATGTATGTATGTGTGTGTGTGTGTGTGTGTGTGTAAAATACCAATATGAAATTTTGTCAGCTAATTTATATTATATTAAGCACCCCAACTCTAGAGCTTCATAGACGAATGTTTTTTGTCATCGTTTGGACCGTTCATCAAGAGTTTTCAGCAATTGACACGCTTTCTCTCTTTTATATATATATATATATATATATATATATATATATATATATATATATATATATATATATAAAATATGTGTGTGTGTGTGAATATGAATAATTAATAGATTCTTGTTTATAATCCAGTATTAAACATTAACCTGGAAGCTTGAGTCATGTACGTAAATAGCATCGTCATACCAAGACTTTCATATGGATGTCATGAATGTTGCCAAACCCATTCAGAAATATGTAAACTCTCAGCTATATACAAATGCTTTCTCAGATCAATGTTTAAAAATGGCCTTGAGTGAATGAGGTCTGTGTTCTTTTGCAAAAACTACATTTCTTCAAACTTGATGGTTTCGTGCTCCAGAATATCAAACAAAGAACTGTACCAAATAACGGAAACAACTCCACTTGATGTTCCCAGATTGTAAATATTTTCAAGACTTGCTCTTCATCTCACTCTACAATCTTCTGAATATACGTCAGTAGAACATATAACGGTAATTAAGTAATTTCCAGATATTAAACGATAATTAATTACTTTTATACGTAAGCAAGCATTCAGTGATATACAGCGAAACGAGTACACACATATTTATCTGTTATTCACTTCATTTGTCGTTTATACAATTAAAAAATATTTACAATTGAAAATTTTTTGAAGTCTTCCAGCAATAACGTCTTGTTTCAAACATTGATCTAGATTTAGATAAGTGCTGCCTATCAAGGAAAGCGCTTTCGAATAAACAGGAGATAATATTTGGAAATGTTCACACGTGATTAATATCTTCCAAGATAACTAAAAACGCATCCTTTCGTTATCAAAATACGATCTTTTAGGAATTTCAAATATTTTAGGTCGGCATTTCATTATTATATTCGAATCGTTTAGAATGATGTCGAAGTGACTTAAGGATTATCAACATGGGAAACAGAGCCGGCGTAGAGTATTCGAATACAAGTCAAGGCTTCTTTTGTTCGATAACTGATAATATTTGTCAAACGTATATGTCAACAGCTATAAGATTTGTCTCAACGCTAGATTCATTTACAATAAAAAGTCTCGATGTAATGATTCCAACATTGTTTGACAATCTTTGAGAATATTTCGAAATTCCACTCTCATAATACATTCCCGACTCAGTACTTTTTTTTTAATGTCCACTTAATACAAGGCCGAAGCGCCACTCAAGATAAAGGGGACATTATAACGAATGGGGATTAAGAGAATATTGTGATGACGGGGTAGATAGATATCGGTTATCTCTGGACTTAAAGAGACCTAGATGTTAGTTGTCAGGGGAGCATTCTCCCCGGAATGTAACACTTGTGAGGAATAAGCTGTCTGCGTGCAGATTGTTTTTTTATCATTAAGGGAATGGTGAGAATTTGCCACCCTGGACATGTTCTGGCGGTCTGAGCAATTGAAAATCATCCGAATATCTGGCATAGTAATACCGAAATTGAACACCCAATTTGTATATCAAGCTCTAACGATTAAGCTCGAGCTGGGACTCTAGATATCTCGAAGTCGTTCGACAGGGTTTGGCACACTGGACATCTACGCAAGCTCCAGGGCTACGGTCTCACAGGACAAACATTTTATTTAATCCAATCTTTCTTATCAAATAGTGAAATGAAGGTCGTTTTGAACAGGCTTGTTTCCAGATCATTTCACAGGAACGCTGGTGTCCTCCAAGACTATTCCCGATGTCATCACTTCCCAACTAGGTATTTATATAGATGACGCTGCCATTTAGTCCATAGTCAATAGCAAATTAATCCTTATAAACCCCCGCCCTTCGTACTAGTGGTATTTCCGTCTTGCTTGAAATGAAATGATTTTTAAAAATAATTTAAAAAATTAAAAAAACATAATTTTAAAATTTGAAAAAAAATGGTGGAAGTTTCGTTTGTGTGATAATACTTGTAAAGTGGAGAATAATTCATCACTCACAAGGCCGTGTAAGCTATTTTGAACTGTTGACTCTATTTCTTATTAATATTGGAGCTAAGAAAATAATAATGCAAATCTATGAAAAGTTACATCAGCCAAATAAAATCTTATCTTTTATTTATACTGGTAGCAATACATGTTTCCCTATAAGGAAATATTCGTCATTCATTGACCAAGCAGATTGTACTACTGTCGGTTGAAATTTATGAGATCCTTCTCTTAAAACAATTTTTCATCAAAATACCTTTCTCAAACTCAGTAGCTGTTATCGCTCTTTCCAGTACTGATGGGGGTTTTCTTCTTAACTTTTCATTTGAAGTAATTTGGAACGTCAACATTTAATTATATCATTATGTTCTCTTCCATTTACATGTGAGATCCATTTCAGCTGTTGAAAGTCCTCAAGTGATACGACCTCCTGTTATTTGGTGCAGTTGTTTGTTTGTGATTCCGTAGCGCCATTCTTCACAAACATCCATAGGCTTCACTGGCTTAAAGCCATTTTTCATCATTGATATTAGAAAGCGTTTGCATATAGCATACAGTTTAGATATGTCTGAATTGGTTTGCTGCCATGCATGACATCTATATGAAAGCCTTGATCTGACGACGAAGAGCACGTCTCAAGTTTTCAGGTTAAAGAATTTGGTTACGTTTGCAGTATTGGGCGAAACTACCTCTGGCGTAAACTGTTCTATGTTCAATTTCTTCTATGAGTTTTTTTTTCTCTAACTGATACATACACTGAGGAATATGAAGTATGTGATATTTCTTAAATCCACATCCTAAATGTTTATGATTGGTTCAGATTATGTACTATCACGGATTTAATTCCTATTGCGAATTATATTTTTGTGCAACTCCCTCTAGGTAGAGGGAGTTTCACACTAAATGTATTAAAAATATTATATTGCATAAGACATAGAAATAAATTTTGATTTAATGCTTGCAGACAGTTGAAATATTTTCTTGTTTTAAGTGCGCTATTATCTTCGGATCTCTTGGTGACTATTAATCAAAGTTTGTCTCTCTAGTTATGAATTATAGCAATCACGTTAAAATGTTGCAACATTAATCTAATTGTTTTATTTTTTTATTTTTTTTTCCTATACATCTTATCTTCTTTGTTGCCTTTCTCGGGATGTTCTTTAAATCCACCTCCTGGCTTTCTCCTTTTGACAACAGCGAGTGCTAATCTGATATATGAAGCCCAATTTGTGTGTTTTTCGTGCGCAATCTTTAACATTAATTATATATATTAACGTTGATTTTTCCGTTCGCAAATGCAGGCATACATTACGTGAAAGATTTACATTAAATAAATACAACTTTATGAAATTTTTTTTCCAAACGTGAATTCCAAAGGAATATCACATAAGCATAAATTTAAAGTAGGATTCACATATTCACATGGGATTAGTGACTGACATTACTAAGCTTCATTAGTACTTCCCTGTTTGGGAGAGAATTAGAGGAGTGACTGCCCACACACCCCTTGGGGAAAGTGGCAAAGTAGTGGCTGTGGGGATGGCTTTATTGTAGTTGAGCATCACAGTTACCCAAATCAATATTGTTTTACTATGGGTCCTATATTTTAATCAACAAATTTGGTCTTACAAATCACATTTTAAGCTGTTATTTATTGTCAACATGGGCTCTCGTATTATTTTTCAAAAATATTCTTTATAATTAGTTATTCAGTTAATTTTTTTTTTTATTCAGTTATTACTTTTTGATTAGTTAATCAGTTATTTATTACAGGATTTCTTCTTTGAAATTAATAACCACTTTGGTCTTTAGATCACTATAAGATGGTAAATTTATAAAGGGAATAGGCAATGTTGACATTTTTAAAAACGTCTTTTGAAACTTTCATAAATATTATGAAGTCTTTTGACAGAGGGTGGGAAATCCGACATCAGTATTCTAACACGCATTGAACTAGAGAAAGAAAAATTCAAAAAGCTATGCAAGGTGCTGCGAAATGGAATAAATTCGTATAAACAAAGAAAATTGGACAGCTATCTAGTGAATTCTCGACAATTTTCCTATGGAGAAAACTAGAGGCTACAGGATTGTAGAACCTGAATAGTTTATGGACGGAGTGAGTAAATAATGGAGTCTTAAAGAAAATGGCCACAGAAAGAGCACTTATAATCAGAATCAGGAAACACAGCTGAATTTCCTTGGAGACATAATGAGAAAAGAGGGCTTGGAAAACTTAACGATCACAGGAAATAGTGGGGAAGAGGGAGACAGGGGAAGTCAGCCAGACACTTACCTGACGAGCTTGTGTAAATGGTTGACGGAACAGGGGACTTTAGCAAAAATAGAAAAACTTCTAAGGGCCGCAATGGATAGGAAGTTATTGAAAGCCCTGATCACATTGGTCCTGAACGGACACGTTACATATAAGTTGTATATGGAATAAAAACCTCTGCTTAAACATTTTTCTTAGGATGCACCATTTAACGAAATAGGCAAATTCATCAGACTACATAACACAGAATACAAAAGGAAAGACCATATCTGTAAATTCCGGTGTTGCTCAGGTCTATATCGATCTGGTTAACCTACAGGGAATTTTGAACTGAATACTTTATTTAATCTAAGGAGTAGACTTCTCTCGTTCCACTGCTCATGTCTAAGGACATCGTCTAGTTATTTTTATCTAGTACTGTTCAATAATTGCTGATAAGATGAAAAAACTTGAAGCAACAGAAATGTGGTTCTACAGAAGGATGTTGAGAATACGATGAACTGTACATGTGTGAAACATATTTTTAGAGAAAATGGAAACAAAAAGGACACTTTTATTTAACATCAAGAAGAGACAGTTGAAATTTCTAGGGTACATAAAGGCTTGGAAAATTTAATACTCACAGGACAGATTGAACGTAAGAGGAACAGAGAAATACAACTTATAAACTACCTAGAGAGCTTGAGTAAATGGATGACGGAGCAGGTTCTGGGAGAGATAGTAAAAAGTCAAAATTTATTAAGAACTACAAAGGACAGGAAATTGTGGAGAGCCATGGTTGCCAACGTCCTGAAAGAATATAGTATATATAAGACGAAGATTAACATTCCACGAAATTGACCTAGTGAACTATGTAGAGACTAGGACATTGAAGGAGAAATATAACCGTCGCATATCCCGACTGAATTATATCCGAAAACATCGTTGACTGATAATATTCAAAAGAGAAACATCGACTCTCTCCAGCTCGCTTTCTTTTTCTTCTGCGCGCCTGCCCACGAGAAAGCATATCAATTGAAGGGAAAAATTCTCTGTGTGTCATTCCAGTGAGATTGATTGCAAGATACGAAGGCCGGCTCTGACACTGAGTGGACGTCGATGACCGGCGTTCATTCCAGTCGTGGGATGACCTTCAGGGCTAGCAATATGGAATCTACGGGACCGAGAGTATTTTGCGTTCGAGATTACAGTAAGCTATACCTTTTCTCTCGAAATTCTATCTGAATATTCCTTGCCTGATGCACAAAGAGATAATTGATGAAAAATGAAGAGCTGGTTGACCCCCTGGACTTACTATTATCTGAGTGTGCGCATTGCAGGAGATTTTTTTTCTTCTGCAAAACAACCACTTGTCAGTTCTCTTTATATGGTATTTTCCATCCAAGGCGAGCTAAGAAAAATCTACAAAATCATGGAAAACAGAATACAACTGTCTGTAAGAAACTTCGTTGCACACAATCGCTTTGCAATGTTCGATCCAGGGATTTAAGGTGAAAGTATCAAAAGAAAAGAGGTTACGTTGAAATAATTATCTGTTTTGAGAAATAAATGCTTGTTTTTATTTCAGCAGTCTATTTTCTTATCAGTGAAGATTCTGTTGGTCGGGCTTGTCAGGCTCAGCCCGAGTGAGTCAGCATTCACGTATATTTATTTCAAAGCCTCAAAAATATGTCGTAGTGAGTCGTTTTCATTCTTGATTTCAGCTGGATCCAAAATTAATTGTTTTAACTCAGAAGAGAATAAAATAAAATTAAAGTGTATGGTCGGGTTGTGTAGATCTGAGACCTATTTAAGCTGGAGACATACTTAATAGGTAATTTATTTCTTGCTTTGATTTTATAAATCATCTTTTAAAATGTCTAATGACTTGTATGCGTGTTTTTCAAAGAACACATTTTTCTTTCAATTTATTGTTTTCAAATGTCCGTTTTAAATAAATTATTTCGTACAGCATAAGTTTTTTTAGCGAAATGTATCTTTTGAGAAAGCGTGAATTAAATTTAGTCCACCTTAAATTCAACGAATATTAAAGACAGTGGCGGCCTTAACTTGTCGACTGGAGGTTTGGGTGAGGAGTGTAACTGGGACTGTGTTCAGAAAATTATATCAGTCACCAGTACTAATCATGAACATACAATAAATTAAACTAAAAATGCAGAGAGAGATATATAAACACACTAACGCATAGACTTATATATAAGCTTACACTCTACCATCATGGAATTTATAACCAGGCTATAATACAATAAAGAAAGGAAAGGAGGCAATAACCCAAATATCAAAGAAGTTCTCCTCACTCTTTTTTCTTATATATCTGGAAAAATTATTAAAATAAATGATTATTTTTATAGAATATTTACAATTAATATTAAAATGCCAAAATGTGTGTTTTTTTTTAATTTCATGCACAGATATTTTTAAAAGTTATATAGCAATTTAGAGTAAAGAATCATTTTAGCATCTAAGTTATACCAATAATATATTTTGTTAAAGATTGTAATGAGTTCGAGAAATAGTGATGGTCTAGAGTCAACACTATGGCTTATTGATATAAAAAGTAATTATATAGTTGCTATAATAACACTCATCCCTGGGGATTTCATGGGTAGATATAGTTAGAGAGAAAATCCTTACTATTGTACTGAGTTTGAGCTTCATCATTGGCATTAAACATGCCCTCCATCTAATTTTTCATTAATTTATTCATTTAGCGCAAATTGTGGCGCTGTGGTCAGCACTCCTTCTATTTCTTTGAGTGAGACAAGCCACCTTTTGATAAGTTGCTGACTGACCTGCTCTAGCCTGTACTATTTGCATCTTGCTTCCTCCTCTACTACAAATACTATTCCACCATCCGAAATAAAGTGTGCGAAGAGAAACTTAAAAATTGAGCGTCCTGAACTGCAGTGACCAGAGAAATTGCCGATAAACTGCATGAGGACAGAGAAAACTTGCAGCACATCAAAAATTAAAAAAAGTGTTATATACAGGGTGCAGTTGGTAAATTTCCGTCATATTAAAGTTCTAATTTCGTGCATTCGCGTTGTTTAATTTTTATTTTGTTGACTGCACGGTATAGTAGGTTAGCTGGACACAGTCTATGAGAAAAAGAGCACCATGTCTTAATTCACTCTGCCAGAAACTTGAGAACGGCTTGCAGTACTGTCATTTCAGAGGGTCTGGGTGTCAATCTGAGGACAATGCAGAGGATTTGGAAACAGTTGAGTGATATATCCAACCAACATAATGGTGTTTGCAGTGATCACTAGTGATGGCGACATTTTGCCTCCATTCATCTTCCCACTCAACATGGAGGCCTACATCAAGTACCATGAGTAGATAGTGCTGTTCTAGGTCAAAAGAGTGACTGCTGGAAAAACCTATATCTGGCAACAGGACTCTGCACCATGCCACTCAAAACGGAGAACCCAGCAATGGCTGACAATTACTGCGACCACATCACCCCATAAACCTGGTTACCTACCTCACCAGACTGCAGGCCCCTTGATTATTATGTTTGGGGCGCAGTTGAGCAAGAGAACAACACAACTCCTTGTAGCACCAAAGATGAACTGAAGGCAAGGATTATGGTAGCATTCACCAACTTAAACAAGGAGACCGCCCAGAAGAGTTGCTGGAGATTCTGAAGTCGTCTGGAGACAACAGTTGAAAAGACTGACGATTTTGTTGTATGAATTTAATCTTCAGTATTTCAAGATATTTTTGAGTAATTTTAATAAATATATATGTTAAAACGAGATGTCATTGTTATTTTCATTTCTGCGTAATTAAGACGACAATTTATCTATCGTACCTTGTATGATGCCTAATTCAAACAAATGATTCAAACTGGAAACCCGTGAGTTAATTTGATTTGTTTCTATATTTTAATCTGTTTTCTTTTATTCTTAGGGAAAAAATGACTGAATGAAAATAGATGTTTTATTTTTGAAGAAAGACTTTTTTCTAACCTACAATTTTAAAGCCATATTTTATTAATTACTTTAAATGTGTCACCTAGAATAGTCTTTGTCTCCAGTGACTTTAATCCATAATTTAATCCGAACATCTCACGAAGCCCTCTGTTATCTCTGACCGCCACGATGGGAATTAGACGAGGTCAGCACTGTTTATACGTACACTCTTCGCCCAGCTTTCCAGTAGTCGGGTCATTTAGTGGTCACTAGATAACCAGATTAAAAATAACTATCCGGTCTCTACACCTTGTCCACTAGACAACAGTCTATTTTCTTCTTTCTGCTTGCAAAATGAATAAGACTAATGATCATCACTAACGTCAGTGTAGCTTAGGAAACACACCTACATAAGCAACAGAAATAAAACGAGAGACAATTGCGCAGACGCAACTATTAGGTTGGTGCAAAAATAATGTCGTTTTTTCACATAGTAACATATGTGAGAAAACGACATTATTTTTGCCCCAACCTAATAAATCATTGAATTATGCCTTTTGTGCTATATTGTTGTGTTTCGGTGGATGGACAAAAAGCTTGAGGATGACTTTAAGAAATATTAAATGCAATAATAAATAATTATCGCTTTTGCATATCAAGCGTATTCTTTAAAACGAAGTACAATTGCATACATTCGCGGTGGACTAATGTATTGCGGTTTGGGCTGAGGAATCGGGGTACTGAGTTCGAATTTCAGTTGAGTTTATTACATTCACTTACGTGCTAATGTCCTTGGAAAAAATATGAATCCATGTCTTCTTCCCCACAGCTATGGGTAAATAGCAGGACGAACTGTGTTATATAGCCATGGGTGGTAAGTGATCTAAGTGAAGGAATAACTGAATCCAAAGCCAGAAGGTGTTTAAGCTGTGCCACACTATCCTATCTAGGAAAGACCACTGAAGACTATCTGCTAGACTATCTTTTGCAGGAAACACTCGTAAGTGTTTAGGGGTCTCGGGATACATTCCACTTTATTTTCAATGACTTGTTGTCCCGTACCTAGAATCACTTCAATAACGTTTGATTAAAATCCAATAAGTTCTGATTTGAAAAAAAATTAACTTTTGTGTTGAACATTATCCTATGTAAAACATTTATATCTGATTATATATATATATATATATATATATATATATATAATTATTATTATTAAATTATAAGTATTTTTATGTGCTAAAATTCCTGGTACTTTTTCCGTAGTTTAGAGGTGGAAAGGTATTTTATGCAGGCAGGGTTTTGTCATAAAGTGCTCGATATCAAAAGGTACGGATACAATGTTAATAGAATTAATGTCGAGAAACTTATCACTTAATTGTGTGTTGTTAAGCTATAATTATATACTATAATTTTAGAAAGTAGAAATTTCACTGACTTATAATGGAAGGTTTCAAAGTCTTCACCTGAAATAAAAATAAAATTATCTTTAATGTAAATGGTTATAATATAGGGAAAAAAGGTGTGATTTTAAAGATTACCCAGATCAACAAACACCTGATGAAGGCTGGAGGACAAAATGTTCGAAATTTTGCAAAGTAAAATCCTTATGCTTAACTTGATAAAGTCCATTAGTGGACGACTCACGTTAGTAAAGAAAAGCTTTCCTTTTGTCTTTATTCATATTGTCTTTTTCCAGATATATTCTATTTATATCTGAACATACACACGCATATATATATTTTCAAACATATATTGTTAAATATATCAAACAACAAATGTTTATTATGTTTGATCATAACCCGTTCTAAACTTTGTATAGTTGCTTTAATTTCGGGAGAAAATAAAGACAAAAATTGTCTAACAAATGGATTTTTTTTTTATTATTCTTTTTCTTGATTAACTTTTCGGCTATCATGAGCCATTTTCAGAGTGGTTATATCGACATTTAAACAAAGATATTCACAATCAAAGATGATATTCTGTTATGTTTACATAGAAGTTATAACGATGACAACGCGATGATAACGGTCGCGGAATAGCAAATGCAGGTCGTAAATTCGTGATGCGGTTCTATGTCGCTGTACCATCAAGAATTAAAAAAATAATGTCGTTTTCTCACATAGTAACATATGTGAGAAACCGACATTATTTTTGCACCAACCTAATAGAATTAAAACAAATTTAGAACACTCTTACGGTACACTCACGCCATTTAAATTATAAGTGGAAAGTAATGTATTCCTATTTGTAATTATTATTATTGCAGAATATTTATAAATTATTCTCAACTAAGTCTTTAACTGATATATCAACCGGTACAAAGGCTCTTCTTAGATTTGCCTAACCAAAATCCTTTTAAACTGTTGACATTTTTTTTCTAGAAATTGTATCCATTTTGCTGAAAATCCATACGGTACATATTCGGATATCAGCCAACTGTATGTATAGTGTGAATCCTGAAATTTTTGAATGAATTTTAATCTCCGTTGCAAAAATTTCCCGTTTTTTTACGATTTTAACCTCTAACATTTGTATAGTGCGGCACCCTATTTTGGAGGGTAAAAACGATCTTCGAAACTCACACTAAACTAGACTAGAAACGGTATTTCTTTTATTGAAGATGGAAACGTGAAAAAAAATTCAGTGAAGTATTGTATTTTTAATTTTTTTAACAGTTTAGACTTAAAGAAAAGAAAGACGCTTCGATGTGGTTTAATATTCAGCATGAATGTCTTGCTTGATCAATTACAAATAGTGCCTTCGATCCTCACTGGAAGCTGCTTAACCTCGGCCTTGTGGCCAAACTGAATTATGCTTAGTAAACCACTATATAGAAAAAGAAAGCGTTTAATCTAACGCCAGGTGGATATACCAGTTGTAGCATCAAAATTACCCAAATCGTGTAACAGCATAATTGTCCATCCCACAAAATGTTTAATATCTAAAAACCACTAAAATAATTGATTTTCTTTTTCCCAGGTTTTCAGATAAACCGTTTAGCCATGTTGACATCATTTGCCGTAAGAATCATTGAAGAAAAAACCTATTCAGCTAGAAAGAGAACAGGTTAAGATCGTTTTATGTCAATCCCACTGTTTCTTCCCATCTGAGCAATGGCGAGAGAAATAAGATCACCAGACCTTCAGTAATGGTACCAACATTCATACTCTAGCTTCCATCTTCAAAGTTTATTCAAGAACCATCAGTATAACAGTAGAGAAGAAAACTGGATCAGGAGGCCACAACAGGATGATGGAACATGATTAAAGCTAATTATATATTTACTATTGAATGTAGAGTACAGTAGTGTTATGAAAACCTCGGAGAAATCCAGTATGATATCATTTCTATGATACAACGATTCAAAGCTTTTAATCTAACAATTTTACTGTTTCATGATTTGGACAATTTTGCTGCTACTCCCGATATGTTAATAATCTAGCGTAGTCGAATGAGTGCCATGAATTACAGTTTATAAAAAATATCAAAATTCTGACGTGCTTGTTGGTCAAGATAATCTTTCCATCATTAGCATAAAGGTCAATTGACGAAACGAAAAATAATTTCGAATGAAAAAAAAAAGTTCATTATTAATTTTATTTTTGAATGAAACTTAATTATACCTTTTATACAAAAATTATATAAAATCATTTGTGATGTGAATCGATCAATAGAAGTAATTAAGAATCGGCTGCTAATTATTAATCGATATATTAATAAAAATTAAAGCAACTTCCATCCGACATTGGTATTATTAAATTGGTGCAAAAATAATGTCGTTTTCTCACATATGTTACTATGTGAGAAAACGATATTATTTTCGCACCAACCTAATACATTTAGATGATTTATTTCTTTTTGTAACTAACAAGGTTGCTTTTATTGATTTATTTCTATTTTTGATCAACGACCATCTTACGTGCTTTTAATTCGAATACCGATGTTTTTATAGGTTCTTATTTTATTTAACTGATATTGATTTCATCGAGACAGCTAAAGAAAATAAAGAACTTTTTAGGATTTCTTCAAATTTAACTCCATTTAATATTTTATTTTTCTTTCTGTTTAAGGTGAACTCTCAAGGTAAAAAAACTATATTTAATCATTTAATATCTAAACGTTAACTTGCAAAAATATTTAAACCCGTTTGTTTTATTCAATTGCGAAGTGATTATTAATATTAAGGAATATTTTTAAATGATAAGAAAACGAACAGATCTGATTTTTCTAATTTATCTCAGGGGTTACGGTCACTTGACACACAGATTTCCGTACGATCAGCGAAGGTAAGATACGTCTAACCTGGTTAATACCTAGATGAGCGACAACTATGGAATACCAGGTGCTGCATGCTTGGGTTTGCGGAAAATAAGTAATGGCTGGGAATTGTTAATCGCAGAGCCCAATTCCAATTCTCATTGTCTTAGTCATTTACGTGTAAATACCCTTGGAAATCATCTTTTCCTCCCCCAGGTATCGATTAGTTAGTAAGACTTGTACTGTTCAATAATTATCTAAAAACAAATCTTATATTTTTAAAATATTAGGTTGGTGCAAAAATAATGTCGTTTTCTCACATAGTAACATATGTGAGAAAACGATATTATTTTTGCACCAACCTAATAAATATGCAAATAACCTGCAATGGGTTGATTAGCCATAAAAAAACCCAATCAATTAATCACTGCCTATTTATATTTTCTTCATCCGAATCAAGGAAATAAAAGAAAAAATACCAGTGTATATTCGTATATGCCAGAAACTATCATCCGACATCTCTCTTTGCCCTGTCCCCTCAGGACACTGTTGATCATGACTCTCTACAATTCCCTGTTATTGTAGCTCTTAATAAATTTTTGCTTTTTGCTATCTCTCCCAAGTTCTGTACAGACACTTATTCACTCATCAAGCTCGCCAGGTAGGTGATACATTGTTTCCCTCCCTGTCCTTCTTGTCCTGTGCGTATCAAAATTTAAAAGGGCTCTTGTAAATGTTAACATATTTTTAATGGAAACTCTTTCACATAGATATGCTCTCTCTATCATATATATGTATATATATATATATATATATATATATATATATATATATATATATATAGAGAGAGAGAGAGAGAGAGAGAGAGAGAGAAAGAAAGAAAGAGAGATTTGCGTGAATAAAAAATAAATAACAAGATATTAGCAAATGTATACGTCTGCGATTGCGTACAGACACCGATAAGCAAATAAATATTTATTTACTTTAATTTATTGTGAAAACAGGGCAACGCCCAATGAAATTGAACAGAACTATCAAGTATATGTTAATAAATACACATATAACTAAGTTTGTCGTGCAACTTAAATTTTCATAGTTTCCCCAGTCGTCATGCACATACAGCAAATGAACCACTTAATATAGTTGTTCTTTTAAAAGATATATATATATATATATATATATATATATATATATATATATATATATATATATATATATATATACAATTTTTTATAACAGAAAACGGGGGTTACTGAAATTCGAAAGTACCTTGGAATAGCAAAAGATGCCTTTCAAAAAGTAAGCAAAGTATATAAAACATTCGTTAGAAAGAAAGAAAAGAATATTGAAGAGTTCTGGTATATCTGTCTTCCTATATGGTAATGAATGTTCTGGACAATCTCCTCACTGCACCAGAAATTTGATTCTATGTTGAGAATTCTATGGACTGATCATTCGAGCAACGACGAAGTTTTAGAGGAAATGAAAATAAAAAGAACCTTTTTAAATCAGGAAGAGATTTGAAATTTCTATTGTACATAATGAGGAAAGTGGGCTTAGAAATTGTTTACTCATGGGACATGTGGAAAGAAAGATGCACAGAGTAAAAGAGCGCATAACCTACGGAACGAGTTTCAGTAAATTAATTGCGGACAAAAATGTACGAAAGATACGAAAAAGATTAACAAATACAAATGAAAGGAAAATGTAGAGACATTATCACCAATGATAGGCGCATAGAAAAATAATAATCTTTGTCCGAGGAAAACATATTCCTATAAAGAGACGAAATTAGAAATACTTTTGATCTCACCTGCATTGTGCCTCCAGGATCCAATCAATTAATAATATTTCCTACCAGTCATGTTTCGTTTGATTATATGCTGGTTTAAGCTAATGCATTCACAATTTTCAGCTACTGACATGGACATTGATATTATTACCTGTGATAATTATTTTAGAGCCAATATCTGGCGATCAATATTGTCTTTCGATACATGACTGATCAGGTAGATTGTTCCCAGTAAGTTGCCATTTCTTTCTGCGGTAGACCAGTTGCCATTCAAAGTAATAGAACTCGGCCTGTCCTGCTATTTGCCCATAGCTGGGAAGGAGAAGAAGAGGACTCATACCATTCTTAAGGGTATTAGCACGTAAGTGAATGTAATGGATTCGACTGGAATTCGAAATCGACTCTACGATTCCTTAATCCGACACGCTATCCATTACTCCAGCGAGCCTCCCTAGACCCAATATCACAATGTTAATATAGTCGCCAGTGATGTTTGAACGAATCGTCATTAAGGCTATCAAACTTAATAAGTTCTTTATTTTAGAGACTTTATTAATGTTTCATGCTTCATTAATTGTTCATTTCTTTCGTTTCGTTATTTGTTCCCTTTTATTATATTCTTTCATTTTCTTCATTTTGTTTTCTTTCATTTTTACCACATTTTGTTTTCTTTCATTTTCTTCATTTTGTTTTCTTTCATTTTTACCACATTTTGATTTCTTTCATTTTCTTCATTTTGTTTTCTTTCATTTTCTTCATTTTGTTTTCTTTCATTTTTACCACATTTTGTTTTCTTTCATTTTCTTCATTTTGTTTTCTTTCATTTTTATCACATTTTGTTTTCTTTCATTTTCTTCATTTTGTTTTTTTTCATTTTCTCCATTTTGTTTTCTTTCATTTTTACCACATTTTGTTTTCTTTCATTTTCTTCATTTTGTTTTCTTTCATTTTTAACACATTTTGTTTTCTTTCATTTTTTTCATTTTGTTTTCTTACATTTTTACCACATTTTGTTTTCTTTCATTTTCTTCATTTTGTTTTATTTCATTTTCTTCATTTTGTTTTGTTTCATTTTTACCACATTTTGTTTTCTTTCATTTTCTTCATTTTGTTTTATTTCATTTTTACCACATTTTGTTTTCTTTCATTTTCTTCATTTTGTTTTATTTCATTTTTACCACATTTTGTTTCTTTCATTTTTACCACATTTTGTTTTCTTTCATTTTCTTCATTTTGTTTTCTTTCATTTTTACCACATTTTGTTGTCTTTCATTTTCCCCATTTTGTTTTCTTTCATATTTACCACATTTTGTTTTCTTTCATTTTCTTCATTTTGTTTTATTTCATTTTTACCACATTTTGTTTTCTTTCATTTTTACCACATTTTGTTTTCTTTCATTTTTATCACATTTTGTTTTCTTTAATTTTCTTCATTTTGTTTTATTTCATTTTTACCACATTTTGTTTTCTTTCATTTTCTTCATTTTGTTTTATTTCATTTTCTTCATTTTGTTTTATTTCATTTTTACCACATTTGGTTTTCTTTCATTTTCTTCATTTTGTTTTATTTCATTTTTACCACATTTTGTTTTCTTTCATTTTCTTCATTTTGTTTTCTTTCATTTTCTTCATTTTGTTTTGTTTCATTTTTACCACATTTTGTTTTCTTTCATTTTCTTCATTTTGTTTTCTTTCGTTTTTACCAAATTTTGTTTTCTTTCATTTTCTTCATTTTGTTTTCTTTCATTTTCTTCATTTTGTTTTATTTCATTTTTACCACATTTTGTTTTCTTTCATTTTCTTCATTTTTTTTTCTTTCATTTTTACCACATTTTGTTTTCTTTCATTTTTACCACATTTAGTTTTCTTTCATTTTCTTCATTTTGTTTTCTTTCATTTTTACCACATTTTGTTTTCTTTCATTTTCCCCATTTTGTTTTCTTTCATTTTTACCACATTTTGTTTTCTTTCATTTTTACCACATTTTGTTTTCTTTCATTTTCTTCATTTTGTTTTATTTCATTTTTACCACATTTTGTTTTATTTCATTTTCTTCATTTTGTTTTCATTCATATTTACCACATTTTGTTTTCTTTCATTTTTACCACATTTTGTTTTCTTTCATTTTTACCACATTTTGTTTTGTTTCATTTTCTTCATTTTGTTTTATTTCATTTTCACCACATTTTGTTATCTTTCATTTTCTTCATTTTGTTTTCTTTCATTTTTACCACATTTTGTTTCCTTTCATTTTTACCACATTTTGTTTTCTTTCATTTTCTTCATTTTGTTTTATTTCATTTTTACCACATTTTGTTTTCTTTCATTTTTACCACATTTTGTTTTCTTTCATTTTTACCACATTTTGTTTCTTTAATTTTCTTCATTTTGTTTTATTTCATTTTTACCACATTTTGTTTTCTTTCATTTTCTTCATTTTGTTTTATTTCATTTTCTTCATTTTGTTTTATTTCATTTTTACCACATTTGGTTTTCTTTCATTTTCTTCATTTTGTTTTCTTTCGTTTTTACCAAATTTTTTTTTCTTTCATTTTCTTCATTTTGTTTTCTTTCATTTTCTTCATTTTGTTTTATTTCATTTTTACCACATTTTGTTTTCTTTCATTTTCTTCATTTTTTTTTCTTTCATTTTTACCACATTTTGTTTTATTTCATTTTTACCACATTTAGTTTTCTTTCATTTTCTTCATTTTGTTTTCTTTCATTTTTACCACATTTTGTTTTCTTTCATTTTCCCCATTTTGTTTTCTTTCATTTTTACCACATTTTGTTTTCTTTCATTTTTACCACATTTTGTTTTCTTTCATTTTCTTCATTTTGTTTTATTTCATTTTTACCACATTTTGTTTTATTTCATTTTCTTCATTTTGTTTTCATTCATATTTACCACATTTTGTTTTCTTTCATTTTTCCACATTTTGTTTTCTTTCATTTTTACCACATTTTGTTTTCTTTCATTTTCTTCATTTTGTTTTATTTCATTTTCACCACATTTTGTTTTCTTTCATTTTCTTCATTTTGTTTTCTTTCATTTTTACCACATTTTGTTTTCTTTCATTTCTACCACATTTTATTTCTTTCATTTTCTTCATTTTGTTTTATTTCATTTTCTTCATTCGGTTTTATTTCATTTTTACCACATTTTGTTTTCTTTCATTTTTTTCATTTTGTTTTCTTTCATTTTTACCAGATTTTGTTTTCTTTCATTTTCTTCATTTTGTTTTCTTTCATTTTCTTCATTTTGTTTTATTTCATTTTTACCACATTTTGTTTTCTTTCATTTTCTTCATTTTGTTTTATTTCATTTTCACCACATTTTGTTTTCTTTCATTTTTACCACATTTTGTTTTCTTTCATTTTTACCACATTTTGTTTTCTTTCATTTTCTTCATTTTGTTTTATTTCATTTTTACCACATTTTGTTTTATTTCATTTTCTTCATTGTGTTTTCATTCATATTTACCACATTTTGTTTCCTTTCATTTTTACCACATTTTGTTTTCTTTCATTTTCTACATTTTGTTTTATTTCATTTTTACCACATTTTGTTTTCTTTCATTTTTACCACATTTTATTTCTTTCATTTTCTTCATTTTGTTTTATTTCATTTTCTTCATTCGGTTTTATTTCATTTTTACCACATTTTGTTTTCTTTCATTTTTTTCATTTTGTTTCCTTCATTTTTACCAGATTTTGTTTTCTTTCATTTTCTTCATTTTGTTTTCTTTCATTTTCTTCATTTTGTTTTATTTCATTTTTACCACATTTTGTTTTCTTTCATTTTCTTCATTTTGTTTTCTTTCATTTTCTTCATTTTGTTTTATTTCATTTTCACCACATTTTGTTTTCTTTCATTTTCTTCATTTTGTTTTCTTTCATTTTTACCACATTTTGTTTCCTTTCATTTTTACCACATTTTGTTTTCTTTCATTTTTACCACATTTTATTTCTTTCATTTTCTTCATTTTGTTTTATTTCATTTTCTTCATTCGCTTTTATTTCATTTTTACCACATTTTGTTTTCTTTCATTTTTTTCATTTTGTTTTCTTTCATTTTTACCAGATTTTGTTTTCTTTCATTTTCTTCATTTTGTTTTCTTTCATTTTCTTCATTTTGTTTTATTTCATATTTACCACATTTTGTTTTCTTTCATTTTCTTCATTTTGTTTTCTTTCGTTTTTACCACATTTTGTTTTATTTCATTTTTACCACATTTTGTTTTCTTTCATTTTTACCACATTTTGTTTTCTTTCATTTTTACCACATTTTATTTCTTTCATTTTCTTCATTTTGTTTTATTTCATTTTCTTCATTCGGTTTTATTTCATTTTTACCACATTTTGTTTTCTTTCATTTTTTTCATATTGTTTTCTTTCATTTTTACCACATTTTGTTTTCTTTCATTTTCTTCATTTTGTTTTCTTTCATTTTCTTCATTTTGTTTTATTTCATTTTTACCACATTTTGTTTTCTTTCATTTTCTTCATTTTGTTTTCTTTCATTTACTTCGTTTTGTTTTATTTCATTTTTACCACATTTTGTTTTCTTTCATTTTTACCACATTTAGTTTTCTTTCATTTTCTTCATTTTGTTTTCTTTCATTTTTACCACATTTTGTTTTCTTTCATTTTCCCCATTTTGTTTTCTTTCATTTTTACCACATTTTGTTTTCTTTCATTTTTACCACATTTTGTTTTCTTTCATTTTCTTCATTTTGTTTTATTTCATTTTTACCACATTTTGTTTTATTTCATTTTCTTCATTTTGTTTTCATTCATATTTACCACATTTTGTTTTCTTTCATTTTTACCACATTTTGTTTTCTTTCATTTTTACCACATTTTGTTTTGTTTCATTTTCTTCATTTTGTTTTATTTCATTTTCACCACATTTTGTTATCTTTCATTTTCTTCATTTTGTTTTCTTTCATTTTTACCACATTTTGTTTCCTTTCATTTTTACCACATTTTCTTTTCTTTCATTTTCTTCATTTTGTTTTATTTCATTTTTACCACATTTTGTTTTCTTTCATTTTTACCACATTTTGTTTTCTTTCATTTTTACCACATTTTGTTTCTTTAATTTTCTTCATTTTGTTTTATTTCATTTTTACCACATTTTGTTTTCTTTCATTTTCTTCATTTTGTTTTATTTCATTTTCTTCATTTTGTTTTATTTCATTTTTACCACATTTGGTTTTCTTTCATTTTCTTCATTTTGTTTTCTTTCGTTTTTACCAAATTTTTTTTTCTTTCATTTTCTTCATTTTGTTTTCTTTCATTTTCTTCATTTTGTTTTATTTCATTTTTACCACATTTTGTTTTCTTTCATTTTCTTCATTTTTTTTTCTTTCATTTTTACCACATTTTGTTTTATTTCATTTTTACCACATTTAGTTTTCTTTCATTTTCTTCATTTTGTTTTCTTTCATTTTTACCACATTTTGTTTTCTTTCATTTTCCCCATTTTGTTTTCTTTCATTTTTACCACATTTTGTTTTCTTTCATTTTTACCACATTTTGTTTTCTTTCATTTTCTTCATTTTGTTTTATTTCATTTTTACCACATTTTGTTTTATTTCATTTTCTTCATTTTGTTTTCATTCATATTTACCACATTTTGTTTTCTTTCATTTTTCCACATTTTGTTTTCTTTCATTTTTACCACATTTTGTTTTCTTTCATTTTCTTCATTTTGTTTTATTTCATTTTCACCACATTTTGTTTTCTTTCATTTTCTTCATTTTGTTTTCTTTCATTTTTACCACATTTTGTTTTCTTTCATTTCTACCACATTTTATTTCTTTCATTTTCTTCATTTTGTTTTATTTCATTTTCTTCATTCGGTTTTATTTCATTTTTACCACATTTTGTTTTCTTTCATTTTTTTCATTTTGTTTTCTTTCATTTTTACCAGATTTTGTTTTCTTTCATTTTCTTCATTTTGTTTTCTTTCATTTTCTTCATTTTGTTTTATTTCATTTTTACCACATTTTGTTTTCTTTCATTTTCTTCATTTTGTTTTATTTCATTTTCACCACATTTTGTTTTCTTTCATTTTTACCACATTTTGTTTTCTTTCATTTTTACCACATTTTGTTTTCTTTCATTTTCTTCATTTTGTTTTATTTCATTTTTACCACATTTTGTTTTATTTCATTTTCTTCATTGTGTTTTCATTCATATTTACCACATTTTGTTTCCTTTCATTTTTACCACATTTTGTTTTCTTTCATTTTCTACATTTTGTTTTATTTCATTTTTACCACATTTTGTTTTCTTTCATTTTTACCACATTTTATTTCTTTCATTTTCTTCATTTTGTTTTATTTCATTTTCTTCATTCGGTTTTATTTCATTTTTACCACATTTTGTTTTCTTTCATTTTTTTCATTTTGTTTCCTTCATTTTTACCAGATTTTGTTTTCTTTCATTTTCTTCATTTTGTTTTCTTTCATTTTCTTCATTTTGTTTTATTTCATTTTTACCACATTTTGTTTTCTTTCATTTTCTTCATTTTGTTTTCTTTCATTTTCTTCATTTTGTTTTATTTCATTTTCACCACATTTTGTTTTCTTTCATTTTCTTCATTTTGTTTTCTTTCATTTTTACCACATTTTGTTTCCTTTCATTTTTACCACATTTTGTTTTCTTTCATTTTTACCACATTTTATTTCTTTCATTTTCTTCATTTTGTTTTATTTCATTTTCTTCATTCGCTTTTATTTCATTTTTACCACATTTTGTTTTCTTTCATTTTTTTCATTTTGTTTTCTTTCATTTTTACCAGATTTTGTTTTCTTTCATTTTCTTCATTTTGTTTTCTTTCATTTTCTTCATTTTGTTTTATTTCATATTTACCACATTTTGTTTTCTTTCATTTTCTTCATTTTGTTTTCTTTCGTTTTTACCACATTTTGTTTTATTTCATTTTTACCACATTTTGTTTTCTTTCATTTTTACCACATTTTGTTTTCTTTCATTTTTACCACATTTTATTTCTTTCATTTTCTTCATTTTGTTTTATTTCATTTTCTTCATTCGGTTTTATTTCATTTTTACCACATTTTGTTTTCTTTCATTTTTTTCATATTGTTTTCTTTCATTTTTACCACATTTTGTTTTCTTTCATTTTCTTCATTTTGTTTTCTTTCATTTTCTTCATTTTGTTTTATTTCATTTTTACCACATTTTGTTTTCTTTCATTTTCTTCATTTTGTTTTCTTTCATTTACTTCGTTTTGTTTTATTTCATTTTTACCACATTTTGTTTTCTTTCATTTTTACCACATTTAGTTTTCTTTCATTTTCTTCATTTTGTTTTCTTTCATTTTTACCACATTTTGTTTTCTTTCATTTTCCCCATTTTGTTTTCTTTCATTTTTACCACATTTTGTTTTATTTCATTTTCTTCATTTTGTTTTCATTCATATTTACCACATTTTGTTTTCTTTCATTTTTCCACATTTTGTTTTCTTTCATTTTTACCACATTTTGTTTTCTTTCATTTTCTTCATTTTGTTTTATTTCATTTTCACCACATTTTGTTTTCTTTCATTTTCTTCATTTTGTTTTCTTTCATTTTTACCACATTTTGTTTTCTTTCATTTCTACCACATTTTATTTCTTTCATTTTCTTCATTTTGTTTTATTTCATTTTCTTCATTCGGTTTTATTTCATTTTTACCACATTTTGTTTTCTTTCATTTTTTTCATTTTGTTTTCTTTCATTTTTACCAGATTTTGTTTTCTTTCATTTTCTTCATTTTGTTTTCTTTCATTTTCTTCATTTTGTTTTATTTCATTTTTACCACATTTTGTTTTCTTTCATTTTCTTCATTTTGTTTTATTTCATTTTCACCACATTTTGTTTTCTTTCATTTTTACCACATTTTGTTTTCTTTCATTTTTACCACATTTTGTTTTCTTTCATTTTCTTCATTTTGTTTTATTTCATTTTTACCACATTTTGTTTTATTTCATTTTCTTCATTGTGTTTTCATTCATATTTACCACATTTTGTTTCCTTTCATTTTTACCACATTTTGTTTTCTTTCATTTTCTACATTTTGTTTTATTTCATTTTTACCACATTTTGTTTTCTTTCATTTTTACCACATTTTATTTCTTTCATTTTCTTCATTTTGTTTTATTTCATTTTCTTCATTCGGTTTTATTTCATTTTTACCACATTTTGTTTTCTTTCATTTTTTTCATTTTGTTTCCTTCATTTTTACCAGATTTTGTTTTCTTTCATTTTCTTCATTTTGTTTTCTTTCATTTTCTTCATTTTGTTTTATTTCATTTTTACCACATTTTGTTTTCTTTCATTTTCTTCATTTTGTTTTCTTTCATTTTCTTCATTTTGTTTTATTTCATTTTCACCACATTTTGTTTTCTTTCATTTTCTTCATTTTGTTTTCTTTCATTTTTACCACATTTTGTTTCCTTTCATTTTTACCACATTTTGTTTTCTTTCATTTTTACCACATTTTATTTCTTTCATTTTCTTCATTTTGTTTTATTTCATTTTCTTCATTCGCTTTTATTTCATTTTTACCACATTTTGTTTTCTTTCATTTTTTTCATTTTGTTTTCTTTCATTTTTACCAGATTTTGTTTTCTTTCATTTTCTTCATTTTGTTTTCTTTCATTTTCTTCATTTTGTTTTATTTCATATTTACCACATTTTGTTTTCTTTCATTTTCTTCATTTTGTTTTCTTTCGTTTTTACCACATTTTGTTTTATTTCATTTTTACCACATTTTGTATTCTTTCATTTTTACCACATTTTGTTTTCTTTCATTTTTACCACATTTTATTTCTTTCATTTCCTTCATTTTGTTTTATTTCATTTTCTTCATTCGGTTTTATTTCATTTTTACCACATTTTGTTTTCTTTCATTTTTTTCATATTGTTTTCTTTCATTTTTACCACATTTTGTTTTCTTTCATTTTCTTCATTTTGTTTTCTTTCATTTTCTTCATTTTGTTTTATTTCATTTTTACCACATTTTGTTTTCTTTCATTTTCTTCATTTTGTTTTCTTTCATTTACTTCGTTTTGTTTTATTTCATTTTTACCACATTTTGTTTTCTTTCATTTTTACCACATTTAGTTTTCTTTCATTTTCTTCATTTTGTTTTCTTTCATTTTTACCACATTTTGTTTTCTTTCATTTTCCCCATTTTGTTTTCTTTCATTTTTACCACATTTTGTTTTCTTTCATTTTTACCACATTTTGTTTTCTTTCATTTTCTTCATTTTGTTTTATTTCATTTTTACCACATTTTGTTTTATTTCATTTTCTTCATTTTGTTTTCATTCATATTTACCACATTTTGTTTTCTTTCATTTTTACCACATTTTGTTTTCTTTCATTTTTACCACATTTTGTTTTGTTTCATTTTCTTCATTTTGTTTTATTTCATTTTCACCACATTTTGTTATCTTTCATTTTCTTCATTTTGTTTTCTTTCATTTTTACCACATTTTGTTTCCTTTCATTTTTACCACATTTTGTTTTCTTTCATTTTCTTCATTTTGTTTTATTTCATTTTTACCACATTTTGTTTTCTTTCATTTTTACCACATTTTGTTTTCTTTCATTTTTACCACATTTTGTTTCTTTAATTTTCTTCATTTTGTTTTATTTCATTTTTACCACATTTTGTTTTCTTTCATTTTCTTCATTTTGTTTTATTTCATTTTCTTCATTTTGTTTTATTTCATTTTTACCACATTTGGTTTTCTTTCATTTTCTTCATTTTGTTTTCTTTCGTTTTTACCAAATTTTTTTTTCTTTCATTTTCTTCATTTTGTTTTCTTTCATTTTCTTCATTTTGTTTTATTTCATTTTTACCACATTTTGTTTTCTTTCATTTTCTTCATTTTTTTTTCTTTCATTTTTACCACATTTTGTTTTATTTCATTTTTACCACATTTAGTTTTCTTTCATTTTCTTCATTTTGTTTTCTTTCATTTTTACCACATTTTGTTTTCTTTCATTTTCCCCATTTTGTTTTCTTTCATTTTTACCACATTTTGTTTTCTTTCATTTTTACCACATTTTGTTTTCTTTCATTTTCTTCATTTTGTTTTATTTCATTTTTACCACATTTTGTTTTATTTCATTTTCTTCATTTTGTTTTCATTCATATTTACCACATTTTGTTTTCTTTCATTTTTCCACATTTTGTTTTCTTTCATTTTTACCACATTTTGTTTTCTTTCATTTTCTTCATTTTGTTTTATTTCATTTTCACCACATTTTGTTTTCTTTCATTTTCTTCATTTTGTTTTCTTTCATTTTTACCACATTTTGTTTTCTTTCATTTCTACCACATTTTATTTCTTTCATTTTCTTCATTTTGTTTTATTTCATTTTCTTCATTCGGTTTTATTTCATTTTTACCACATTTTGTTTTCTTTCATTTTTTTCATTTTGTTTTCTTTCATTTTTACCAGATTTTGTTTTCTTTCATTTTCTTCATTTTGTTTTCTTTCATTTTCTTCATTTTGTTTTATTTCATTTTTACCACATTTTGTTTTCTTTCATTTTCTTCATTTTGTTTTATTTCATTTTCACTACATTTTGTTTTCTTTCATTTTTACCACATTTTGTTTTCTTTCATTTTTACCACATTTTGTTTTCTTTCATTTTTACCACATTTTGTTTTCTTTCATTTTCTTCATTTTGTTTTATTTCATTTTTACCACATTTTGTTTTATTTCATTTTCTTCATTGTGTTTTCATTCATATTTACCACATTTTGTTTCCTTTCATTTTTACCACATTTTGTTTTCTTTCATTTTCTACATTTTGTTTTATTTCATTTTTACCACATTTTGTTTTCTTTCATTTTTACCACATTTTATTTCTTTCATTTTCTTCATTTTGTTTTATTTCATTTTCTTCATTCGGTTTTATTTCATTTTTACCACATTTTGTTTTCTTTCATTTTTTTCATTTTGTTTCCTTCATTTTTACCAGATTTTGTTTTCTTTCATTTTCTTCATTTTGTTTTCTTTCATTTTCTTCATTTTGTTTTATTTCATTTTTACCACATTTTGTTTTCTTTCATTTTCTTCATTTTGTTTTCTTTCATTTTCTTCATTTTGTTTTATTTCATTTTCACCACATTTTGTTTTCTTTCATTTTCTTCATTTTGTTTTCTTTCATTTTTACCACATTTTGTTTCCTTTCATTTTTACCACATTTTGTTTTCTTTCATTTTTACCACATTTTATTTCTTTCATTTTCTTCATTTTGTTTTATTTCATTTTCTTCATTCGCTTTTATTTCATTTTTACCACATTTTGTTTTCTTTCATTTTTTTCATTTTGTTTTCTTTCATTTTTACCAGATTTTGTTTTCTTTCATTTTCTTCATTTTGTTTTCTTTCATTTTCTTCATTTTGTTTTATTTCATATTTACCACATTTTGTTTTCTTTCATTTTCTTCATTTTGTTTTCTTTCGTTTTTACCACATTTTGTTTTATTTCATTTTTACCACATTTTGTTTTCTTTCATTTTTACCACATTTTGTTTTCTTTCATTTTTACCACATTTTATTTCTTTCATTTTCTTCATTTTGTTTTATTTCATTTTCTTCATTCGGTTTTATTTCATTTTTACCACATTTTGATTTCTTTCATTTTTTTCATATTGTTTTCTTTCATTTTTACCACATTTTGTTTTCTTTCATTTTCTTCATTTTGTTTTCTTTCATTTTCTTCATTTTGTTTTATTTCATTTTTACCACATTTTGTTTTCTTTCATTTTCTTCATTTTGTTTTCTTTCATTTACTTCGTTTTGTTTACTTTCATTTTCTTCATTTTGTTTTATTTCATATTTACAACATTTTGTTTTCTTTCATTTTCTTCATTTTGTTTTCTTTCGTTTTTACCACATTTTGTTTTCTTTCATTTTTACCACATTTTGTTTTCTTTCATTTTCTTCATTTTGTTTCCTTTCATTTTCTTCATTTTGTTTTATTTCATTTTTACCACATTTTGTTTTCTTTCATTTTCTTCATTTTGTTTTCTTTCATTTTTACCACATTTTGTTTTATTTCATTTTCTTCATTTTGTTTTCTTTCATTTTCTTCATTTTGTTTTATTTCATTTTTACCACATTTTGTTTTCTTTCATTTGCTTCATTTTGTTTTCTTTCATTTTTACCACATTTGGTTTTCTTTCATTTTCTTCATTTTGTTTTCTTTCATTTTCTTCATTTTGTTTTATTTCATTTTTACCACATTTTGTTTCTTTCATTTTTACCACATTTTGTTTTCTTTCATTTTCCTCATTTTGTTTTCTTTCATTTTTACCACATTTTGTTTTCTTTCATTTTCTTCATTTTGTTTTCTTTCATTTTTACCAAATTTTGTTTAATTTCATTTTTACCACATTTTGTTTTCTTTCATTTTCTTCATTTTGTTTTCTTTCATTTTTACCACATTTTGTTTTCTTTCATTTTTACAACATTTTGTTTTCTTTCATTTTCTTCATTTTGTTTTATTTCATGTTCTTCATTTTGTTTTATTTCATTTTTACCACATTTTGTTTTCTTTCATTTTCTTCATTTTGTTTTCTTTCATTTTTACCACATTTTGTTTTCTTTCATTTTTACCACATTTTGATTTCTTTCATTTTCTTCATTTTGGTTTATTTCATTTTCTTCATTTTGTTTATTTCATTTTTACCACATTTTGTTTACTTTCATTTTCTTCATTTTGTTTTCTTTCATTTTTACCACATTTTGTTTTGTTTCATTTTCTTCATTTTGTTTTCTTTCATTTTCTTCATTTTGTTTTATTTGATTTTTATTACATTTTGTTTTATTTCATTTTTACCACATTTTGATTTCTTTCATTTTTACCACATTTTGTTTTCTTTCATTTTCTTCATTTTGTTTTCTTTTATTTTTACCACATTTTGTTTTCTTTCATTTCCTTCATTTTGTTTTCTTTCATTTTCTTCCTTTTGTTTTATTTCATTTTTACCACATTTTGTTTTCTTTCATTTTCTTCATTTTGTTTTCTTTCATTTACTTCGTTTTGTTTACTTTCATTTTCTTCATTTTGTTTTATTTCATATTTACCACATTTTGTTTTCTTTCATTTTCTTCATTTTGTTTTCTTTCGTTTTTACCACATTTTGTTTTCTTTCATTTTTACCACATTTTGTTTTCTTTCATTTTCTTCATTTTGTTTTCTTTCATGTTCTTCATTTTGTTTTATTTCATTTTTACCACATTTTGTTTTCTTTCATTTTCTTCATTTTGTTTTCTTTCATTTTTACCACATTTTGTTTTCTTTCATTTTTACCACATTTTGATTTCTTTCATTTTCTTCATTTTGGTTTATTTCATTTTCTTCATTTTGTTTATTTCATTTTTACCACATTTTGTTTACTTTCATTTTCTTCATTTTGTTTTCTTTCATTTTTACCACATTTTGTTTTGTTTCATTTTCTTCATTTTGTTTTCTTTCATTTTCTTCATTTTGTTTTATTTGATTTTTATTACATTTTGTTTTATTTCATTTTTACCACATTTTGATTTCTTTCATTTTTACCACATTTTGTTTTCTTTCATTTTCTTCATTTTGTTTTCTTTTATTTTTACCACATTTTGTTTTCTTTCATTTCCTTCATTTTGTTTTCTTTCATTTTCTTCCTTTTGTTTTATTTCATTTTTACCACATTTTGTTTTCTTTCATTTTCTTCATTTTGTTTTCTTTCATTTACTTCGTTTTGATTACTTTCATTTTCTTCATTTTGTTTTATTTCATATTTACCACATTTTGTTTTCTTTCATTTTCTTCATTTTGTTTTCTTTCGTTTTTACCACATTTTGTTTTCTTTCATTTTTACCACATTTTGTTTTCTTTCATTTTCTTCATTTTGTTTTCTTTCATTTTTACCACATTTTGTTTTATTTCATTTTCTTCATTTTGTTTTCTTTCATTTTCTTCATTTTGTTTTTTTTCATTTTTACCACATTTTGTTTTCTTTCATTTGCTTCATTTTGTTTTCTTTCATTTTTACCACATTTGGTTTTCTTTCATTTTCTTCATTTTGTTTTCTTTCATTTTCTTCATTTTGTTTTATTTCATTTTTACCAGATTTTGTTTCTTTCATTTTTACCACATTTTGTTTTCTTTCATTTTCCTCATTTTGTTTTATTTCATTTTTACCACATTTTGTTTTCTTTCATTTTCTTCATTTTGTTTTCTTTCATTTTTACCAAATTTTGTTTAATTTCATTTTTACCACATTTTGTTTTCTTTCATTTTCTTCATTTTGTTTTCTTTCATTTTTACCACATTTTGTTTTATTTCATTTTTAGCACATTTTGTTTTCTTTCATATTCTTCATTTTGTTTTCTTTCATTTTTACCACATTTTGTTTTCTTTCATTTTTACAACATTTTGTTTTCTTTCATTTTCTTCATTTTGTTTTATTTCATTTTTACCACATTTTGTTTTCTTTCATTTTCTTCATTTTGTTTTCTTTCATTTTTACCACATTTTGTTTTCTTTCATTTTCTTCATTTTGTTTTCTTTCATTTTCTTCATTTTGTTTTATTTCATTTTTACCACATTTTGTTTTCTTTCATTTTCTTCATTTTGTTTTCTTTCATTTTTACCACATTTTGTTTTCTTTCATTTTTACCACATTTTGTTTTATTTCATTTTCTTCATTTTGTTTTATTTCATTTTCTTCATTTTGTTTTATTTCATTTTTACCACATTTTGTTTTCTTTCATTTTCTTCATTTTGTTTTCTTTCATTTTTACCACATTTTGTTTTCTTTCATTTTTACCACATTTTGTTTTCTTTCATTTTCTTCATTTTGTTTTCTTTCATTTTCTTCATTTTGTTTTATTTCATTTTTACCACATTTTGTTTTCTTTCATTTTTACCACATTTTGTTTTCTTTCGTTTTTACCACATTTTGTTTTCTTTCATTTTCTTCATTTTGTTTTATTTCATTTTTACCACATTTTGTTTTCTTTCATTTTTACCACATTTTGTTTTATTTCATTTTCTTCCTTTTGTTTTATTTCATTTTCTTCATTTTGTTTTATTTCATTTTTACCACATTTTGTTTTCTTTCATTTTCTTCATTTTGTTTTCTTTCATTTTTACCACATTTTGTTTTCTTTCATTTTTACCACATTTTGTTTTGTTTCATTTTCTTCATTTTGTTTTCTTTCATTTTCTTCATTTTGTTTTATTTGATTTTTATTACATTTTGTTTTATTTCTTTTTTACCACATTTTGATTTCTTTCATTTTTACCACATTTTGTTTTCTTTCATTTTCTTCATGTTGTTTTCTTTTATTTTTACCACATTTTGTGATCTTTCATTTCCTTCATTTTGTTTTCTTTCATTTTCTTCCTTTTGTTTTATTTCATTTTTACCACATTTTGTTTTCTTTCATTTTCTTCATTTTGTTTTCTTTCATTTACTTCGTTTTGTTTACTTTCATTTTCTTCATTTTGTTTTATTTCATATTTACCACATTTTGTTTTCTTTCATTTTCTTCATTTTGTTTTCTTTCGTTTTTACCACATTTTGTTTTCTTTCATTTTTACCACATTTTGTTTTCTTTCATTTTCTTCATTTTGTTTTCTTTCATTTTCTTCCTTTTGTTTTATTTCATTTTTACCACATTTTGTTTTCTTTCATTTTCTTCATTTTGTTTTCTTTCATTTTTACCACATTTTGTTTTATTTCATTTTCTTCATTTTGTTTTCTTTCATTTTCTTCATTTTGTTTTATTTCATTTTTACCACATTTTGTTTTCTTTCATTTGCTTCATTTTGTTTTCTTTCATTTTTACCACATTTTGTTTTCTTTCATTTTCTTCATTTTGTTTTATTTCATTTACTTCGTTTTGATTACTTTCATTTTCTTCATTTTGTTTTATTTCATATTTACCACATTTTGTTTTCTTTCATTTTCTTCATTTTGTTTTCTTTCGTTTTTACCACATTTTGTTTTCTTTCATTTTTACCACATTTTGTTTTCTTTCATTTTCTTCATTTTGTTTTCTTTCATTTTTACCACATTTTGTTTTATTTCATTTTCTTCATTTTGTTTTCTTTCATTTTCTTCATTTTGTTTTTTTTCATTTTTACCACATTTTGTTTTCTTTCATTGGCTTCATTTTGTTTTCTTTCATTTTTACCACATTTGGTTTTCTTTCATTTTCTTCATTTTGTTTTCTTTCATTTTCTTCATTTTGTTTTATTTCATTTTTACCAGATTTTGTTTCTTTCATTTTTACCACATTTTGTTTTCTTTCATTTTCCTCATTTTGTTTTATTTCATTTTTACCACATTTTGTTTTCTTTCATTTTCTTCATTTTGTTTTCTTTCATTTTTACCAAATTTTGTTTAATTTCATTTTTACCACATTTTGTTTTCTTTCATTTTCTTCATTTTGTTTTCTTTCATTTTTACCACATTTTGTTTTATTTCATTTTTAGCACATTTTGTTTTCTTTCATATTCTTCATTTTGTTTTCTTTCATTTTTACCACATTTTGTTTTCTTTCATTTTTACAACATTTTGTTTTCTTTCATTTTCTTCATTTTGTTTTATTTCATTTTTACCACATTTTGTTTTCTTTCATTTTCTTCATTTTGTTTTCTTTCATTTTTACCACATTTTGTTTTCTTTCATTTTCTTCATTTTGTTTTCTTTCATTTTCTTCATTTTGTTTTATTTCATTTTTACCACATTTTGTTTTCTTTCATTTTTACCACATTTTGTTTTCTTTCGTTTTTACCACATTTTGTTTTCTTTCATTTTCTTCATTTTGTTTTATTTCATTTTTACCACATTTTGTTTTCTTTCATTTTTACCACATTTTGTTTTATTTCATTTTCTTCATTTTGTTTTATTTCATTTTCTTCATTTTGTTTTATTTCATTTTTACCACATTTTGTTTTCTTTCATTTTCTTCATTTTGTTTTCTTTCATTTTTACCACATTTTGTTTTCTTTCATTTTTACCACATTTTGTTTTCTTTCATTTTCTTCATTTTGTTTTCTTTCATTTTCTTCATTTTGTTTTATTTCATTTTTACCACATTTTGTTTTCTTTCATTTTTACCACATTTTGTTTTCTTTCGTTTTTACCACATTTTGTTTTCTTTCATTTTCTTCATTTTGTTTTATTTCATTTTTACCACATTTTGTTTTCTTTCATTTTTACCACATTTTGTTTTATTTCATTTTCTTCCTTTTGTTTTATTTCATTTTCTTCATTTTGTTTTATTTCATTTTTACCACATTTTGTTTTCTTTCATTTTCTTCATTTTGTTTTCTTTCATTTTTACCACATTTTGTTTTCTTTCATTTTTACCACATTTTGTTTTGTTTCATTTTCTTCATTTTGTTTTCTTTCATTTTCTTCATTTTGTTTTATTTGATTTTTATTACATTTTGTTTTATTTCTTTTTTACCACATTTTGATTTCTTTCATTTTTACCACATTTTGTTTTCTTTCATTTTCTTCATGTTGTTTTCTTTTATTTTTACCACATTTTGTGATCTTTCATTTCCTTCATTTTGTTTTCTTTCATTTTCTTCCTTTTGTTTTATTTCATTTTTACCACATTTTGTTTTCTTTCATTTTCTTCATTTTGTTTTCTTTCATTTACTTCGTTTTGTTTACTTTCATTTTCTTCATTTTGTTTTATTTCATATTTACCACATTTTGTTTTCTTTCATTTTCTTCATTTTGTTTTCTTTCGTTTTTACCACATTTTGTTTTCTTTCATTTTTACCACATTTTGTTTTCTTTCATTTTCTTCATTTTGTTTTCTTTCATTTTCTTCCTTTTGTTTTATTTCATTTTTACCACATTTTGTTTTCTTTCATTTTCTTCATTTTGTTTTCTTTCATTTTTACCACATTTTGTTTTATTTCATTTTCTTCATTTTGTTTTCTTTCATTTTCTTCATTTTGTTTTATTTCATTTTTACCACATTTTGTTTTCTTTCATTTGCTTCATTTTGTTTTCTTTCATTTTTACCACATTTTGTTTTCTTTCATTTTCTTCATTTTGTTTTATTTCATTTTTACCACATTTTGTTTTCTTTCATTTTTACCACATTTTGTTTTCTTTCATTTTCCTCATTTTCTTTTATTTCATTTTTACCACATTTTGTTTTCTTTCATTTTCTTCATTTTGTTTTCTTTCATTTTTACCAAATTTTGTTTAATTTCATTTTTACCACATTTTGTTTTCTTTCATTTTCTTCATTTTGTTTTCTTTCATTTTTACCACATTTTGTTTTATTTCATTTTTACCACATTTTGTTTTCTTTCATTTTCTTCATTTTGTTTTCTTTCATTTTTACCACATTTTGTTTTCTTTCATTTTTACAAAATTTTGTTTTCTTTCATTTTCTTCATTTTGTTTTATTTCATGTTCTTCATTTTGTTTTATTTCATTTTTACCACATTTTGTTTTCTTTCATTTTCATCATTTTCTTTTCTTTCATTTTTACCACATTTTGTTTTCTTTCATTTTCTTCATTTTGTTTTCTTTCATTTTCTTCATTTTGTTTTATTTCATTTTTACCACATTTTGTTTTCTTTCATTTTTACCACATTTTGTTTTCTTTCGTTTTTACCACATTTTGTTTTCTTTCATTTTCTTCATTTTGTTTTATTTCATTTTTACCACATTTTGTTTTCTTTCATTTTTACCACATTTTGTTTTATTTCATTTTCTTCCTTTTGTTTTATTTCATTTTCTTCATTTTGTTTTATTTCATTTTTACCACATTTTGTTTTCTTTCATTTTCTTCATTTTGTTTTCTTTCATTTTTACCACATTTTGTTTTCTTTCATTTTTACCACATTTTGTTTTGTTTCATTTTCTTCATTTTGTTTTCTTTCATTTTCTTCATTTTGTTTTATTTGATTTTTATTACATTTTGTTTTATTTCTTTTTTACCACATTTTGATTTCTTTCATTTTTACCACATTTTGTTTTCTTTCATTTTCTTCATGTTGTTTTCTTTTATTTTTACCACATTTTGTGATCTTTCATTTCCTTCATTTTGTTTTCTTTCATTTTCTTCCTTTTGTTTTATTTCATTTTTACCACATTTTGTTTTCTTTCATTTTCTTCATTTTGTTTTCTTTCATTTACTTCGTTTTGTTTACTTTCATTTTCTTCATTTTGTTTTATTTCATATTTACCACATTTTGTTTTCTTTCATTTTCTTCATTTTGTTTTCTTTCGTTTTTACCACATTTTGTTTTCTTTCATTTTTACCACATTTTGTTTTCTTTCATTTTCTTCATTTTGTTTTCTTTCATTTTCTTCCTTTTGTTTTATTTCATTTTTACCACATTTTGTTTTCTTTCATTTTCTTCATTTTGTTTTCTTTCATTTTTACCACATTTTGTTTTATTTCATTTTCTTCATTTTGTTTTCTTTCATTTTCTTCATTTTGTTTTATTTCATTTTTACCACATTTTGTTTTCTTTCATTTGCTTCATTTTGTTTTCTTTCATTTTTACCACATTTTGTTTTCTTTCATTTTCTTCATTTTGTTTTATTTCATTTTTACCACATTTTGTTTTCTTTCATTTTTACCACATTTTGTTTTCTTTCATTTTCCTCATTTTCTTTTATTTCATTTTTACCACATTTTGTTTTCTTTCATTTTCTTCATTTTGTTTTCTTTCATTTTTACCAAATTTTGTTTAATTTCATTTTTACCACATTTTGTTTTCTTTCATTTTCTTCATTTTGTTTTCTTTCATTTTTACCACATTTTGTTTTATTTCATTTTTACCACATTTTGTTTTCTTTCATTTTCTTCATTTTGTTTTCTTTCATTTTTACCACATTTTGTTTTCTTTCATTTTTACAAAATTTTGTTTTCTTTCATTTTCTTCATTTTGTTTTATTTCATGTTCTTCATTTTGTTTTATTTCATTTTTACCACATTTTGTTTTCTTTCATTTTCATCATTTTCTTTTCTTTCATTTTTACCACATTTTGTTTTCTTTCATTTTCTTCATTTTGTTTTCTTTCATTTTCTTCATTTTGTTTTATTTCATTTTTACCACATTTTGTTTTCTTTCATTTTTACCACATTTTGTTTTCTTTCGTTTTTACCACATTTTGTTTTCTTTCATTTTCTTCATTTTGTTTTATTTCATTTTTACCACATTTTGTTTTCTTTCATTTTTACCACATTTTGTTTTATTTCATTTTCTTCCTTTTGTTTTATTTCATTTTCTTCATTTTGTTTTATTTCATTTTTACCACATTTTGTTTTCTTTCATTTTCTTCATTTTGTTTTCTTTCATTTTTACCACATTTTGTTTTCTTTCATTTTTACCACATTTTGTTTTGTTTCATTTTCTTCATTTTGTTTTCTTTCATTTTCTTCATTTTGTTTTATTTGATTTTTATTACATTTTGTTTTATTTCTTTTTTACCACATTTTGATTTCTTTCATTTTTACCACATTTTGTTTTCTTTCATTTTCTTCATGTTGTTTTCTTTTATTTTTACCACATTTTGTGATCTTTCATTTCCTTCATTTTGTTTTCTTTCATTTTCTTCCTTTTGTTTTATTTCATTTTTACCACATTTTGTTTTCTTTCATTTTCTTCATTTTGTTTTCTTTCATTTACTTCGTTTTGTTTACTTTCATTTTCTTCATTTTGTTTTATTTCATATTTACCACATTTTGTTTTCTTTCATTTTCTTCATTTTGTTTTCTTTCGTTTTTACCACATTTTGTTTTCTTTCATTTTTACCACATTTTGTTTTCTTTCATTTTCTTCATTTTGTTTTCTTTCATTTTCTTCCTTTTGTTTTATTTCATTTTTACCACATTTTGTTTTCTTTCATTTTCTTCATTTTGTTTTCTTTCATTTTTACCACATTTTGTTTTATTTCATTTTCTTCATTTTGTTTTCTTTCATTTTCTTCATTTTGTTTTATTTCATTTTTACCACATTTTGTTTTCTTTCATTTGCTTCATTTTGTTTTCTTTCATTTTTACCACATTTTGTTTTCTTTCATTTTCTTCATTTTGTTTTATTTCATTTTTACCACATTTTGTTTTCTTTCATTTTTACCACATTTTGTTTTCTTTCATTTTCCTCATTTTCTTTTATTTCATTTTTACCACATTTTGTTTTCTTTCATTTTCTTCATTTTGTTTTCTTTCATTTTTACCAAATTTTGTTTAATTTCATTTTTACCACATTTTGTTTTCTTTCATTTTCTTCATTTTGTTTTCTTTCATTTTTACCACATTTTGTTTTATTTCATTTTTACCACATTTTGTTTTCTTTCATTTTCTTCATTTTGTTTTCTTTCATTTTTACCACATTTTGTTTTCTTTCATTTTTACAACATTTTGTTTTCTTTCATTTTCTTCATTTTGTTTTATTTCATGTTCTTCATTTTGTTTTATTTCATTTTTACCACATTTTGTTTTCTTTCATTTTCTTCATTTTGTTTTCTTTCATTTTCTTCATTTTGTTTTATTTCATTTTTACCACATTTTGTTTTCTTTCATTTTTACCACATTTTGTTTTCTTTCGTTTTTACCACATTTTGTTTTCTTTCATTTTTTTCATTTTGTTTTATTTCATTTTTACCACATTTTGTTTTCTTTCATTTTTACCACATTTTGTTTTATTTCATTTTCTTCCTTTTGTTTTATTTCATTTTCTTCATTTTGTTTTATTTCATTTTTACCACATTTTGTTTTCTTTCATTTTCTTCATTTTGTTTTCTTTCATTTTTACCACATTTTGTTTTCTTTCATTTTTACCACATTTTGTTTTGTTTCATTTTCTTCATTTTGTTTTCTTTCATTTTCTTCATTTTGTTTTATTTGATTTTTATTACATTTTGTTTTATTTCTTTTTTACCACATTTTGATTTCTTTCATTTTTACCACATTTTGTTTTCTTTCATTTTCTTCATGTTGTTTTCTTTTATTTTTACCACATTTTGTGATCTTTCATTTCCTTCATTTTGTTTTCTTTCATTTTCTTCCTTTTGTTTTATTTCATTTTTACCACATTTTGTTTTCTTTCATTTTCTTCATTTTGTTTTCTTTCATTTACTTCGTTTTGTTTACTTTCATTTTCTTCATTTTGTTTTATTTCATATTTACCACATTTTGTTTTCTTTCATTTTCTTCATTTTGTTTTCTTTCGTTTTTACCACATTTTGTTTTCTTTCATTTTTACCACATTTTGTTTTCTTTCATTTTCTTCATTTTGTTTTCTTTCATTTTCTTCCTTTTGTTTTATTTCATTTTTACCACATTTTGTTTTCTTTCATTTTCTTCATTTTGTTTTCTTTCATTTTTACCACATTTTGTTTTATTTCATTTTCTTCATTTTGTTTTCTTTCATTTTCTTCATTTTGTTTTATTTCATTTTTACCACATTTTGTTTTCTTTCATTTGCTTCATTTTGTTTTCTTTCATTTTTACCACATTTTGTTTTCTTTCATTTTCTTCATTTTGTTTTATTTCATTTTTACCACATTTTGTTTTCTTTCATTTTTACCACATTTTGTTTTCTTTCATTTTCCTCATTTTGTTTTATTTCATTTTTACCACATTTTGTTTTCTTTCATTTTCTTCATTTTGTTTTCTTTCATTTTTACCAAATTTTGTTTAATTTCATTTTTACCACATTTTGTTTTCTTTCATTTTCTTCATTTTGTTTTCTTTCATTTTTACCACATTTTGTTTTATTTCATTTTTACCACATTTTGTTTTCTTTCATTTTCTTCATTTTGTTTTCTTTCATTTTTACCACATTTTGTTTTCTTTCATTTTTACAACATTTTGTTTTCTTTCATTTTCTTCATTTTGTTTTATTTCATGTTCTTCATTTTGTTTTATTTCATTTTTACCACATTTTGTTTTCTTTCATTTTCTTCATTTTGTTTTCTTTCATTTTTACCACATTTTGTTTTCTTTCATTTTCTTCATTTTGTTTTCTTTCATTTTCTTCATTTTGTTTTATTTCATTTTTACCACATTTTGTTTTCTTTCATTTTTACCACATTTTGTTTTCTTTCGTTTTTACCACATTTTGTTTTCTTTCATTTTCTTCATTTTGTTTTATTTCATTTTTACCACATTTTGTTTTCTTTCATTTTTACCACATTTTGTTTTATTTCATTTTCTTCATTTTGTTTTATTTCATTTTCTTCATTTTGTTTTATTTCATTTTTACCACATTTTGTTTTCTTTCATTTTCTTCATTTTGTTTTCTTTCATTTTTACCACATTTTGTTTTCTTTCATTTTTACCACATTTTGTTTTCTTTCATTTTCTTCATTTTGGTTTATTTCATTTTCTTCATTTTGTTTATTTCATTTTTACCACATTTTGTTTACTTTCATTATCTTCATTTTGTTTTCTTTCATTTTTACCACATTTTGATTTGTTTCATTTTCTTCATTTTGTTTTCTTTCATTTTCTTCATTTTGTTTTCTTTTATTTTTACCACATTTTGTGATATTTCATTTCCTTCATTTTGTTTTCTTTCATTTTCTTCCTTTTGTTTTATTTCATTTTTACCACATTTTGTTTTCTTTCATTTTCTTCATTTTGTTTTCTTTCATTTACTTCGTTTTGTTTACTTTCATTTTCTTCATTTTGTTTTATTTCATTTTTACCACATTTTGTTTTCTTTCATTTTCCTCATTTTGTTTTATTTCATTTTTACCACATTTTGTTTTCTTTCATTTTCTTCATTTTGTTTTCTTTCATTTTTACCAAATTTTGTTTAATTTCATTTTTACCACATTTTGTTTTCTTTCATTTTCTTCATTTTGTTTTCTTTCATTTTTACCACATTTTGTTTTATTTCATTTTTACCACATTTTGTTTTCTTTCATTTTCTTCATTTTGTTTTCTTTCATTTTTACCACATTTTGTTTTCTTTCATTTTTACAACATTTTGTTTTCTTTCATTTTCTTCATTTTGTTTTATTTCATGTTCTTCATTTTGTTTTATTTCATTTTTACCACATTTTGTTTTCTTTCATTTTCTTCATTTTGTTTTCTTTCATTTTTACCACATTTTGTTTTCTTTCATTTTCTTCATTTTGTTTTCTTTCATTTTCTTCATTTTGTTTTATTTCATTTTTACCACATTTTGTTTTCTTTCATTTTTACCACATTTTGTTTTCTTTCGTTTTTACCACATTTTGTTTTCTTTCATTTTCTTCATTTTGTTTTATTTCATTTTTACCACATTTTGTTTTCTTTCATTTTTACCACATTTTGTTTTATTTCATTTTCTTCATTTTGTTTTATTTCATTTTCTTCATTTTGTTTTATTTCATTTTTACCACATTTTGTTTTCTTTCATTTTCTTCATTTTGTTTTCTTTCATTTTTACCACATTTTGTTTTCTTTCATTTTTACCACATTTTGTTTTCTTTCATTTTCTTCATTTTGGTTTATTTCATTTTCTTCATTTTGTTTATTTCATTTTTACCACATTTTGTTTACTTTCATTATCTTCATTTTGTTTTCTTTCATTTTTACCACATTTTGATTTGTTTCATTTTCTTCATTTTGTTTTCTTTCATTTTCTTCATTTTGTTTTCTTTTATTTTTACCACATTTTGTGATATTTCATTTCCTTCATTTTGTTTTCTTTCATTTTCTTCCTTTTGTTTTATTTCATTTTTACCACATTTTGTTTTCTTTCATTTTCTTCATTTTGTTTTCTTTCATTTACTTCGTTTTGTTTACTTTCATTTTCTTCATTTTGTTTTATTTCATATTTACCACATTTTGTTTTCTTTCATTTTCTTCATTTTGTTTTCTTTCGTTTTTACCACATTTTGTTTTCTTTCATTTTTACCACATTTTGTTTTCTTTCATTTTCTTCATTTTGTTTTCTTTCATTTTCTTCCTTTTGTTTTATTTCATTTTTACCACATTTTGTTTTCTTTCATTTTCTTCATTTTGCTTTCTTTCATTTTTACCACATTTTGTTTTCTTTCATTTTCTTCATTTTGTTTTCTTTCATTTTCTTCATTTTGTTTTATTTCATTTTTACCACATTTTGTTTTCTTTCATTTGCTTCATTTTGTTTTCTTTCATTTTTACCACATTTGGTTTTCTTTCATTTTCTTCATTTTGTTTTCTTTCATTTTCTTCATTTTGTTTTATTTCATTTTTACCACATTTTGTTTCTTTCATTTTTACCACATTTTGTTTTCTTTCATTTTCCTCATTTTGTTTTCTTTAATTTTTACCAAATTTTGTTTAATTTCATTTTTACCACATTTTGTTTTCTTTCATTTTCTTCATTTTGTTTTCTTTCATTTTTACCACATTTTGTTTTATTTCATTTTTACCACATTTTGTTTTCTTTCATTTTCTTCATTTTGTTTTCTTTCATTTTTACCACATTTTGTTTTCTTTCATTTTTACAACATTTTGTTTTCTTTCATTTTCTTCATTTTGTTTTATTTCATGTTCTTCATTTTGTTTTATTTCATTTTTACCACATTTTGTTTTCTTTCATTTTCTTCATTTTGTTTTCTTTCATTTTTACCACATTTTGTTTTCTTTCATTTTCTTCATTTTGTTTTCTTTCATTTTCTTCATTTTGTTTTATTTCATTTTTACCACATTTTGTTTTCTTTCATTTTTACCACATTTTGTTTTCTTTCGTTTTTACCACATTTTGTTTTCTTTCATTTTCTTCATTTTGTTTTATTTCATTTTTACCACATTTTGTTTTCTTTCATTTTTACCACATTTTGTTTTATTTCATTTTCTTCATTTTGTTTTATTTCATTTTCTTCATTTTGTTTTATTTCATTTTTACCACATTTTGTTTTCTTTAATTTTCTTCATTTTATTTTCTTTCATTTTTACCACATTTTGTTTTCTTTCATTTTTACCACATTTTGTTTTGTTTCATTTTCTTCATTTTGTTTTCTTTCATTTTCTTCATTTTGTTTTATTTGATTTTTATTACATTTTGTTTTATTTCTTTTTTACCACATTTTGATTTCTTTCATTTTTACCACATTTTTTTTCTTTCATTTTCTTCATTTTGTTTTCTTTTATTTTTACCACATTTTGTGATATTTCATTTCCTTCATTTTGTTTTCTTTCATTTTCTTCCTTTTGTTTTATTTCATTTTTACCACATTTTGTTTTCTTTCATTTTCTTCATTTTGTTTTCTTTCATTTTTACCACATTTGGTTTTCTTTCATTTTCTTCATTTTGTTTTCTTTCATTTTCTTCATTTTGTTTTATTTCATTTTTACCACATTTTGTTTCTTTCATTTTTACCACATTTTGTTTTCTTTCATTTTCCTCATTTTGTTTTATTTCATTTTTACCACATTTTGTTTTCTTTCATTTTCTTCATTTTGTTTTCTTTCATTTTTACCAAATTTTGTTTAATTTCATTTTTACCACATTTTGTTTTCTTTCATTTTCTTCATTTTGTTTTCTTTCATTTTTACCACATTTTGTTTTATTTCATTTTTACCACATTTTGTTTTCTTTCATTTTCTTCATTTTGTTTTCTTTCATTTTTACCACATTTTGTTTTCTTTCATTTTTACAACATTTTGTTTTCTTTCATTTTCTTCATTTTGTTTTATTTCATGTTCTTCATTTTGTTTTATTTCATTTTTACCACATTTTGTTTTCTTTCATTTTTACCACATTTTGTTTTCTTTCGTTTTTACCACATTTTGTTTTCTTTCATTTTCTTCATTTTGTTTTATTTCATTTCCTTCATTTTGTTTTATTTCATTTTTACCACATTTTGTTTTCTTTCATTTTCTTCATTTTGTTTTCTTTCATTTTTACCACATTTTGTTTTCTTTCATTTTTACCACATTTTGTTTTCTCTCATTTTCTTCATTTTGGTTTATTTCATTTTCTTCATTTTGTTTATTTCATTTTTACCACATTTTGTTTACTTTCATTTTCTTCATTTTGTTTTCTTTCATTTTTACCACATTTTGTTTTGTTTCATTTTCTTCATTTTGTTTTCTTTCATTTTCTTCATTTTGTTTTATTTGATTTTTATTACATTTTGTTTTATTTCATTTTTACCACATTTTGATTTCTTTCATTTTTACCACATTTTGTTTTCTTTCATTTTCTTCATTTTGTTTTCTTTTATTTTTACCACATTTTGTGATATTTCATTTCCTTCATTTTGTTTTCTTTCATTTTCTTCCTTTTGTTTTATTTCATTTTTACCACATTTTGTTTTCTTTCATTTTCTTCATTTTGTTTTCTTTCATTCACTTCGTTTTGTTTACTTTCATTTTCTTCATTTTGTTTTATTTCATATTTACCACATTTTGTTTTCTTTCATTTTCTTCATTTTGTTTTCTTTCGTTTTTACCACATTTTGTTTTCTTTCATTTTTACCACATTTTGTTTTCTTTCCTTTTCTTCATTTTGTTTTCTTTCATTTTCTTCCTTTTGTTTTATTTCATTTTTACCACATTTTGTTTTCTTTCATTTTCTTCATTTTGTTTTCTTTCATTTTTACCACATTTTGTTTTATTTCATTTTCTTCATTTTGTTTTATTTCATTTTCTTCATTTTGTTTTATTTCATTTTTACCACATTTTGTTTTCTTTAATTTTCTTCATTTTATTTTCTTTCATTTTTACCACATTTTGTTTTCTTTCATTTTTACCACATTTTGTTTTGTTTCATTTTCTTCATTTTGTTTTCTTTCATTTTCTTCATTTTGTTTTATTTGATTTTTATTACATTTTGTTTTATTTCTTTTTTACCACATTTTGATTTCTTTCATTTTTACCACATTTTTTTTCTTTCATTTTCTTCATTTTGTTTTCTTTTATTTTTACCACATTTTGTGATATTTCATTTCCTTCATTTTGTTTTCTTTCATTTTCTTCCTTTTGTTTTATTTCATTTTTACCACATTTTGTTTTCTTTCATTTTCTTCATTTTGTTTTCTTTCATTTTTACCACATTTGGTTTTCTTTCATTTTCTTCATTTTGTTTTCTTTCATTTTCTTCATTTTGTTTTATTTCATTTTTACCACATTTTGTTTCTTTCATTTTTACCACATTTTGTTTTCTTTCATTTTCCTCATTTTGTTTTATTTCATTTTTACCACATTTTGTTTTCTTTCATTTTCTTCATTTTGTTTTCTTTCATTTTTACCAAATTTTGTTTAATTTCATTTTTACCACATTTTGTTTTCTTTCATTTTCTTCATTTTGTTTTCTTTCATTTTTACCACATTTTGTTTTATTTCATTTTTACCACATTTTGTTTTCTTTCATTTTCTTCATTTTGTTTTCTTTCATTTTTACCACATTTTGTTTTCTTTCATTTTTACAACATTTTGTTTTCTTTCATTTTCTTCATTTTGTTTTATTTCATGTTCTTCATTTTGTTTTATTTCATTTTTACCACATTTTGTTTTCTTTCATTTTCTTCATTTTGTTTTCTTTCATTTTTACCACATTTTGTTTTCTTTCATTTTCTTCATTTTGTTTTCTTTCATTTTCTTCATTTTGTTTTATTTCATTTTTACCACATTTTGTTTTCTTTCATTTTTACCACATTTTGTTTTCTTTCGTTTTTACCACATTTTGTTTTCTTTCATTTTCTTCATTTTGTTTTATTTCATTTCCTTCATTTTGTTTTATTTCATTTTTACCACATTTTGTTTTCTTTCATTTTCTTCATTTTGTTTTCTTTCATTTTTACCACATTTTGTTTTCTTTCATTTTTACCACATTTTGTTTTCTCTCATTTTCTTCATTTTGGTTTATTTCATTTTCTTCATTTTGTTTATTTCATTTTTACCACATTTTGTTTACTTTCATTTTCTTCATTTTGTTTTCTTTCATTTTTACCACATTTTGTTTTGTTTCATTTTCTTCATTTTGTTTTCTTTCATTTTCTTCATTTTGTTTTATTTGATTTTTATTACATTTTGTTTTATTTCATTTTTACCACATTTTGATTTCTTTCATTTTTACCACATTTTGTTTTCTTTCATTTTCTTCATTTTGTTTTCTTTTATTTTTACCACATTTTGTGATATTTCATTTCCTTCATTTTGTTTTCTTTCATTTTCTTCCTTTTGTTTTATTTCATTTTTACCACATTTTGTTTTCTTTCATTTTCTTCATTTTGTTTTCTTTCATTCACTTCGTTTTGTTTACTTTCATTTTCTTCATTTTGTTTTATTTCATATTTACCACATTTTGTTTTCTTTCATTTTCTTCATTTTGTTTTCTTTCGTTTTTACCACATTTTGTTTTCTTTCATTTTTACCACATTTTGTTTTCTTTCCTTTTCTTCATTTTGTTTTCTTTCATTTTCTTCCTTTTGTTTTATTTCATTTTTACCACATTTTGTTTTCTTTCATTTTCTTCATTTTGTTTTCTTTCATTTTTACCACATTTTGTTTTATTTCATTTTCTTCATTTTGTTTTATTTCATTTTCTTCATTTTGTTTTATTTCATTTTTACCACATTTTGTTTTCTTTAATTTTCTTCATTTTATTTTCTTTCATTTTTACCACATTTTGTTTTCTTTCATTTTTACCACATTTTGTTTTGTTTCATTTTCTTCATTTTGTTTTCTTTCATTTTCTTCATTTTGTTTTATTTGATTTTTATTACATTTTGTTTTATTTCTTTTTTACCACATTTTGATTTCTTTCATTTTTACCACATTTTTTTTCTTTCATTTTCTTCATTTTGTTTTCTTTTATTTTTACCACATTTTGTGATATTTCATTTCCTTCATTTTGTTTTCTTTCATTTTCTTCCTTTTGTTTTATTTCATTTTTACCACATTTTGTTTTCTTTCATTTTCTTCATTTTGTTTTCTTTCATTTTTACCACATTTGGTTTTCTTTCATTTTCTTCATTTTGTTTTCTTTCATTTTCTTCATTTTGTTTTATTTCATTTTTACCACATTTTGTTTCTTTCATTTTTACCACATTTTGTTTTCTTTCATTTTCCTCATTTTGTTTTATTTCATTTTTACCACATTTTGTTTTCTTTCATTTTCTTCATTTTGTTTTCTTTCATTTTTACCAAATTTTGTTTAATTTCATTTTTACCACATTTTGTTTTCTTTCATTTTCTTCATTTTGTTTTCTTTCATTTTTACCACATTTTGTTTTATTTCATTTTTACCACATTTTGTTTTCTTTCATTTTCTTCATTTTGTTTTCTTTCATTTTTACCACATTTTGTTTTCTTTCATTTTTACAACATTTTGTTTTCTTTCATTTTCTTCATTTTGTTTTATTTCATGTTCTTCATTTTGTTTTATTTCATTTTTACCACATTTTGTTTTCTTTCATTTTCTTCATTTTGTTTTCTTTCATTTTTACCACATTTTGTTTTCTTTCATTTTCTTCATTTTGTTTTCTTTCATTTTCTTCATTTTGTTTTATTTCATTTTTACCACATTTTGTTTTCTTTCATTTTTACCACATTTTGTTTTCTTTCGTTTTTACCACATTTTGTTTTCTTTCATTTTCTTCATTTTGTTTTATTTCATTTCCTTCATTTTGTTTTATTTCATTTTTACCACATTTTGTTTTCTTTCATTTTCTTCATTTTGTTTTCTTTCATTTTTACCACATTTTGTTTTCTTTCATTTTTACCACATTTTGTTTTCTCTCATTTTCTTCATTTTGGTTTATTTCATTTTCTTCATTTTGTTTATTTCATTTTTACCACATTTTGTTTACTTTCATTTTCTTCATTTTGTTTTCTTTCATTTTTACCACATTTTGTTTTGTTTCATTTTCTTCATTTTGTTTTCTTTCATTTTCTTCATTTTGTTTTATTTGATTTTTATTACATTTTGTTTTATTTCATTTTTACCACATTTTGATTTCTTTCATTTTTACCACATTTTGTTTTCTTTCATTTTCTTCATTTTGTTTTCTTTTATTTTTACCACATTTTGTGATATTTCATTTCCTTCATTTTGTTTTCTTTCATTTTCTTCCTTTTGTTTTATTTCATTTTTACCACATTTTGTTTTCTTTCATTTTCTTCATTTTGTTTTCTTTCATTCACTTCGTTTTGTTTACTTTCATTTTTACCACATTTTGTTTTCTTTCATTTGCTTCATTTTGTTTTCTTTCATTTTTACCACATTTGGTTTTCTTTCATTTTCTTCATTTTGTTTTCTTTCATTTTCTTCATTTTGTTTTATTTCATTTTTACCACATTTTGTTTCTTTCATTTTTACCACATTTTGTTTTCTTTCATTTTCCTCATTTTGTTTTATTTCATTTTTACCACATTTTGTTTTCTTTCATTTTCTTCATTTTGTTTTCTTTCATTTTTACCAAATTTTGTTTAATTTCATTTTTACCACATTTTGTTTTCTTTCATTTTCTTCATTTTGTTTTCTTTCATTTTTACCAAATTTTGTTTAATTTCATTTTTACCACATTTTGTTTTCTTTCATTTTCTTCATTTTGTTTTCTTTCATTTTTACCACATTTTGTTTTATTTCATTTTTACCACATTTTGTTTTCTTTAATTTTCTTCATTTTGTTTTCTTTCATTTTTACCACATTTTGTTTTCTTTCATTTTTACAACATTTTGTTTTCTTTCATTTCCTTCATTTTGTTTTATTTCATGTTCTTCATTTTGTTTTATTTCATTTTTACCACATTTTGTTTTCTTTCATTTTCTTCATTTTGTTTTCTTTCATTTTTACCACATTTTGTTTTCTTTCATTTTCTTCATTTTGTTTTCTTTCATTTTCTTCATTTTGTTTTATTTCATTTTTACCACATTTTGTTTTCTTTCATTTTTACCACATTTTGTTTTCTTTCGTTTTTACCACATTTTGTTTTCTTTCATTTTCTTCATTTTGTTTTATTTCATTTTTACCACATTTTGTTTTCTTTCATTTTTACCACATTTTGTTTTATTTCATTTTCTTCATTTTGTTTTATTTCATTTTCTTCCTTTTGTTTTATTTCATTTTTACCACATTTTGTTTTCTTTCATTTTCTTCATTTTGTTTTCTTTCATTTTTACCACATTTTGTTTTATTTCATTTTCTTCATTTTGTTTTCATTCATTTTCTTCATTTTGTTTTATTTCATTTTTACCACATTTTGTTTTCTTTCATTTGCTTCATTTTGTTTTCTTTCATTTTTACCACATTTGGTTTTCTTTCATTTTCTTCATTTTGTTTTCTTTCATTTTCTTCATTTTGTTTTATTTCATTTTTACCACATTTTGTTTCTTTCATTTTTACCACATTTTGTTTTCTTTCATTTTCCTCATTTTGTTTTATTTCATTTTTAACACATTTTGTTTTCTTTCATTTTCTTCATTTTGTTTTCTTTCATTTTTACCAAATTTTGTTTAATTTCATTTTTACCACATTTTGTTTTCTTTCATTTTCTTCATTTTGTTTTCTTTCATTTTTACCAAATTTTGTTTAATTTCATTTTTACCACATTTTGTTTTCTTTCATTTTCTTCATTTTGTTTTCTTTCATTTTTACCACATTTTGTTTTATTTCATTTTTACCACATTTTGTTTTATTTCATTTTTACCACATTTTGTTTTCTTTCATTTTTACCACATTTTGTTTTCTTTCATTTTTACAACATTTTGTTTTCTTTCATTTTCTTCATTTTGTTTTATTTCATGTTCTTCATTTTGTTTTATTTCATTTTTACCACATTTTGTTTTCTTTCATTTTCTTCATTTTGTTTTCTTTCATTTTTACCACATTTTGTTTTCTTTCATTTTCTTCATTTTGTTTTCTTTCATTTTCTTCATTTTGTTTTATTTCATTTTTACCACATTTTGTTTTCTTTCATTTTTACCACATTTTGTTTTCTTTCGTTTTTACCACATTTTGTTTTCTTTCATTTTCTTCATTTTGTTTTATTTCATTTTTACCACATTTTGTTTTCTTTCATTTTTACCACATTTTGTTTTATTTCATTTTCTTCATTTTGTTTTATTTCATTTTTACCACATTTTGTTTTCTTTCATTTTCTTCATTTTGTTTTCTTTCATTTTTACCACATTTTGTTTTCTTTCATTTTTACCACATTTTGTTTTCTTTCATTTTCTTCATTTTGTTTTCTTTTATTTTTACCACATTTTGTGATCTTTCATTTCCTTCATTTTGTTTTCTTTCATTTTCTTCCTTTTGTTTTATTTCATTTTTACCACATTTTGTTTTCTTTCATTTTCTTCATTTTGTTTTCTTTCATTTACTTCGTTTTGTTTACTTTCATTTTCTTCATTTTGTTTTATTTCATATTTACCACATTTTGTTTTCTTTCATTTTCTTCATTTTGTTTTCTTTCGTTTTTACCACATTTTGTTTTCTTTCATTTTTACCACATTTTGTTTTCTTTCATTTTCTTCATTTTGTTTTCTTTCATTTTCTTCCTTTTGTTTTATTTCATTTTTACCACATTTTGTTTTCTTTCATTTTCTTCATTTTGTTTTCTTTCATTTTTACCACATTTTGTTTTATTTCATTTTCTTCATTTTTTTTTTCTTTCATTTTCTTCATTTTGTTTTATTTCATTTTTACCACATTTTGTTTTCTTTCATTTGCTTCATTTTGTTTTCTTTCATTTTTACCACATTTGGTTTTCTTTCATTTTCTTCATTTTGTTTTCTTTCATTTTCTTCATTTTGTTTTATTTCATTTTTACCACATTTTGTTTCTTTCATTTTTACCACATTTTGTTTTCTTTCATTTTCCTCATTTTGTTTTATTTCATTTTTACCACATTTTTTTTCTTTCATTTTCTTCATTTTGTTTTCTTTCATTTTTACCAAATTTTGTTTAATTTCATTTTTACCACATTTTGTTTTCTTTCATTTTCTTCATTTTGTTTTCTTTCATTTTTACCACATTTTGTTTTATTTCATTTTTACCACATTTTGTTTTCTTTCATTTTTACCACATTTTGTTTTATTTCATTTTTACCACATTTTGTTTTCTTTCATTTTTACAACATTTTGTTTTCTTTCATTTTCTTCATTTTGTTTTCTTTCATTTTCTTCATTTTGTTTTCTTTCATTTTTACCACATTTTGTTTTCTTTCATTTTCTTCATTTTGTTTTCTTTCATTTTCTTCATTTTGTTTTATTTCATTTTTACCACATTTTGTTTTCTTTCATTTTTACCACATTTTGTTTTCTTTCGTTTTTACCACATTTTGCTTTCTTTCATTTTCTTCATTTTGTTTTATTTAATTTTTACCACATTTTGTTTTCTTTCATTTTTACCACATTTTGTTTTCTTTCATTTTCTTCATTTTGTTTTATTTCATTTTCTTCATTTTGTTTTATTTCATTTTTACCACATTTTGTTTTCTTTCATTTTCTTCATTTTGTTTTCTTTCATTTTTACCACATTTTGTTTTCTTTCATTTTTACCACATTTTGCATCTTTCATTTTCTTCATTTTGTTTTCTTTCATTTTCTTCATTTTGTTTTATTTCATTTTTACCACATTTTGTTTTCTTTCATTTTCTTCATTTTGTTTTCTTTCATTTTTACCACATTTTGTTTTATTTCATTTTCTTCATTTTGGTTTCTTTCATTTTCTTCATTTTGTTTTATTTCATTTTTACCACATTTTGTTTTCTTTCATTTGCTTCATTTTGTTTTCTTTCATTTTTACCACATTTGTTTTTCTTTCATTTTCTTCATTTTGTTTTCTTTCATTTTCTTCATTTTGTTTTATTTCATTTTTACCACATTTTGTTTTCTTTCATTTTTACCACATTTTGTTTTCTTTCATTTTCCTCATTTTGTTTTATTTCATTTTTACCACATTTTGTTTTCTTTCATTTTCTTTCATTTTGTTTTCTTTCATTTTTACCAAATTTTGTTTTATTTCATTTTTACCACATTTTGTTTTCTTTCATTTTCTTCATTTTGTTTTCTTTCATTTTTACCACATTTTGTTTTCTTTCATTTTTACCACATTTTGTTTTCTTTCATTTTCTTCATTTTGTTTTCTTTCATTTTTACCACATTTTGTTTTCTTTCATTTTTACAACATTTTGTTTTCTTTCATTTTCTTCATTTTGTTTTATTTCATGTTCTTCATTTTGTTTTATTTCATTTTTACCACATTTTGTTTTCTTTCATTTTCTTCATTTTGTTTTCTTTCATTTTTACCACATTTTGGTTTCTTTCATTTTCTTCATTTTGTTTTCTTTCATTTTTTTCATTTTGTTTTATTTCATTTTTACCACATTTTGTTTTCTTTCATTTTTACCACATTTTGTTTTCTTTCGTTTTTACCACATTTTGTTTTCTTTCATTTTCTTCATTTTGTTTTCTTTCATTTTTACCATATTTTGTTTTCTTTCATTTTCTTCATTTTGTTTTCTTTCATTTTCCTCATTTTGTTTTATTTCATTTTTAACACATTTTGTTTTCTTTCATTTTCTTCATTTTGTTTTCTTTCATTTTTACCACATTTTGTTTTATTTCATTTTTACCACATTTTGTTTTCTTTCATTTTCTTCATTTTGTTTTATTTCATTTTTACCACATTTTGTTTTCTTTCATTTTCTTTATTTTGTTTTCTTTCATTTTTACCGCATTTTGTTTTCTTTCATTTTTACCACATTTTGTTTTCTTTCATTTTCTTCATTTTGTTTTCGTTCATTTTTACCACATTTTGTTTTCTTTCATTTTCTTCATTTTGTTTTCTTTCATTTTTACCGCATTTTGTTTTCTTTCATTTTTACCACATTTTGTTTTCTTTCATTTTCTTCATTTTGTTTTCTTTCATTTTCTTCATTTTGTTTTATTTCATTTTTACCACATTTTGTTTTCTTTCATTTTTACCACATTTTGTTTTCTTTCGTTTTTACCACATTTTGTTTTCTTTCATTTTCTTCATTTTGTTTTCTTTCATTTTCTTCATTTTGTTTTATTTCATTTTTACCACATTTTGTTTTCTTTCATTTTTACCACATTTTGTTTTCTTTCATTTTCTTCATTTTGTTTTATTTCATTTTCTTCATTTTGTTTTATTTCATTTTTCACCACATTTTGTTTTCTTTCATTTTCTTCATTTTGTTTTCTTTCATTTTTACCACATTTTGTTTTCTTTCATTTTCTTCATTTTGTTTTCTTTCATTTTCTTCATTTTGTTTTCTTTCATTTCATCATTTTGTTTTATTTCATTTTTACCACATTTTGTTTTCTTTCATTTTCTTCATTTTGTTTTCTTTCATTTTTACCACATTTTGTTTTCTTTCATTTTTACCACATTTTGTTTTCTTTCATTTTCTTCATTTTGTTTTCTTTCATTTTTACCACATTTTGTTTTATTTCATTTTCTTCATTTTGTTTTCTTTCATTTTCTTCATTTTGTTTTATTTCATTTTTACCTCATTTTGTTTTCTTTCATTTTGTTCATTTTGTTTTCTTTCATTTTTACCACATTTGGTTTTCTTTTATTTTCTTCATTTTGTTTTCTTTCATTTTCTTCATTTTGTTTTCTTTCATTTTTACCACATTTTGTTTTCTTTCATTTTTACAACATTTTGTTTTCTTTCATTTTCTTCATTTTGTTTTCTTTCATTTTCCTCATTTTGTTTTTTTTAATTTTTACCACATTTTGTTTTCTTTCATTTTCTTCATTTTGTTTTCTTTCATTTTTAACACATTTTGTTTTCTTTCGTTTTTACCACATTTTTTTTTCTTTCATTTTCTTCATTTTGTTTTATTTCATTTTTACCACATTTTGTTTTCTTTCATTTTTACCACATTTTGTTTTCTTTCGTTTTTACCACATTTTGTTTTCTTTCATTTACTTCATTTTGTTTTCTTTCATTTTTACAACATTTTGTTTTCTTTCATTTTCTTCATTTTGTTTTCTTTCATTTTCTTCATTTTGTTTTATTTCATTTTTACCACATTTTGTTTTCTTTCATTTTTACCACATTTTGTTTTCTTTCATTTTCTTCATTTTTTTTTCTTTCATTTTCTTCATTTTGTTTTATTTCATTTTTACCACATTTTGTTTTCTTTCATTTTTACCACATTTTGTTTTCTTTCGTTTTTACCACATTTTGTTTTCTTTCATTTACTTCATTTTGTTTTCTTTCATTTTCTTCATTTTGTTTTATTTCATTTTTACCACATTTTGTTTTCTTTCATTTTTACCACATTTTGTTTTCTTTCATTTTCTTCATTTTGTTTTCTTTCATTTTTACCGCATTTTGTTTTCTTTCATTTTTACCACATTTTGTTTTCTTTCATTTTCTTCATTTTGTTTTCTTTCATTTTCTTCATTTTGTTTTATTTCATTTTTACCACATTTTGTTTTCTTTCATTTTTACCACATTTTGTTTTCTTTCATTTTTACCACATTTTGTTTTCTTTCATTTTCTTCATTTTGTTTTCTTTCATTTTCTTCATTTTGTTTTATTTCATTTTTACCACATTTTGTTTTCTTTCATTTTTACCACATTTTGTTTTCTTTCATTTTCTTCATTTTGTTTTATTTCATTTTCTTCATTTTGTTTTATTTCATTTTTCACCACATTTTGTTTTCTTTCATTTTCTTCATTTTGTTTTCTTTCATTTTTACCACATTTTGTTTTATTTGATTTTTACTACATTTTGTTTTATTTCATTTTCTTCATTTTGTTTTCTTTCATTTTTACCACATTTTGTTTTCTTTCATTTTTACCACATTTTGTTTTCTTTCATTTTCTTCATTTTGTTTTATTTCATTTTCTTCATTTTGTTTTATTTCATTTTTACCACATTTTGTTTTCTTTCATTTTCTTCATTTTGTTTTCTTTCATTTTTACCACATTTTGTTTTCTTTCATTTTCTTCATTTTGTTTTATTTCATTTCATCATTTTGTTTTATTTCATTTTTACCACATTTTGTTTTCTTTCATTTTCTTCATTTTGTTTTCTTTCATTTTTACCACTTTTTATTTTCTTTGTTTTTTACCACATTTTGTTTTCTTTCATTTTCTTCATTTTGTTTTCTTTCATTTTTACCACATTTTGTTTTATTTCATTTTCTTCATTTTGTTTTCTTTCATTTTCTTCATTTTGTTTTATTTCATTTTTACCTCATTTTGTTTTCTTTCATTTTGTTCATTTAGTTTTCTTTCATTTTTACCACATTTGGTTTTCTTTTATTTTCTTCATTTTGTTTTCTTTCATTTTCTTCATTTTGTTTTCTTTCATTTTTACCACATTTTGTTTTCTTTCATTTTTACCACATTTTGCTTTCTTTCATTTTCTTCATTTTGTTTTATTTCATTTTCTTCATTTTGTTTTATTTGATTTTTACTACATTTTGTTTTATTTCATTTTCTTCATTTTGTTTTCTTTCATTTTTACCACATTTTGTTTTCTTTCATTTTTACCACATTTTGTTTTCTTTCATTTTCTTCATTTTGTTTTCTTTCATTTTCTTCATTTTGTTTTCTTTCATTTTTACCACATTTTGTTTTATTTCATTTTCTTCATTTTGTTTTCTTTCATTTTCTTCATTTTGTTTTATTTCATTTTTACCACATTTTGTTTTCTTTCATTTTGTTCATTTTGTTTTCTTTCATTTTTACCACATTTTGTTTTCTTTCATTTTCTTCATTTTGTTTTCTTTCATTTTCCTCATTTTGTTTTCTTTCATTTTTACCACATTTTGTTTTATTTCATTTTCTTCATTTTGTTTTCTTTCATTTTCTTCATTTTGTTTTATTTCATTTTTACCACATTTTGTTTTCTTTCATTTTGTTCATTTTGTTTTCTTTCATTTTTACCACATTTTGTTTTCTTTCATTTTTACCACATTTTGTTTTCTTTCATTTTCTTCATTTTGTTTTATTTCATTTTTACCACATTTTGTTTTCTTTCATTTTTACCACATTTTGTTTTCTTTCATTTTCTTCATTTTGTTTTATTTCATTTCATCATTTTGTTTTATTTCATTTTTACCACATTTTTTTTTCTTTCATTTTCTTCATTTTGTTTTCTTTCATTTTTACCACATTTTGTTTTCTTTCATTTTTACCACATTTTGTTTTCTTTCATTTTCTTCATTTTGTTTTCTTTCATTTTTACCACATTTTGTTTTATTTCATTTTCTTCATTTTGTTTTCTTTCATTTTCTTCATTTTGTTTTATTTCATTTTTACCTCATTTTGTTTTCTTTCATTTTGTTCATTTTGTTTTCTTTCATTTTTAACACATTTGGTTTTCTTTTATTTTCTTCATTTTGTTTTCTTTCATTTTCTTCATTTTGTTTTCTTTCATTTTTACCACATTTTGTTTTCTTTCATTTTTACAACATTTTGTTTTCTTTCATTTTCTTCATTTTGTTTTCTTTCATTTTCCTCATTTTGTTTTTTTTAATTTTTACCACATTTTGTTTTCTTTCATTTTCTTCATTTTGTTTTCTTTCATTTTTAACACATTTTGTTTTCTTTCGTTTTTACCACATTTTGTTTTCTTTCATTTTCTTCATTTTTTTTTCTTTCATTTTTTACCACATTTTGTTTTTTTTCTTTTTCTACATTTTGTTTTCTTTCATTTTTACCACATTTTGTTTTCTTTCATTTTCTTCATTTTGTTTTCTTTCATTTTTACAACATTTTGTTTTCTTTCATTTTCTTCATTTTGTTTTATTTCATTTTCTTCATTTTGTTTTATTTCATTTTTACCACATTTTGTTTTCTTTCATTTTCTTCATTTTGTTTTCTTTCATTTTTACCACATTTTGTTTTCTTTCATTTTCTTCATTTTTTTTTCTTTCATTTTCTTCATTTTGTTTTATTTCATTTTTACCACATTTTGTTTTCTTTCATTTTTACCACATTTTGTTTTCTTTCGTTTTTACCACATTTTGTTTTCTTTCATTTACTTCATTTTGTTTTCTTTCATTTTCTTCATTTTGTTTTATTTCATTTTTACCACATTTTGTTTTCTTTCATTTTTACCACATTTTGTTTTCTTTCATTTTCTTCATTTTGTTTTCTTTCATTTTTACCACATTTTGTTTTCTTTCATTTTTACCACATTTTGTTTTCTTTCATTTTCTTCATTTTTTTTTCTTTCATTTTCTTCATTTTGTTTTATTTCATTTTTACCACATTTTGTTTTCTTTCATTTTTACCACATTTTGTTTTCTTTCGTTTTTACCACATTTTGTTTTATTTCATTTTTACCACATTTTGTTTTCTTTCATTTTTACCACATTTTGTTTTCTTTCATTTTCTTCATTTTGTTTTATTTCATTTTCTTCATTTTGTTTTATTTCATTTTTACCACATTTTGTTTTCTTTCATTTTCTTCATTTTGTTTTCTTTCATTTTTACCACATTTTGTTTTCTTTCATTTTCTTCATTTTGTTTTCTTTCATTTTCTTCATTTTGTTTTCTTTCATTTCATCATTTTGTTTTATTTCATTTTTACCACATTTTGTTTTCTTTCATTTTCTTCATTTTGTTTTCTTTCATTTTTACCACATTTTGTTTTCTTTCATTTTTACCACATTTTGTTTTCTTTCATTTTCTTCATTTTGTTTTCTTTCATTTTTACCACATTTTGTTTTATTTCATTTTCTTCATTTTGTTTTCTTTCATTTTCTTCATTTTGTTTTATTTCATTTTTACCACATTTTGTTTTCTTTCATTTTCTTCATTTTGTTTTCTTTCATTTTTACCACATTTGGTTTTCTTTTATTTTCTTCATTTTGTTTTCTTTCATTTTCTTCATTTTGTTTTCTTTCATTTTTACCACATTTTGTTTTCTTTCATTTTTACAACATTTTGTTTTCTTTCATTTTCTTCATTTTGTTTTCTTTCATTTTCCTCATTTTGTTTTTTTTAATTTTTACCACATTTTGTTTTCTTTCATTTTCTTCATTTTGTTTTCTTTCATTTTTAACACATTTTGTTTTCTTTCGTTTTTACCACATTTTTTTTTCTTTCATTTTCTTCATTTTGTTTTATTTCATTTTTACCACATTTTGTTTTCTTTCATTTTTACCACATTTTGTTTTCTTTCGTTTTTACCACATTTTGTTTTCTTTCATTTACTTCATTTTGTTTTCTTTCATTTTTACAACATTTTGTTTTCTTTCATTTTCTTCATTTTGTTTTCTTTCATTTTCTTCATTTTGTTTTATTTCATTTTTACCACATTTTGTTTTCTTTCATTTTTACCACATTTTGTTTTCTTTCATTTTCTTCATTTTTTTTTCTTTCATTTTCTTCATTTTGTTTTATTTCATTTTTACCACATTTTGTTTTCTTTCATTTTTACCACATTTTGTTTTCTTTCGTTTTTACCACATTTTGTTTTCTTTCATTTACTTCATTTTGTTTTCTTTCATTTTCTTCATTTTGTTTTATTTCATTTTTACCACATTTTGTTTTCTTTCATTTTTACCACATTTTGTTTTCTTTCATTTTCTTCATTTTGTTTTCTTTCATTTTTACCGCATTTTGTTTTCTTTCATTTTTACCACATTTTGTTTTCTTTCATTTTCTTCATTTTGTTTTCTTTCATTTTCTTCATTTTGTTTTCTTTCATTTTTACCACATTTTGTTTTCTTTCATTTTTACCACATTTTGTTTTCTTTCGTTTTTACCACATTTTGTTTTCTTTCATTTTCTTCATTTTGTTTTCTTTCATTTTCTTCATTTTGTTTTATTTCATTTTTACCACATTTTGTTTTCTTTCATTTTTACCACATTTTGTTTTCTTTCATTTTCTTCATTTTGTTTTATTTCATTTTCTTCATTTTGTTTTATTTCATTTTTCACCACATTTTGTTTTCTTTCATTTTCTTCATTTTGTTTTCTTTCATTTTTACCACATTTTGTTTTATTTGATTTTTACTACATTTTGTTTTATTTCATTTTCTTCATTTTGTTTTCTTTCATTTTTACCACATTTTGTTTTCTTTCATTTTTACCACATTTTGTTTTCTTTCATTTTCTTCATTTTGTTTTATTTCATTTTCTTCATTTTGTTTTATTTCATTTTTACCACATTTTGTTTTCTTTCATTTTCTTCATTTTGTTTTCTTTCATTTTTACCACATTTTGTTTTCTTTCATTTTCTTCATTTTGTTTTATTTCATTTCATCATTTTGTTTTATTTCATTTTTACCACATTTTGTTTTCTTTCATTTTCTTCATTTTGTTTTCTTTCATTTTTACCACTTTTTATTTTCTTTGTTTTTTACCACATTTTGTTTTCTTTCATTTTCTTCATTTTGTTTTCTTTCATTTTTACCACATTTTGTTTTATTTCATTTTCTTCATTTTGTTTTCTTTCATTTTCTTCATTTTGTTTTATTTCATTTTTACCTCATTTTGTTTTCTTTCATTTTGTTCATTTAGTTTTCTTTCATTTTTACCACATTTGGTTTTCTTTTATTTTCTTCATTTTGTTTTCTTTCATTTTCTTCATTTTGTTTTCTTTCATTTTTACCACATTTTGTTTTCTTTCATTTTCTTCATTTTGTTTTATTTCATTTTCTTCATTTTGTTTTATTTCATTTTTACCACATTTTGTTTTCTTTCATTTTCTTCATTTTGTTTTCTTTCATTTTTACCACATTTTGTTTTCTTTCATTTTCTTCATTTTGTTTTATTTCATTTCATCATTTTGTTTTATTTCATTTTTACCACATTTTGTTTTCTTTCATTTTCTTCATTTTGTTTTCTTTCATTTTTACCACTTTTTATTTTCTTTGTTTTTTACCACATTTTGTTTTCTTTCATTTTCTTCATTTTGTTTTCTTTCATTTTTACCACATTTTGTTTTATTTCATTTTCTTCATTTTGTTTTCTTTCATTTTCTTCATTTTGTTTTATTTCATTTTTACCTCATTTTGTTTTCTTTCATTTTGTTCATTTAGTTTTCTTTCATTTTTACCACATTTGGTTTTCTTTTATTTTCTTCATTTTGTTTTCTTTCATTTTCTTCATTTTGTTTTCTTTCATTTTTACCACATTTTGTTTTCTTTCATTTTTACCACATTTTGCTTTCTTTCATTTTCTTCATTTTGTTTTATTTCATTTTCTTCATTTTGTTTTATTTGATTTTTACTACATTTTGTTTTATTTCATTTTCTTCATTTTGTTTTCTTTCATTTTTACCACATTTTGTTTTCTTTCATTTTTACCACATTTTGTTTTCTTTCATTTTCTTCATTTTGTTTTCTTTCATTTTCTTCATTTTGTTTTCTTTCATTTTTACCACATTTTGTTTTATTTCATTTTCTTCATTTTGTTTTCTTTCATTTTCTTCATTTTGTTTTATTTCATTTTTACCACATTTTGTTTTCTTTCATTTTGTTCATTTTGTTTTCTTTCATTTTTACCACATTTTGTTTTCTTTCATTTTCTTCATTTTGTTTTCTTTCATTTTCCTCATTTTGTTTTCTTTCATTTTTACCACATTTTGTTTTATTTCATTTTCTTCATTTTGTTTTCTTTCATTTTCTTCATTTTGTTTTATTTCATTTTTACCACATTTTGTTTTCTTTCATTTTGTTCATTTTGTTTTCTTTCATTTTTACCACATTTTGTTTTCTTTCATTTTCTTCATTTTGTTTTATTTCATTTTCTTCATTTTGTTTTATTTCATTTTTACCACATTTTGTTTTCTTTCATTTTCTTCATTTTGTTTTCTTTCATTTTTACCACATTTTGTTTTCTTTCATTTTTACCACATTTTGTTTTCTTTCATTTTTACCACATTTTGTTTTCTTTCATTTTCTTCATTTTGTTTTATTTCATTTTTACCACATTTTGTTTTCTTTCATTTTTACCACATTTTGTTTTCTTTCATTTTCTTCATTTTGTTTTATTTCATTTCATCATTTTGTTTTATTTCATTTTTACCACATTTTTTTTTCTTTCATTTTCTTCATTTTGTTTTCTTTCATTTTTCCCACATTTTGTTTTCTTTCATTTTTACCACATTTTGTTTTCTTTCATTTTCTTCATTTTGTTTTCTTTCATTTTTACCACATTTTGTTTTATTTCATTTTTACCACATTTTGTTTTCTTTCATTTTCTTCATTTTGTTTTCTTTCATTTTCCTCATTTTGTTTTTTTTAATTTTTACCACATTTTGTTTTCTTTCATTTTCTTCATTTTGTTTTCTTTCATTTTTAACACATTTTGTTTTCTTTCGTTTTTACCACATTTTGTTTTCTTTCATTTTCTTCATTTTTTTTTCTTTCATTTTTTACCACATTTTGTTTTTTTTCTTTTTCTACATTTTGTTTTCTTTCATTTTTACCACATTTTGTTTTCTTTCATTTTCTTCATTTTGTTTTCTTTCATTTTTACAACATTTTGTTTTCTTTCATTTTCTTCATTTTGTTTTATTTCATTTTCTTCATTTTGTTTTATTTCATTTTTACCACATTTTGTTTTCTTTCATTTTCTTCATTTTGTTTTCTTTCATTTTTACCACATTTTGTTTTCTTTCATTTTCTTCATTTTTTTTTCTTTCATTTTCTTCATTTTGTTTTATTTCATTTTTACCACATTTTGTTTTCTTTCATTTTTACCACATTTTGTTTTCTTTCGTTTTTACCACATTTTGTTTTCTTTCATTTACTTCATTTTGTTTTCTTTCATTTTCTTCATTTTGTTTTATTTCATTTTTACCACATTTTGTTTTCTTTCATTTTTACCACATTTTGTTTTCTTTCATTTTCTTCATTTTGTTTTCTTTCATTTTTACCACATTTTGTTTTCTTTCATTTTTACCACATTTTGTTTTCTTTCATTTTCTTCATTTTTTTTTCTTTCATTTTCTTCATTTTGTTTTATTTCATTTTTACCACATTTTGTTTTCTTTCATTTTTACCACATTTTGTTTTCTTTCGTTTTTACCACATTTTGTTTTCTTTCATTTACTTCATTTTGTTTTCTTTCATTTTTACAACATTTTGTTTTCTTTCATTTTCTTCATTTTGTTTTATTTCATTTTCTTCATTTTGTTTTATTTCATTTTTACCACATTTTGTTTTCTTTCATTTTCTTCATTTTGTTTTCTTTCATTTTTACCACATTTTGTTTTATTTCATTTTCTTCATTTTGTTTTCTTTCATTTTCTTCATTTTGTTTTATTTCATTTTTACCTCATTTTGTTTTCTTTCATTTTGTTCATTTTGTTTTCTTTCATTTTTACCACATTTGGTTTTCTTTTATTTTCTTCATTTTGTTTTCTTTCATTTTCTTCATTTTGTTTTCTTTCATTTTTACCACATTTTGTTTTCTTTCATTTTTACAACATTTTGTTTTCTTTCATTTTCTTCATTTTGTTTTCTTTCATTTTCCTCATTTTGTTTTTTTTAATTTTTACCACATTTTGTTTTCTTTCATTTTCTTCATTTTGTTTTCTTTCATTTTTAACACATTTTGTTTTCTTTCGTTTTTACCACATTTTGTTTTCTTTCATTTTCTTCATTTTTTTTTCTTTCATTTTTTACCACATTTTGTTTTTTTTCTTTTTCTACATTTTGTTTTCTTTCATTTTTACCACATTTTGTTTTCTTTCATTTTCTTCATTTTGTTTTCTTTCATTTTTACAACATTTTGTTTTCTTTCATTTTCTTCATTTTGTTTTATTTCATTTTCTTCATTTTGTTTTATTTCATTTTTACCACATTTTGTTTTCTTTCATTTTCTTCATTTTGTTTTCTTTCATTTTTACCACATTTTGTTTTCTTTCATTTTCTTCATTTTTTTTTCTTTCATTTTCTTCATTTTGTTTTATTTCATTTTTACCACATTTTGTTTTCTTTCATTTTTACCACATTTTGTTTTCTTTCGTTTTTACCACATTTTGTTTTCTTTCATTTACTTCATTTTGTTTTCTTTCATTTTCTTCATTTTGTTTTATTTCATTTTTACCACATTTTGTTTTCTTTCATTTTTACCACATTTTGTTTTCTTTCATTTTCTTCATTTTGTTTTCTTTCATTTTTACCACATTTTGTTTTCTTTCATTTTTACCACATTTTGTTTTCTTTCATTTTCTTCATTTTTTTTTCTTTCATTTTCTTCATTTTGTTTTATTTCATTTTTACCACATTTTGTTTTCTTTCATTTTTACCACATTTTGTTTTCTTTCGTTTTTACCACATTTTGTTTTCTTTCATTTACTTCATTTTGTTTTCTTTCATTTTTACAACATTTTGTTTTCTTTCATTTTCTTCATTTTGTTTTCTTTCATTTTCTTCATTTTGTTTTATTTCATTTTTACCACATTTTGTTTTCTTTCATTTTCTTCATTTTGTTTTCTTTCATTTTTACCACATTTTGTTTTCTTTCATTTTCTTCATTTTGTTTTCTTTCATTTTCTTCATTTTGTTTTATTTCATTTTTACCACATTTTGTTTTCTTTCATTTTTACCACATTTTGTTTTCTTTCATTTTCTTCATTTTGTTTTCTTTCATTTTCCTCATTTTGTTTTATTTCATTTTTACCACATTTTGTTTTCTTTCATTTTCTTCATTTTGTTTTATTTCATTTTCTTCATTTTGTTTTATTTCATTTTTACCACATTTTGTTTTCTTTCATTTTCTTCATTTTGTTTTCTTTCATTTTTACCACATTTTGTTTTCTTTCATTTTCTTCATTTTGTTTTCTTTCATTTTCTTCATTTTGTTTTCTTTCATTTTCTTCATTTTGTTTTATTTCATTTTTACCACATTTTGTTTTCTTTCATTTTTACCACATTTTGTTTTCTTTCATTTTCTTCATTTTGTTTTATTTCATTTCATCATTTTGTTTTATTTCATTTTTACCACATTTTGTTTTCTTTCATTTTCTTCATTTTGTTTTCTTTCATTTTTACCACATTTTGTTTTCTTTCATTTTTACCACATTTTGTTTTCTTTCATTTTCTTCATTTTGTTTTCTTTCATTTTTACCACATTTTGTTTTATTTCATTTTCTTCATTTTGTTTTCTTTCATTTTCTTCATTTTGTTTTCTTTCATTTTCTTCATTTTGTTTTATTTGATTTTTACTACATTTTGTTTTATTTCATTTTCTTCATTTTGTTTTCTTTCATTTTTACCAAATTATGTTTTCTTTCATTTTCTTCATTTTGTTTTATTTCATTTTATTCATTTTGCTTACTTTCATTTTGTTCATTTTGTTTTCTTTCATATTCTTCATTTTGTTTTATTTCATTTTTACCACATTTTGTTTTCTTTCATTTCCTTCATTTTGTTTTATTTCATTTTCTTCATTTAGTTTTCTTTCATTTTCTTCATTTTTTTCTTTCATTTTCTTCATTTTGTTTTCTTTCATTTTCACAGCGAATGAGAAGATTGAAAATAGACTAGTTCAAAGAATAGGCCCAGAAATGTGTAGGTGGCGATGGACATTGCTTTTAAATTTTTGAACATTGTAGTTATCAGGGAAGCAAAAAGCGGAAGTGATTTCCACAGGTGAGAAGTGCGAGGAAATATCTGTTAGAGTAGAAGTGGCGTTTGCATCTAGCTAGTCCAAAAGTAAAACAGTAATACTTAGTTCCCAATCTTGTAGCACGCTTAAATTCATGTACTTTGGGCGCCAAGCAGTTGCCCTAAAAATATTTGTACAATAGACAAGGGATGTTACGTCACGTTGGTGAGAAAGTAGCTGTTTAAATGATATCCTTTTTTCGAGTTTTATCATTCCGACAACTGTATCTAACTTGAATTTATATCTTATTTACTTTACATTACGATTAATACTTACAGTGTCATCACTGGCTGAATTTTGCAAAATAAACGTTCCGAGCATGAGCCCTGAGTTCGACTCTCACCTGAAAATTGTGTCGACGAAACTGTTCGGGATACGTTGAGCATTGTTCTTGCATATCCTATGCCATCGTGACCGTAAGTTTGAGCGTACTGATCATGACAGATTATTCCCTCTATCTCTAAAACTGTAAAAGAGGTCTACTCAGGGTAATACCTGGTCACTCGTATTCGAGGATACCGGTCTATTAGAGAGGCTAGCTAATCCATATTGCAGACGCTCGCTCAGGTACATTTGTGTTTGTTCAACACCCACAGAACCAACCTGTGGTTTATACTGAAACTATGCTGAACAGACCTTAGTTACAGTTTCTGGGAGAGAGCGTGTTATCTCGCGTGATCAACAATCTGACCAAGGCCAACACACTCAAGCCCACGGTCACGATGACATGTAGCTTTGTGCTAGCACAGGTATCGAGGCGTTCCAAGGGTTCTGCCTACCCAATTTCAGTTTGAGTATGGTTTTCACTCAGTTTAAACAGATCGATAATATCAGTTCTCATTCCTGACAAATCGACTATGATGAGATTCGAACCGGGGTTTCATAGCAAGAAAGCGAACGTTCTAACCACTTAGGCACGACCCCATAGCCAGCATAGTCGTATTGCAAACCACAGGTTGCTATTGAAGGCATAAAATGTTTCTGAACAGGAGTCTTGTGCAGGGATTATCTAGCAACACTAGTAGATGGTTATACGCCTAACAGAGCGGCCAGCAATTAGGTTTTTAACTTTTTATTTGCTTTTTATACTTGTATTCCATCCCATTTTTATTCTATCTAATTTTCATTCTACTGCATTTGGCATATTTTAGCGGGATTGTTTCATTCTTTTTTCTTCCATTTCTTTTCCTACTCTGTACTTTACTCTCTACATTTTTTTAAATCTTCTCTTATAAAGTGTGTAGCAAACTAATAAAAGAAACTGTTACCTTTCCACACTTACAAAAATATTTTTTTAAAAATAAAGACCTAAAACAGTTAATCTAGACTTAATTCTAACTTCCTGAAAAACAAAACGGTTTTTAATACAAAATAATAAATTTCAACCGACAATTACAATTTTTTTTAGTCAACGAATTGAAACAACAAAGTTTACTATTAACATCTTTCTTTCTATATTTCTGAGATGAGGTATTATGTACATTATTTACATTATTCGGACTATTGTTCGCATCTTTGTCGCCATATTTATCACAACGTTTCGGCCGCTGTACGCTCAGGTCTTCTTCAGGTGGTTGGAATGTCGAACTGAACACTTTATTTCGCTCACTGGGATAGACTGTTCTAGTTCCACGTACCTCAAGGGCACAGGGCACAGTGGATAAAGGCGTTGCTTAGATCCAGTGACAGGACCCAAAGAGTGTGAGTTCAATACCCGGTTAAGGCAGTGGAGAACATTCAGAGGGAAAATTAGCAGGAGATAACTAATAACTGACATCTATCAAACATGGCACGTGGAACTAGAACAGTCTACCCCATGAGCAAAATAAAGGATTCTGTTCGACATTCTAACCACCTGAAGAAGGCCGGAACGTACAATGGCCGAAACGATGTGATAAATATGGCGACAAAGATGCGAACAATAGTCCGAATAATGTAAATAATGTACCATCTTCGTATATTTATTATTTTCATCTTTTCTTTGATGCATTTGTATTGTTATTGTTTATCAAACCTTTGTAGGTTATTTAATGCCAGAAAAGAGTTTTACATCGTAAGAATGTTTTGAGAGACCTTTATTTTTTACTGATACGAGTTCTAATTAACCCATAACTGGAGAAAAGGAAAAGGTGGATTTATACTTTCCTAAGATTATTTGGGCATAACTGAATATAATGCACCCAACAGGAACTTGTCAGTCGCTCAATTCTTTAATGACAGATCGGTTGAACTCTTTGCCTTCGGGCGGGAGGAACCCGAAGGAGGCTACGCCGAAGAGCGGACTCTCTTTCGGGGAGGTAAACCGACCCTGTACCCGTTTATACGGGTTCAATGGGCATATTTTTGGACGAGCCCATGGGCTCGGAGATCCCACATTAAAAAGGCCTTGTGCCACATGATGCCCTCGTGGGGGGTGACTGAATATCGACAGGAACTTGGCACCGCGATTTCCAATTCCGAGCCGTTATCTAATACATCACCCGCATACCAAAACTGACAGCACCTGATATCCCCAGGTGTTCACCCATCTACGTACTGACCAGGCTCGACGTTGCTTAACTTCGGTAATCGTAAGAGAACCGGTGTTTCAACCTAGTATGGCCGTAAGCCACCGGCTTTACTTCTTTCGACTGGGCTTTAATTTTTTTTTTTTTTCGTTTTCTTTTCTGACAACGGCGATTAGATTTAAGCCGCCGTATGTCCTACTTTGTATTTCGTTCTTTCCATCCTTTCTGCAGTTCCCTTACCTTTGTCACTTGGGGAACGTCCCAAATGTCAGAGAATCGACATTCCTTCTTCCATTGTCTGAAAAATCCGGACACCTTGGCATCGATACGTGCAATTCGACGTAAATTACACACCCATTGCTGTCGACAGTCAACTTTCGGCAACTCTGATTTCCTTCATGTTTTTTTTTCAAAACAAGCACCGTTGTAATGTAGCAATGATTGCCGTTTTCAACAACATCCGAGCATAAAGACTACAAGGCACTCCCAAGTACTTTTCTATCACACCTTTCGTGCTTCTTTAAATCAGAAGAAAAAAAAATGCCAAAAATCAACCTGAGGCTAGAGTTGATTCGACTACATTTTATCTGCGTATGAGTTTCTGTCTTTTCTTTCTTTCTCTCTCTTTTTCTTTCTCTCTCTCTTTCTCTATTTTCTTTCTTTCTTTCTTTCTTTTTATCAGTCTTTCTTTCTTTTTCTTTCTATTTTCCTTCTCTCGCTTTTTCATCCTCGCTTTTTACTTCGCTTTTTTGTTTCTCTCTCTTTTTCTTTCTCTTTCTCTCTCTCTCTCTCTTTTGTTCTCTTTCTGTCTGTCTGTCTCTCACACACACACACACGCACACACACACACACACACACGAAAGTGTAAGAATTAAATACACAGATCTACAATGCTTTAACATATATACACTGCTGTGAAAAAATTTACTGTTTGGTTTCTTTAGTTTATAGAGAGTATAATTTAAGAAATTGCTTCATTTGAGGTTTCTTTGTGGTAGACTCACTTTAAACAGTTAAATGGATGAATACGCAGCAATAAATTTCTCGCCTGCGTATTTAACGACTTGTCCAAAAATAATGATACGAGAAAGCTATGAACAGAAAATTATAATTTTTTAATGTATAAATGATGAACAGTAAATAATGAATATTAACCCTTAAATGACGGTCATCATTAATTGCTGTTTCATTCAAGATCAGGAGATATCAAATGATTTAAAAGTTTTCCAGTAATATAACTCATTCCTGATTTGAGTATAAACTGCTAATTATTCATGAGATTACGTCATTTCCTGGAGAGAGAAAAAAGTAACATTATCCATTAAACAGTGAGTAACATCGATTGATGTCACATTGATGATTCAAACTTTTTTTTTCCAATGATACAGGCATCATTCATGATTTGAGTTTAAATAACTAATTGGCAATTCTATGATTCAAGACATTTACTATATTTACTAGGATTCATTAATCTCTTGGAATATTTGCCTGCAAATAAAGCTGGTGGAACAAACCAAAAACAGTGTTATTCCAGCCTACTTACCGTATATACTCGCGTATCATGTGACCGTTGAAAACCTAATTTTGAAGCTAATTTGACTACAGTGAATGGATATATAGTTTGGTCAATAGCATAGCTAGGGCCAGTAGTACATATACAAATTTTATATCTCGTGTATGATGGGACCCCCTTAAAATTAGCCTCAAAGTTACGTCTTCAAATGTCGCATGATAGGTGAGTATATACGGTACTACTCGAAGAAAAAATAAGCAAGAATGGTGACGTCTTGGTGCAAAGAATGTACTATTGAATTTGTCAGGGAATTCTTCAAGGACTCTCATACTGTTAAACATATATTTAATAACACAGCATCTGTTTTTATTTCTCTGTATTTTTATTCTTTATTTTCATGATGGAAACAAGTTGTACTTTCGTTTTCATAGTTTAGGTAAATAAAAACGAAAATGAACAAAAAATAGTTCATAAAAATTAATTTTCTCGATTTTTGTTTTACCTATTTGGGTGCATGTTCATGGAACAATTTCCTGCGTTTTAAATTTTATTATATTAATGCTACGTTTGTATATATATCTATATATATATATATATTTATGAATTGGCCACAGTACTTGTCTAAACTAAACGTATTATACATAAAACAAATACAAAGGTTAATGATTAAATGGCGAGAAATCCATCTTCGCGAACAATTCAATAATATACAAAAAACCCGAATCTGTTTATGAATGAAAAGATCCTGTTTTATAAATTTCCGTCGCATTAGATCTTTTTATTTTATAAGCTTTTGTCTGTTCCTACAGACATCCTCAGGTATGAAATATTGTGTTCTTGTTTATACTTTCAGTAATAAGTGGACAAACGAAAACAAGGTTGTAATACGAAAAATGCTATGAGAAATGTGTGTTATTGTTTTGGAACGTGCAGTCGCAACGCTGAGTTTGAATTTAAATTTTAAGGTTAAAGTTCTGCGTTTATGTACAAATGTAGTGATCAGAGAATTCAATTTTTACTGGTCAATTTTCCATCAAAGTGGCATGAACTATATTGTTCAATAATTACAGTAATGTCGCACTTATTATCCGAAAGTGGCAGTTGGATCAGTTATTTTAATTTCAATAAAGGTGCAATTAATTTACAAATTCATGAATTATTCATACATAAAACAAATAGAAAGGTTAATGATTAAATGGCGAGAAATCCATCTTTGCGAACAATTCAATAATATACAAAAAACCTGAATCTGTTTATGAATGAAAAGATCCTGTTTTATAAATTTCCGTCGCATTAGATCTTTTGATTTTACAAGCTTTCGTATGTTCCTACAGACATCCTCAGGTATGAAATAGATTGTGTTCTTGTTTTTACTCTCAGTAATAAGTGGACAAACGAAAACAAGGTTGTAATCCGAAAAATGCTATGAGAAATGTCTGTCACTTTTCGGATTACAACCTTGTTGAATTTAATTGTTCGCGAAGATGCATTTCTCGCCATTTAATCATTAACCTTTGTATTTGTTTTATGTATGAATAATTCATGAATTTGTAAATTAATTGCACCTTTATTGAAATATATATATATATATATATATATATATATATATAGATAGATAGATAGATAGATAGATAACTATACACGTTTCGAAAAACCCTCGTATTTTTGATTTGCCAATAATCAAATCGATCTCGAGGGAAAAATGTTTTAAAAAAGAAAGAGCTACAAACATGAAAGTCTGTCGAAAAAATCGCACAAATACAGGTTTGAAGCCCAAAGAAAAAAACCCGATACGAGTAAACAACTAACTAACAAAAGACCTCAATACAACCGTAGAGCAAACCTAGATACACCTAGTGAGCTGGCTCACTAGGTCTATCTATCTATCTATCTATCTATCTATCTATATATATATATATATATATATATATATATAGATAGATAGATAGATAGATATAGATAGATATGTGTGTGTGTATAGAAAATTGCACTACACCTCCTTATATTTATATAATGCTGAAGAAATCTTAACATTTTTTTTAAGTTAAAACTAAAAATATTAGGGGCCTACAAAGGATATAACGCACTTTCTAAACCATTTCTTCTTTTATGTACCGTGTCCCTTCAGTACATATGCGATAATGGCCATCCACATCTTCCTGTTCCTTTTAGCTCTTAATATGTTTGTCTTTGTTATTTCTCCCAAACCCTGTTCTACCATCCACTTACTCAAGACCTTCAAGTACATAACGCATTGCTTTACCTCGTTACGTGTCCCTGAAATTCCAGCTGCATCTTCATTCATTTTGTTTCCATTCTCTCAAAGCACTTGTTGCTCACATGATCCCATTGTAGTATCCTCAACATCCTTCTGTAGAACCACATGTTTGTTGCTTCGTGTATCATCTTTGAGAAAACTGTCCAGCATTTGCTGCCATACAGGAAGACATATATAACCTCACAGTTCAGTATTCTTTTCTTTGTTTTCAACGAAATTTTCCTGTCTTTTAATACTCTGCTTAGTGTTTGGAATGCGTTTTTGGCCATTCCAATACGTCTTCAGATCTCAGTGTTGCCTTTTCCGTCATCACTTAGAACACTTCCCAGATATTTAAATTTCTGCATCTGCTTGATTGCCAACCTGTAATTTGCATTTTCGGCGCATACTTTTGCTGATGACCATTCATTCTGTCTTCTTGCAGTTTATGCTTAGTACTTTGTGTTCATTCGCTAACATCTCAATCTATCGGATCTGAACAAATGTTTCTTGCGTTTTTATGTGAATTTCAAAGACAATATTCAGATATGTGTACATAGATTTATTCAAATACACATACAATTAGTTTCCACAAACATCTATGAGAGACCATCTATGAAACAGCTTCAGGATCCACTCCTCCAAGAACTTGGAAGAAGAAGAACTGGTCTAGGTGTTTTCCCAGAGAAATTAAGTTCTTTCCATTAAGAAAATCTTGTACGAATCAAAATAAATCTAAATCTGAACGTGCAATGTTAGGTGTGTGCGGCTGGTTTAGGGTAGGACTTCCCAGTTAAGCTTTACGAATTTTTGCCGGGTCAGCAGTCATGTGAAATCTGACGTTATCCCAATAGACAACGATATTTCTGATTTGACTCTTCCGGAAGGTTTTATTCAATTGGTTGATGTCATCAGTACAATTGGCCACAGTACTTGTCTAAACTTAACGTCTAATTTTGAAGATGAACTTCGGAATGCATTTCCAATTCTAGCAGATACAGAACAACACCTTCTTCGAAAATAAAGGATATTTGGGAATGGTTAACGGTAGCTCAATTCCCTTTCTACAGAACGGTTCCAACTCCCTATTGTAAAGAATCCATTTTACATCGACTAGCATCTGTCTTTCAGAGGTGTCTTTTTTTGCTTTTAAACAGAGAATCGCAGATGAAATTTCGTCCTATTAAATTCTTTTCTCTTAAATTGTTAGCCACCCAACCATGTCAATTTACGTATCCAAGTGCTTTCAAATTTCTGGCAAAATCATGAGATTTGGAGTATTTCTGCGATATCCCCGTGTTCTGTAGTCAAGATTACTTTTCATCATCATTTCGACGTGGTCATTATCGATCCTGGTATTAAAACCCGTTCTTCAGCCTCCTCCATTTTCCTTTTTTTAATTTAAAACTCAATCGACACAGGACATATCACTTTGAAATGTCATCTTAACGAAAAGATATGTCATACATGTTAGTCGGCTGTGAAATGAAATCACGTGTTCAAACGCCAACGACAAATTTTGTTCCAACTGAATATGATAGTAGCTTCCGACCTCATGTATAGATTTTGGGTGCATGTGTATGTAAACGATTGCCTCAAAGGGTAAATGACTATGCATTTCTGTATATATCATTAAAAATATTGATAAAGTTAAGATTTTTTAATGCCATATTCGATTGAGACCACACACATTATATACCTGAATAATTATTTCATCATTTTAAATTTTAACTTAATCTCTTTGACCTTCTCGAATCTTTTCCTATAATAAATGTAATTTCCTGTTAAAACCCAATAAGCTTATTTTATAATTCCCTGTTTTATATCTCCCGGACATCAGGCTTTTAACAATGTTTCAATTCTTTTTTAAGCATTTCACAACAAACAAGGCGTGAGTTACAGAGAGTGAAAGTGAAAAAAATAATGTGTATCGGGGTGGGGGGAATAAAAGATGAACGGGGATCGAGGGAACAAAAGATAAAATTGCTTTTTGGTTTATGAAAGTATTATCATTCATTTGTATAGGTTATTTGACATTCATTATATTTAAGAAGTAACTATAGTCTAGAACAAGGGTCGGCAACCTACGGCCCGGGTGCCGGATCCGGCCCGCGACGGCATTTTGACCGACCAGCGAGCCTGATTACCAATGACTCCTACGTTTAATGTCAAAATAATGGATACATATTTGTTATGACCCTTGGCTACATTAAAAGATAACAGAATCGAAAGGAACGATAAAGTGAAAGAGGCCAGGGAGGGACTGACATGCGAGGTAGCAGAAATCTAAAGACAGTTAAACATACGCGAATTATACATACATGCCTCATGAATGTGTGGATGATACCGCATGTGTACGTACGTAAGTGTATATGTTTGCAACTATTTGTACTCGTATGTATGGGTATATGTGCTTCGTTTTTGTTTGATGTGTGTGTGTGTGTGGTTCGTTTGTGGAACAATTTTCAATAGCAGTTTCAAACCTACACGTCATAATTTCATCCATTTCACTTCGGTTGATTTTTTTCACTTTGAAGTATTTTGACGTTCCTTTGGGGAAAAGTAATTTTTGTTAGGTGTTTTTTTTAATTTTAGATTTTCTTTTGTTTTTCTGATTTCTCCATGTTTATTTTCATTATGGTTTTAAATATTTAGGTTGACAGGGGGTCTACATATGTAATTTTCCTTAATTTTTTATTAATGGCCTTCGTCCGGCCCTCGACCCGTCATTAAAACACGATCCGAGCCGCGGGGTTGAATGAGTTGCCGAACCCTGGTCTAGAATTTTAATTTTAAAAGCTACCATAAGTCTAGTGCGTTCCCATTTTTACGCAAATAAAGAAAATGCAATAAAAATGATTGGGACGTCAATAAAACTATTAGTTTGCGCAGAATATTTAAAAAAAAAACGCATGTGACATATACTTATGCCTGAATATATTTTTGACTGTTCTACTTTTTATCTTTAAAATCAATGAGAGGCTACGTATCAAAATAGAATCGAATAAATAACAGTAATTTATTCAAAGAGAAGACAGTTTGTGTGGAACGCTGTTATGTAATATCTATTGATATAATTGCCACTCTTTATAATGATTTGCAGCAACCATAGTAACTGAAGTTAATTTTAGAATGTCCTCTAGGATAATGATTTCCCAAATATCTAATAACTTCAAATATTCGTTTTCTGATACAAATCGTAAATACTTTTTTAACAAAGCTCGAAACCATGAGGCTTTATATCCACAAAATAATGCGACGAAATCATAATGCTCAAGACTTAGGCTGAAGGAAAATGTCTCCCAGTTGAATATCACCGTCTTCTCTTTAAGCCATGACTGAATGTTGGCCTTCAGCATTAAAATGGAAGAACATGGAAGATTAGTTTAAGGTCATCGTTCTCATTCCAGTAGCCAAAACAATTCATTATCAACCCTCAAAATCACTTCTCTAAAAGCTTACTGATGCCTTATTTCCCTCATCAGACACCATTCATTTCGATAAATGGCAAGGACAACTGTAGTAAGATAGAATTCATCTAAGAATTTCTTGTGTGGTAGTTTATTTTTTTTTTGTTTTGTCTTTTTTTGTTTTGACAGTGGTGTTCACTCTGTACAAAGACTGGAAGCCACTCAAGGTAGAGTGTTACAGAGTAAGAGGCAAATTTTATGCGGATAAGATAACAGTTAACCCTAAAATTGAACAGGTTAATATTGTAGTCATCGGGAATTATCCTCTCGGGAATCAGTTCCAAAATGCAGCGGTTTGCTGGAAGATGCTACTCGAGTCGAACTTGCATCCCATCAAGGAAATAGGAAAGGAATGAGGGTGGGTCGCTACAATGTGTGTTGAATGACGGATCTTAGCCGTAATGATTAGAATTGTTTTTGGAAAAGGTGAATAAAATTAACAAGTATTCAATTAACAAAATAGAAACGGTAAAAAAAAAAAAAACAGATAAATTAGCAGAAAAAAATATTGTGAAATTCGTGGGAGGAATTTCACTACAAATTTATTTCCAAATATGGAAAGTGGCCAAAGAGCCAAATCAAACAGTGTTTATGGTAGTAAATGTGATTGTATTTGTGAATAGGTGAAAACATTTGAACCAGGGGTGAATGAAATCTTGGAAATGGGACAGAAGACATTCCTTCCAGTGAAAAGATCCCAGTAATAAAGAAAATTGCAGAATTAAAACTATAACTGAAAGAATTCAAGAGACTTATGTCAATATACAGCTTCATCATCATCATTCGACCTCCCTAAGGTTGGTAGGAACTCCGTTGACAGTCACTTTCCGTACTATTCGGCCCTTCATTCCTCTCTCCAGATCCCCAATGTCTAACGCTGAGTCTCTAGCTATCGTGTCTAGGAATGTCAATTTTCGTGAGAAGTCGCTTCCAGAAGGGTGCCACAGGAGTACGGATGAGAGAATATCCCAGTCCGCTCGGTGACAGTGGCAGGTAAACTGTAATCGTTTTTGTTTGAGATTAATAGAGATTGGTCTCAGTTCTCCGTAAATTATATTAAGCGTTACATGGGTTCTTCAACAGATGTTCTTGATTTTTCTAAGTAGATTTGCATTTGTTGTTTTTGGTTGTCTTGAGCGTAAAATAAATTGCACAACTCCCCATCCTTGAAAAAGAAAAGGCAGATCGTTTTTTTTAGAAACCAGTTAAAACCAGTTGATATTGTTTCTTTTTATTCCAGACTATCCCAGACCATTGATTTTTTAAAAATGGGTTGAACATAGGACAAAAACCAGATCGACAATGCGAACTTTACAAAATAATCAGCCGAAGGAACGCAATGGGACAGCTTCCCAGCAAGAGAATCCGTACAGCACCATTAATATGAATATTATGGCCAATGTGAGACGCCAATGGGGATCCATTGCGAATGGTAGCTGAATACACCTCTGTGAATAGCACTTTTTCAGACAATATATTCGGCCATATTTGACACATTTAATAAGATTGTCTTGAACGTTTGATTTGTTTTTGTTGTATAACGGCATATCAACACCTTATTGGTCATTTAATGCCGACATTTAATATTCTTGGGAGTTTTGAAGTAATGAAAATATATTTTTTTCTGCTTTCAATATTGAATACATAGGGGACTGTACTTGTGTAGACAGAATTGCTAGAGGACGTGATACGTGTTTTATGTTGAACTAATAATTTCGAATACAGTCGATTTCGTTATGAAATTGTAGGATATTATATGTATTCATGTCATGAAAGATATTTCATGTTATTTGGTTGGTTGGTTTTCTTTAGTGGTATAACCTCTATGGTTTATTTAATGCCAAAATCTAAATATTTTGAACGCATTTGTATGCCTTCACCTATTGATAAAATGTATTGTTGGTCATTTTGTTATAAATATTTATTGTTCGTAATTATTTTTATCGGAAAATATATTAATGGAATTTTTATTATAAAAATGTATTTTTTATACTTTCATAATGTGTTGCTTTTGTTTTGGGTTTCAGTATTTGGTAAAAGCTGGGAGCCTAACAGGTGCTACCACCCCGGGTCAGATGGACCTGGTAACAACAACAATGAAGATGTTCAACGCTCCTAAAAATATTCATTCTCCCGATCAGAGGCATTGCTGCCGTATGTAGTTTATCATCATACCGAGTATACTTTCTTCAAAGAAAAATTGTTCATGCGTTTCTAAATGCTTTTATGACGACATCTCTATTCTGGGTACATCTAGAACCGCACTGGCCTCGAATTATACTCTTAAATGTGTGCTTACGCATTTCAGTTTGGCGTTCAGTAGTGTCATATAGGAAGAAAATGTGTAAGTACCAACACCGAGGTTCGATCGTAACACTCTGGACTTATGAATATATTTTTGCCGCCAATTGTATAAATAATGATATCAGGCTACTGACTGCAGTGATTGTTGAGTGACTATTGAGTGCAACTATCCAGTCGAATTAGTGTGAATTATTGTACGTCGATTATTTGGGTTTTGATTTAAGATTTAGCGGACGTTAATCCGCGCCGCTCTACTAGCAATGTACACAGTGAAGTGGTTAATTATCTTCGGTTGACTTTTACTTCTTTGTTCTTGTTAAGTATATATTTGAAGTTGTAATTAAACATTGTTTTATCTTAACACTGAAGCCTTGTGTTATACTTAATTCGTAACAGCCACCGTACGTCACAAAATTAGTCAAGTGAAAGTCAGCGATGTCCTTATTTTCTTTGATTATGTCGTTCATTGTATGCAACTAGATCACACTGAATTTTGCATATTTAGTGCTTTTCTTGTAATAAATATGCATATGCAATAATTTTTTATTCTATTGTCATCTTCGTTATAACGTTTCGGTCGTTGAGCCCGCTGGGCTTCATCAGGTCTAACCTACAGGGAATTTCGAACTGAACCCTTTATCTAATCTACAAAGTTAGACCATTCTCGTTCCACTGTTCATGTCTTTAGATATATTTAGTACTATTCTGTTATTTGGTGACGTAGTAATTGTAAATTCTTTCCCTTGGCTCTTCAATATATACTTTGATTTTGGAAAAAGGTTGAGCAATAACTGAGCAGTACAAAAATAAGGCGAGATATCCCTGGACATGGGCAGTAGAAGGAGACCAATGTAACCCCGCAGATTAAATAAAGGATTACCCGCATCTTTAGTGTTATGTAGTGGTTTCACAGTGGAGTATTTGTACTAAGTCGATCCTAAAATAGTTTCGACGTACAAAACGTTAGGAACTTGATATAATAGGTAATGACGCAGTAATCTAGTTGGGGTGGCTGATACTTAAATATCCGACTAACGGTCGTCCGACATCGACTGACTGACCAACTCACTGCCGACTGACTTGTTACTCTTACTACACCTACTTATTATAGGTGGGAGAGTCTATTAACTATAGAATAGGTGTGTTCCACTATAACATATAGACACCTGAGAAAGAACTGAGAAGAAAACGGGTGAATAATTATGATAACAACAACAAAGAGGCGGACAACAGTACCATGTAAATAGAGTAAATCTTAACAACAGATGCATGAAATTCGGACGGAACAATTTTTACCTTTTATGACAACATGATTCCCGAGCAATTCTGCATAAAAATTGGAACGACAACAAGTCAATATCACCAAAATTAACTCTCATTTTTATACTGTTGCTCAGAACCACGTGTTTTTTAAGACACGATTGCATTTGTCAATGCTAAACAAGGTTGTGACTTAATTCAGTTCAAATACAATAAGATATTTGAAAAATATATAACTTACATTAAATGTTAGAGGATACAGTAATATGTATATTTTTAGGTTCGCCAACGTCGCTACCGAATGTGACACACGGTCAGTTTAAAGTGGGTTTTAACGGCAATAACGTTGGGGACAATTGCAACCCCCTCGATACTTCCCATTTTGGAGACGCCTCAGTCGTCGGTCAATAAACACCTATCCCCAAATGAGAGGTACTGCAGAGGTGGGGGTCTCTTGGGGCTCGGGCTTAATATTTTTTAAAAACAATCCCACATAGCCATTTGTATAAACCAGGACGATACTGAAATCTGAATGAGAAAAAAGAAAATAGACCGACCTGAAAATTCATAATCAGTCAAGGCCATAGAACTAACATTACTTTTAATATCAAGAATTTGCTTCATCTTTTGTCGTATCGATTGTTCTATTTTAATTCTTAATAGAATTATGAATTCTTCCTTGTTATTATCCGAATTAATAATAGTATTTTAATAGTATCAGTAGAATGAGTCCTAGTAATTCTAGTATCGTCAGCGGTTGCCGCTATTATTATCCATGCACTTATATTTATTGATTTTATAGTTGTTCTCTTAGTTACGAGGGGGCGAGAGAAATAATATATTCATGAGTGCTGTGAAAATCTTTCGAAGCTTTCTGAATATTTTATTACTGTTTAAACTTGGAACAACTTTTCACTTCCTATCTGTTATTTATTTTGTTGTTTCCTTGCTTTTCAGAAACTTTGTAGTAAAGTTTTAAGAATCTTCAATCTGAGCGACTAACCGAACCGATTGTCTGCGAGTGAAGAGATTCTGAACGGCTGAAGAAGAGACGTGTATGTGGAGGCAAATAGAAAATAAGATTGAGTCGAATGGAATGATTTGTTTGTAGGAAAGATAAAAAAAAGGAGATTGAAGATGGGTGGAATTTATGAAGAAAAACAATTTTAAATGTAAAAAGAGGAAGAAATCGCAGATTGTGAATGAAAGGGAAAGAAAAATATAAATTAGACGTGTTTAAAGGCAAAGAAGGAAAGGACAAAGAAGTATTAGAAGATAAATAAAAAATATTCGCTTCTACCGAAAAATCAATTTGCTAAAGTTAACAGGTCGTATTGATTAAAAAATAAAATATATGTACATATCAAGAGATAGATACCTAACGAAACGTGAAACCTGTGTTTTAAAATGAATTTCAAAAATAATAAAAAAATAATATCATTTTAGTTTTAATTTCAAGCGAACATATTAAATTTAATATTCTCAATAAGCAAAATTCTTTGTATTTAAAAACTAATTTTAATTAATTCAAATGACCTTTTTTCACTGATTTTAGACATTTTTTGCCAACAATCAGCACAATATAATTGAATTTATTGAAAAATCTTCCAAAAATAAAATAAACATTCCTGAAAATTTATTTGAGGATTATTAGCTGATATAAAGTTCAATTAAACTGATTTGAAACAAATAATACTGTCAGAGGTCAGTAAAAAATCGTGTGCCAACAATGTGTTCAATTGTAAATCCGTATTCAGAAAAGTCCAAAAGACAAAGCAGTTGCAAACAGTTCAGCAGGCAAATTAATAGCTAAAACGGAGTCAAAAATCCAATCTTTCCTCTCAGGAGAGGAAATGCACTTTCGCTCACCAAGCTCCAAATTCGCTCATGATTTATTAATGTAAAATACAATAAGTTTAACACAAGTCAAAAAGGGGAAAATGGCTGGTCATCATTAACTATCATATACCTGGCTAGTCTGATTCCCAACCCATTCATTACAATTAACCCATTCATCACAAGAATCATCCTTCACTATTCACTACTACATATACCACAATGCCCCATATTCTAAGGGAACCTACAAAAACACCCCATAATGTAAAAAATTATTTATGTACAAATGTTTATATATATATATATATATATATATATATATATATATATATATATATATATATATATATGATGGCATGATACGATGAGAAGGAAACTAAAATATAACAATCACACAAACAACAATAAGTGTCCACCCGTCAAAATTTAGATTGGCCGCTGTATTCTGTCTTCAGACAAAATCAAGAGGTTCTCTCTCTAAGCGAGAGGGAAGGATAAAATAAATTCGGGCATGGGAGAATCAAATTTGACCCAGTCTGAATGAAAAAAAGGAAACCAAAAAACAAACTGGGGAGGTTGGGAATCTCGACTGGAATCATAACAAAAAAGGAAGCGAGGAACAGGCTGGGAACGACACTTATTCACAAGAAGAGTCTATCTTAATCAGGGGAAGGTTCCTCAGGAAACCAACCCGTTGTGACTTAGTGGAGAGGCCTTTAAAAAGTAACCAGGCTCGCCATAGTTACCAACGTGTCGGTGAAATCTGTCGAGACCAAACGTTTTCTGTCAGTACCATCTTCATCCTGAGCGGATACACAAAGAATATGTCCAGATCTTGATGAGAATAACGTTCACATCGGAAAGATTTCCTCCTTCCACGTCGTCCAAATCACCATTCTAGCCAGAGCTAGCAGTGCCAGAATGATGATCCGTTTCACCCCAGAATGCAGATCGACACATTGTCACACACGTATGCGAAATCAATGAACACGAACTTTCCTGGAGCGATACAAGCCGTCAACTTGCCGCTATAATCACAGGAGCAAACCCGAAGACAATGGTAGAAACTGTGCGAAGCCGATTCCTCTGAGCCAAGGTCACATCGCCAAGATCCAGCTGATGGTTACGTCATTGAGAGATAGCTGATTTCGAACCAATTGCCAGGTAAGCGAAAACTCGGGGTAATCTGCCGCTGGTGCCCAAGACTAAGAGAGCGCAACTATTCCACCGACAAGACGAACCGATCGCAGAGCGGATCCTTAGTGACCCCCTCTACGAATTCCCGGTACAAGACACTCTTAGGTCGAGAAAGGTCACTGGACCGAAGAATGAACTTCCTGTTTGTTTGACGTTCGAGGGACAAACTCCCGGGTCTTACGACGTCGCCCAGCCCTAGAACGTGTTAAGTCGAGAGAAGTAGGCTCTCACACTCCCCTTCAAAATCGAATCATCTGTCAACGCGCAGTGTTGGGAAGAGCCAACTGCGAGGCATGTCGATGACTCGTCAAGGGTGGCATTCCGAGTCCCCATGACATGGACGTTGGGCACAGACATCTCTGTCGACGTGATGCTTGCGACCATCCCACAAGTGCTCGATCTCCTTACCTTTCTTAGAGACAGATGATACAGACAACCGATAAAGGATGAGAGGAAAACATATGTGACACTTCAAGTACAACCTCCTTTGCAGCCAAGTCGCGACCGCTACTCCGATATTTGCCAGTACTTCTGACCAAATTTTTCTCCAGCTGAGCCCGAAACACACCCCGAGAAACAAATGCCGCTCCAATACCTCGCACGGGTCCTTGGTCGACGTCAGGGAACGTCCCTCTCGGGTAATGACCTCGCGAATGTATCGATCGGAACCTCGACGGATCTCTTCCTTGAGCGATTCTGCACCCATGTTCACTGCTTCAGAAGACATCTTGTTTAAAACATGCCTAATTACCTGACCTAGTAGCGCTTGCTATCCCCACGCTGCAGAACCTCTCAAGCTAGACCTATCTCTAGGGAATCCCCACCAGTCTCTACTTGTTATCTTGTACGAACCGCTAGTTATATTCGGCGGTGAAGGACCTATCCTTAAGCATCTCCTCCCACCTATTCCCAATAAGCGCCCCACTAATTCTTGTTTCACTAATGAAGTTAGCTGCTACCGGAAGTCTTGCCTGTCCAGTAAAGAAAGATTGAACTTCCAGTATTCAGTGATTCTAGGCCTAAAATCTAACGCTACCCAGGCACAGAGAAGTCTGTGGTCCTAAAAGCCTAAACAGTGGAATGTAGGACAATCTAGCAGATGTTTGTTAACATTCTATCCTTGTAGCTAACTGCCTTGGTAGACGGCTACTTAAGGGTGATCAACCCGGTATCTATCAAACTGACTGATCTAAATATCGACCAAACTTGACAGTCAGATCAACCAAGCTACGATGGCCCAACCTCCCGCTAGCTCCCCGACTCCTATCGATCTTGGTGCTCATGAAAACATTCCAGTCCCCCATTAAAACCAAGCACAGTGAATGAGACTTTTTAGTGACTCCTCCATGTCCTACCTGTTGAAGCCGATTAATTTTCGTGATTTAATGTACGTGGTCAACAGGGAGATGGTTCTTGTATTAACCGCATCCAAAAGCGTGAGGACTGATAACAGTTATTTGCCTTTTCATATTGATCATTCAAGCCGATGCAATAATCAGGCCCTTTTGGGTTTTTTATGGTTTTTTTTTTTATTTTGTTTTTGGGTTGTTTTTTTAGGGTTTTTTTTTTTTTTTTTTTTTTTTGCCTATGTGCTCACGCCGACGGGCTTGGTGCTGTGGGTATCATGACTTTTGTTAGGAATTCGACATAATGGTGATGTTGCCACGTCACCGCACACAAGAAAACAGTTCAACAGAAAGAATACACGCGCCGAAGAAAAAGGATGGATACACAAACACAACAATGACGAACCTAGATACTTACTTTTAAACACTATAACTTGAAATCAAATGACGCGAAAAACTTCTGCACGTTGAGAAGCTCAAAAATAATTCTTCTCTCGTTAATCAAAACAACGGCTTGTATTTACAGATCAATTTTTTCTGATTGGCCATGGCTCTCAGGCAGGAAAGAACATAAGCATAGTTCTTCTGATACTTAAAATGTCTGGTTTTTGTTAACATTTTTTTTTTCCTATTTTTACTTCGGCGGGCCACTCAAAAAAACATGAACTTTTTTCTAGGTAGATTATATTCTCTTTTGCTACACTTCCCCATGTCACATACGTGACACACAGAGGCAAGCCTCTTTAATCTTGATCTTCTCCGGGACGAGATGATTACTGGAGGGGACCGAATTGTATGTTCAGAAGACTTGTGTCCTGAGGAATTCTCTGATTTAACAACCTCATGTACAGAGTCTTTACTATTTGAACAGTGACTGGCCATACATCCAATGGTGACTATCCTTTCACTTCCTGAGCACTCATTGCTGGTGTCACTTTCTGAAGTGTCCGAACCTACACAGAGACGCATGTCTTTTATTAGTTTGGTGCAAAAATAATGTCGTTTTCACACATAGTAAAATATGTGAGAAAACAACATTATTTTTGCACCAACCTAATATGTGTCTTGGTATTCCATCAACCAGCATAATGTGCAAGCTGTTGGTTACAATGGTATGTCCCACCCGGTACCGTGTTGTACCCCGATTGAGTTGGGCTTTTACCAACACACGTTCGCCCAGGTTGTATACCGTTGGTTCTTTTACTCATTCAGTTGGGTGCGTCGCGTCAATACCTCTTAGCTGGACTTTGCATCGGTAAATGATATTGGCTGACTCAGATGAGGGTGACACATTATCTTTAGGGGTCACGTTGTGTCAATATACTGCTTTCATTACAGAACATTGCTTCCTGGCAGTAATTTCTCTTGACGCTGCTGCGGCATTGTTCGATAATGCTATTTCTTGATCGGGCGGATGTGCAGCGAAATTGCAGTTGGACTCCCCACGAATCCAGAAATTCTTTAAAGAGTCCAGTGCGAAATGCAGTTTCGTTGTCAGTGAGGTTGTAGAATTCCGTGGACCCAGCTGTTGCCAAATATTGAACCGGGTAGGACCACAGCCAATCACATAGGAGTTACCACTGTGGAAGTTGATGTTCATTCCAACACAGTTCCACGCTTTGCACACATTCAGTTGTCCTTTCTGCCATTGCAGAGGAGGTGGGTCGATGGCCTGCAACTTCTTGCATTCTCCGACGACCTCTCTGATTGTAGCTTTCGATATGAAGGTATCACTCTGCCTCACGAAATAAAGCGCCCGTCTTGTCCCGGAATGCCCGCTTTGACAATGCACCGATTGTAGTAGATCTGAGTTAGAGTTGTTCGTGGATTGCTGGTTGCTCAGACAAGTCCCACCAGCTCTTGCGCTTTCTTAATAGCATCGAGCCATCTTTGGAGAACCCTTGTTAATCTATCGGCCTTATTCCGGTTCCATCTGATCAGTTGTATATCCGCTGATAAGTTTTATTCTATTACCAAATTCCCTAGTGTGACTAGCCTCTTACGAATAAACATTTCGCTAACAGCCTTGGTAAGTATACCAGTCACCCCGTAAGAGGAAGTATAATATATATATATATATATATATATATATATATATATATATATATATATATATATATATATATATATATATATATATAGCAGCTGGTTCTCTTTCATTCTGCAGTGAATTTTGGAATAACTAATTTTTAAATTTACGGAGCTTTATAAGCATATACGTACCATTAATTTCTATGGATATGGAGAAAACTAATCATTTTTATAAGGGGCAGAGGGTATCCATGATCACTGACAACTAATGTATGAAGATAAAAGTAACTAATATGTTGATACAATAGTTTTCAGTGAAAATGAATAACCTACCACCCCTTATAAAAATGATTAGTTTTGTCCATATCTATAGAAATTAATATTACGAATGTATATGCTTATAAAGCTCCGTAAATTTCAAAATTAGTTATTCCAAAATTCGTATGAAGATGAAACAGAACTAGCTGATTTAAATTAAATTAACTTAATTTTTATAAATGAAATTGAAGTTCTTAGCTTTTTGAAACGTGATAACTCTTATGTAGCGATGGAATAATATTTTTTTTTTAAATAATTATAATATAGGCTCTACTGTTGTATCAAACAGTATTTTTTAATAAATAAAAACGAAAATGCTAAAGAAGTTTGGATTATTAAACTAACGGGTCTTTAGTATTTATCTATATACTTACACACACACACTCACATACATGTTAGCCCTCTAACATCAAAACTACAGAAAAAATAATTAAAGCCTTCAAATTTTGTGGATTTAAAATCGACACACCATCCAACTTAAAAATCGTTAATTTCCTACACGTTACATTTAATCTCTGCAATAACACCTACAAAACATTCCAAAGAGAAAAACCAAACTCACATATACATAAATGTCATCTCGAACTACTCCAAAGCAATTATAAACCAAATTCCAAACACAGCCAATGCCAGAATAAACAAACTGTCTTCTAGGACAACAAATTTTAATCAAAACAAATGTAGATATAATCAAGGACTTTTAAAAAGAGTAACTTCCAACAGACATTAATTTATAGAGATAAACCGACTAATAACACGTCCAATAAGTTCAAAAATCGAAAAAGGAAGTTTATATGGGTCAACCCTCCATTCTGCAAATTATCAATATAGGAAAATACTTCTTAAAGTTCATAGATAAAGATTTTAGTAAAGACAAGCTAGTGAAATTTTTTTCAGGAAATGAAACTAAAAATTAGTTACACATATATGAGCAAAGTAGAAAAAATTATAAATTTTCACGATAGTAAGATCTTTAGGGATTTTAACGATAACCAGTTACAAAGGGGATTTAATGCGAACCAGTTACAAAAAGAGAATTCTGCCTGTAATTGCAGATTAAAAACTGAATGTCCAATGGTAAGAGTTTGCATGACAGAAAAGATTGTGGCTTCGTACACAACGTACGAAGCCACAATCTTCACCAAAGTGAATGTAAAACAGAAAAAAATCTATACTGGAATATCTGCTGGGAATTGGAAACAGCGCTTCTACAACCATCGCCATTCTTTCATAAATGAATCCTGTAGACACCAAACAGCGATAACGAAATACTATTGGTATTTGGTGGAAGGCTTCACCCCACAGGTGAAATGGAGAATTATCCCATAGAGCTCGAAGTCCTAAAAACTTTAGAGACAGATGTGAACTGTACATAAAGAGAAAATCCTGATAATCAAGCATAATGATCCTGAAGAATTACTCAACCAACACAATGAGATGATCTTTAAATGAAGACAAAGAAATCATCTCAAAATAACTAACTACATTTAAAAAAAAACCTGTCCATGGAAATTCTGAAAGTCTAAATTATTTATATTTGAAATAATACGCGATGTCACTCCATACACATCTTATAATTTATATTATAATATATATGCATTAGTATATGTCTGTTTATATATATCCTTATAATTAGGCTAATATTTATAGGTGCCCATATGGTAATTACGAGCATACACATATGTTGGTGTATGTATATTTAGATGTTTATATACGAAAGTATTTATTTGCTTGTATTTAGATGTGAGGATGCTTGTATGCCCGCACGCGCGCACGCATGTTTGTGCGTGTGTATGTCGGTACGTATATGTATGTATATATATATATATATATATATATATATATATATATATATATATATATATGTGTGTGTGTGTGTGTGTGTGTGTGTGTATGTGTGCACATATGTATATATGTATATGTGTATATGTATGCATGTGTATGTGTGTATATGTGTATGTATATACAAATGTATATATGGATACGTGTGAAATGTATATATATATATATATATATATATATATATATAGAGAGAGAGAGAGAGAGATGTAAAGTTATGTATGTATATGTATGTGTATCGAGACATGTGTATGTGGTTGTGTATGTATATCTGTACGGGTATATGTATATGTGTACGGGTATATGTATGTCTATTTATGTAGATATGTATGTGGTGTGTATGTATGTATATATTTATGTGGTGTGCATGTATACATATATGTATGTGTGTATGCATGTGTATATATAAAGGTTAAGTGTAAAGATCATATTTTGTTATTACCTTTAAATGTTGTTTCATTTCGAAATAGTTTTCAAATTAGATTAATTAGGAAATATTACTCCTTAACTGTTATTGACAATATTAAAAATATTAATAATAGTAATATTTTTGTTTATTGCTATTATATTCAAATTATATTTCTTTCCTACTTTAATTTGTTAAAGAACTTAAACGCTTAAATTACTATCAAACGTTAACAGAAAAATATATAAATCTGAGTTTTTTCCAAATTAATCGCTATATGCCCACATACCTTAATTCTCTTAATTTCTCTTTCCAAATCTCTATCCCCCTTTTTTTCCTTAACACCTTAATTCTACTTCTTCTTTCTTACATCTTTACTTCCCTTTTTTCTCTATATCGTTTTCCTGTGAGATGACTTATTAAATAGGTCAATGAATGGTTCTACCCACCCTTCCTCACTATTAATAAGAATAAATTTAAAATTATTCCTATCTCATTCTCTTCCCTCCCGAATTTGGACCATGTCTGTCAATACTCTCTATATCACCTTACATCAACTTAATACTACCCCTCAAAATATATGAAAAATATATGTAAATTTAAATTCATTCATTTTTTTTCACCCTTGGACGTGTGGTCTGATGATCCAGTGAAAAAATATTCCCTGTGAAAATAAATTATAACCAATGGACCTCTAAAGTCTTTCACGGAATATATATATATATATATATATATATATATATATATATATATATATATATATATATATATATATATATAGAGAGAGAGAGAGAGAGAGAGAGAGAGAGGAGCGGTAGAGAGAGGTAGGGAAAGGGAGTGAGAGAGAGACAGGTAGAGAATTAGAATCGAATTCATCACCGTGGCCCGTTGGTACAGTTGGCCTGACGTTTGCCTAATAACGCAACTGTCCGGTTTCAATTCCCAATAGTGGATGCACACTGCTGAATAGTTCCAAATATAGGACGAAAGAGCTGTTCAGTGCTTTCTGCGTTCTGTTGAGGCTTCTTCTAGACTCGATGAATTACTTAATTATAATTATCACAAATCCTTCTAATATTTTCTATCACTTATATATATATATATATATTATGAAATGGACTAAATCCGACAATTATTTAAATATATTTTCTGTTTATACGTTATTTTTATAGATATAAATGTTTATGATAAACAATATTAACAATATTTACCGTCTTGAATGTCCGAGAAATTTAAAAGAAAATATGTGCCTTCCGATAAAGTTTCGACATATATATATATATATATATATATATATATATATATATATATATATATATAAAACTGTGCTCAATATTAAATATCTGAGCTATTTAATGTATTAAAAACTACCATAGTACCCAACGTTAAATGAATACCTTGCATTTTCATAATATTTGTAATCTCCAGGTTCAAATTTGGGATAACGACACTTCCTTAATATTCATGGTTATCTACAGATATTTTATTGTTGGTGTCGATTAATATTGTTTTTAAATGAGTTGTAGCTTAATTTTGAATTTGAATTTAGGCCCAGATTAACATTTAAGATTGAAAATAAGATTGGAAATGAAAATTATAAATTTTAATTTAAAAACGAACGCTGTCGTTATTAATAAAAACTATTGGAATCCAAGGGTGGTAACTCTATTTATTGCATGAAAATCAATAAAGAAATTAATAATATTAATTAAATTATTAATGCTAATAAAATATGCAGATAGATTGAAGTTACAAATAAAAATAATACATAAAATTAAAATAAAAGAAATAAATAAATGAATAAATAGATAAATAAAAATAATAATGATGATAATAAAAACGGTGTTGATAGTAAGACTAAAAGTAAAATGAAACAATAATAAAGATTTCATAGTAAAAATAAAAATAAAAATCATAAATTAGCATAAATGTTAAATGCATTGCAGTCTTATAATAACAGTAACAGTTATGAAGTAAAGATAGCAAAATAATATAGATAAAAATATTAATAAAAATAAATAATTAATAATACCAATACTAGTATTTGCAGTCCCAGGACCCGGCTAGACTATATTAATCTGGGTCAATGTGCTTAAGAAGAAATTTCATTTTATGCAAGCAGATGCTCGTTACCTCACTTATTTAATAGATTTGGGTTGCTCACATTTTTTAGGACCAGTAACTTTTCAGAAAAACTTAAGTTAATTCTGTCGTCTTGCCCATTGAAGGGTTTGGTTTTCGCTATGTATTCCTAAGTGATAGTTGGATTTTATTCTCGCCTTTCAGTTTCCAGAAATATTTCGAAATGGGAGTGCTGTTCCTATATTTGATGTTGGTTAATGTTATTTGATGTGGGTAGAAGCGCGATTCCTAATGGTTTTCCGTAGATCCCAATAAAACATTATATACTAGATAACTTTATATCTTTGTAGACTAACGATTTTGTCATGCACCTGCCATTTAATGGTCAGTGTTTGCTTTTTCAGCAGGTGCATTCCTTAGTTGTGGGGATGTTGATGTTTTTAGGTTGTTGAAGTGTTTGTTGAGAATGAAACTGTTGTGCTGTGATATATACTGGTCGATGTTTTTGGCACAACTGTAGTTAACTTTAACATTGTCTTTATTGAAAATCTTATTTAGCGTTGGGAGATAACTGAAATGTTTAATGATTAAATTCAAAAAAAAATTCCGATATTAGTTTTGACATTTTTGCTAAAGGGTGGGTTAAACCATAATATATTGCGTTTGCGACATTTTGGTTTGTTAATGCCATTATTGCTATTGACTAATAAATCGAGCTTAATTTTATGGTTATTCTTTTCTAGTGATTCTACCTATTTGTTTCTATGTTTGTCAAAAATATCCTTACTGTTAGAGTTGATGGACACTCTAAATTGCACCAATGTATTTAAATTATTTACTATACTTGGATGATGTTTAGATTGTTTCCTGATGTATCTATGGATGTAGCTATGGTTGTACATTATATGGTTTATAAAGCCCATTAAATAGATCAAATATTAAATCCAGGAAATTTATTACTTTAAGGTTGGTGAGGTTGGTGGTATTAACAATAATCAACCCTAACAATAAAATATCTCGCGATAGCCAGAAATATTAAACCAACAGTGTAAACACAAAAATGGTATCCGAGGATTGTAGACAGCAGGAAATTCCTATTTAAGCAATCAATATATATATATATATATATATATATATATATATATATATATATATATTGGCTTCTTGTATAATTAAATTGCCTGTATTGTATTTTTGATAATATATGATTAATTTTAATTTATCTCATATATTATAAAATACAATACAAGTAATTTAATTACTTATAATAACTCCTACCTACCAACTGATGTATTTCGTAAAAACAACATTATATTCCAATTCAAATGCCCCTTGGGAGAATGTATCTCCGAAAAAAAAAACAAAAAAACAAATATATATGTTGTATATACAGCAACTACTCTAACAAGAAGACTAACATTACACATGTCTGACCATTCATCCATTGCGAGACATCTACGACAACATTCCTGTCCACATTCACAATATAAAAAACACAATTATCCTACACTAAGAAAACAACAAATTCAAACTACAGATCTTAGAAGTAATTTATATTAAAATATGAAGGCAACGTAAACAACTATTTCTGTTCCGCATGCATGTTTATAGACAGGAGTTATGATCGTGCATCATGATCTATGTCCTGAAGGATCACGACATTACAAATATATACCAAGAGATGGTATGAAATGTCAAATGTCAAACTCTTCTATGTATCGTGTACGTTCAGGACATTGCACTACTGATCTTCCTGTCCTTAGTAGCACTTAATAAATTTTCTTCTTCCTTTTAATCTGTCTTGCGATTCCCAATTTTTTCAAGACGTCTTTCCTCATTATGAACCCTAAAAATGTCTACATTTTCTGAAAAGTATCAATGTATTTTTTTTGCTTCGATTTTCTCTAAAACTTGGTGTTTGCTCACATGCTCAATGCCTGGTATTCTCAGAATCCTTCTATATAACCACATTAGTTTTAAGTTTCTTCATCTGTGAGGAGGAGATTGTCTAACATTCATTGCCATATAAAGACTGATAAGTGTTCAATATCCTTTTCTTTGTCTCAAACATAATTTCGCTTTTAAATGAATACTTTGAAATTCATTTTTGACCCTGCTAATACGCCTCCGGTTTCAGTGTCTCATTTTTTTTCCCCAGATATTGAAATTGTACTTTTTTTTATTTGGGTAGCCCCAATTTGTAATGTTGGCTTTTTAGTTCCTTTGACAACTATGGCTTCTCTCTTCTTGCAATTGATATTTACTCTTTTCTTCTCGGTTTCCTTCACTACCTCCAGTAGGATATCTTGTAGTTTCCTTTCTATGACTGCTATCAACACTGTGACATCTGCATATCTTATAGTGTTATGATTGTGACCGCCAGTAATGAATCCTTGTTCTCCTAGTTCCCGTTGAAAAACTGAAGTTAAGGAACGTAAAGCCTGGTCAGCACCTAAATGGGTGACTTCTTGGAAATATCAAGAGCAATATGCTTGGATCATGGGTGGTGTAATGGATAAAGGCTAGGGATTCTTAATAGACTAGCCGGGTTCTAATTACAGTTGGGTTCCTTATATTAAATAGAGCTTCAATGATGTGAAAAAGGAATAGCTGACATATGGCCACTTGTATCAGAGTATTATTGTCTATTATGGTAGATATCTAATCTCTAATTCGGATACCCGCTCACACACATTTGAGGTAACCTCTTCTTTATATTGCAAATACGCTGTTATATATCGTAATTATGAATACCAATAGGCATGTCCTAATCTTCATAAATACTTTGGACACTATTGTCTAAGTAGTCCAACACGAGAAGTGGTTTATCTGCTTCACGCTGCTGGCGAGTAGTGTATTTATTGATGTTAAAAAGATTTTCATTTTCATTTCCAATCTCCGTTTTGGTTATTTCTCATTTAGTAACCTTTACTAGGTTACAGTTTACATATAACTCAGGATTTAGCGTGAATATAAATATATGTGGGTGTGTGTGCGTTTGTGTAAGTATGTGTCTTACATCAACTAGTTGTGAATGTGAGAAAACAGAATGTAGCACTGCTCTCATTGTTATATACCTATGTACCTATGAACCCTAATTGGTATGTCCTAATCCTCGTAAATACATTGGACATTATAGTAAGCGGAGATAATATGCTGTCTAAGTAGTCCACCACGAGCAGTGGTTTACCAACTTCACGCCGCTGGCGACGATTGTATTTTGTTGATGATATAAAGATTACCATTTCGTTTCCAACCTCCGTTTTCATTATTCTTCTTTCAGTGACCCCTTCTAGGTTAAAACATATGCTGGACGAACTTTAGTTTCTAATAAAGAGAGAGATAGAGAGATAGAGCAGAATCCATAGTTTAAAAAGGCTCAAACTCTTCGACTTTGACTTGGTTCTTCTACAACCAACGAAGATTTCCATATAGTTTCATCTACACAATTTCAGTCATTAAGATTTTGTCAAGCCGTTGTATAGTTTTTTTGTACATTTCTCTGCGGTGTTCGCACGTTGAGATCATTTTCCCAGGCACATATTTCCAAATTATGACCACCTAGACAGAATGAGAGCGGTAATATTCGAACCCGTGGCCTATAGTCAATTTGGTTAGATAGGCATGACAGAGATTGAGAATCATTTTAAAAAAAAGGCCAAATATTTATTACAAGGAACAAAAGATTTTGAAATCAGCGAGAGAAAATGACATTCACCACTAATATGAGAAGAAACGTAAACTCTGAAAGTAAGAAATGGCACGGAATCAGGTAAAACAGAAAAGAAAATCTGAAAATGAAAGAAGAACAAGAAGAACGGATGACGAATAATGGAAAATCGAGCCAAAAACGAAGAAATAAGGAATTCAATTTAAAAAAAAAATGAACATGAGAGTGAGAAAAAAAGAAAGGCAGGAGAAAACAAAATATAACCCGGAGAAAACAAAATTGAAAAGAGAAAACAAAGAAACAATAGAATATTCATTTTTGCCTGCAACTACGAAAGATATTTACCGTTGAATATTTTGTGCTGTTTTGACGTTTGTTTCTCATTTTCTCATTCACATTCCCAACTTTATTTTGTAGTTTGTCTACTGTCTCCAGAAGCCTGCGCAGAAAAAAGGCTATTCAGACGAGAAAAGGTCATAGACTGAATCAACACAAAAGTTGGGACCGAGAGAATCCATCATCAACTTGTGCACATATTTCCGTTAAACATGATCGAATCTCTCGTCTTTGTAACCGAAAACGTTGCCCTCCTCCTCCTGATGCACATAAGCTACAGGCCACTGTGTGTGTGCCCACGCAAGCGTATCTTCTCCAAGCGTTGATGTCTTCAGAACTTGTCACGAAATGAAAAGAGAAATGGAGAAAATAAAAGGCAGCAAATTCAACTCAATATTTTTTTTCCCAAAAGTATTCGATTTTCCTTTCGTGAAACTTTTCAGAAAAGAAGCGGGAGTGACTTTTACAGATTTTTCTAACCTTTGGGATTCATCAATGTGAGATATTCGGAAAATGGTTTTCCTTGTGTCCCACTTATCTTATCAGATACATACACACATATATTTACAACAGGACAAAAGAAATAATGAGAAATATCGTCAACTCTCAAACATGTGTACGCATGCGCATACACACATACAAATATGCATACATAAACACAAACATAAACAACGCCGTAGATTTGTCAATAACTACGTTTCATGGTGGTTTAACATATTTTATACAACAAAGATTTATTGTTCGCATGAAAAGCTAGTTAATAACTGTATCAGTTTACGAATTATTCATCCCGTATATGTGTACACATTCACACACCCATGCATACAGACACACACACCCGTGCATACACACAGACACCCGTGCACACACACACACACACACACATATATATATATATATATATATATATATATATATATATATATATATATATATATATATATATCATTCGCAGACTGTACTGTTTCGCTGTATCACAGCTCCTCAGTGCGACTAGACATCCGAATGCCGCAAGCCAGGACCGAAACGCAACCGATTTCGTGTCAGAGTTTCTACCTCTAAGTTTGGTTTGGTTTGTTTTGTTTTTTAATGCCGACAAAATTTATATTGTTGGTAATATGTTTTCCTTCAAAAATCTATTTCTGGGAATATTTTTCCTTGAAGAAATCTATAGATTGTCATATTTTTTCAAAGAATGTATAGCTGTTTTTATTACTGTTATTTCTTTTTAAGCATTGCTGATAATAATTTTTCCTTCAAAAATTATTGCTGGTCATATTTTTTTTATTATTATTAGTATTTTTGTTATTAGAAAGTATTTCTGGTATTAAAACCTATTTTACTCACGTTTGGGTGTTAACTATTTGCCCATAGCTGGGACCCTAACAGATGCTACCACTCCGGGTCAGGGTGAACCTGGGAACACCAGCAATTAAGAGGTGGTTCCACGCTCCTCAAAACCTCCTGTTCAGAAGCCTTGCTGTTGGTCGTAGTTTATCGCCATAGCCAGGACGACTACCACTAAGCTATCATCACTCGGCAGAAACAGCTAATTCTAGCGTATTATTTTTACGAACGTAAACAAATTCCAATCAGTCAAAGTGCTCATATATATATATATATATATATATATATATATATATATATATATATCGTTCCGATCTTGAGACTCATTCGAATCTTACGAAAACTGATTTGTCGAGGTAACGCCTTGATTATATCAGCCTGGTGGGAAGTGCCTGTAAACCGAACCAGGGGGTGGATCGAAGCCTACTGAGGGGAATTGGGTAAAGTCAAAATCACAAGTCATCGTCAGCGAAGTTTTGAGCGTACTATCTTTTTTTAAATATCGATTTGGCGTGATCGGTATCTGAAAAAAAAAAAGCTTCTTCACTAGAAACTCCAAAGTCTTCCCAGTGCAGCTGTAGTGCATATTTGATGAAAGCGGGTCACCTAAATAAATACTAATATAGATCATAGAATATTCCCATTTACAAATATCAGTAGTTCGAAAATACGGTACGATCAACATAACCACTTACCAACATTTCTTATTAGAATTTTCTACCAAATGTACTTCGTGTATAAGTGTTCTTTCTGAGACGAAGTATTATTTTTGTTTTTTATTTAATGTTATCGTAGATGCTAAAGTATATCAGAGATGATGGGTCCTTGATCCATAGTCATTCAAAGACGTAGGTGATAGGTCTCTTTACAACTTCTATCTTTTGTCACTCTATATCCATTGCGTTTGTAGTAGACGGCCAAGAGATTGAGGTCACATCTGTCATACTACTAAACGCATGAACCAACGCATTCATCCGGGTAGCTAGCTTAGTGGATAAAGCGTATTTAGAAATAATAAAATAAGAAAGAAACATGACGAAACATAGCCAGCGAGACGAGAGCACTACGTCTGTAGATTAAATAAATAATTCAGTATGAAGTTCGTTAAAGTTAACAGGATCAGCAGACACCCAAAGAAGTCCGGAGGGCACATCATCCGAAAGGTTGTGATAAAGTCCGTATATAACAATGATAACTCATTTCACAAATTCAGCAATAATTTGTGTATATATATATATATATATATATATATATATATATATATATATATATATATATATATATGTATATGTATATGTATATATATATATATGTATATGTATATATATATATATATGTATATGTATATATATATATATATGTATATATATATATATATATGTATATATATATATATATATATATATATTTATATATATATATATATATGTATATATATGTATATATATATATATATATATATATATATATATGTATATATATATATATGAAGAAATATGGTTTTAAGGTGTGCTATATCTATGGGATAAAGTGCTCAATATCAGAGACAGAGCGTATGTAAATATAAATATGAAAGTGAACATTGAAGTGAACTCTCAGATGAAACAGCCTGTCGCATCTGTGCTCACTTCAATGTTCACATATATATATATATATATATAGATAGATAGATAGATAGATAGACTGACAGACTAATGTATATTTGGCAGACAAAATTTCTTTTAAAAATCTTTCGTTAAATATGACAAAGAATGTTTAATTATTTTTTTTATTTAGTTTTTACCAACGTTTTTACATTTCTCCATTTGGTGAGAGTGAGCAGTCCAAAAATTGTCCATATTGTCCATTGTCCAAACCTCTTTCAGTCATTTCTTTAGGCATTTTGTAGTTTGTTTTAGGTGTTGTCAATTTATCTTCATTTTTTGACTGTTTAAGATGTATTTTATATTTGCATGTCATTGAATACTAGTAGGAGAGTTTATTCTGAGCCTTCCTGGTTGGGCGGCGTAGCTGAAATTCGAGTGAGCATCTTTTGAATTCTTTTTACACTTTCCACATTCCATTCCTACTCTTAAATAAAGTGAGGTTGATAGAGGAAAAAAGATACAGTGCCTTTCTTATAGCGAGATGTTTCCTGTAATGTGACTTATATTAAATTTTAGTGTTTCCGAATTTCTCTTGAAGGTTCGTGTATATTATGGAGAGATAGATGTTTTTTATAGCACTTTGATCTGATAAGTGACCTGTGAGGCGTCTACTCAAGAAGGTGGTAGTATGTTCGAAAGTAGTGGCAGAAAGCTGGACAAGAGACAATATCTACATTCCCTTACTCCCACCAAACGGGAAAATGTAAGAACACCGAGAAAACTAAATAAAAATAAATAAATTTTCTTTGTCCGTCATATTTAACGAAAGATATATGTATATATGTGCGTGGAGGCGTTGTGAAGATCTGTTTATCTGTTCTTTTAACATTAGTAATTTTAATTGACATCTGCAATTTTTTGACGCAATTTTATGCAAATAAAATGTTAAATTTAAGAAATTTTAAAAGTTAAATTTATTTTCAGTTTCTTTCTTGCTGTGATTTTCAGCGATTTTAATATCAAAGAAGTTATATTGTTTTTTCTTCCTCGCTTTGTATATCATTAAATTTACCAATTATTAAATTCTTCATGTTTCAATCGCAATAAAATTGTAAGCGTATTTCTGTTAAATCATTTAGGCTATGTGTATTATGAATGATCTCAGTCACCACATAGGGAAAAAATAATAACTTTATTATCACCTTTCGATGATGATATTGTCTGGTATCTTCATATGGAATTTAAAGTAATTAAAGGCTACTCATCAATTATCTCTATAGGAAATTAAAAAGTATTTCAGAAAATTACATTTAATTCCTTTTACACTTAAAAGGTATTCTATAAAAGGCTGTGTGTAAATGTTTTCCTTTGCGTATTCTAAAAAGGTAGCAAGAGGACAGGAAGGTGGGGGCTGTTTATACTCTAACAACTTCCATTGATATCCAAAGCTTCTGATATATCCCCCCCCCAATCAACCTTCTCTACCGTCAGAATACTTAACCTATGTCTGTACGGTGAATATAACGTCGCCTTTAATATAACTGTGTGACGATAACAACCGCATCCAATCATGTATTTGTAGCGTTGTATGGTTTATTTATGCTTTAAAAAAATACTATTCTGAATCCAGATGGAAGACGATCTTCGTTCGTCGTCGCTGTAGACTGTCGTTTTAGATAAAGTCGACAAGTTCCCCTCATGGTGAATAAATTCTCATGTGTCTGACCAACATAAGAATGACATTATTTGCTGGAAGACGTCTGAAGACTATCTTCGATAGTTACACTTTCTTCGACGCCGTTCTTATGCCTGCTGGGAAAAAAATCTTATTTCTGTGGTGTGAGCATCGTATAAGCAGGAACCTCACCAACTGGTCGTCACCAGCCATCTCTTCTCTTTGATTAGGGAATATATTACCGGTCTTCTGCAGTTTCTGTATTGATGTACAGACCATCGACATCCATTTCGCCTAAATTCAATTTACCGAAGAACCTCCGTCGCAGGAGAAGGTAGGGGATGATATCACCGACCCAATGTGATTGCCGTTCAACAAACATGGTATCGACGGTCGTTGATTTTCAACGGCTCTGAATTTCAAGATGAGGTACCTTATTTACATTATTCGAACTATTGTCCTAATTTTTGTCGCCATATTTATTACAACGTTTCAACCGTTGTACGCTCCGGCCTTTTTCAGGTGGTTCGAATGTCGAACTGAACCCTTTATTTCGCTCACTGGGGTAGACTGTCCTAGTTCCATGTTTAATGGATGTCAGTTATCAGCGACAAAGATGAGGACAATAGTCCGAATAATGTAAATAATGTACATAATACCTCATCTCAGAAATATAGACAGAAAGTGAGGTACCTTATAGTGATTATAAGCGTAGCTTAATTATGGCACAAGTTCGTGAGTATGGAGCACCCAGTGAGTATCGAACTCGATATTCAGTCGTAATTGATCTAGTGAGACAAGATTGATAACCATTATACCACATCGGAGTGCCCCCTAATTGTTTTCTAAGGGTAGCTGAGATGTGTCACAAGTCGAAAGTATGAGGATCCAAGGTGGTTTTCTAAGCGTAGATTAGAAAGGGCCACTGGTCCGAATATATGGGGTTCCCAGTGAGGAACAACCTCGATTTTCAGTCGTAATTGATCTAGCGAGAACCAGCGTGTTAACCATAACATGCGGTACCTTATACCACCATTCTAACCTGAGGATTCCTTGGATACGAAAGATGTGGAAATATCTAAGTATTCATAAAATGGTGACCGTATATTAACCAGGATTTGTAACCGTATTTAAGTATTGAAAAAACACACTGACTTGTAAATGCGAAACTTGGTCTTACTAATGAAATTCCTGTTCGAGAAGACACGTTTGGAAAGTCATCCAAATGAATGAAAGGTTCGTCAGATTCTACACTGAATCTTTATATGATCATGACATTTAGTAAGCACGGATGACAGTTATTAGGTTGGTGCAAAAATAATGACGTAATAATGTCGTTTTTTGACGTGTTTTTTTAACGTCAAAAAACGACATTATTACGTCATTATTTTTGCACCAACCTAATAATACTCTGGTAGAAAATCATCGTGAAATTAACGCACCCCGATCTACATTTTAATCAGTCTATAAGAATCGACTTCTTGTAAGGTTTAATGCACGTTTCGCGGTAGTTTTTGCTTGGTTAACAAGCTATCATACAATAGGTTATAGTCTAACTTAAATCTTCCATATATCAGTCAATGTCGCTCGATCAATTTCGTTGTTCAGGCATGAAATTACATCCCCGCTAAATCCCATCTATCATCAATGATTTTATTCAAGCATATAGATATCCATTCAAATCATTATATCGTAACTCGTTATTCTTTAGTTCCATAAAAGTATATTGAATTTTTTTCAGAATTTGTGCCAGTGAAAATCAATAGCAGTAACTACTCCAAATTTTTATTGAAATAAACTATTTTTTCTGATTTAATTCCGAAATCAAAGATTTATATTTCTTTACAATGAAAGGAATTTTCAAAAGAATCAAAATTCCTGATAGTTTTCTCCATTTATGATCATTATTTCATTTTTTTCAAAAGATTTTTCAATGCAATAACACTGAGACATTGTATAATATCTGAAATTGTAATTAGCCTTCGGCCCTGTTTGATACTTTTCAGTTTTAAAGGTAAGAAAGTTTTGTTATTTTTTTATTTTCTTTAATATGTAGGTTGTTTTTCGTTATGGCTTCCATCGTAATAATAAAATATCTTTTTTCTATCATTTATTCATATCTTTCTCCAGTCATTCATTTTCCGACTTTTTCTTCTTACATTTTTACATGGATTCATTTTTAATTTTTATGTTTTTTATTTGTTTTTTTAATTGATTTTTCGTACATTCGTGCTTTTATATTTTTCTTAACCCGTTTCATTGTTTTACGTTTTCTTCTTCAGACATTCTCTTTTGTTCTCCTTCCTATTCTTTTTGTCATTTCCTTTCTTACTTACTTTTTTTTTTTTTTTTTCCTTGTTTCCTTTCTTACTTTGTCCTTTTTCTTTTTCTTTCTTTCTTTCTTCCTTCCTTTTTCTTTCTTACTTGCTCCCTTCCTTTTTCTTTCTTACTTGCTTCCTTTATCTTACTTCCTTTCTTTCTTACTTCCTTTCTTTCTTACTTTCTTCCTTTTTCTTCCATTTTCTTACTCACTTCGTTTTTCTTTCTCTTTTTCTTACTTCTTTTTCTCTTATTTTTCTTTCTTTCCTTTTCCTCATTTCTTAATTACTTCCTTTTTGTTTTTTTTTACTTATTTTCTTTCTTAGCCCCTCCTTTTCTTTTATTTTTGTCTCTTTTTTTTTCTTTCTTTCTATGCATTCTTATTCAATTTAACTGTAATATTATACTTCGATATTGTACATGTCTTTGTTTTTTTACATTCTTCCCATCGTCTGCTTTCTCTTGTTGTTTAATATTTATTAATTTTATTTCGTCCCTCTTTTTTCGTATTTCGCCCTTTTCTTCCTTATTTCATCTTTCTTGGCTACTTTTCATAGGTGTTTGTTTAAATAAAAACCTCCGTTTCTTTCTCCCTCCATTTCTTTCTCCCTCTTTTTCTTTCTTTCTCTCTTACTTCCTTGCTTTCTTTTTATGCCTTTATTTCTCTTTTTCTTCTATCGCACTTTCTTTTTTCTTCATCCTTTTCTTTTCTTTCTTTTTTCCTCCTCCTTTTTCTCCCTTTTCACCCTCCTTGTTTTTTTTCTTTTCCCCCTCCTCCTTTTTTCTTCCTTTCCATTCTTTCTTTCTTCATCCTCCTTTTTAATCCGTCCTTTTTTCCGCATTTTTCATACTTTCCTACTCATTTCTTTTCCTTCCTTTTCTTCTAATTTTTTCCTCTTCCTTTTTTCTTCCTTTTCTTTCTTTTCATTTTTTTCTCCTTTTTGTCCTGCCTTTCCATTCATTTTCATCCTCTTTTTCTTTCAGCCTTTTTTTTCCTCGTTTTTTCATACTTTTCACCTAATTTTTTTTTCCTGTTTTCTTTTTCGTTTTTTCCTTCTCCTTTTTTCTTTCGTCCTTTTCTTTTTTCATAATTTTCTCCTCATTTCTTTCTTGTTACCTCTTTTTCGTCCTTTTTCTTTTTTTCCTCATCCTTTTTTGTTCCGTTTCTTTCTTGTCCTCCTGCTTTTGATTTTTTTCCTTATTTTTCTTCCTTTTCTTTTTACTATTCCATTTTTCTTCCTTTTTCTTCCTCCATTTTGCCTTTCTTTCTTTTTACCTCCTTTTTCTGCCTTTTCTTTCTTTTCCCCTCTTTTTCTCTTCCTTTTGTTTTCCTCCTCTTTTTTCTTTCTTCATCCTTTTTTACATTCGTTCCTCCTTATTTCTTTCCTTTTTTACATTCTCTCCATCCTCCTTCTCTAATTATATATTTATTCATTCTATTTTTTTCTCACGTTCTTTTTTTCTTCTTCTTTAATCATTTTCTTTTTATTTACATGTGCTGTTGGTTTAAATCTTGCTTTTATTTTATTCTTTGGGTTTCTTCATAGTTTCCTACAGAATTTAACTGAAATGTTATAAACTTGTCTTATAGACTTTCTTTTCCTTTTTATGTTCACTGTATTATCTTCCATTTCTCATTTTGGATTTAGATTTCATTATTCATGCTTTTTTCTTCATCTTTCTTACATTTAAAATGGTTTAATTATTTTTCATACGATTTTTTTCTTCACTCTGTAATGATAGATTCTTGCTCTATTTTCTTTTTTCCGATTCTCAATACATTTTTTTTATTTCTTTTTAAATTCGCTTTACAATTATTGAACTTTTCCATCTGCTGTCGATTTTTACGTCTCTTTATGCGTCTTTCATATTTTTTGTAATGTCTTCTCCCAGTTTCTTTTCAACGGTTTTTTGTTGTTAAAATTCCTTAAATTTCAGTAATAAAAAAAATATATTAATGACGCCGAGATTTCTTCCTGGAGGAAATCAAAATTTATCAATACTGTTTTTGTTCGGTAAAAATTAAAAGATAATATTTCAGTGAAAGAAAAGAGCACACTCTCCCCATCTATAACTATTTTAATACATCAAATATTAAGATTTCGAAAATAGATGGTTTTCCGTAATTTATCGAATCTATTTTCATCCGGAACAGAATAATGTCGACCAATTCCGTGAAGCTTCAATAGCCGACAGCTAAAGATATCCAGAAGAAAAGAATGGAGGAAAATAATTCCCTTTTTTTTTAATTCATCAAGTTAAAGGTTTCTCTGAAGGCAATTTCTATTTGCAAATAACGATTTAGTCAATTTGAAAAGCCATTGTGAACCAATCGTGTGAATTATTGTTGCGTAAACGCATACACATATATGAATGCACGCAAACACGGATTCTGGGATACACAAGAACACAAAGCTACAGAAGAACAAATGCGATAAATCAAGTTTTAGAACATGCATATGTTTACATACAAAGGAACTTTTGTTAATAAAACCTACGATACATATACATACCTGAGGGAAAAGAGGAAGACGTATTCTCATTGGGGAGGTGAGACCACACATCGGTGCCATACGAAAATACTACAAATACCTTCTTTACAGTAACATTCAGAACCTGCCTACTCAAATCTATATAATAAAATAAATAAATAAATAAAAAATTAATAATAAAAAACTCTGTCTCGGTCTGTTCGTCAGGGTTGACTACTTGTTGCCCCTACGTTACTCTTTGGCGTTGGGGCCTCTCCTTCTCTGGCTGAGAGACGGGGCGAGCAGTCCGGCCCTACGTGGAATTGCTGTCCCTGGTGGTACAGAAGACGCTTGGACGGTACAAAAAGGTCACGGCCTCGAAAGGTCTTGTATCGTGAATTAGTGGAAGGGGTCGCGAAGGATCCTCTGTGTGAGAGGCTCGGCTTGTCGTTCGCCGAGTTGCGCTCTTTCTGGTCTTGGGCGCCAGCGTCAAGTAAACTCAGTAACCCTGAGTTTTCGCTTACCTGGCGATTGATTCGGAACGTGCTATCTCTCAATGACAGGTTATTCAGATGGGGCTGGTCGAATTTACCCGCCTCTCATCGCTGTGAACTTGGCTTAGAAGAAACGTTTTCACACTTCTACCATTGTCCTCAGGTGCACCCTTTCTGTGACTATGTCGGCGATTTGAAGGCTCGTATCGCCCCCGATGTGCTCGTGCTCATTGATCTCGCATACGTGTGCGATAATATGTCGGTTCCGTTTTCTGGGAAGAAATGGATGGTGTTTCTGACGCTGCTAGCCGTGGGGCGAATGGTGATTTGGACGTCGCGGATGGGGAGAATCTTGCGATACAAACTCTATTCTCATCAGGCTCTGGTCAGATTCTTTCAGCATCAACTGAATGTGAATATCAGAACTGACAGAAAGCGTTTGCTATCGACATATTTCAGCGAAAGGTGGGTGAAAGTAGCGAGTTGGGTTTGTGTGAAATGGGCTAACATTGAGTTGTTTTTTTTAAGTCCACTTGGTCACAACGGAGCAGTTTCTTGTGATCCCTCCCCCTGGTTAATCTAGACACTCTTGATTTGCCTAGTTAATGTGAATAAGTGTTGCTCCTGTCCTGTTCTTGGCACTCTTTTGTTATGATCCATGTCGAGATTCCCAACCTCCCCAGTTTGTTTTGGTCCCCGTTTTCATCTCAGTTGGATCAGACTTTATTTTTCCCCATTCCGTCAATTTTTACCATCCTCATTCCTTTCGTGTGTGTGCTACTTGATTCTGTCTATCGGCAGAATTCAGCAGCCACTCTGTTTATTATGAGAGGTGGACGGGTTTTACTAACATCTGTTTTGTTCTAGTTTCTTTTTGTTTTAATTTTAGTTTACTTTCAGGATTCTTGAAATTTTTATATATTTCGTATTTAGGAATTTAAAATTTTTCATATCATGGGGTATTTTTGTAGGTTCCCTTGGTGAGTATGTAGTATTGTGGTATATGTAGGATTGAATGGCGATGAATGAGTTCTTGTGGTAAATGGATCAATTGTATTGGATGAATGGGTGATCATCGTAATTAACTAGGAATATGATAGTTAGTGAATACCAGCGTCTTCCTACTTCCCCTTTCGGCCATATGCCACAATTATTCTATATACAGTAATAAATAAAACGATTTCTTAACTTGAGGACTTCACTAGTGGAAAAAAAACAGTAGTGTATAAAAATCGTTAATTGTAGCTTACGGCAGAATCTAAAAGCAAGAAATAAGATCTGCCATGTGACTCAATCCATAGCAGAATGGAGGGATTTATGGTTTTCTCAGGGATATTTGTTCAGAACTGAAGGCAACAAAGCTTCACTGAATTCAGCTTAGCTATTCCGCCAACCAAGCCGATTCTTACCAAACAAACTGCAAGATTTTTTTCAAATTTAATTAATCACAAACAATAGGTAGTTTTTTTTTTCTGTTTTCCTCATGGAGGTACAGAGAAAGAGAGAGAAAAAAGGAAAGAAAGCGATACAAAAGAAGAGAGAAAAGCGGGAATGAAAGAATTACAAGAACTCTTACAGATGTTCACCGCTTTCTGTTAGTAATCTAATCATATTCAAAATGGTGGACACTTCTACGCAGTAATGCCTACAATCTTTTCTCGCTAGATCAATTGCAACTGAGTGGGGAGTTATTTCCTCACTTAGCCTACCCTACTTTCGGCCTTGTGGCACATGTAAGCTATGTTTAATATATTCGTTATATGCAAAATCCTACACATATAGGACTGAAGCAAAAACTTAACTATATATTATAGCTTTGTTATTTAATTTATAAGAGCTACGGTGGAGTAGAAAATAGGAAATTATATTATATAGGGATGACAATACTTTCGGATCACCTTAAACTTTAAAAATTTGGGCGTAACTAACTCAAAGTTAAGCAAAAGGTCCTCGGAAAACAATATATGCTGTCCAATGCTTCTGCTTTAGAGACTGCCAGTAAATTTACACCGTGGTCCAAAGGTCTTGTCACCCATTACCAAAAAGTAATGAGGACAATATAAAAACAAGTAATACAAACATATGTACTGGATTCAGTTTATTCATTTCATTGACGCCGTCAAATATCGAAAAGGTCGGTAGGAGTTCGTGTCATCCGTCTGAAGTAGAAAATTATATTGTGTATGGATGACAAGACTTTCGTACAACTCTGTACTTATAAAATCTCTTATAACTTTGATGACGAATACATTCTTCTCTCTAGTCTCGTTTCTTTCTTTCAGTTTACAAACTAACACTGCCTTTTCTAGCTTTATAGGAAACCGTGTTAAATAAACGCGATTTGAACTTCCTAAATTTATTTACAGTATCTACAAAAACACTTATCTCTTGGAGTTTACTCACGATTCTTTGTAGTAGGTTGCACGTCTGCATAAAAATTTGATTATCTTTAAGTAAGCTTTGCAGACAAGTCGCAATATTCCAACGTCGCTACGCTTGCATCAACGTAGAATTATCCACCAGGTAATTTTGGCTGTCTTTTACTTCTACAGGGGAAGTTCACTTGTATTATCTCCAAGACACGTCTACTTAAAGGGCTAGAGGCCGAAGGACGCACGTTGAACAGGCGTCACTTCTTTCCGGGTTGGCTCATGGCCAGAAGCCAATGTTGCCAAACCAACTTCCTTGCTCCGGCTGTCTATTCACTGTAATGAGAAACTTTATAACTTGACTGATTGGACCCGCACTCCTCAAGTCCGGAAGATTTTAACCATAGAATTTGTAAGATTTATTGGGGCAAAAAATAAACGATACATTATTTATTGCTGTTATATCTGCTCAGTAATCTTTCGTTCATTGAATAATAAAGTTTGTCGACGAATCCCTATATAGTAATTAAAAATGAAACGGTTAGGTCAGGACCCGACCATAGCGATTTACTCTTTTCTAATTGAAAAATCACTATGAAACAAGTGCCTTTTCGATAAACAATGGCAAAACGAACTAGTACACGCAAATAATACTAGGACATAGACAACTATCAAAAGCTATGTTGTAAGATAAGTACATGGCCTTGTCGGATAAACTATTGCAAACAGTCGGCTACATAGTAATATCCCAGACAGTTTTTTGAATCATTTCACCCCAAGCAAGGTGATAATGCTACTAAGATGCAAGACGTTACTAAGAGTTGAGGAGAAAGTACAATAAAAGAGGTACGAGGAATGTAGATTGCAATTAAATCTTTGAAGATTGAAGGTGGTTAGGTTAGGGAAGAAAGGTACTGGATAAAAGATCCAGAGGTACAAAGTACGAGAAAGTAAACATATTTCCCAGTAAAAAAAAAAACAAAAAAAAACAGCAAATTTATTATCCCCGTTTAATCTTTCAGGAATAAATGACTTTGAAGAAATTTCTTGAATATTCATGACCTTGAAGAAATTTCTTGAATATTCATGACCTTGAATATAGCTACTGCTTCGTGTTAACCACGCTTCCTACTATTGAACATTCAGGCAAACATTTCGAACAGCTACGATGATTGTTCAGTTTGTGTATGAATCATGATAGCTATATAAATTTATTTCTGAATAGACCACATTTTAATGGTCACCCTGTATTAGAATAGAACTTATATTTACATCTAGCAATTTCAACAGTAAAACGATGAAATCTAGTAGCCAATCGAGCAGTACGCTTAAATTCACGGGTCGATGTACTAAAAGCAAACAACTAAAAAGAGTATTCATTAGAACAACTACCATCAAAATATTTATTGAAGTGACAGTGGAAAAACAAAGTCACGGCGCTGAGAAAGTAACTGAAGTCAAAATGCCAGGTCAGGACCGATTAACATTACAGACTCTTCCTTTGATTTTGTTTGGTTTGGTTTACGGCATATCAAGCGCAATGGGTTACTTAATGACGAAAAGATTTTAATTTCTGGAAATATATTTTTTTCAAAAATGTATTGCTGGTAATAATTTTCTTTAAAAATTTATTGCTGGTAATATTTTTTCTTAAAAAATGTATCGCTGGTAATATTTTTTTCAAAAATACACAGCTGGTATTTTTTTTTTTTTCAGAAATGTATAGCTGGCATTTTCTTTTTTCAAAAATGCATAGCTGGTATTTTTTTTTCAAAAATGTATAGTTTGGTTTGTTTTGTTTTTCCGACATATCTACTTCAATGGGTTATTTAATCCCAACTAGATTTTTTATTGCTGGTATTTTTTTTTTTAAATGTATTGCTTGTAATAATTTTCCTTCCAAAATTTATTTCTGGTAATTATATTTTACAAAGTATTTCTGGTATTAAAACCTATTTTTACCCTTTCATTGTGTTTTGACCCCAGTTTGGGGGTTAACTATTTACCCATAGCTGGGAGCCTAAAAGGTGCTACCACCCCAGGTCAGAGTGGACATGCGAATAGCAGCAATTAAGATTTGGTTCCACGTTCCTCAAAACCTCCTGATCAGAGGTCTTGCTGTTGGACCTAGTTTATTGTCTTACCCAGGACGTGGATGTAGTTTAATTTCATACCTAAGACGGACAAAAGTGAATTTCCACCAGACTGGAATGCAAGAAACATTAAAGCATTTACAAACTTTTACATCCTTAAATTATTACATCAGATACATGCATCACACTCTCGTAATTTGACTTGTCTCCTTTCGATTCAGTTAATTCTGCTCATATGCATCTACCTGTCTGCCACAGGTAAATTTACGATTTCATTGCCACTGTACCAGTCATTTATAAAGACAATTATTTTCAGTCAACTCAGTACACATGAAATTTGAACATTTGAATTAATTTTCATTGTATGCGACATTCCCCCTTCAGGACGTTGGCGAGCATGCCTATCCAAAACTACGTACCCTTCGTTGTTTTTAAAACTGAATTTTTTCTATCTATCCTAATGCTTGTTCTGCCACCCATTTACATAAGATAGGTTATGTGTTGTTTCTCTGTATCTCTCTTGCATTTAATATGCTCAGTTGAGGTCAAATTTTTCAAGCCAACTTTCCTCATTATATGCCGTTGAAATTTCAACTATCTAACCTTAAGCATAAATGTTCTTTTTCTTTCCATTTCCTTTAAAACTGTCATTGATTACATGTGCATTCCATAGTATTCTCAACTTCCATATAAATTTGTAGCATAATCTACGCTTATTCAAACAACTAGGAGAGTAACTCCGCGAAACCAAAATAATCGTGTTTTTTCATTTCATTCACTCACACGAATGGTGTAAATTCTAATATCGCATACTAGTAATTGACATTTTCACTTAACCACAATTTTTCTTAAAAACATTTCTCTTCGAAAAGAACTCAAGTCCGTTTTCAAGTTTTTCCATTACTTTGTAGCCATATCTTTGAATATTGGACAAATACCTTCTAACTATTGCATTACGTCAATATTATCTCCTTTACAAATGAAAAGGTGGCCAAATTGTATCTTTTGTTAAGTGCATTCGACTAGTTTCCAAACGGCTGCTGTAACAGCCCAGGGTACATTCCGAGTTATCCTAGGGTAGGATGTTGTATACTCAGTATATAAGTAGACCAGTTTATACCCTTGGGTAATTAATGGGTTTGGCTAGAATATCCCCCTCTTTTTTTCCATGTAATAAGATGTATATTACTGTATAGATAATTGAGGATACTATGAATCATGTAGTGTCACACGTCTGTAGAGATTTCTCGTGTGCTTTCTACAGCTTTTAGTTTTACTTTGATTCCTTGGTTTGCATATTAGTTGACTTAAATTCTGGAGACCAATTGATTTTGACTAACTAGTCGGAAAAAGGGGTATATATTGGTCCTGGGTGGGAAGGGTATAATTGACAGGAGTCTATTTTATATGGATATACGGATAGAGTATAATAGGTATAAACACTAAACGCGTGATCGGCGAACCGAGTTGAAATTACATCATAGCCTACTGATTTTGCACATATGCTTCTTGGAAAAATATGAATCTGTTTCTTCTCCCCGGGTCATGAGTTAAATAACAGGGTAGACTTGGCTTTCTAGCATTATGTTGCATTTCGTCTAAAAGAAGAGAAATTCTGAATTCCAAAACGTGACTTATTGCCTGAAGTGATATAACATTAAATTTAAAGAAATGTATATACCGAGTTAATATTGAAGTAGGTTAGCCCGAGTTAGACACCGTGGGTTGAGCAGGGATCGGGAATAAATATTATTTTATTCATTATTTTTAAGATACTAGTATCTGTATAGACGTTCCATTTATTTATGAAAGTGTATATTTAAATATTTTTTGCCTACTGGTCTAATATCTTATAAAAGAAAAAAATGCACTCTCCGGTAGGAATCCAACCTGAAAGAGAGATATGTTTTAAAAAATGCTGTATTTAGGGGTAAAAGTGCTCAGTATCAGAGACAGAGAGTCTGTAAATGTAATTCAAATTTAGCACCTGAATATTGCTTTGTGTTGGCGGTAAGGATATATATATATGTGTGTGTGTGTGTGTGTGTGTGTGTGTGTGTGTGTGTGTGTGTGTGTGCATGTTTGAAAGAGACGTTCTTGTTTACATATTAACTATAACAGTTAAATGGAAGATAACACCGTAAAATAATGCAAATTTTTCGGTAAGAAAACATTTTCAGATACCAGCATCACATATGTATTAAAAAGATTTAGAGTTAAACATTACTAAGGGCTACAAAGGAGAGGAAGTTATGGACAGCTATGATTGCGCACGTATTGAAGACATATTGGTAATGGAAGAGAATAATTCATATTCAAAGGAAAAACGAAAGCATTATTAAACAATCTACCGGTGAGGAAAACAAAATGGAAGAACTATTATTTTTCAGAAAACAAGCTGCATTGTCGTCAGAAAATGGAACGCCGAACGTATGAGCAACGTTGGCACAAATAAACCAAGCTATTTATGTTGGTAATGTAATAGACGACAGAAAATGTGACAAAACGCATAAGAATAATGAATGATATCCTGAAGAAAGCAAGCAAAGTATTGAAACGTAAAAAAAGATCGTTAAAAACAAAGAAAATCGCGTTGTAATATATAATCTTCTGCTTCGCAATAAATTCTGGTAAATTTACTCAGATTAGGAAAAGATTTAGATTGACGTAGTCCTACCGACGAATTCTAAGAATATCATGGGCAAACATGTGGACTAGAAGAATTTTTTTAAATAAACATAGGAACAACAGTTAAACAATCGGAACGAGACAATTGAAATCTCTGTGACATGAAAGAGGCCCTTGAGCATTTAACACTCACAGGGCATACTGAATCAAGATAAGCGGAATGAAACAACTATTACCATAACTAGTTTCTGTGAATATATATCAAAGCAGAAACAAACAGGGATGGCAAATATATAGGTACGACTACTATTTATATTAATGATTCTTCCACGTGCAGGATTCAAGGAATAGTAACAACAACTCTAATTTGTTAACCAACAAATATATATTGAATAAAATACGACAAAAAGCATGAAATAAAATCGTATTCACAATGTAGATTAAAGAGAAGGAAGTTGTTTCCCATTGATTGTAGATGGATTGTAATCAGCCGTTTGAAGAAAGTTCTCTTGTGAGATAAATGTTCCGAAATAATTGTTTGAGGAAAATTTGCATGTGAAGAATGAATAACATCAAAAATACAATTGCTTGGTATGTGTTGTGAATAAACAAAGTTCCGGTTGATTGTGCTTGGCGAAAGTTACAGAGAGAAAATGTAAGTTTGTAGTTACGAAATTCTGTGTCTGTGTGTGCGTTAGAGTATGATGAGCAAGACCGTAGATTTGTGTTGACGACTTGGATCTTACTGGCGACTTGCGAAAGGTCTCCTTATTTAAGGAAAAGAGGTAGGCTTCCACGGAACCGCGGTAAAACTTGATCTTACATTAAAAATATGTGATTGGTTAAAAATTAACCAATCACTACACACGTACTAAACAGAATAGGTAAGTATGCTCAGAACAAAAACATTCAAAGGAACGACTGCGATGGCTAAATTTTCCTATACAAAGGTAGTAGTAATTTATTAGCCAATCGCAGGCGAATAAAATGACTTGAAGTGTATGTGGGTGTGAAAAACATAGCAATGTCTATAAAGGAATTCTAACCTACCCGTGCCATAAAATGCCTCGCTTGCCCGGTCCGAGCTGTTATTTTCAATTTAGGTAAAGCGCATGCTTGATTCTATTGCTTTTAAAACTATCTACATTCCCACTGTCCCAGGGTGCGGAAGTTATCTGCTAACAAGAGAATTATCCCTCTACCTAAGTTTAACCTTAGTTTTCAATATACACAAGAAAGAGATAGAAAAGCGGATAAAAAAAGGGTTTATTATTGCCTTACCCAGAATCCAATTCACTATAACTGCAATAGTCTGATTTAAGATTCGCTTCTAATTTAATTAGCCCAAAAAGTGGTTTTAAATTCAGAATTGTCCTAAGAGACTGGTTACCAATCATTGCCTGTAAATATATTGACAAAGACACGCCGAAAATCTTTATTTCAATCGAGTAACAGATAAATATATTGACAAATATGAAATCTAATTTCTACAAACTCTGTGCTAGTGTTCATGATTCTATGATTATTAGTTTTGCATAATTATGATTTGTAAAAATGGAATGCCATCCATTTATTTAAGCTCATCAAATATTTTATGCGCTGTTTTCCTCCGTCCCTGAATGCTCTGTCAAATTTTCCAAGCCCTCTTTCCTCATTATGTGCTCAGAAATTTCAGCTAACTTTTCCCGATACGTATAAGGTTCCTATTTGTTTCCATTTTGTTTAAAACCTTGTCAATGTTCATGTTTGGCGCATGGTATCCTCAGCATCCTTCTGTAAAACCAAATTTTCTGTTGCTTCAAGTCTTCATGTTTTTTTTATGATTCAGTAGTATTTTCTTTGTTTCTAATGAAATGTTTCTCTCTCTTAATTTTCGGCTTAGATTTGGAATGCATCTTTGGCTATCCCATTGCTTTTTGGGGTTTCAGTATCGCACTTTCCGTCCTCTATTAGAACACTGCCAAGATATTTCAATTTTTGTACCTGCTTGATTTTGTTATCTTTCATTAGTAATTTTCATTTTAAGATCATCCTTTTGCTAACAACTATGCACTATATCTTTTTACAATTGATGTTTTGTCGTTTCTCCTCGCTTTACTTCACTAGCATCTGTAGGAGATTTTGTAGTTTTCTTTTCGTATCTGCTATCAACACTATGTCATCTGTATATCTGATGTTGTTAAAATTGTGGCCGTTAATAATGAATCCTGGTAGGACATCTAATTCTCTCAGAATTGTGTCTCTTTATACGTTGAATAAATCCGGTATGATATCCCTGTTTTATATCCCTTTCTTTGTATATCTTCCGAACGCATTTTCTATCCGTATGCAGCTGGTTTGCTGCGAGTATAGGTTCTCGATTATTCTAATATCCTTCCCAAATAGGTCGAGGTTTCTGGGCAGTTCTAACATATCTTTGGGGCGTACTTCATGCGTTAACTAGAAAACACGTCCTTCTACATTTAAGTTACTCATTCTGATAGCATTCTGAACATAAACATCGCATTCCTTTTTCCGATGTTTTGGATGAACCCGCAGTGTTCTTGTCCTATCTCCGGTCTTATTCCCCTGTGTACTCTATTCATCAGAATTTGGATTAGTGTTGTTACATGACTCATTAGGCTGATAGTCCAGTGGAAATTCACATTTGTCTGCAACTGGTTTCTTAGGCAAAAATAGGAATATAGACCTTAGGTGTTTTTTCTTTATTTATACTATTGCCGAGATATTTTGAATTGTTTTGGTATTTATAAATTTGATAAAACGTAAAATACGTACTTATAAGAATTTTTATATATCTTTGATAATTTGTTAGTAAGTATACACATCAGATAAGAATTTTAATTACATCCTGTGCATAACCGCTCTAAGAAGTAATGGTGTTCAATTTAAAGATGAAAAAAATAGTTATTTAGCTGAAGCATTTTCCGTCAAAGCTAACATGCAAACCAACAATCAAATTGACCCAAATTCCATGTATAATAATTTACATTACCATTTTCACGACGTTTCGGTTGTTTTATGCCCTAGTTTTCTTCAGGTGATTGAAATTTCGAACTGAAACCTTTATTTCGTTCACCGGGTTAGATTGTTCTAGTTTCACATACCATGCCTCTTCCGGATGTCTCAGTTATCACGCTTTAAATCACAGCTCTTTGGGTCAAGTCACTGGATCCAACAAACGATTTTATCAACAGGATCTAACCAACACTTTTATCCACTGGGCCATATATCCTTAAGGACCTCAAGTGTATGAATTTCGAGTACTTATAAACTTAATACTAGAGCTCATATTGCAATTTTTGTTATTGTTTTTCTCTATTATTGCTTCTCATATTTTATTCATTTGTATATTTTGTTGACTTAGGAGATTTTGTGGCCTAACACATGTGCTGATTCTTTAAGTTTTCATATTTTCCGTTGATATTCTGTCTATTATTTCAAACTTATTTCACAGAGTTACGGTGATTTCCTTTTTCCCTCCATAAGACTGAAAGAACATCAGCTACACTTGATTTTTCCACTTCCCGTCGCGTTACGGCTTTACAATGTTCTTGAAGTTTTATCTTAAGGGAGCGGCCCGTTTCTCCGTTATATTTCTTACCACAGCTGCATGGCATGATGTCCACAGTCCTTAATCAGGTTCTCCTCTAGGTGGAGGAGGTGTCTGCGAAGTGTCGAACCACCTTTGAAGCTTGTTCCGATATTATATGGTGCACAGATATTTTGTATCTTCTCCGATAATCCCTGCACATAGCAAACACTGTCCGTCTGCCTTCCCTGAGTGCTGTTATCCTCTTCTACCTTTATATCCCAGTTTGTTGAAGCTGATGTCATGTACCCAGAGCGGTTATGTTGTAAAGTACTGACCATTTCTTGCTCATATGTCTTTAGGTCGCCAATTATGATTTCTGTTTTAAGCAATGCACGGTCACTTTCTTTACTCTTTATGGGTGGTGGGAGTTGAAGTTGTTTATAACATCGAGCAAATGTCATAAGTGACGACCCAGTGACATATGAACAAGAAATGGTCAGTATAAGCAGTACCCTACAACGTACCAACTACCCTGGATATATGGCAACAGCTCTGACAAACGAGGATACAAGGGTACAAGAGGATAACGCTAAGAAAACAGCTTAGGTTTGATGTGAAGATGCCTTCCAAAAGCTAGACAAAGTATTAAGAAAGAGGATATTCTTTAAAAAACTGTTTCTAACGAGTACTGAACTATTGTGTAATATCAGACTTCCTATATGGCGATGAAACCTTGATAATCCGCTCGCAAATGAAGAAAAGACTTGAGGCAACATGGACTAAACTGAGCAAAGATGAAGTCTTAGAGAAAGTGAAAACAAAATGGAGCATACACTAAATGAGTTTTGGTTTGTTTTGTTTTACGGCATGTCAACCTCAATGGGTTATTTAAAGCCAACAAGATTTTTATTGCTGGTAATAAGTATTCTTGGTATTAAAACCTATTTTTACACTTTCATAGTATTTTGACACATGTTTGAATGTTAATAATTTACCCATAGATGGGAACCTAACAGTTGCTACCACCCCGGGTTAGAGGACACCAGCAATTAAGAGGTGCATCCACGCTCCTTAAAACCTCCTGATCAGAGGCATTGCTGTTGAACGTAGTTTATCATCTTACCCAGGACACAGATGTAGTTTATCGTCATACCCAGGGCGGATCAAAATGAGTAAAGCGGCCTTGGAGAAGTCGATACTGTAGGGACAGTAAAACAACTACTAACACATAGTAATCTTGAGTCAATGAATGGCGGATCAAGGATTAGGTGAGACAAGAAAATGCCATTTGTTAAGTACGACGGGGGACAGAAAATTTTGAAAACATGACACGACAAAGAATAACATGTAATTAAAGGTGGAAAATGGGTATTGCTCATTCGAACTCCATGTTCTTATCAATAAAATATATCATGTAATGTAAGTAAAATTCTACGTCATTTTTAATTCCTCCGCCCGATATAATTGCAACAGATAAACACTACGATATTTACTGGGCACATAAGACTTTGTTTCACACATATGTCAACTACAAACATACATTCTAATAGTCAGAATTCTTCACGTTCCACAAATGTATTACACAATGCAAAAGATCAGTTTAAGCGGTCATTGTATTGGTCAATAGAACAGCTTTCTCTCTGTAACGAATGGCCAGCGGCCATTTAACCATAGACACCCAGTCAAAAAGAGCCAACGGTCCTCAAGCAATAATAGCCGACATTTATATGGCATCCCGAAGTCTTAGGAAAAAAACGTGAGGCAACAGATACTAATTGGGTGCCTTTGTTGACTCTTCAGCAGTTAAATGGTTTGGGTTCACAAGCTGAACTTCTCTTTATCAACGGCAACGCTTATTGTTGAGAATCAATTTCCTACAACGTTTGACTTATCTTCACTTGCATATAACTTGATATTTGTTTTTATTTGAATCGTATTGTAATTTACTGGCTTCAGTTCGGCAAGTCTGCTATTTTCTAAGATGCCAGGTATGTGGCTCTTATCCAGTTTTGCTGGTATAAAATTGTCGTTCCCTGAACACTGATGTAGAATATACCAGAACTTCTTTAATTGCGGACCCTGGTATTGTCATCTACTGTTTTCCATTCAATTTGTCTTGAAGAAATTATGGGTACTACATACGAAAACGGCTTTAAGAATAGATTACATTTGTTCTACGACTGTTACCCAGCAAGAGATCAATTATTTCATGCAACAATTTCAGTTTCCTATTCTCCGGATTCCAGGTTTCTTTCCTTCTTTCTTGGTCTATGTAACGTATTTTTTAAAAGTAATATACTTGTTTAGAGCTCTTCATTGCTAATTTAAACAGCATCCAAAATTTAATATGTTCCAACCTTTTATGCAAATAAAAAATGAAAATAATTAGAAAACTAGTGTCTAGGAAGTGAGTCAGTCAATTATACGTGATACATGCTTAGGCGATCATTTATCTTTCGATACATGACTGACGAGACAGATTTTTTTCCCGCAGTAGGTTGCCTTTTCTTTCTGCGGTAAACCAGTTGCTATCCAACGTTATAGAATCCGGTTTGTCCTGCTATTTACCCATAGCTGGGGGCAGAAGAGGAGAATTCACACCTTTCTCAAGGGTATTAGCTGGAGACAGAAGATCGATTCTTTCCTTTCCTCATGGTCAGCGACATTGAGGTGGTACAGAAGGCGCTTGAACGGTACGAAAACATCAGGGGGATAAGATTAACTGCAACAAGTCTTCTGGTTTGCGATTAGGTGCCTGGAAGGGGATCGCTCTTCCGAGTCCCTTGGTTGAACTGATGGACCCGTCCGCATTCTTGGAGTGTGGTTCCGGCCCGAATATCAGTTAGAGAAGTAGCGGTCAGAAGTACAGGCAAAGTTGTTGTCCTTGAAGAGTAGGGTTGATGCGTGTGCCGCTTACATCTTTCCTCTCGTCCTTTTCCTGTTGACTGTACGTCATCTTTACAAGCACAGTAGGAAGGCGATGAAGTGTCACGTGGAGCTGAGATGGCTACACTTGATAAGTCATCAACAAGTCTCGAGGTTGGCTTTCCTACGCCGCGTTTTGATAGAAGGCTCGATGTTGTCGGCGAGAGTTAGGGACGCCTTCCCTAGCCTTACAATAATTCCTCACATTTCTTGGGTTAAGTGCCGTCGAGTTTCCACAGTGAATGCTGAGCGGCCTTGAGGGTCGTTCCTCAGTTCAGTGACCTTTTACAGCCTCGAACGCAATTGTATCGTAAATTCGTGGAAGGAGTCCCGAAGGACCCTCTTTGTGTACGGTGCAGCTTGTCGGCACCAGAGGTGTGCTCTTTCTGTTCTTGGCGCCAGTCCTGAGTTTTCGCTTACCTGGCGATTGATTCGAAACGTGCTTTATCTGAATGGTATAGCCTTCAGAAGGGGTGGGGCAGATTTTTCCGACAGTCATCGATGTGACTTGGGCTTAGAAGAAAACACTTCGCATGCCTTCTGCTATTATCCTCAGGTGGGCCCTTTCTGGTAGTATGTCGGCGAGTTGACACTACCGATCAGCTAGTTTCCATCGATCTCGTGTACACATGTGACAATGTGTCACCACCCCCGTTTTCCAGGGTGTAACGAACGGTGTTTCTCACTTTGCTTTCTGTGGCAAGAATGGTGGTGTTGACGCCGCGAATGGAGAAAATATTACGCTATGAGCGTTATTCTCATCAGGATCGGGTTGGATTCTTTGAGCATCAGCTCAGTATGAAGATCAGAGCTGATAGCGTTTGTGATCGACAGATTTCAGCGAACGTTGGGTATATATGGCGATCCTGGTTCGCGTGAACGGAGCTAGGCTTGATTTTCTCTTTTTAAGTACCCGGGAAGCGGCTTCCTTTAAACCATCCCCTGGTTAATTTAGATATTACGAGGGTCATTCAATAAATAAGGTGAATTTTTCGGTACAAGGACTTCTAATACAGATAGAAGCTTACTTTTTTTTTTGTTTTACTTCTTTTTCACATGGATTTAATTTCTTTTGCAGATTAAAAAAAACTTGGTCATTAGCAAAGATGGCCGACCAAGAAGCATGCACCAGGATTGAACAGCAGTCAGTTAACAAGATTTTTGTTGCTGAAGGGTGCAAACCAGTTGATATTCATAGGAGCATGTCAACTGTGTATGGTGCCACATGTTTCAGCCAAAAAATGTCTACAAGTGGACTAAATTGTTTAAAGAAGGACGGAGCAATGTTGAGGATGAAGACAGGCTTAGGAGGCCTACAGAAGTGAGGTCTCCTGAGGTGATCGAATCAGTCAATGACCTCATTCAGAAGAACTACTGTGAACAGCTGAGGCAGGTCAAGAAAGACATAAAGAAAAAAACGCAGGGGTCATCGGTCAGAAGGAGTCATCTTCCATTATGACAACGCAAGGCCTCACACAGCAGCCCAAACAGTGCAGACCATCCAAGAGCTGGGCTGGGAACTGCTCCCTCATCCCCCTTAAAGCCCAGACCTTGCCCCTTCAGACTTTCACCGTTTGGTCCCTTGAAAGCGTTTACGGGAGGCACGAAGTTTAAAAGTGACGATGAAGTCAAAAGTATTATGAGCGACTGGCTGAGACATCAATCCAAAGATTTTAACGCTGAGCGAATAAGGAAGCTTTTGCAAAGATGGGAAAAGTGTGTGACTGTGCTGTGAGACTACGTTGAAAAAAAAAAGTAAGCTTCTATCTGTATTAGAAGTCCTTATACCGAAAAATTTACCTTATTTATTGAATGACCCTTGTATTTTGTACCAACCTAATAGTTAATATGAATAAATGATGTTACTGGCCTGTCTCTTGTTGCGATCCATGTCGATATTCCTAAACTCTCCAGTTTGTTTTTGTCACTTTTTTCATCTCGGCGTGGATAAGACTTTGATTGTTCCAACTCTCCGTTTAATTTTTTCTTCCCACTCCATTAGTGAATGTGCTGCTTGATTCTGTCGAACGACAGAATAAAGTGGCCTCTCATATTATTTTTAGTGGTGGGACGGAGCCTAATAACATCTGTTTTATTTTAGTTTATTTTTGGGTTCATTCCATCCCACATCATTTTACTTATGATATAAATTTGTATATATTTTTGAAAACGAAAAAAATACTAGACAAAAGACATTTGATATTTTATGATTTTTTATGCCATGGGGTGTTTTTGTAGGTCCCCTGAAAATATGTGGTTTTGCGGTTTATGTGGGATTGAGGGGTGATGGATAAGATTTGGGTTTATGTAATGAGCGAATAAGTCGTGACTGTTATTATGTAAGACTAATTACTGTGGTCCAGTCTTTCCCCACTCTCCCTTCTGCCTTGCGCCCAAATTTCTGTATAAAACCAGAAATACATAATCATGTGTTTTCTCATGGTATTTGCAGGGATACTTACCTGGCACAGGTCTCGTCCCTGGGCTGGTGGTATCACGGCTGGGACTAGCTTGGACCGGCTCCGGCCTGGACCAGCGGCCCGAGTTAAAACACTCGGGTCCCCACGTTAAAAACCGACTGTGTCACAACCTGACTCAGTGGTGGGGTCAAGTAAATACACTGACAACTACCACATCTTCACTTTCTGTTTATTCTTTATTCGCTCATTTGTCTCCTCATATGTAAGTTTGTTTTGGGTTTGTTTTTTGTCTTTCTCTTTTTTCCTTTTTGTCTTCATACTTCTAAATAACATAACGGCTAGAAGTTTATTGATGTAAAAATTTCTGAATCCTTATATTGGCAAATCTGCTTATGAGCTGAGTAGGTTTTGGCGTGAGTTCGCAATTCTATTTAAAATAACGGTTTTATCTCGGAAATAAAATAATTAAAAATCCGGTGATTATGTATTAATAATAATAAAAAAAATTTCATGTTGAAGATAAATTGCTAACCTATGTTTATGAAAGGGAAAGATAATTAAAAATGGAATAAAAACAAGATCTTAATCATTTCTGCTGCGAGTTAAGGTCGATGTTTTCCGTGCTGTTTAGGCGCCATTTACCAGACCGTTTAGATCATATCCACTCTGGTGCCCTTGCTATAATTTCTGGTACGTTTTCATCATATTGCTTTTCGTTATTCTATTACCTCCAATGTTAATTAGTGATGTGGCATATTCTTCTATAGTACAATTCATTCGTAGATTAGCAGTTTCTAGCTAATATTTGTGGATATATCTGGGCGAAGCGTTGATTTGATAATATTCAGGGAATTTAAACTGCTTTCACAAAATTTGCCAATCCGGTACACGTTTGATTTATCTTTGCAGCAATTTACCCCTTCCATTAAAGTTTGAAGAATTACATTTTTTTCTCTTGTATGACTTCTCGATTGCCAATGGAATAAATCAAAGTACATTGGGTCATTACTTTTTTAAAATATTTTGGGGACAGAGTTTTGCCCCTATTTTGATATACCGTGTGTACTTCTAAATTTGAAGGTTCAACAATTTTGTCTCAGTCATCTAATGATCTTAGGATCTTATTTCGGTAAAATAATTTTATGCAATATCAACTTTGAATATATTGTAAATGCGTCACAAACCTTACCAAAAATAATTAGTTTCTTTTTTTTTTTTTAATTTAATTTACAAAAGGGTTTTAGAAATCTACTTGTTCGCGACAAGATTTTTTTTTTTTTTTTTTTTTATTAAAGACTTGTTTCAAGAATCTAAAACGTAAAATTTACTGTTATTTTCCCGATGTTCCTTTTTAAAGATTTATTTAGCAACTGGTAAGTAATATTCCATAAAGAAATTAAAAAGTGTGAATTCAGTTGTTATCACTAATCAACAGTATCAATTCAATCAATTTTCCCAGTTTTGAAGTACTTGATTTTAATAAACTTTTAAATTTTGTTGACTGCTTACTGGCTTCAGTGTTTAAATAAACACTATTTTTTCAGCATTTTAAACAAAAAGTAAAACTGTTTATAAGATTCAGTAAATTAATCCTTGAATTTATCAATTTCGCTTGAAACAAATCTCTAAAAATATTGGATTTTTACGCCATTTTTAAATTTTTTCATGCAGTGGCATAGCTCTCTTTTAAATTGCCTAAAACATTATTTAAATACATTTTTCTTTTTACAGATTAATTTTAGGCTGTTATCTTCTAAATAAAACGAACATAACTTCAAAGAAGAAATTTACATTATTAAGAATGCGTTTTGAACTTTTCAGTTAGTCAGTAGTGGAACTTGTCCTGTACATTGCTATGCTGTTCAATCTTGTTACTCTAAACATCTTCCTTTCTTCAGTTGTCATTGAATGGTGAGCCGTGAAATCCATGTTTTGAATCGACCTCGCAGCCCAGATTTGTTTTGGTTCGAAAAATTGCAGGTAGTTGCCTATTTGCTTTCTCTTTGATCTTTCTTTAATATGGTGGCCTCTTTTCGCTAAGCTTTTCGTTCACTTGTGGAATTAACGTTTCTCAAATTTCAAAGGTCAATTTATTTACTTTTTTCTTTTTACAATTAGCCATACTGTTTGTGTGTGTGTTTAATATTTGTTCTGGCCGATTTGGCATGCTTTCTTTCAACCCTGCCACCGGTCATCTGGTATCTGTGGCTAATGTTAGCATGAGGTTAGATCATGAATGAAAGCTTTTGACCATGTTCCTTTTCGATTATTGTAATTTTCGGTGAATTAAACAGCTTCATCGAATATTCGAACTGCTTTATTTGACGTCTTTTTCGCTTCCTTTGTCTATTGTTACGCAGGTTATGATTCGTGTCCTCATTTTAGTTTTTATAGCTGTTAACTTTTTTTGATCAGTGTACTTTTCGGCCTACTTCAGTTGTCTATTAAATTCGGAATAAACCAGAATAAATACATTTCACTGATCCAGGGAATAAAACTCACGCACATTAGAAAAATTGCATACCAACGCTCATATGCACTAGCCTTTGATCCTTGGATTTCTGGCCAATTCTTCGGTTATTTTTGCACCAACCTAATAATATTTGTTAACTTAATCAGTGGCACCGTTGTTTCTTACTCTTTGTGTTATTATTAGTCTGAAATCATAAAAAGGGCAACTTTTCCCAATTTCTTTACTCGAATTTGCTAAGTGTAAATAATCCTAAAATCATTAAACTTTGTTACATTAATGGATCACTTTTTGAACAAGATCATAATACGATATGTTCTTACAAAGTGTTAAAATGCAATTTGTCTGATAGACTTGGACTGATTTTTTCCCAAAAAAACTTCACAATCATGCTCTAGCACTAAAAGGTTGAAAACGCGCCATTAGATATAAAAAATATAATAAAACGAAATCTCCAAATACCTAAAAACAATCTGCACTGAATTTTATCTAAATTAGGGTTAAATACGGAGACTTCAAGTGTTGATCAAAATTACAAAGTTTGACAAGAAAGAGTCCCTCACCTTCACTTCTGTGCAGCACACTATTAATCAGTCAGGCCTTCATATTGTTAATCACAACTATGGAATAGCTGATCTGAACCCAGACCTTAATCGTCAAGTGTTCTGATCTAAGTATTTCTTAATATGACCCAGTAACTTGCCCTGTGTCACGTCTTCTCTTGCCCCCCGAACAAAATTGAACAGCTTTCAAAGGTTAAGGCTATATTAAAAGCTTAAAGGCAGAAAAGTTAGTACGAATAGATGGATCAACCAAAAACAGGCAAGATCAATGTTAGATGTGTTGGGATCAACACAGGAGGGAAAAGTGACAGGAGAAACCTTGTCGAAGCTCTTATCCTACGAAGCCAAGTTTGCTCGGGTCGACGCAGTAATAAGAATATTATGACAGGCGATGGTGAAGGGTAGAACTAGAGGTGGTTGGGTCGTTCCATTTTAGGACGTAATTACTGAAAGTGAAATATATACGCGTGTCTTTGGCAATTGATCAAGTTATCAGACGGAGTAATTCAAATTGGCTTCCGTCAATCCAACTTCAACAACTTCTCCCTCAGCTCATAAGATATATTTTCTTTTTCATTCCGTTTTCTCTTAAATCATTCTTAACTTTTAATTCTTGGCGTTTCTTTCCTTTTATTTTGCCTTTTCTACTTCTCTCTCCCCGCCATCTTGACATAGTACTTCTTTCGATTCAATTCCAAGCTTTTTTTTTTGTTGTTCATCCTTTCCTTACTTTTTATTTCATTCCTTCTGTCTCCCTTTTCTTGGGTAAATAGTTGTGATTTCTTCATTTCTAAAGCCACGTTTCTGATAAAGCGTTCTCTTTCTCGTTCTTCGTCTTTAATTATTTAAGAACATCGACATAGTTATCAAGTATGTCTCCCTAGATTAATTACGACTAAATAGTGAGTTCGGGCCTTCTCTGTCAGCCCCACACTTTCAGCCTTGTATCACATCTAAGCTAAGCCTAGAAAATCACCTTCGTCTTTTATTATGCATAACTTCAGTTATCTGTCGTATTCGCTAAAGGTTTCGGAATTTTGAATCGAAAATCTTAATTCATTTCGGGGTTGAAATTCATAATGTATTCAAGTTACTGTCATGCTAGGGAGTATTACTCATTATTTATTCTTACTGCCTCATATAAGCATGGCTGACGTACAACTCCACGAAACGTCTCTCTGTGCCTTTTTGGTCTCATGTTTTCCACTGAATCAAAAGCTTCATCTACTGCAAGGAAAGATGGTTTTCTGTGTCGTTCTGGAAGTCTTTTCTCGTCTAAGTCCGTCTTTGAAATCTACCATTCGACCTTGCATTGAATATTGCTTCCATATATGGTCTGGTGCCCCCGCTGTTCTTGAGTTTCTCAACAGAGACTTGTATGCAATGTGATATGTCCTGATCTGGCATCTCATCTACAGTATCATTCTCACAGACGCAATGTAGACTCTCTCTGTTTTTTCTATAAGTATTTTCATGGCAACTGCTCTAACGAGCTACTTTATCTGGTAACCTACTAAGTTGATTTCTCTGTCCCACCCTTTCACCGTCAAAACAGTACCATGTAACCAGCTCTTCTGCTCCAACAGCTTCTTTCGCACTTCCCGGCAGTGAAACTCCCTTCCTCTTACTTGCTTCCCTGATAGCTATAATATTCAAATGTAATGTAAATCCATATCTTCTGATGCCTTCATCAACATCCTTCTCTATATCCTTTCCCCAAATACCGCTTTTTACTCTTGCTCTTGCTCTCTAACCCTTTGTGTGCTAGTGGCTCTCCCGCCTTGGTTCAGGCGAAATGCTTAAAAAAAACTTTCCTCATGATACGGGTTCTGTCCGCTCTTCTGACAAAGAATAAATATTTTACTGTCACATGAGCTGGACACACGATTTATTTTTTAAAATCGGGATTGCCTCATGCAAGGCTGTAACGCTACTGAAATAAAAAGAGTTACAGGGTGTGGAAGAATGAGGAAACGAAACATTAATAATGAGCCGTCAGAAAAAAAAAGTAATCAGGGCGGCAGTAGATAGCGATTGACATTGCATTTAAATTTTTGCAGATTAAAATTGGCTGGAAAGCATGGAGCCGAAACGCAGTCCCATGCGTAAAATTGGCTGGAAAGCATGGCGCCGAAAGGCAGTCCCATGCGTAAAATTGGCTGGAAAGCATGGCGCCGAAAGGCAGTCCCATGCGTAAAATTGGCTGGAAAGCATGGCGCCGAAAGGCAGTCCCATGCGTAAAATTGGCTGGAAAGCATGGCGCCGAAAGGCAGTACCATGCGAAATATGCGAGAAAATAAACTGTTATCTGACATATTTCTGATATTGTAATTATTCACATCATTTACTTTGTTCAGACTGTTTTCCCTATTTTCGTCATATTCACGACGTTTCGGCCGTTGTACACTCCGGCCTTCTTCAGGTGATTGGAATTTCGAATGAACCCTTTATTTCCTCCACCCGGTAGATTGTTCAAGTTTCACGTGCCATCTTCTGGATGACTCGATTATCTCCCGTTTATTCAACTCTCCAAGTTTTTGTTCAGCACTGCAGTAGCCAGGTATTGAACTCACACCTCTTTGGGTCAAGTCATTGGATCCAACCAACGCTTTTAATACACATGTTCCAGTGGATAAAAGAAACGCTGTGAATGACAAAGATGAGGACAACTGTCCAAACAATGTAAATAAGAGACTGTTAGCATGAAACTTACGGCCTGCTCAACTGTAAATTGACGACATCTCTACGATGGTCTAGTACTGTGCTAAATATTACCATGCAGGTATTTATAGAAAAGATATACAGAGGCAACCTTACGGTGATGGGAAAGTGACAGAAGCCGAGCCGCCAGATCTGGACCAATAATATTTTTGATTCTCCTTTGGATCTTATCAAGGAGCTCAAGGTAAATAGCATGGACAAATGGTACACATAGATATGCAAGATAGATTCTAGAGAGTAAAATTGTTTCGGACGATACAGTGAACCGACTTTCTCAGCAGCTGACCTGACAATGGATTCAATATATCCTTTCCACTTCATGTCAACTGAGAACGTTAACCCGAGGAGAGGCAACAAGTCACTTTCCTGGACGTTAGCTTCAGCCATGCTGATAGAATGCAAAGAGGGGTTTCTCAGATGAGATTGCTAAGATATTCATCTCTATGTTCTTGAATTTCATTCTCCCTATTTCCTACCTATTTTACCCTCTATTACATTCTTACACTTCCAGTATTTTCTTCATCTTTCTATTTTATAATTATTACATTGCTTTTATTTATTGACGAGTTTTCTTCCTTACACTTATTAAGTTTTCTTTTCTAGTTACCCTTTTTCATTTTTACCTTGCTTATCCTCTTTCCATAATTTCTTCACCTCAGAAAAAAATAGCCTGTTACTCTACGTGCGAATAATTTAATAGAAATCTAACTTTTTTTTTAATAATTGAGAGATTTCCGTTATTATAAATGAGTAAATACAAAATAACAATTTTTAACGTAGTAATAACAGTATTACTTTCTTCACTCCTTTTTTCAATCCATATAAATCTTGATTGGCACTTCAACATAATCTAATGGTTAGCATGATTGTCTCGCTAGATTGAGTAGTGAGTGCTTTCCTCACTGTGTGCGACACGATTTTGGCTTTTTGCAACACCTAAGTTGCATTTAGTAAATCGCTAAAAATCTAGGTTGATTTTTTTAATTGTGTAGGACTGAGCAACGCACCAATATTCCTTTACCAAATGATTTGAAATGGTTACAATTTTTTTTTAAGTATTACAGTATTAATTATCTCTTGACTAACCTGAAATAAGATCAAATTCTTAATACTGTTTTGCCAACTCCAATATTCTCCCTATTCTTAAATGCTATATGCCTTAAATTATATTATTATAGCCCACCACAGCTTCTTTTGTTTTAACCCGTTAAATTGGTCTAGGAAAAGATAGTATATGGATTTCACTTCTGCGCGTTTTTTAATTAAGTTGCTCTAGACTGGTTGCGAGCCGATGATTGAGAGCCCTGATTTCTCTATTTATCCTCTTGTCGTTGGGAGATGAAAAGTAAATTCATGCTTTTCTGAAGTACTTTAAACACGTCTCGCCAATTCTATTTTTTCGATGCTGCTAAAAGTTAGAATTGATTTTCTAAACGTAGCTTAGATGTGACACAAGGTCGAAGGTATGGGGCACTCAATTAGGGTCGAACTCACTACTCAGTCGTAATTGTTCTAGCGAGACAAGCTAAATGTTAGCATGCCTTCATAAAAACTATATTCAATTGAAAGGTTTTCTCGGTTTGCAAGTAGGGAATTGCCCAACATGGTAGGGTGTGAATGAGTGAAGATCGACTAGAAAATTTGCATACGTTCTTGGTTTTTATTTTACACACCTGTCCCAGTGTGTGACAGGCGCCTTTTGACAATTACGTGTAAGTGATTTCTTAGATTCTATTTACTGATTAGTATAGAAGTTTTCATTTTTTTTCTCCTGTCTGGGCGAAGTTTAAATAACCATAATAACACCGAACTGATATGTGCAATCTTTAATCCGATTATATGCACAAGACTCCTTCATACTTCGTGTTCTCATAAACCTATTTAATTGAATATGTCTACTGATTTTTCCTAATAAATTCTTATTCAGTTTTCTAGCTTCCTTAGAGTTCTTCTCTTATGAAGACTAGTACAGTGTAACCCGGATATAAGAGAGTTGTCGGGACCGGAGAAGAAGTATCTTATATCCGGGTTTGGTCTATTTTATATATATTAACACAGACTGTAATTTGGGACCAGATAAAATTTATCTTATATCCGGTTTTCTCTTATATCCGGGTTACACTGTAGTGTAAAAACACTATTCGTACTATATTACTAGCTATACATTTTTTGAAAAAAAGAAGGAAAAAATTACCAGCGATAGATATTTGAAAGAAAATTATTACCAGAAAAAAAAATATTACCAACAATAAAAATTGTGTCGACATTAAATAACCCATTGAGGTTGATGTGCTGTAAAACCACACCAAACCACACAATACTGTCACACACGCACACATACCACATTCAATCAAGGAAATCCTACCTAATCCCCATACGTAGTCTTGTGGAAGGCTGGAGCGATAAAAGGTCTTAAAACTATAAATCCCTAATGTTAATGATATAAAACTATTTACGCAACTAAAACAATTTAGTGTTACTAACAGCCTTCCCCACTCCCAAAGTCTAATCATGTTAGTGATAATAGTTAACAAGACGAAAATATAATGCGGGGTTAACAAAATGATTTTCCATGTATCCGTTCTGTAATTATTCGATTTTAGTGATTTTCCAAGCGTAGCTTAGATGTGGCACAAGGCCGAAAGTATGGGGCACCCAATGAGGATCGAACTCACTATTCATTCGTAATTGTCCTAGCGAGACAAGCTTGCTAACCATTACACCGCCCCGAGGTGCTCAATTATTCGTTTTCAGTTTTATTGGTCTATTATTTATTATTAGGTTGGTGCAAAATAATGACGTAATAATGTCGTTTTTTGACGTATTTTTAACGTCAAAAAAACGACATTTTTACCTCATTATTTTTGCACCAACTTAATTTTATTTATAATTTAGTTTATTTTGGATTAAGTGTTTGTTGGCATGTATCCAATTGTGCTATTTGCTATTCTTTAGTTCATTTAAATTTATCTTAATATTTTATTAAAAGCTTGATGAGCATTCAAATATATTTTTAAATTCAACTTAACATAAACATGTTGGTGTCGCAAATTTTCTAGCTTTATTTATCAGTTTTTTT
>OZ010588.1:68092679-68095179 GCA_963932145.1 Acanthosepion lycidas | reverse complement strand
TCATTAGTTAGACAACTCAAAGCTATAATTTTTTTATGAGTTTGTGCTCTCAAATGTCATAGTGATCAAGGGTTTCAGCGAAATACCCTTCTTCAAACTGTTGATCATACAAGACCAAGGGCTCTCTGAGAAACAGGAATGAAACTCCGCACTGCATAATTATAGAATAAACCACAGGTTAATTCAATAAGTTTTGAACACAATGTGACTGAGTAGATGTCTACAACAGAAAGTAGCTACCCACCCTATCAGATAATATACTCAGAGAGGACAGTTTATATATATATATATATATATATATATATATATATATATATATATACACAACTCTTCAGTCGTTTTTGATGTATTAAGATACAAAAAATACTGAAAAGTGAGCATTCGAACTACTCATGATTTGATTATAGTGGTAAAAGCTGGTGCAGAATCAACCGTATTGTGTGCCACAAGTTCCTCAAGTGACTCCCAACCGTTGCCGCCCAAAGCTATGGGAACCGGTGTGTCCTATTCATCCATAGCTGGGTTGAGAAGAGAGCAATCCATATCTTTCCCAATAATATCTGCAAGTAAGTGAAATGTAACAAACACGTCTGGAATTTGAATACTGATCTCCGAGTCGCTATACATTACTTTTGCTTACATTATATATATATATATATATATATATATATATATATATATATATATATATATATATATATATATATATATATACCAATTTGTTACTGATAGGGATAAGGGACGATATTAATGCAAAGAAAGCCCAATGTAAACTACAGAACATTAAGTCAAGAAAAAACCTTAAAAATTCCATTTCGGTTATAATTTATTTCGTGAATCTTTTTATATTTGTCTTTTCAGATTGAAGGTTCTAAATAAATGGAGACTCCTCGTTTGGAGAGATACACAAGATTAACAGCAAGAGAAAGCAAGAGAGAAGAGAAGAAAGCGGGGAGAAAGAAAGAAAAATAACAGATTTTCGAATATAAAAATATGAGATAAAAAAGATTGAAGGAAGGGAAAGAAAAGAAAGAAGAAATGAATGAATAATAGTAAAGCTAAAACAGAATAATCTGGCCATTTTTTTCTTAAATGGTTGAACAATTTTCTACATCAGATGATGTGGTATGCGAACAGACTTGAAAGAGTTTGACCAATAGAGCCTGTTATTTTAGACAGCAATAGTCATCACAAATTCAAATTAGTCTAACAAGTCAAGATGAATTGCCTTCATTGATTAAAATATTTGATCTGAAAAGATGAATATAAAAATATTCACGAAATAAATTATAACAGAAATGGATCGTTAAGATGTTTAAGAGTTATATATATTTTCCATATCGGTAATAATATTATAAGTTATATATATATACTTTTCATAAGTCGGTAATACATCCTAGTTCGTTTTAAAATTTATATATTTCTTCGGTGAGATCCAAGAAAATTAATTGAAAAGTAACTCCCTATTGTATATATGATGGACTCTCCCGTCTTGTAAAAATTATAGTTAGACGAGAGAGTCCATCATACATAAAATAGGGAGTTACTTTTAAACCACCCTGTATATAATATACATTGATAAAGTGCAGCATGTCAGTGTTAATAACAAACTTGTGTCGCTTAAAAAATACGGTACTCAACAGAAAGAATTTTTAGTATTAGGTTGGTGCAAAAATAATGACGTAATAATGTCGTTTTTTTACGTTAAAAATACGTCAAAAACGACATTATTACGTCATTATTTTTGCACCAACCTAATAGAAAAAAATAAATAAATAAAATTTGCAAAAGTATTTTCTCGAACACACACACAGATACATACACACACAAACACACATACAAATTTTTAATACCATAGATATGAGAGAGGAGCTCTGTTGACTTTACTATTGAGACATTGGTTTATTTTATTTTTAATCGGTATCACCCCATGCAAAGTAGTAAAGCTACTAAGTTAAAAGGAGTTACAGGGCGTGGAAAAATTAATAACAACAACATTAATATTGAGCGGGAAGTAAAAAGAGTAATCAGCAGAACAGTAGATAGCGAATGAAATTACTTTTAAATTTTAGCCTATTAATGTTGGCTGGAAAGCATGGAGCCGGAAGAGAGTTTCACAGGTGACAAGTGCAAGAGAAGACACTGCTAGCATAGAACTTACTGCTACATCTAGCCAGATCAATTGTAAAGTGATGAGATCTCGACGACAGTTTAATACTGCCCTTAAATTCATAATGTCTAGGTACTGATCCAAACAATTACCATAGAAATATTTATTAAAATATACAGAAAGGTAACCATAAAGCGATGGGAATATGAGTGAAGCCGAGCCGCCAGATTAGGACGAATAATATTGCTGATACTTCTTTGGATCTTATCAAGGAGCTGAAAGTAACTAACAGTGGCACCGGTGCATATATGGCAGCAATATTCTAGTCATGGACGAATAGAATTATAGATATGCAAGATAGATTCTGGAGAGAAAATCGTTTCGCACAAC
>OZ010588.1:68045179-68087679 GCA_963932145.1 Acanthosepion lycidas | reverse complement strand
TCCATGTGTGAATACAATCATTTCCAAATCCAAAAATAACACAACATTTTGCTTTATATATAGTTATTTCTAAATATATTTAGTTAGATTAAGATGGTTTTTATGTCTACATTTAAAAATTACCTCGTTATGTTGGTTCAGTAATATATCCGGATCTATATGCTTTATCATTAGGATATTCCCTTTTATACACAGGTCACATCGGTTTCTGAAATTTATTGGAGTTCGAGCCCTAGAGACAATTTTCCATTTTACTTGTGGGCTTAACCCTACCCTCGCTAACCTTAACCTCTTTTTCGAACGTAACTCATAATTGATACAACAATAGTTAATAAAAAAATGAACACGCTACCGCCCTTGTCTAAATGATTGGATTTTTCTGTATCCTTAGAAACAGGAAATTATGAATTTATATGTGCGTTTAAAACTCAGTAAACTTTAAAATAAGTAATTCCAAAATTCTCTTGAAGATGAAACAGAACTAATGCTATTAATTTAATTATATAATTAAATTTGAAGATTTTAGCTTCAGTTTTTGAAACATGGTTATTACTGTGTAGAGAAAAATATATTTTAAATCAGTTAATTTATAATATTTATGCTCTTTACATTTACATTGAGTACTGTTTTGTAAATATAAAAATAAAAAATATCAATAAGAACACAGGATTATATATCTTACTGTTCTTTCTTATATATATATATATATATATATATATATATATATATATATATATATATATATATTTAAGAGAGATGTGTATACATGCAGAAAGAAGCATCTCTCTATATATGTATATATGTCTATATGAGTATACATTTATAGTGATGTATAGAAATATATATCAAGAACTTCGAGATGAATAGCTGGAACAGCAGATTAGATATGGCAACAGTATTCAATGCACGGCCGAATGGTAGATTTGTAAATTCGCAAGATGGAACCTGATGAGAAAAACCTTATGGCAAGAAACATTGAATCAAATATGCTTCCAGTCGATGAGCTATGATATTCAATGTAGTTGTTCCACTTCAAGTCAGTTGAAAATATAAGGCCCAGAAGTCGCACCGAAACGCTCTTCAGGAGCCAAAATGAGCCAAGCTGATGACAGGCAAAGTAGTTTCTCTATGATTGTTAAATGAGAGCAGTTTATTTTTGGAGGCATTAAAATTTACAAGCTACTTCAAGTCCCAGTTAACCATTGATTATAGGACCTTTTCAAGAGCATCGGTCACGTTAACTTTGTCAGCTCTGATAGATTTGCTATTGAGACAGGAATAAATGTGTCAACTGCATTTAATGCCTACTTGGGAACTAATGACAGGAAGATCGTAGATGAAGATCAGAAACAGTGTAGGAACCAAGATAGAGCCTTGGGGAACACCAGCGTCCGTATGGAAGTAACTGGAGTGGAACCCGTTCAAGATAACCTTCATTTCATGCTTCATTTCATGCTTTGACTGTAATGATTGGATTAAATCAAATAATCGTCCTGCAATGCCAAATCCCCGAAGCTTACGTAGAAAGGCCGATATGTTGGATTTGTAAATGCCAAACCTTATTAAACGCCTTAGAGATAACTAGAGCCACAGCTCGAGCTTCGCAGATTAATATAAGTATTCAGTGATGGCCGAAAGCCTCGAATACTTTGGTGAAAAGCAATAGGAGTATAATAGGGCGATAGAGAAGTCCGAAAGTTTTTAAGTGTTCTTAAAAACAGGAACTACAGAGAAGGACATCTAACAAGCTAGAAAGCAAGCAGCGATGAAATATCTGTAGATTTTGAAGGAAATTGGAGGCATCTCGGAATCATTTAGTTTTAGAACGACGACTGGGATTCTGTTACCTCCACTTGCATTATGGGAGTCTAATTTAGAAATGATATCCGAGACCAGGGATTAGGTTCATATCATACAGTAGGGCCTCACTTCTAGGTGTTAAATCAGGTATGGGTGCACCAAATGAATCTAATGTTCAGTTAGAAGAGAATTTCAGAGAAAAGCATTCAACCATATCTGCTGTAGATGTCAGGACTTCGAATTGATTGAATAGAGATGGGATTGAGGATATACTGTTCTTCATCACACTATTACAGAGCCGCCAATAATCTCTAGAACCGAACTTGCGAGATGCTATACGTTGTTTCATTCTATCAGCAAAAAGTAACTTCGCCTCATTGAGGACACGCTTGCACTCGTTACCAGTAGAGACAAAGAGACGTATATTGCAATCGTACGTTAGCTCTGTGATAGCCGGAAATGATTCGTGTGGGCTATAACGGCCGAGGATCCAGCTGAAAACCAATGAGATGAACGCGGTTTAACTTACCTTGCTGGAATGAAAGCATCGATGCCGGCTTTTACCGAGGAGTAGATCTCAGGCGCGCATTTTTCAACGATGATTAAAAAAAATTGATTCCAATTGACGTCAAGCAGGAAATAATGGAACTAGACCGATTATGCTAGTTGATAACAGAAATAGATTCTGCTGTTAGTTGCTTCTTGGCTGGGAGAGAGGAAGAACATGTTTACAAAAAAACACCGCATGATCAGATTTGCAAAAAGGGCAGTGCTGTGTAGTACAAGAGTCATGTTAAAAAGATATCGAGAATAGAAGCGTGTCTGTCAGGGTTACTTGGGTAATGCGTGGGTAAGTCAACCACTTGCTTGAGTGATTGAGAAGTTAAGGGTTTGCATGCCAGCAAGGTCAGTGACGGAGTGTTTAAGCCACCTGGAACAGTGGACATTAAAATCATGGAATATATTAGGTTGGTGCAAAAATAATGACGTAATAATGTAGTTTTTTGACGTTAAAAATACGTCAAAAACGACATTATTACGTCATTATTTAGCACCAACCTAATAAATATATTTGCAAACGGATGTAGGGAGATGGACTCGTCTATATTATCGGAATTACTATCTCGCAGGCAAAAGTCATGAAGGGGAAAGTAGAAAAAGAAAGAAATAACTGACTGAAACGGAGACACATTTAACAATGATCAGGAGATTCAAGAGAGAATCACCTAGCCAATGGGAGATGGTCGCAGACATAAACTCCAAGGCGGACATTAGAGTCCTTCCTAAGAAGATGATAGCCAAGAATAAAGAAATTAGAAGACGGGATTGAAGAGTTAAGCTAGGATGTCTGGAGACACTTCGAAGAGGAACGATTTCACATTGTATTAGGTTGGTGCAAAAATAATGACGTAATAATGTCGTTTTTTGACGTATTTTTTACGTCAAAGAACGACATTATTGCGACATTATTTTTGCACCAAACTAATAGAAATTGGCACGATTACCAAGAACTTTGTAGAAGGATAGGTTAAGGAGTTTAGGTTTCTTTTAGCTAGTATAGGTTTATATCTTTGGTTGTTTATAGCCATGTGTTGTTTTGGTAAGGAACGGTCTATGGTAGTATTAGCAATCGGTCGTCTAATTTAACATGTGCATGAATGGAAATGGCACAGACTGCAACATAGTGTGGTCTCAAGGTTGGCCACCAGAGGTACTTGAAAGGATACCCTTCCATGCACGACATGACACTGAAATTACGCTGATTTTGTACAGCTGTTGTTCACAGCATCCTCTAAAAACTCTACGCTACGGGCTCCTAACTACCAGTCGGGAACAGTAACCAGAAAACTGTCAACCTGGTACCCTCAGAATGAAGAGACGTAGCCAGCATTCCTGTATATAACAAAAATTTGATGACAGCACCAATATTAAGGGCAGAGAAAAGGAAAGGAACCGGGAACTACTTCCTTTGCAGGAAACAAGAGATGAACCTCTACTCCTGTTCAAGAAGAAAGGAAGGAGTATGGAACAGGCGATAGGAGAGCCTATCTACTATTTAAAAAAAAAGAGTAAAAAACAAACCCGGGTTTGACTTCCAGATAAATTATTTTAAAGAATGTTCAGATTATAACATTCGGAGATGCCCCAGCACAAACACGTATATATATATATATATATATATATATATATATATATATATATATATATATATACCTGTTTGCCGGAGAGATAATTTAAAAAATAAAATAATTGAGTTTTAACAAAGTCCGAATACCAACTCTTTCAAACTGCATTCTATCCCCAGTCAGTAACTACTAAAAAGAAAAAAAACGTCATTAAATGCTACGATCCCAATCCATTAACATTATGTTAACACGATTATATATATATATATATATATGTGTGAAAATATCTTTAACAAATAAATTGTCGGACTTTGTCCATTTCTTAATGTATGACGTCATTTTTTACATTTGATACGCCATGAGCAGTTATGAATATGCGAGATTCATGGAAGATTGAAGTTTATAAGCAGTAAATTCGACCTTGCCTACCGAACGATCCTTGGTGGCCGAGAGGTTATGCACGTCACCGTAAATGACGGTTCCGTATAGGATGCAGGTTCGAATCCTGTCCAAAGACGAATATTTTCTATGAAAATTTCTCGGACATTCAGGCCGGTAAATGTTATTTGAGCATTTACTTAAATACTTGTATCTATAAAAAGAACGTTAAATATAAAAATGTCTTTAATAAATAAATTGTCGGACTTTGTCCATTTCTTAATATATATATATATATATATATATATTAGGGCAATGTTTACAAACAGTAGTTCATATTGCTATTAACTGAATCAAGCTCGCCGAGCCACTAGCGTATTTTGTATAGAAAACGTTACAATTTACCTTTCCTTCTTCCGTGCCAAATCAGTCGGGTTTCGATTCCGAAGCAATCGGACATCTAGCCACACTGAAGAGCTGTGATACAGCGAATGTGTCTGTCTGTGGATGACAATATATATATATATATATATATTTAGAGAGAGAGACACACACACATATATATATATATATAATGTTTAAGCAATAGTAGGAAGACATTGCAAAGAATCAAAAGAAAAAAATTAAATTCAAACAGAAACATACACTCCAATTGAAAATAATTGAATTCGCCATTTTAAGACCCACAAATTCTTCTTAACGGCGACTTTTGACCAAAAGTTAGAATTCTGGGTTAAGGAGGACGAGGTGGGCAGCTCCTATCTTCTACAGACTTCTTGTTTTTGTGGGGTTTTTTTTGTGTTTTTTTTTTTTTGTTTTGCCTTTTTTTTGTGCGTGGGGGTGAATATTTTGAGATTAGGGTGAAAATATTATTGATCCTTGACTTGAATAAGTAAATATTAATGAGTTCAGGTAAAACAGCGTGAGTATGTTCCCGAAACTGGTTATTTTTGCTCGGGGTGAGGGAATGTCTATACAGAGCGGCGAATGCAACACATACAATCCGCTTCTTAGACTGATATATCAATCACCAAAAGCCTTTAAGAGCCAAATATGTGGTTTACAAAATATTCTGAAACTATTTACACTGTTGTCCTCATATTTCTCATTTTCATGACGTTTCGGCTGTTGTACGCTCCGGCCTTCTTCAGGTGATATACGTTAGAATTTCAAACTGAGCCCTTTATTTTGCCCACCGGGATACATTGTTCTAGTTCCACGTGCCATGTCTTTTCCTGGATATCTCAGTTTCAGTTATTTCTCTTTAGTAACTTAACTCAAGTTTTTGTTCACCTCTGTTGCGGTCAGGTATTGAATTCAGAATTTTTGGATCAACTCAATGGATTATTTCAACCAACGCTTTTATCCACTGGACCATTAACATACGATTGTTAATGCAGTCAGATATTAAGATTACTAAGCAGGAAGTGAATAATCTAAGTACAATAAATTTAGCTTTGTAAAATATCATTTACAAAGAAAAAAGACACCAGTAAAGTTATCTTTTCGTGAGCCAAAGCAAAAACCGAAGACAGCAAAATAGCACGTATTTTAGAAAAATCTTCAGCAATAGAGAATAGCTAACGTAGCATTACGAGGTATGCGCAATATTTTAATATTTGCATTTATTTCAAGCATATCGAGAACCATAACATAGCAGTTTCCCATCTGGCACAAAGCGAAAAGGTACACTAACCGCTGAGTACAGGTAACGCGCAGTGGCGTGTTTCTTAAAAGTTGCCGTATGAATCGTGTAAGAACTCTTAAAACATGCTAGCAATGATGACGTTGTAAAGATAGGAATTACAAGGAAACTGATACTTAGAAAGAGAAAGCTGAAATTCCTAGGAATCAATTAAAAAAGAGGATGTGGAGAATCTAACACTAACATGAAAAAAATGAACGCAATAATATCAGGGAAAACAGCGAGAATTCTATTAAGTAAGTTTGTGTGCTGGCAGCACAAAGTTAAAGAGGGAGGAGAATGGATTAAGTCACTTGGAGTAAAAAAAAAAAAGATACGAAATTGTGGAGAGCTATGACCGCCCAGATCTTTAAAAAAAACATGGTGCAAGATGATTCCATTATCAATGACGTATGAGAATAGTTCCAAAGTGATGTTTATAGTATGCTCCAAACGAACGCAACTCAACCCATAATTATAAATGGAAAATACTGACTGAGGATTTTCAATCGCTTTAATCCAATAAATAAAAAAAATATAAACATAATTTGAAAATGCGTGACAATGAAAGAAAATCTTTAAAAAAAATTTCGTAATTTAAAGATTTTATGTTACCTCCCAAAAAGTAATATATAAATTACTCTCTCATGAGTCAAACTAAGTGTTTGGTTTTTATGTGTAGTCTAATTGCCAATGAATGGCGCAGAATAGCTTTTTTTCACTATGGAATTATTAATAAATTCGGATGTAGTTCGATATATTGAACTGAATCAATATTTTGTATTAATATATTAGGTTGGTGCAAAAATAATGACGTAATAATGTCGTTTTTTGACGTTAAAATATACGTCAAAAAACGATTTTATTGCGTCATTATTTTTGCACCAACCTAATACAAAGCACTGATCCTTTGTAACTAAATTCACACGCTAGCCAATGTTTAATGAGTTCATTTTCAATGGCTTACGAGTTTAGCAACTCCACAATCAGTGACTAAGTTAATGCATTTAGAACCTACTCACTAGAAATGTAAGCCTCTATCAGAGGCATGAACAGGGTAAATATTAGATTATCAGCAATGTACTAAGAGCAACGAATTAGTAAAAGAATTGAATAAACGACCATTTTTTTACTCTCCAAGTTGACTTCACTGCAGCATCAAACACTCCGCATGTATATTAAAAGACTGTTGCCGTTCAAATTGTTTTGTTTGATCAACATGCTGGATAGACGCTCTATATCCCTTCCCCCAAAGGGATTGGATCCGAATGCACTTGATTGATAAATGCGTATCGACTAAACTTTTGGTCGGTGTGAACGAAAGTACGGGTAACGGGCGCTGATCGATATAGCTTACTTCTGTTGTCGCCACACAAAAAGCAATGGAAAAAAGATTTCTTCGTCGATTTCTTTCGACTTTGTGCTAAATTCACTTCCGGCTACCGAAAGATCGCAGCGGTCTGTAACTTTGAAGTGGATTGGAGCCGAGACGATGACTCACTGATTATAGTGTCGAACGACTAACTTGGGGCCCGCAAGCTTTTCACTTAACTCTCCCCCATTCCGCAACATACACGCACAATACGAGATAAGAAGATGACTTTATCAATGGGTGTTGAAGAAGTTACAGTCATTCCACTGCGATTAAACGAGTCATCTACCTTGTATTTTAGGCGTTGTACGCCAGTTTAAGTACACGTCTACACTAGATTTTTTTGGCCTCCTCTTTTTTCACTCTAAGCAGATTAAATGATCCAAGGAAGAACGAATATCGTTCAATATATGATTATCGTTATATATATATATATATATGATTTTTTTTTTGATGAGTGGGGATAAAATCTTACAGAAATGATGTAGTTCTATGATATGCGGTGTCTTCGATGGATTTGTCAGCATACAGAAATACATGTTTCGACAATTTGAAATTGTCGAAAGATATTCCGAAAAATTAATTCAAATAGGGAATTGTTCCTACACGCTTGAATTGAAAATTGACGAAACGTTATAGAAAACCATAGGGAATAGTTTCATGCCTAAATTATATATACTTACATAATCCATTAGATCGATCCTTGCACAACGCTTTTTCAATGAGTTGTTTCTCATGAGGGACTTTGGTCGTAACCTAATAGAGATCTTGCTTAACGTATCTCTATCGCAGCATCCGGACTAAATACGTTTGAATACAGAGTTGTCCTGATACAAGACAGTTGACTTATTTATAGAAAATACAAAATTGTAGCACAAGGCCGAAAAGGGGGAATTGGATTGAGGCTGGTCGTCACTTGCTATCCTATACCTAGCTAATCCGATTCACGACCCATTCATTCGTTACAATTGACACACTCACCACTAAAACTCAACCATCTTTAATCAATCCTCCATATACAGTGTAATATAAGAGACCCGGATATAAGAGAGATTTCCTTTGGTCCCAAATTAGAGCCATACTTACCTAACCAAAATAGACCAAACCAGGATATAAGTGAAACCCGGATATAAGAGACTTCGTGTCAGGGCCCGGCAACTCTCTTATATCCGGGTTACACTATACCATAATACTGCATACTGTAATGTCGTACCTACAACACGCAGCCCATGACAAAAATTTCATGATTCTAAACTATTCTACATAAAAATTTGTATATGATATAATATGAGAGAGGAGGGGATGAACCCAAAAAGCCTAAATAAAATATCCCTGCTACAAGACTGATTGCAACTACCATTACTATAAGGCAATTTATATAGATGGAACGGAAGTTTCAAATAAATGATGCCATGGATTGTTATAAAAAAGCAAATACATTATGTAAGTATGTATTACTTAGGCATGAATACTTCTGTTTTTACAACGAAACTACAGAACATGAGGATGACCTTTTATCTTATAATGAGCTCTGTAGAGCTGCGGCTTATTATATTTACGGATTCCCTATCCCCTCTGGTTGACCTAAAAGGAAAAACTACTGCTAACCCTTGCATTGCAGACATGTTGGAGATTTATAGCAAGTTAGTGAAATGACGAAAAAAAATCATTGTTTTAGCAAAGATAGCAGGCCATATTGGCATAAAGGGCAATGAGAAAGCAGAAGAACGAGCAAAAATATATGCATCATGGAGAAAACTAATATAAAAAATCCCGTACACAGATTTTAAAAAGAATATAAACGACTGTATAGAAAACAAATGGCAAGCAATATGGAAGACATTACCAGAAAATAAACTTTACGAACATCTAGCAGGCGTCAGACGCCCTACTACTAAACAGATGAAGAGTACTCTCTCTGCAAACTAGAATTCGTATTGGACATAAAAGACTAACTTATGTACAACTGCTAAGATCTGTAGATGTACCTCGATGAATATAGATGGTATTTATCAATCCACCCACGGGGATCGAATGTGACACAAGGCCTTTTTAATGTGGGTATCTCTGAGCCCGTAGGTCCAGCCAAAAATAAATAACAATCCAAACCCGCCGAGGCGGGCCAGTTCCGTCAACCTCCCCCAACGAAACCCTACCCTTCGGCGGAGCTTCGTCCCGGTTCCTCTCTGCAAGCAGAGAGTTCGACAGACAACCGACTCGGAAGCTCACAAAGCACAGATACTACACTTTGATCCTAGCCACCGGGCCGAGCGGTATGAGTTTTTCAGATGGTATTCATCAATCCACCCACGGGGATCGAATGTGACACAAGGCCTTTTTAATGTGGGTATCTCTGAGCCCATAGGCCCAGCCAAAAATAAATAACCATCCAAACCCGCCGAGGCGGGCCAGTTCCGTCAACCTCCCCCAACGAAACCCTACCCTTCGGCGGAGCTTCGTCCCGGTTCCTCTCTGCAAGCAGAGAGTTCGACAGACACCCGACCCGGCAGCTCACAAAGCACAGATACTACACTTTGATCCTAGCCACCCGGCCGAGCGGGTACTCGATGAATATAGATTGATGATTATACACGTAATGATTTAATGTAGAAGCTACCATTAAACACTGCAATATCACAAATATTAAAACCCTGTTTAAAGATGTTGATACTGGTCAGATAATAGTTTATAAAAAAAATATTTTTAAATTCTTTTTTAAAAGTCATATAGAGGTATATAAGGACTAGCTTAAAGGCCTCAAATTAACAGATGAAACAATCCGTTTAAATGGAATTGTATCTACAAAAATTCACCGCTCCACCTATTGAAAAAAAATAAAAGTATACATGTGTATATGTATTCACATGATTGCTGTAAAATGACCAATCAGTGTTGACAGGCGGTTTGATTGCCAACAACTATAGAGTCCAGTTTATCCAGGTTTTTAGCACATAACTGGGAAGAGAAGTATTCAATTCATAACTTCCACATGAATATTTGCGCTGAAGTGAGTGCAACGATGTCGACTGCATTTCGAATTTATTTTTTTCGACAGACTTTCATGTTTCTAGCTCTTTCTTTTTTGAAAAACTTTTTTCCTTCGAGATTGATTTGATTATTGTCAAATCAAAAATTCGAAGGTTTTTGAAACGAGTATAGTTACCTATATATATATATATATATATATATATATATATATATATATATATATATATATATATGTATGTGTGTTACCAAATGGCAATTTTTCGGGAAGATCTCTGAATTATTCTTATTACAGAGAAAAATATTATGGGAATAAAGTACAAGAATACATGACAATATTCAAGATGTCTATAAATTACTGTCTATATTTCTGAGATGAGGTATTATGTACATTATTCGGATTATTGTCCTCATCTTTGTCGCCATATTTATCGTTGTACGCTCCGGCCTTCTTCAGATGGTTGGAATGTCGAACTGAACTCTTTATTTCGCTCACTGGGGTAGACTGTTCTAGTTCCACGTTGATGGATGTCAGTTATCAGTTATCTCCTGATAATTTCCCTCTGAAAGTTCACCACTGCCTTAACCGGGTATTGAACTCACATTCTTTGGGTCTGTCACTGGATCTAACCAACGCCTTTATCCACTATGGACATCTGGGTATGAATTTCTGGGTATTATAAACCAAATGTCTTCAGCAACCATTTTTACCAGTGCTCATATTGAAAATTTTGCTGTTATCATTCCATGATTTTACCAGAGATCATATTGAAAATTTTGCTGTTATCATTGCTTTTCTGTGGGACACCTTATTACTGGTTCCCATATTGTATTTATTTCTATGCTTGTGTGACGTCGTCCCCTGGTCGCAGTGCCAACCGTGACGTTCTATCCTAGTCTACCACGGCACCAAATGTGACGTCCCTAAACAGCACCAATTGTGACGTCCTCGCCGCGGCGCTAGTCGTTCGCTCCTCGCTGCTCCGTTCGGGTGTCGCTGCTCCAAATGTGACGTTCTAACCTTTTGGTGATTCGGGTGGGAATCTGGTTAGATTTGATATCAGCCTCGTCGTTCGCAACTCGCTTCCAACGCCTGGTTACCGAAGCAACTACCTTGATTCCCAGTCTGCCTACCCACGTTGTGGATTGATCTAGGCAGAGGAAATCAATCAGTCGTCGGGGCCGTACTGCAAACCGAGTTCAACGGGGGTGATACCACACAAATATGCATAAAAGGCAACAAAATGAATAACTCAAAAGTTCAAAGTATCAAAGAAAAAGGTAACAAACTTTATGTCTAGTTGTTCGATACATAGGACTGCATCTATCTCCCGACCCGTTCTATGGATTGTGACACGTCGTTTTCCGCTAGGCAAGTTTTAACACTTCAAGTCGTCTGCTCTCTAAGAAATTGGTATTTCGGTGGGTCTTTGGACGAAAGTCAAAAGAAAAACTTATTTCGGTGATCTGGATCTAAGTCGCTCTTCAAAATAATTTTTCTTGGTTTGAAGAGGGGTCCGGAATGTGCGTGAATCCTGGTCAGCTATCTGCGAGGCTTGCCTCAACCGGAGACTGACTCTGGGAACTGCTGGGACTCGACTCATTTCTGCTCGTTGTGGCTTCGTTTATATGGGCGCCGACCAAAGCCGGGGTGAGTTTGTCGGCGCCGGGGGGTTCCTCGATAATTCTAAATACATATCCACCTCTCTGGTTAGGAATTTCCACCTTTTTCCATTTTTAGGAACCTTTCCTCACTCCCACCTTCTCATCATACTTCAGAGGGGCGTGAACTGCCCTCCACACATCTTCGTGGCAACCTCTCTTACTCATCCTCCAGATGGGCGGCAACAGCCTCCCTCGTGCATCACGTGATCACCACTCGACCAATGATGTCTTAGTCAGGCGTGGACGAATCTGCGGCTTTGTTTCAGGAAGAAAAAAAATATCTTGCTAAAAAAAAAAATATCTCTTCTCTTTCCCTTTTCTTCCCCTTAATGGTTTATCATTTCTCCAGCCGCGAACGAGACAATATGACAATGGCGGTCATAACTCTTGTTCTACACGTGGTTTACGTCAGGTATTTTATCGCTAATTATCAGAATGTGTGCTCTTCTTAACACGGTCTCAAAAAGAAACATCTCCAAAGTTCCAGTCAGTCTGTCGCCTCGAAGAAAGAAAAAAAAACACATTCATTTTCCTTCGGTACAAATTCCTTATAACAAAATTTTATTATCGCAGGCCAAGGATGTTCCGTCGGACGCTCGTGGGTGGTTTTTAATTTTTCATATCTGTCCAAGTCCTTTTAGTTGCCTGTTTTTCGTCACTTAACGAAATAACATTTTCATTTGAATTTTTTCTTTTCTTTGGCCAGCCGGTCTGTAGTTGATAATAAGATGTCTTCTCGTACCAATAGTTTGTTTTCATATCCTTAGATAACACAGCCGATGCCAAAACATATCTGATTCTTTCCTTCTTTCCCTTTCTTTTTACTCAGAATTCCCCTGTCATTGTAATGACACTCTTTCGCCATTTGTTACTTATCAAAATATCCTTTTATCCATTGTCTCTTAGCTGTGTGTGTGTTCTTGCTTATCACTCACGATTCGGTTCTTAGCCTCTCCTTTTCTTCTTTTCTTTCTTTTCCCTTTCTGCCTCGTTAAATGGTGCCAGACTTGGTCGGCTAAGGAGATTTTTGTGGCCTAGCATATGTGCTGATTCCTTAAGTTTACGGCCGAAACGTTGTGATACATATGGCGACAAAGATGAGGACAATAGTCCGAATAATGTAAATAATGTCTATAAATTACCCGTAAAAATTCACAAAACATAATTCTACCAGGTTCATTGGAAGTTATCGGTAAGCATATATATATTTTTAAACATATCAGGTCGCTTCTCCATGGACTCTATTGGTTGCACACAATATATTAGGTTGGTGCAAAAATAATGACGTAATAATGTCGTCTTTTGACGTATTTTTAACGTCAAAAAACGACATTATTACGTCATTATTTTTGCACCAACCTCATATCTAGACGATGCTTAGTTTCTATTTTCTGCAAGACACTTCCTGTTTCTATAAATCTCTTGTAACTCGGCTTGGTGTTTTCTTTAATATCTTGTCATGTAGTTCCACTGGAGGTGGAAATACAGGACAAGAAGAAAGTAAATTTTAAAAACACACATTAAATTAAAACTTTGATAATTTATTCAACATGCAAAGAAGGCCACTGATGGATAGTTATTCTAATGGAAACAACTGGAAATTGTACAGATAATCTGTTGCGGGCGCATTGGTTTGTGTAGGAGAAAGTCCTAGAGGAAATTGAATGAAAGTGAAGTGAAAGGCATGTGCGTGTGTGTTGCCTGGTGGCCCGGCTTTTTGTGCACATGCGACCTGCATCTTACCGTTACTGAGAAAAATAAGAAAAAGATGAAGACAGAGAATATCAATGTCTATTTAAGGGAAACACGGGGATGTACTTGGAATCATCTGTGCCAAGCCATAGTCACAGCGATAATTACAAGCAGTCTGGTATAATTGTGTTTTTTTTTTAAATTTGCTTTAAGTGGAGTGCGTCGTGTGTGTGACTTAGCTAGACCAAAGGCTTGATATTTGAATGACTATACAAACATAAAAAAATTGCATGCTATTTTCAGAAAGACCGTATTCCTATTGTACTGCTACAAAATGCTATTATCTCACTTTGGCCGATATGTCATATAGGTCACGTGCAGGCCGCTTACTGACGTCACTCCATACAGTGACGAAAGCGGCAGTCCTTCACTCAGTTTACATAAGTCAAAAGGAAAGGTTGCTTTTTTAATAAAGGGCCCGGGCTAATGTAGAATCTGCATCTTCTAGCACATGTTGCAGCGTATCGGCACATGCCGCCGTTTCTTTTTGGCCATATCTTCTGGTGATAGAAAGAAACCAGCAAGCAGTTCTCAATTTGGGAAAACCTAAGCCTCGCAGTTAACATTTCGCTGAATATGTCATCTCTTCGGACATAAATGAAACCAGCCAGCTTGAATCTGTTTTCTTAAACATGGCTGCCCTAGAAACACAGAAGAATCTCCATATTATATGTAAGACACGAACATTTCGTTAACCTTTCACTATGATGATCATGAACGAATTATTCATCATTTACTAATCCTAGTTAAGGATCGGAAGCTCATCAAGTATTGCAATAAAGTTCAAATATATATTTATTATTCCAGGATCATGTTCCGACTTAGTCAAGATTATCTCTTTCTAACCTTCTTCCTGTCCTGGAGTAAAAAATGTGATTCACATATTTCATGAACGGTTTAATTTTAAAGTCTTTTTTCACTGCTCTTTTGACTGGCATAAGTAAAACTCCTCTCTAAGAGACAAACATCTTATGAATTAAGTTGGATCTTTTCTAATTGATCTCTTTAGTCCTAAGTTGGAATAACTTTCACTTTTTCTGTTGCGACCTCTTTTTACTATCTATTGTGCTTCTTTTTTAAACTTATTCACTGATTTCTTGATAGTTTTTGAATGGACATTGAAGATGGAACCAGAGTATGAATGTTCGTAACATTATTGAAGTCCTGAATAAATTTTTCCACTCACAATTGCTTAGATGCGAAGACAGTAAGGCTGACATTAAACGATATTAAATTGTTCTATTCCTAGCTGAATAATTCACAGGGTTTTTCAGGGATATATATATATATATATATATATATATATATATATATATATATATATATATATATATATAAAGATTTATATAAATATATAAAGTTTTTAGTTGTATATAGACATAAATATATATATATATATACATATAAATATGTTTATATTTATATGCATATAGTTATATATATATATATATATATATATATATATATACATATATGTTTTATGCCTATGTGTAAAAGTTTTATATATATATATATATATATATATATATATATATATATATATATATATATATATATATATTGAGGCTAGTTTCCTTGTATAATATAGAGAAGTTTTGCTTGCTTATTTTCAACTATATTAAATGTAGAGAATAAATTAGTCGTAATACATATTGTTTTATTCCGGGTACTTTCGACATTAACGCAATAGCAACCCCAGAGTAAGAGAAAAATTTAGGGGTCATTATTTCCAAAGACAAAACTGCTACATTCATCCAAAATTTACAATTTTACATGTGAAGTGTGGATTTCCAGTTTTTCAGTCACACACTGAATGTATACGCTCTAAGGGAGGTAACTAATTATGATATATGAAGATTTCTTTTTTAAAATATTATCAGAAACTATTAATATAGACCGTGACATTTTAGTCTACTTCAAACATTTTAGAATATACGTGCAGTATTTATAATTAGCTTTGTTAACTTTTGGTTTTAAATTTGTAATATAGATAGCTTCAAAGATTTTTAATTTATGTTTATTATTTTTATGAGAAGATATGGATGTATTTTCGACAAGAATGTTTCTACATTACGAATGTTTTTATAAATGTTTAGAGATGTTAGACATGCCATTCAAAAGAAAACTGGCGTAAAGAAAACTGAACCTTCGAGACAACGTAGTCGTGCTATGGCCAACATCAATATTATTTATCCGTTGAAGATACAATCTCCCAGAGGACATTTACATTTATATACAATGTTGTTTTTCTGTAACACATTGGTTGGTCGTTACGAATGCTTAAGTTGGATATACTGGATTTAGTGTAATTAATTTAATTTTCTTTTATTAGCATCTGTGCTGGATATGTTGGTATTTATTAATTTTTTTAGGATATTATGGTATTGTTTATAATTAGAATGCATTTGGTTATGATATTGCCGATTAATATATTTGGCGTTAATCCAAGTAGTATTATATTTAATTTGCTTGATATTATTTATTATAAAGCATCTTATTTGCACATCAACAGTATAATAAGAAAGTTATAATTATATAATAAGTTTCTTTTATGTTTATTAGTTCATGTAGAAAATGTTTTGAGGAAGAAATAGTTTTTGAACTGTTTATTTTTATATAAGTGCTATTTTATAATAATTTAGACATTTCCTCTTATAGTTAAGGGTGCATGAATTTATTCTAGTTAGTTTTTATGTGGGGAGATAATGAATTTGTGATTATTGGTTATCAATATATCTAGAGAATTAAGTTCGTATGTAAAGGAGAGAATAGTTTTGGGAGTTGAAATATTTTGTGCATATTTTTGGAAATTTAAAAATGGTTAAATGTATTAGTTTAGTGATTAGATATGTAGAAATTGCTTATGGTCGCACCCAGAAGTGAACCCATAATATATTATATATATATATATATATATATATATATATATATAAATTCATGAATCATTCATACAAAAAACAAATACAGAGGTTAATGATTTAATTGGCGAGAATCCATCGTCGCAAACAATTCAAATAAGATACATAAACCCCGAACCTGTACATGAATGATATGATCCTCGTTTATAAATTTCAGTCTAAGGTCTTTTTTATTTTTACAAGCTTTCGTCTGTTCCTACAGACATCCTCAGGTATGGAAATAGATTTTGTTCTTGTTTTTACTCTCAGTAATAAGAGGACAACGAAAATAGAGATATAATCCGAAAAAATGCTATGAGAAATGTATTATTGTTTTGGAACGTGCAGTTGCAACGCTGAGTTTAAATTTAAATTTTACGTTGTGCGTTTTTTTACTTATTATAAATATAATAAGTAATTATTAATATAATAAATATAGCAATAAGAGAATTCTTTTTACTGGTAGATTTTCCGTCAAAGTGGCATGAACTATATTGCTCAATAATTACAGTAATGTCGCATTAACATATATATATATATATATATATATATATATATATGTATATATTATTTTAAGATTGAAGAATGGGACTTCAGTAATTTTCTTAAAATGCTAGGTCTACAATTAAGTGGAGGTAGAGATGGATTATCGTAAATGTTCCTTATAATTGTGTTGATAGTTTCGCTAACAATGGCGTTGGTGAATAAATGTTCCATGCCAAGTGAGGCTATGGTTTCATTATTATTTTTTTTTTATTCTTTAGAATTTGAATTACTTTGAGAGTGGATGTTACGCTGTATTTACTAGTAATATATGATGTGATGAGTTGCTTTTTATTAACTGATATACAGGAGTGGGAACATGCGATATAATAGGAAGAAGAGGACACTCATGTTTATGTGTTTTTATGTTGCTCTATATATAACCAGGCTTATAATCACCTATTTTTTTTAGGAAGCTTCAAACTGTCCTGTTGGGCATTATTAACACTGATGAGTTTATTAATTTTTAATTTCAGTTGGTTAGTTAAATTCTTTTTATTTTTATTTTTAATTTTGTGTGGTCAATGGGCATATATTCTAATTTTTGTTGTAGTCGGATTTCTTTAGTACAACAAAGATGTTAGTTTTCTCGGCTTATTTAGGGTTATGTCGCTGTGATTACTAAGCTACTTAGAGGGGAATTTGTAGTTGTTGGCTTAGCATTTGTGATTTTTTTTTTTTACTTCTCTCATGCCTTTTCTTTAACTTCCTCAGCTTTGAGTAAGTCATTAAATTCTCGGGTGGAATAAGATGTTAGTTCTGAAGTCTTTCCATGCTTTGCTATAACGTTTCAAATAGCAGGACAGACTGGCATCTTCAACCATAATTGGCAAATATTCTGCTGCAGAAACTATTGGCAAACTACTGCGGGGAAAACCTTCAAACGCTCTTTTCCAACCGGCCTTGGGCCAACATGGAAGAGTATGCTCATAAAAATAAAATGACAATAACATCTCATGTTCATGTCCTGTATGTAACACCTGGAGTAAGCGTTTTGAAAAAGTAAAAATCCTTCTATATCTCTGATCGTCTCTACAAGTAGATCGATTAATAATATTATATCATTTTCTTTGCTAAGTAATGAATGATATAACATGTTTGTTTTACTTTCGGTCGAACTGTTGTGTAGACAGTGAATTGATTAATAGATATATAGTTATTTATTTTCAGTTTTGCCTTTGCGCACTACAGAAACTTTGTGAACTCTACGGCTTCAAAGTGTTACTTTTCTTTAAACAAGCAAGTTTCCCTGATGTGAAAAATCCTTTCAAAATGTTTAATTTTCCTTCGGTAATTCTTTTTAAAATTTATATTTGTTTCATAGCTGAACGAAAGTTTACCTAAAATCTGTGAAAAATATTGATTTTTATATTTAAAAATAAGGGAAAATCCTTTTTTCAGCAATGCCTGTAGGATTAGTGTTGATTCGGTTCATTTATTATTTATTTGCTTTCCAATGCAAAAAAATCTTTTGTTTTTCCAGTAGATTGAAAGATCTATATTTTCCCACTATTTTTGCTCGGCTAAAACTTCGTAGTTACATTAATTTGTTACTGAATGTCTAAAAATGTTTATATTGAGGTGGAACAAAAGTTTGCAATGTTTGTCAATAGGTGGGGTTGGATAACTGATTTCGTTTCACATTTGCCTTAAATTTACAACACACACACACACACACACACACACACATATATATATATATATATATATATATATATATATATATATATATTACAGTGTTTCTTGTGATAAATCAATTACTTATATTGAACATACGACCACCTACATGATTAGACGTCTCGCATGTCACTTATCAGAGCAAAGCACTATAAAAATCTATCAACACATAATCTACAGGGACCTTTCAGAAAGATACTGGCTGAAAACACTAGATCCTTTGTAAATCAAATTTTCGAAAACACTTCGTTATATGAGAGACACTGTACAATCAGCTCTCCCTCCCCATCAATCTCACATTGTTTAACAATGGTAGTGGAGTGCTGAAAGTCTTTTAACTATAGAAAGTTGCCCAAAAACGTCAAAAACCGACATTAACCCGTCATTATTTTTGCACCAACCTAATAATAAAAACGACCCATTTTTTAAAGGAATTTACACCTGCCGTAAAGGAGGCTTGTTTAGAAACTTGTTTCCGTTCTAATCTACCGGGGAATACAGAAAAGCCATTCTTCATCTAGATTTCAATCCGAATAGATACACTGTATCTATTCTCATTGGAAAGACATTGCGCATTATATTCTGTATTGCGAGCTATTTCCACAAAATCCGGCTATGTCTTCAAAACAATTATTTTGCTCAGTTGAACCGTTTAATTCAGGAATCGATGCCAAGCATTCAGAAATGGCCAATTAGAGGTGTGTTGTCTTCCATCAGAACATCACCAAACTTCGTCATTTTTGCAGACCCGACAGAAATTGCTACACCTTAGCTGGTAATTGCACTTACATCCACCGAACTGACTTCACCTTTCACCTCTTTATTAGCACTTATTCCAATTTCAACAGTTTTTGTTTCAATTTGGAGAACTTAAATATTCTAGAAGTCGGTATTGGAATTACTCAGAACAGTTCGTTGGTTGGCTGAATTTGTTTACCAGCATATCAAGCTCTATAAGTTATTTAATGCCGAAATCTAAATATTTTGAACACAATTCTATATCTTCAACTAAATATTTTTTTAATGCAATTCTATGTCCACAATTATAGATAACATATATTGTTATTCATTTTGCAATAAAATGATTTGTCCCTAATTGAACTCAAAAAAGCATTGATGGTCATTTTGCTTTACAAATGTATTGTTGGTAAATTTACTATATAAAAAAATTATTGCTTTTAATTTTACTATATAAAAATGAATTTTAATAATTTATAGTGTTTTGTTTTTGTTTGAGGGACTCACAGTTTTTTCTATAGCTGTTACCCTAACCAGTGCTACCACCCTGGATACACCTAGGAACAAAATCAAATTAAGAGTTTTTTCCACACTCCGTAAAATTGCCAATCTCCCGATCAGATGTCTTGCTGCCGGATATATGTCTATCGTCATGCCCATGACTAAGAACAGTTCGTCATCAAGAAAGATGCCAAGTTATGAAAGAAATAAATCCTGAAATCCTAAAACGTGGCAACAGACAGTGGAACAAAATGGCGCTTGTGTAGTCGAATAAATCTGTATAATATTCTATGTTCTTTAAAATTCGCTTAAAAACGTTAGGAATTTTCTTCCGAATCAATATGTTAGCCAACGCTCAGTGGCCAATGACAAATATGAAAAAAATATTGCATGAATTCAGAAAAATAAAGGAAATAAGTTAAAACTTAAAGCGATATTTGACATACCAATTGCGATTTTATTGTATTTATACCTCAGTGATCGATATGAATGAGTATTAAATCGGATATTGATCAGCGAAGAATGAAAGAAAATACAGAAAATCTTTCTGTATTCTGTTCGTATGATACTAGTTTATCAGACTGCTAACAGAGGCTTAGTCGTTCCGGATCAGTCCATCGATTAATCAATTGATCCATTTATTTGACAGAGTTCACTAGTTGTATGGATCAACGTATCGGCATATAATACTCGGCATCGATTTTCACCGTCGTTACTGCACACTGAAATCGATCGCTATCAGTGGAATATGTAAGCTAAAAAGATCGATCGATCGATCAACTCTAAAGTGTTTGCACTGATCGTTTGGAACAGTTACAAACATCATTATCGTCATGACTGGTTTTCTTTTCCCCTTCATGTTCTTTTTTTTTTTTTCGTTAGTCTTTTTTCTTGTGAATTCTTTGTTTTTTTGTTTGTTTTGTTTTTTTATTATTTTGCTATTATTATAATTAGAGTATTTCTGTTTGCTGTTTCTTTCTCTACTTTGTCTTCTAGCTGCTATCAGTTCTTTTACCTCACATTGTTTTTAATAGTGTTGGAATCTTATTCTTTTCGTCTTCCGTCTCTTACAATCTTATTCCTGCTTTATATATTATACAAATATAATTATTAGTAGTACTAGTAGCAGTAGTAGTAGTGGAGGCTCGATGGAATAATAGATAGAGGCTCGGATTATGGAATCGTAGAGCCGAGTTCGAATTTCAGTTGAATCCATAACATTCACTTACGTGCTAATACCCTTCGGAAAGGTATGAATCCTCTTCTCCGCACCTCGAGCTATAGGTAAATAGCAGAACAGACTGGGTTCTTGGATTACAAGTGGTCTAATGCAGAAAGAAATGGCAACCAACTACGGAAAAAATGCCTCGTCGGTCATGTATTGAAAAATACATGATAGCCTAAGCGTGTATCATGCATGGCACATGATAGACAGACTTTTTACAATGTAGGCGTTTCCTGGAATCAGTAGTAGTACTCTTTAAATTCTCACGATTTTGCTATTTCACTGTTGTAATGAATCTCAAGTTAATGACTGAATAAGCGTTTTGTGAGTTCTTCTTTTCTATCTTTTTATTAGTCATATCCTTTCAGGACGTAGGCGATCATGGCTCTCCACCTCACGCTATCCCTTGCTGGTCTTCCTCAGACCACGTTCTGTCGTCCACTTGATCAAGCCCCCCAGGAATTTCACCCGCTGATTTCCCTTGTCTCTCTTTCTCTTTATTCGACTCGTGAGTATCAGATTCTCAAGGTCCTCCTTCCTCGTTATGTGTCCCAGAAACTTCAGCTGCCTCTTCTTGATGTTAAGCATGGGCGCTACTCCTTGTTTGCATCTTCTTCAAGACCTCATCGTTGCTCATACATTCGGCTCACGAAATCGTCAGGATCCTTCTGTAAAACCACATCTCCCTCATCTCGAGTCTCTTCTTCATCCTTGACGAAATCGTCCAACTTTCGCTGTCGTAAAGAAGGACAGATGTTACGTAACTGTTCAGTATCCTTTTCTTTGTTACCAAAGAAATCCTCCTGTCTCGCAATACTCTGCCCAGCTTTTGGAATGCGTGCTTAGCCATCCCAATACGTCTACGGATCTCAGTGTTAGCATTTACCGTCCTCTGTCAAATGCTTCCCAGATATTTAAACTTCCGCGTCTGCTTGATTGTAGTATTCTCGAACTGTAAATCGTATTTCGGGCTCATCCTCTTACGGATGACCATACATTACGTCTTCTTATAGTTCCGTCTTCTTCTCACTCTACGTCATTATCTTCTATAGGAGATTTTGTAGTTTCTTTTCCGTTATCCACAATTCTGTGTGGCTATCGTTTTTGTGAGTTCTACGAATATAATTACCTGTGATAATTCCCTTTTTGAATCGCTAACAAATGTAGCAAAATATTACGCTAACAATGATAAGTGTTAATGCAAGATATTATTTCAAGTAAGAGGATACAAATGAAAATGCTTAAAATTGACAAGTTTTCCATTTCATTGAAGCAGATGTTAAACACATGACAGCGTTATCCCCTATATCTTCTTCCTCTATTTCTCTCTTCCTCTCTTTTCTTACCGAAAAGCGTCTCTGATTTGTCATTTTCATCTTTCCACGAGATCAAAATAGAATAGTTCAATATTTGAGATATCAACAAAGCCGTTCTAAGGAACGAACAAACAAATACATTTTTAATATTGTCCTCAATATTACTGTTATTATTATTGCGAATGTTGCTGTTATATAGCAACAAATCTAATTAGAAACTTATAAAGCTTTATTTGACTAATTCTTCTTTAGCACGAAAAACGTTTGTTTCATTATAGTGGTTGATTAGACCGCTTCTTGATTTCATCTGACTCAGTCCCGGTCTGTCTTGTCTTGAAGTCAGAACGCTAAGTTTCCCAACCCTGTTTTTGTGTATCTAACCCAATTCATAGTTTTTTGCCATACTACTGTTTACTTTTCTTTATTACTGTTGATTTGCATTGCATACATTGTTTGCTTGCTTTATATCATCATTTGCCCTGTTCTATTGCTTATTGAAATCTTAGTCAGTTCTCTTTGTCGGACAACATCTGTTACTTATTTTGTATTTGACCATGGCTGCTCACTGCTCACTTTAACTAGAATCTCTGATCCGTTTCTTATAAATGTATCATTGAATTCTATTGATACGCTACTCATTTTCACCTATTACTAAGACTTGTGCTTCTACTGCTTGTTATCATTTTGTGATTCACTCGTTGTCACTTTCGTGATGCTCATTGTAATAGAGACTTTGTAATTGCAGATATAGCTATAGTACACCGTTGAATAATACTGGGATCAGACGCCTTCGAATAGCACTCGCACTAATAGTACTTCTTCGATAATACTTGCTCGAATAGTAATCTGTATAGTGATCCGAATAGAGAAATAATACAGTGAATAGAGTAGAGAATAGTGGTCCGTATAGTAATAGATTTGTTTGTTTGTTTGGGTTTTATGGCATATCAACCACTGTGGGTTATTTAATGTCAATTTTTATATAAATTTTAAGTGCCTATTTTGTCCTGGCAACATTGTTTCCAAAAAAAAAAAACGTATAGCTGGCAACATTATTGTTTCCAAAAAAACGTATAGCTGGCAACATTATTGTTTCAAAAACATACAGCTGGCAACATTGTTTCCAAAAAAACGTATAGCTGGCAACATTATTCTTCTGAAAACACTATCTGAGACCTTCCTTGCTGTTGGACATAGTTTATCGTCATACCCAAGACGCATAATAATAGAGGATAGAATAGAAATGTTGATCCGAATAGTAGAGTATAGACTACTAATGCAGATAAATTAGACACACGCTATCTCCATATATGCGTTTCGTCTATAACCACTTGGTCTCCTTAATTCAATAATGGGATCGCCTGTGTTTGCTCACTGGCAATATATCTTCAAACAGAAGTGTCGTTTGAGAGACTTTATTCCCATATAACATAAATGTACCTTTACCTTTCGTTCACATGTATCTTCCTTTCTCTTTTTTTCTTTCGTCTTTCTTCTTCTTCACCGTATTATTATTATTATCGAGAGAGAGAGAGAGAATGAGAGAGAGAGAGCGGGAACAGCATACCAGTTAAGTGTTGATGGAGTTAGATGAAATTTAGTTTGATATGTGTATACTTTATGCATCCATTATATTCAAATGTGTGTGATATATTGGGAGGTGTTGGTTAAAACTCAAAAGGCGGGCCTTATTAGAAATAACCAGTACACCCGGAGTATGTTCCTAAGTATCTACTGACCTTGGTTTTCTAACCATTCAGACTTTAACATAAAATCCTCTCGACACCCGAGATTATTATTAATAATGCTAGCGATAGTCGTTTTTTTACTATTTTTTTAGTTTTCTCTTTGATTCTGCTCTTGTTTTTCTTTTTTTAATTTATTTTATTTCCCCTTTAGGGAATCCTCTTTAGTGAAATAACCATGACTAACTAATAATCGAAAAAGGTAATCTAGCACCTGCTTGATTCTGACGAACCCGATACATAACTCATCACCTTCATGGTTTATTTTACTGACCAATCGTGCATTCACCTTCAGACGGACGCAGAAAAAGACATTCTGATAGCACGCTCAAACACGTATAGCCTTTATTGTAATATAAATAAACCGCACATTCTTAGCTTGCCTTTCAGTCAAAGCAAAGTTTTCGGAGTTCAAATTATATGCTGATTGATTCTTCTCAGTTAAAAATCAAATTTAACAAGAAGTCATAATGCTTCCCCATTACTCCTGCCCATTAACAGGGATGTACAGAGTCAGATTTTTGAAGACACGAACGACTAGTTTATCAAATAATCGACAAGAAAATTGGTGGTATTGAAACGGATATTTGCTGTAAGTCATCTTAAGTCTTAAATTCAAAGAGGAATTTGTAATGTTATTGATCCTCATCTGGCATATCCGGCTTCAGTCACTTTCCTAGCGATGAAACATATCTACCCGCTGCCTTTTCTATAAATACTTTGTTGGTAATTGTTCTGATAAACATTCCTCCATGATACATAGACTTTGTGAATTGAAGCGTAGTACTAGGTTGCTGGCAAAGGCTAGATGTAACCAAAAGTTCTATGCTAAAACTTTCTTCTATCGAATTCATCGCTTGTGGAACTCTCTTCCAACTTTGCTTCCCAGTTAATTTTGATCTCCAAAGATTAAATTCAATGTCAATCGATATTTCCTGTCTTAATTCCTCTTGCTTTGTCCTCTCTCCTTAATAATAATCTTTTTCTTTTTTTTTTACATATTCTCTAATACTCAGTATCTTATTGTGTCTTAGTGGTTTACTTGCCTTGCTTGAAGTGAAACGATATTTTTTTAAATATTTTTTAAATTCACACTGACAAATACCTACGTAAATATCTCAAATCAATTAAGATCAGAAGACATGAGAGCCATACTTGGTGTTTATTATTTTCATTACTTATATATTTATTTAATACTGAGAAAGGATTACTTTTACTGTTGATAGTAACAGAATTCGTAAAATTAATTACTACTGTTGTTATGTTAATCGAAAGTGGTTTGATTCTAAATTTGTTGTGCTGGGAGATTTTTTTCGGTTTGCTTCAACGGATTCAGAATCCAATTCTGCCGCTTGGTGAGTGATTCTGGAGTGATTACTTACGATTTTATTGATGTGCGTGTTTTTCGATTTCTGGCTTTATGCAAGATATTTTTTTCTTCTGACGGAATACTATTCTCAAGGGCATTAGCACGAAATGACTTCAGATTAGATTGCTGACTTTAACACTTTACCAACGGATCCGAATGCAGCCATCTTGAATTTGCAACATTTCATCAATTTTTATTAAGCTTAGCTTAGTACGGTACGGAGGTAAATGGTGAAAACGAAATAACGACGCTTATGCCACAAGTAATGTGCCAGTAGTATTGTGGATTTCGTCGTAGAAATTGGAATCTGCGAACCAAGTTCAACTTCCTGCCTAGTATATTGCGTTCACTTTCGCACAAGAATCCTTGGACAAGCATGGAATCGTCTTTTCTGGTCTCCCAGCAATGTTTTAAATATGTTAGTCCGTGCTCTTTAGCCTAGGTTGCCAAGCAGTGTAAGGGAAGGAAAACTCTAAATTCCCAATCATGTTGAGGGCAAGCACAGCGCTAATTCACAATAAAGAAAAAGGAATCTGTGGAGAGCCATGATCACCTAGTTTCTCAAAGAACATGTCAGTGGAAATAAATCTGCATCTAACAGTTTTTTTTTATCCAGCACTTCTCGCTTGTGGAACACCTCCCGGTTTCTTGTTTTCCAACCAACTTTAATCTGCAAAAATTTAAATGCAATGTCAATCGCTATCTACTGCCCTCCTGATTACTTTTTTCTTTCTCCTCATTACTAAAGTATTTGTTCCTAATTCCTCCACACCCTGTAAACCCCTTGAGTGTACTGCCTTGCTTGGGGTGATACTGATCTAAAATATGAGGAAAGGGTCTGTTTTCGTATAACACTATCAAATACTTTTTTTTGCGATCCATTTTTATTATTTTTTTATCTCTCTCATATCAATCTTTCTTCAGTAACTAGAATAATGCAAGATATAAAAACATATTTTCAAATCATTGTTGTTTCTTAGGTTATGAAATTTACTATAGTCTATAAACTGCACTCTGCATTAAAATTTTTATCATGACTAACTTCTCCAAGAAGTACTCCTTCTTTTTTCTTTTCTGTTTCTCTCATTTGAATTTTCCTCGTCGGCTTTCAAAAGGAAAATTACTATTCAGTTAATACTACCGATTGTACAAATGCGAAGTTTAATAACAAGTTTTCTGTAATATTCTTCTCTTCATCTCTGGCCATTATTTCACATTTTTTTTATTCATATTTTATTTTATAGTTATTCATTTCCTTCCACTTCTTTAGTTCTGTCTTCATATTTTTTTCTTTCTTTTGTTCTGTTCTCTGTATAATTGGTTCTATACCTTTTTTTTATTTCAAACATTTTTTCTTTCATTTTCAATTGCATCGTTTTCCATTTCTTGTCCTTCCGTTCAGACTATTTTTCTCTCCTTCATTACTTCCACTCCTTTCTGTGACATTTTATGGCATTGTCTCTTTCATTAATTGCTCACTTTTCTTTATCTTATTCATTATGGCTCTCTTTTCTCTGTCTCTTTCATTATTTATCTCTCTTTTCTCTCTCTCTCTCTCTCTCATTACTTGCTCTCTTTTCTCTCTTTAACTTTCTCTCTTTCATTATGGCTTTCTTTTCTCTCTTTCATTATTTCTCTCTTTCATTATTGCTCTCTTTTCTCTGTTTCTTTCATTATTTCTCTCTTTTCTCTCTCTCTCTCTCGTTACTTGCTCTCTTTTCTCTCTTTCACTTTCTCTCTTTCATTATTGCTTTCTTTTCTCTCTTTCATTATTTCTCTCTTTTCTCTCTTTCATTATTGCTCTCTTTTCTCTGTCTCTTTCATTATTTCTCTCTTTTCTCTCTCTCTCTCTCATTACTTGCTCTCTTTTCTCTCTTTCACTTTCTCTCCTTCATTATTGCTTTCTTTTCTCTCTTCCATTATTTCTCTCTTTTCTCTCTTTCATTATTGCTCTCTTTTCTCTGTCTCTTTCATTATTTCTCTCTTTTCTCTCTCTCTCTCTCATTAGTTGCTCTCTTTTCTCTCTTTCACTTTCTCTCTTTCATTATTGCTTTCTTTTCTCTCTTTCATTATTTCCCTCTTTCATTATTGCTCTCTTTTCTCTGTTTCTTTCATTATTTCTCTCTTTTCTCTCTCTCTCTCTCTCTCTCTCTCTATTACTTGCTCTCTTTTCTCTCTTTCACTTTCTCTCTTTCATTATTGCTTTCTTTTCACTATTTCATTATTTCTCTCTTTTCTCTCTCTCTCTCATTACTTGCTCTCTTTTCTCTCTTTCACTTTCTCTCTTTTATTATTGCTTTCTTTTCTCTCTTCCATTATTTCTCTCTTTTCACTCTTTCATTATTTCTCTCTTTTCTCTCTCTCTCTCTCTCATTACTTGCTCTCTTTTCTCTCTTTCACTTTCTCTCTTTCATTATTGCGTTCTTTTCTCTCTTCCATTATTTCTCTCTTTTCTCTCTTTCATTATTGCTCTCTTTTCTCTGTCTGTCTCATTATTTCTCTCTTTTCTCTCTCTCTCTCTCTCATTACTTGCTCTCTTTTCTCTCTTTCACTTTCTCTCTTTCATTATTTCTTTCTTTTCTCTCTTTCATTATTTCTCTCTTTTCTCTCTTTCATTATTGCTCTCTTTTCTCTCTTTCATTATTTCTCTTTTCTCTCTCTCTCTCTCTCATTACTTTCTCTCTTTTCTCTCTCTCTTTCATTATTGCTTTCTTTTCTCTTTTGCATTCATTACTTGCTCTCTTTTCTTTTTCTCTTTTATTATTGTTCTCTTTTCTCTGTCTGTTTTATTCTTGCTCTCTTTTCTTTGTCTCTTTCGTTACTTGCTCTTTTTCTCGGTTTCTTTTTATTATTCTTCTCTCTTTTTTAAATTAGTGTTTTCTTCTCTTTCTCTCTTTCTCTCTTATTCCTTAGTTCCTCTTCTTTCCCTGTCTCTCTCTCGCTTTCCTTAGTTCCTCTCCTTTCTCTGTCTCTCACCTTATTTCCACTCTATTCATTCTCTTTTCCGCTAGTTTCCCTATATTGTTCTCTGTCTTCTCTTTATTTCCTCTCTCTCTCTCTCTCTGTCTTTCCACTCTCTCTCTCACTTTTCTCTCTCTTCTCTCTCTGTCTTTCCACTCTCTCTCTCTCACTTTTCTCTCTCTCCTCTCTCTCTGTCTTTCCACTCTCTCTCACTTTTCTCTCTCTTCTCTCTCTCTGTCTTTCCACTCTCTCTCTCTCACTTTTCTCTCTCTTCTCTCTCTGTCTTTCCACTCTCTCTCTCAATTTTCTCTCTCTTCTCTCTCTGTCTTTCCACTCTCTCTCTCTCACTTTTCTCTCTCTTCTCTCTCTCTGTCTTTCCACTCTCTCTCTCACTTTTCTCTCTCTTCTCTCTCTCTGTCTTTCCACTCTCTCTCTCACTTTTCTCTCTCTTCTCTCTCTGTCTTTCCACTCTCTCTCTCTCACTTTTCTCTCTCTTCTCTCTCTCTGTCTTTCCACTCTCTCTCTCACTTTTCTCTCTCTTCTCTCTCTCTCTGTCTTTCCACTCTCTCTCTCTCACTTTTCTCTCTCTTCTCTCTCACTTGTCTCTCCCTACTGTCTCTATTTTCTTTTCACTTCTATCTCTATTTCATTAATCCCGTCTTTGTTCCTTTCTATATATTTACCATTTTCCCTTTTTTATTTTTCTATTTTTCTTCCTTTTCTTTGTATTTGTTTTTGTTTCATCTATATTTTCCACTCTTTCTTTTCTCTTTATTTGTTTCATTTTCTTTCTTTTATCAACATTTACCATTTTCCTATCGTTTTTTCTTTTTTTTGTGTGTGTGTGTGTTTCCATCATTTTTTTCTTGATCTGATTTGCACTGTATATTAAATACCGAAACAATTTACTCATATTACTTCGTGCCTACATTCTATTTTAATGCTATTCTTTGTTTTACTATTTTTATTTATCCCTATCTTCCTTTTTCTCGATCAATAGCCTTGTGTCTTTTCTTTTCTTCGATTTTTATCCGCTTTATATTTTCCATAAGTTTCCCTTATATTCAACATTTTCTTTTCCGTCTACCTTTTTCTTTCTGTCCTACCTAAAAATTATTTTTCTTAGTATCATTTTACTTATTTCTGACTTCGTTTTTCTCCATTTTCTTTTCATTCTTTTATTTCTATCCTGTCATCCATTCTGAAAGCTCTTGCAACGTTACACAGGTCAATTTCTCGTCTGCATCATTCTCTTTTGTTTTTGCTCCTCATAATACGCCATTTTGTTTTCTGTTTGAATGATTATGAATTAATTGTCCCGGTCGTTTTTTTTTTTTTTGTTTTTTTGTGTTTTTTTTTTTTTTTCCTACCTTCATAATTCTCTCTCTATCGTCTTATCTATTTCTATCTTCCTCTTTTTTCTCTTTTTGCACATACGTGTTTTTTTGTTTTTGTTTTTTTTGCTTTGTTTTGTTTTTTCATTGGAAATATTTTCTTCCTATTCCAGTTAATTTGAATTTTTCCTCGCTATTTTGAAGAATATCTTTTACAATAAAAATAAATTGTTGTCTGCAAAATTCCTCATAGTTTCCGTTGTGGAAGTGAATTTGAGACAATTTTTACTAAACAATGAACTCCTACCTACACATCCACCCAGAGTAAAAGCATTATTCTGCAAATACAAATGATAACATAGTTTTATACAGGCACTGGTTTCTATATCAGAGCATGGATTGAAACTATAAGACTTATTTAAAGTGCATGTTGACGGATTCACGTTAGTATTTCTATTTTGACAGTACACCATCTTTTAAATGTTTGTTCAAAATCATATTCATTTTGTACAAGTTTGAGAAATAATGAGTAACAGGAACAGTTTTTGGGGAAGATAACGTTTAACCCTAGATATAAACAGGTTATGGTTGTAATGATCGGTGAAGCATCCTCTTGGAAGTCGGTTCCACAAAGCAGCTGTTCGTGGGAAGAAGCTGCTCGAGGGAAACTTACATCTCATCAAATGAATATGAAGGGAATGGCGATGGTTCGTGTTGAAACTTGACTAATGCATGGAATAATAATGCAACACAAAATGTACTTAGAACAAAATGTATTGAAACACAATATTTACATATAGTCTTTTGTATATTCCTGGGAAGAACATTCCTGGAGAATGTGTTGACTGAGTCGCAGTCGGGCAGAGTCTCTGGTTGACTCTCTTGATTCCTGTATTTATCAATCCACCCACGAGGATCGATGTGGCACAGGGCCGTTTTAATGTGGGTATCCCCGAAATGACAACATGACAAAGACGATGGACATGTTAAATTTGATAATATTAATTATATTTTATATTTTATATTGAATATGTCCTGAAGATGGTTTATTGACCGAAACGTCCGACGTCGACATATTAACATTAAAACAGCATTATTGCATATAAGGATTTTTGTTTGTTTTTTCCGTATATTTTTCTTCATACTGTCGGATCTATATCCATATATTTGCTTACATATGTTACTATGTGAGAAAACGACATTATTTTTGCACCAACCTAATAATAGTCAATTCGTGATATGGCCCCATAGACAACTTTGTCCTTGTATATGGACCTTACATTCTCTGTCTCAACGTCTCTGTGTTTGTTACTTCCATATCCATCTGTCCAGTGGTTTTTTCTCACTTGACCAGGCGCAGTTTTAACTATAAGTGTTCACCTATCAAAGTGATCACTGACAAATGGTGAATCGCTAATCCCCCACCCCTGTGTAGGGCCATCTCAAGTAAGCTTTGCACCTGCCTTCCTTTGACCCTCTGGGTCGAAAATATAGCCACGCCTAATTCGACACGATATCACAGGTAGATAAGTTAATCCATATGTTTGCGTTGATATACACATTTTCTACTCCTCGGGGTAAGATTTATTTGAGAAACCCTTGTATATAAAAGCAGTACTGTCATTCTGCATCTTTTATCCGCCATCTTTTGACAAGGCTGATTGAACATCAGAGCTATGATTCTACAATAAACGCTATTGAAAAATGTGATTTATTGTCTGTGCTTTGCAAGGTCTAGTTTTCATGTATTTTATTAGTGTTGTGTCTTGTTATTTAATAGAAGGAACATTACCAGGCATAAAAAACATTGCTGGAAATCCGGTCAAGGAGAAAATAAAATGTTTTATCTTGAAATGATAACAAATAAAATACCACTTCCATGATCAATACCGCAACAGAACAATAAAACAAAAATAAGTGACCATTCTTCAAAACAATATTGGCTTTCTTACTGCTGCTTATATCTGATATCAGATGTTATTGTGCAAATCATTGTTTTCATCATAACACGACGAAAAATCAACTGTTATTGGTATAAGCTACCGATTATACCTATCTTTATATGAGTAATAAATCGTGAGTTCTAGATCATAACCTCTGTCTTTAATCAAAATATTTATTGCAATTTGTCCTGGGTGATAGATAATTTTATTATAGAAAATGTTTATAAATAAATTAAAAGATGACAGAAATAGCTTAAAAAGTATCTACCTCCATGTTTTTTTATTATTTTCACGACAAGCAAGGCAACAAATCCACTAAGACGCAAGGTATTAATGAGTGAAAGAATATAAGAAAAAAGATTAAAAGAAAGGAATATTAAAAGAACAGAAATTAAGACAGAAAATAATGATTGCCATTATGTTTAATTTTTCAAGATCAACCTTAAACGGAAAGCAAGAAGCCGGAAGTGAGCCCTACAAACGATAAGTCCGGAAGAACAAACTGTTAGCAAAGAACTTATCGTTACATCTAGACAATTCAACTGTGAAACGTTGAGATCTTTACGCCGATTTAGTATTGCGTTGTTGATTAAATGTTTATTGTTCATAATAAAAGGGGTGGTTTCAATAAATGCGAGGAGGCAGAATTTTTTCTCAAAGAAATAATGATCGTTCCCTCTAGTCGACCTAATTTGATATACACTTTTTCTTATCATCGCAAAAACAATAGAAGCAAAATGCTGTATAGGAACTGCTAGAGAAAAAAAAGATATACACTAAGTGGACTCAATTTAAAACTGATCTGATGTAAATGATTTCAATACGAGAAGAAATTTCTTGAATGCGCAGACCGATAGCGCACCCTCTATTTAAAATTATATATATATATATATATATATATATATATATATATATATATTGGAGAAAAATGTATGATAGGTAGGAATATTTTTGCATGACGGTTTTCGTCCTTTAGGACCTAAAAGACGAAATGCGTCACAAGAAAACTTTTCTCACGTTTTCATACATTCTTTTCCCAATAATGTTCTTGATATCCCAAAATGTATATGTCGCATATAACAGATTGAAAAAAAGTTTTGAAACTCCACCGTTTCTCGTTTGTGCACATGCGCAGTCACAACAACGTATACAAACAGTTCGATGAATTCCTAACGGATGAAAATCGTCACAAAACCTTTTTTCCAATTTATCATATATTTTTTCTTTCAAAAGTGTTCTTGTTATATAAAATGCATATATCGTTATCCCATATATATATGTGTGTGCATATATATATATATATATATATATATATATATATATATATATATATATATATATATGTTTTGGAATGTAGCCATAATATCCTTTGATTTCTCTAAAATTACTGAAAAGGTCATCGGTTCCCTGTACCATTTCAGTAATTACTTAATTCTTCCTGCTATTTACAAACTTTACAAGAGCCAGATCGGGCCGAAAATGAAGCACTGCTGGCATATATGGGAAGGAATTGGCCAATCGTCCCTTTCGTTTCTTGATATCGTCGAAAAGCGTCTCCGCATCTTTGTGACCTGGTGATTTATTTTCCAATATATAACTCTTTTCCCAATAGAGGAAACGTAACAAGCTCGCTAATTTCATGAAAGGTTTCAAACGAACTACATTCCTTAGTTCAGAATAATGTGCTGTGAGATTATATGCAACTTGTAAGTGTTTCATTACATCAGTGTGTATGTATGTACCCATATTTAAATGAGTGAGACACACACCACGCATTGATAACACAATGATAAAATCACGTACCACATTAATTTTTATATACAGTAAGGATCACCCTATAAAAAGTTCTTGGCGCCACTCGCAGTGGAGGGTTACGTTCAGATGTATTTTATATAGATAGGAGGGGAAGATAACGGTTGACTCTAGACTTGAACATGTTATGTGGTAGTTATCATGTAAATATAAACAGATCCGGAAGACTTTAGCGATATCCGGTTGCTAATTGGCCATTTTATGCAGACGACTGACTTGTTTAATGAAATTAGGCATAGGATATCATCTGCTTTTTGTCGATAGGAAATGAACATTTTTATACATTCGGATGTGTTTATTTGTTTAGTCTGTTTATTCCTTCTATTAATGGTCTTCTTTTTATTTTCCCTTCTAGATTTCTGTTTCGTTTCAACTTCCGGAGAAATAGAAAAAGCTGACATGACAGCAAAAGAATCCCTACAAATGAACATTACAAACTTCGAAATCCCCTATACAAACATCAAAGCAAGTACAAACTCATACATTATAAGGTAGTGACAAAGAAGTATGAAGCAACTACTCAAATAACAAACTTAATAAAATTAAACTCATCTGAGGAGAATTGCATAATTGTCTCGGACTTTTCGGAGGTAAGATGCCATATCAAGATTACGAATATATCACTCAAATTTCTCCTCATTGCACATTATGTCAGGAATCATGGGTAAAACTCATTTTAAACATTTGGATTGAACTTGCCCCTATACATCAACGATGGGGACCTTTTCGAGAAGGTAAAAATAGACTATCCAATAATACTCGAAGGAGATTGATCTAAATCCATTTTAAATGGACAACTAGAGAGTAATGAAACCAACAACCCAAAAGATTGTTTAAAAGCAAATCTATTTGAAAAGAAAAACACCTCAGCATTAAATAACCGACACAGTTGATAAAACAGTGATTTCTCTTCTTTACTATTTGATTTGTTGCCTATGATCTTAGCTTTTGATTGTCTTTATTTATCTGTTGCTTCTTCTGCATTTATGTGCCGTGTCGTTTCAGGACGTTAGAGATTATGCCTCTCCACAATTTCCGGTCCTTTATATTAGGTTGGTGCAAAAATAATGACGTAATAATGTCGTTTTTTGACGTTTAACGTCAAAAAACGACATTATTACGTCATTATTTTTGCACCAACCTAATAGCTCTTAATAAGATTTTCTTTCCTTTTTGCTATCTCTCCAAAACCTCGTTCTGCCAACCATTTACAGAAGACCGTTGGGTAGCTGATAAGTGTTTCTCCTCTGACCTTCTTGTTTTCAATATTTCCTGAGAGAGGCACACTTTCTAATCTCTCTTACTTCATGTACCCTAGGAATTTCAACTGTCTGTTCTTGAGATTAAATTTAATTGACTTTTGTACTCCAATTTTGTTTTGAAAAGAGTTGTAGTTGCTCAGATGTTCAGTACATCGTATTCTTAGTGTCCTTCTGTAGAACCATATTTTTGTTGCTCCAAGTCTCTTCTCCATCTTTGAGGAGACTGTCCCACATTCATTGCCTGAAGGGAGACTCAAGTTACGTAACCGTTCAGTTCTCTTTTCTTTGTTTCTGTTTTTTTTTATATTTTGCTTAGCATTTGGAAGTCATGTTCCCAATCATCTGTAAAATCCGACGTCACACTTTTTGTCCCCTGTAAAAGGATACCTCCCAGATATTGGAATCGTTGATTTTGGTATCTCCAATTTATAATTTGTATGTTGGTCTGTTCTTTTTGCTAACGGCCATGTCTTCTTGAAACTGATGTTTAGTCCTTTTTTCCGGCTTTCCGTCACTAGAGCCTATAATTTATTTTCTTTTGATATTTTTTTTATTATTTCACCTTGTTATTTACTTTTATTTCTGTTGACTCTCGGATTAACCTCCCCTGGTTAAGAAGACGACTGTTTGTGAGATTTTATTTAAATATTCTCACATGTAATTTTCCCTGACAGTTGCTAGTTAGATTTTATATTATCAGATATAAAAAGCAGCTCAAATCAAAAATATATACCAAAAATCGTATTTGGCTAATATCAGAACAATAGACGCATCGACTCTTTCAATGAGGAAAATTAAACAAGTCCTCACTTGTTTAGACTCTCCCCTCACGAAAAATTGACACCTGACATAATTGCAAAAATAATAATTAACTGTTAAGAACTCATACTGGAATACTTAAATCTTATTGTAACGTACATCTGGGATTTTAATATTTAACGGTAGTTTTCACGAGCTCCAAATTATAGTTTATCATTTTTTTTTAAAGATAAACGACGGTATTTCCGTGATGGTCGTGTTTCATGGCAAACCGTCGGTAAATCTATTAAAAACATTTTCTGACATTCTGAAAGTCACATCCTTTTGTTTCAGTCAATATTTACATCTTTTCTTATTGTTCAGTGATCTCTGTTCAAATTCTTCACGATTTCTCAGACTCAGTTTCTGGCACTCAACTGCCCTCCAGTGTCTTGTTCCTCTTTTCATATTATAGCTTTATTACGACACACACACACATATATATATATATATATATATATATATATATATATATATATATATATATATATATATATATATATATATATATATATATATATATATATATATATAATGGGATTTGAATATTTCTTTTTACTATAAATGTATATTTCGTGTCTAATAAAAGATATGCCAATGTTGCTAATAAAAACAGAACAGTCTATTCAGCCGTTTAACAAAAAATACCTTACAGGTAAATCTCTTGACATTTCATTGTTCATCATGGAGCATATTTATCAAGTTAGTGCTATCTTCTGATCTGCCCTGTCAGCGTCCCAAATTTCGTTTCATTATTCTCCAAACAAGTCTTTCGAATATTCGATTAAGAACTAAGAAATCAATGGCAGAAGACAACAATCAATATTAAGTAATTTTATACTTTAATTGTAGTTTCACCAGGCTTGAGTCCCAGTATTGATATAGGATATTCCTTTAGAGAAACACATCTAAAAAGAATAATCACGTATCTCCGCGAAAGGATGACGTTTGTAAACAGAACCTGTTGCAACACATTTTGGAAGGCTTTGATTTCATTAGAAACATTTACTGCGGTGTGTTTCGAATATTGATTTTGGTATATCTTCAGGAATGACTATATTCAAAATATTTCCAAAGAACCAATTACTTATCATTTAATTCGACACGGTCTGCAAATTTTCTTTCTGATTTTTGTCACCAATTCTTCTTCTTCATAACCCATTAATTTCCAGCTCTATTTTTGGATGGTTATCATTAATGACGAAAACCTATAATTTATAAATAGACAAAAACTTATAATTCATAATTAACCTATAATACTGGATTCTTTTTTTAGAAGCCTATAATTATTAACGTTTTTTTTTTTTTTTTTTTTTTTTTGTATTTGAATAATGAATATCAAATTTTACCGTCGGTAATAATAGATTAATTAGATAAATGAATTATATATGTTTTTAGTAATATTTTGATAATAAACTAATTTAACTCCAGTCTAAGCGGGGAGCCGAGGCGCAGCGTAATGGTTAGTTAGCTGGTTTTGTTGATTATTAAATCTAAGTATTGAATTACGTTCTCACTAGGTACTTATGGCCTTGTGCCAAAACTAAGCCAAATTGTACGCCAAACTCTTTAGTGAAAATAACCTTTTAAATATTTCTCCTATAAAATTAACAGTTTCTGTTTATAACTGCTTTTCTTTGAGAAAAATAGTTTATTGTTAATAATGAAAAAACTGATAACAACAGAAATAAATAAACGCATCATCTAATTAAAATAATTGACTAAATTTATCTTGATGCTATCATTAAATTGAAGGGTCATTTAATTATATTGCCTACAACAGGAACTCGAAACCTTTCTCTAACTACCACCTGCTGCCTTCTGAGTATTCGGTCTGCAATTTTGTCTTTTATATTTTCGTTCTTGATTATGCTTTCAAGATAGAATGAAAAAGGACTGATCGTTCGTAATTATGATCCTGACAAAGAGATCGATTATGATATCTTGAAACGTGAAGAGTTAAACTATACATGGGAAAACATAGTCAGTAATGATTTGTATTCATTGACTGCAAAGTTTTTATGCCTTTTTTCTCCAGTTATTTTTTATTGATTGCAAATGTGTCAGCAAATGTTCGGACAGAATAATTATGCATCAACGACTTTCTGTCTGAATCTTTTATTGACATGCAAATGTAAGCGTATAATATAGAATCGTCCATGTACTCTTTCTATTTCTTTCTTTTTAAATGTAAATATATTATAAATGACAATAATAGATTTCTCCTAGCATTGCTCTTAGACTGTATTTGTCACTATATTTTATCTTTATAAAAGTTGAATGTTCGAAGCAAATGAAGGCAGACATAAAAATAGAACTTATGCAGTGATAAACGATGAGAAAATATGATAGATAAAGTCCGAAAATGCAAAGGAATAATGAAATATGTTTTCTTGAAACTAAACATTGAATGGTGGGATGAACAGTTCAAAAATATTTCTCGAACTATCAACTAAATTGCAATTTAATATATAACCACCCATAGAGCAATGAATGATGAAAAAATCTCTTTACAGCTGAAGAATATACTTAAAGTGATAGATGTAATTTTTCTAATCAGGATATGTTTGCAGTGAGTAGTTTTTGGCACTAAAAAAGGACATGTCTTTATAGTCAGGATTGCAGAACTGAAGTGTTTTGTACACTTGAGGAAAGAGAATTTGAGAGAACATCTAAATATTCTGTTGGGCTTTGTGTGAATTCCTCGGAGAACAATAACAAATTAGGGGGGATAAAGAGTCAAAAGTTACTTACAGCAAAAAAAGACAAGGAATTGTAGAGAGCTATGATTACTCTTGTCTGAAGAAACAGGACGTATGACTGGATGTTACATAAATCCTGGTCAATGGAGAAAATAGAAAAATAATTGCAACTACATTCAAAAGTATAAAACGAAAGAAGACCGAATTCTTGGTTGTTAACAACAGGATGATTCCAAAATGTGAATTGCAAATCGGGCATAACAAAATCAAACAAGTGTGAAAATGTAAATATGTGGGAAGTGTTTTAACAATCCGAAGGTCTGTCGGAATAGCTAAAGATGCATTCCAAAAGCCTAGCAGAATACTAAGAAATAGAAAAAAAACCTTCGCTAGAAACAAGGAAAAGAGTACTAAACTCTTATGTGATATCTGTCCACCTGTATGGGAATGAGTGCTGGACATTGTTATCAAAGCAACAGAAATGTGGTTTTCATTGAAGTATACAAAGTATACCATGGTCCTACAATGTGAGCAACAAGGAAGTTTTAGATAAAATGGAAAAAAAAATGAAACTGATACATAACATCAGAAAGAAACAGTTGCGGTTTCTAGTGCAGTTAATGAGTAAAGAGGGCTTGGAAAATCTGTTACTCACAGGACAGATTGAAGCCGAGGGAAACAAAAGAAAACAACTTATAAAATAGTTAGTAAGCTTGAGTAAAAGATGGCGGAACAGGATTTAGGAGAAATAACAAACAAAACTTCTAATTGTTACAAGAGACAGGAAGTGACACAGCACATAAAGCAGGCATAGACGCAGCCTTCACTTATTAATATATTATATCGTTGCCCACTTTAAATTGAAGCTATCCCACGACATAGATATCTAATAGTAACAAACTATATATTTCTGGAAGTAAGGAATATATTTAACCATTAAGTGTTCACGGCTCATCTGACATTTCCAAATACAATTAAAAGAGTAGGCATTAGAATATTTTTAATCGTTTTTTGAGTGGGTCGAGAACTTTTTCAGCACGTTTTTTGTAAGTACGTTGTTAATGATTTTTTTCTAAAGCTCAGAATCTTATGATAATTGTGCTTGGTCCTTCATTAGAAGGTTAGCAGGTGCGTTATATCCAATTACTTCCGATAATTAATCGAACATTACGATTTTTTTTATTGTAAGGAAAAACAAAATGAAAAGATATCAGATGCTTTGATTTTGGTGCGAAAAAGAAAGCATTTTTTAAAAATCGGTTTACCCAAACCGAGGCGGTAATGCCACTAATACGCAGGGGTTTACAGGGAGTGAAGTGAGAGAAAAGACTTTGTGTAGGGGAGATTAAGAAAAGAACAAAAGATGAACGGGGATCAAGAAGACGCAGATGGCGATTGATGTTGCATTTAATCTTTAAAGATTGTAGCTAACAGGTAAGCAAGTAAACAGAAAGGATTTCCACAGGCTGCGAGTGCGAGAAAAATTGTTGGAGCAGTAGTGGTGATTGCATTTAGCTATTTCAATAAAAAATGTATAAGACCTAAATGCAAAAATGTAAATGCAATAACACTCGTTATATACCTGTCTTCCTGATCTGACATTTATTGTTCTCGCACCGTCATAATATTTTTTGTTTTTCTAATTCTTTCATATCCATTAATTCTTTGTGTCTTAGTGGCTTTACTGCTTTGCTTGGGACGAATTTGATTGAAAAAAGACAACCATAAAATTTTCCACGATTAATTCTAATTGCAAATATCATTATAGATTTTGATGGGTTTTTTTTTTAGGGGGGGGGGTCAACGCTTATCAATCTTTTGTAGGTTATTTAAAGCCAGAATATATTTTTAGATTGTAATTTTATTTTATTTGTTTTTGTAGATTATAAACATTTACTAATACAAGTCTTTATTAACCCCCCACCCATTTAGATGGCAAAAGAAGTGAATTAATACCCTTTTCCCAAGGGTATTTGCGCGTAAGTGAATATAACGAACCCAACTGAAATTTGATCTCGGCTCCCCAATTTCTAATTTTGATCGGTTACCCATTATACTACCAGTACCCCTAAGTTTACAGCACCTCGTATCCCGAAGCGGTTACCCATCTCGGAACTAACCAAGTCCGACGTTGCTTAATTTCGTACGAGAGCCGGCGTTTCACAATTTCACTATAGAAACCAGATGCATTGAAAATAATTTTTGAAATGCATTGAAAACAAATAGAGAAATGGACTTTTACATTCCATGATCTAATGTTAAATATTACTTCGTGATTAGGAATGTAATAGGTTGGTGCAAAAATAATGACGTAATAATGTCGTTTTTTGACGTTAAAAAATACCTCAAAAAACGACATTATTACGTCATTACTTTTGCACCAACCTAATAATATGAACAATTTGGTAACAATTACCAGACCGTAAGGAAAATTAAATAAAACATCTAAATATAAAATGAATAAATTTTCCTTATATATTAATTAGTCCTCTGAAAATTTCACATGAATTCTATAAAATTATATTTGCCAGCAGTTTAACACGAGAGGTTAAAATTGAAATCTCAATGTTCTTTCTTTCGTGCCTAATATATGGGAATTATTTCATACCCGTTGAACAACCTCGTAATGACACTTTACATTCTCTTGAGCATTCAGTAAATTCAATCAGTTATCATTAATATTTCTTTCGCCACCATTAAAGATCAACACGTCCATATGCATGAAGGGTTTTACAAAAAATCCGGCTATTTCTTTCTAGCGATTACACAAATCAAGTGTTAGTTTCGATAAGACGCATAAAATAAAATAAAATAAAATATTTAATTTTTATCTTTTCTTTCTGATTAGCATGCTCATTATATCAGCCACTCACAAAGTTTGATAAATTCTAATTCCTGATGTAAAATCAACGTACAAAGAAAGTTCGTCAGAAATACCGGCCATGGTAAGAAATGGTATGACATTTGTTGTAATGGTGTTTTGATCTAACTACTGTCTTACCGTTACGTAGGAGCTATTTCTGTCGCATCAGGTATAATAAAAATTTATTTATTTTGGGGTTGAAGAATTATTGACACTATTTACATGCGAACTACTGTCCTCATCTTTGTTGTTGCTTTCACAACGTTTCGGATGTTTTGGCTTCTAGTCTTCATCAGGTATGTTTCGATCCGTGTAACGTACAGGGAATTCCAACCTGAAGCTTAATGATTTAATGATTTAATGATGTGTAGATTTTCCTGTAAGCATAAAAGGCATGGGTCATCCCAGGTTCTACAGGTTCTTGTTTTATTTACTATTTTCCATTTTACTTTTGGTGTTTTATTCGTTTCCTTTAGATGCCAGAAATATTGGGATAGAGATGTTTGATTTCTATTTTGAATATTGTTGAACAATATTCAAAATAGAAATCAAACCTTTAAATAGGAAAAACCCTTTTTGTCGTCGTCAAAAAACTAAAAAAACAAATTGAAATTCAATGCAAAGCGATCTGTATGTAAAACACCCACTTAAATAAACAAATAAATAAATAGATAATCAGATAGACAATAATAAAAGACAATTCTCCAGACACATAACGATTGTAGGCGCGCCATAAAAATATCCTTCACTGGGAACCAACTAAAGGATGACCGTAAACATTAGCCTTGAAATAGACACCCTACCCAACCTTAGCAAAACCTCACAGAGGATGATGAATCTATTGATAAGAATTAACTCCCTGACCACTTAACGAAGGAAAATAGTCTAGCCACTCCCACAATAACAAATTCTGTAACGGACCGTGCCTAAAAATACACGTAAACCGAGAGATAGCTTATTCCTAAAATTTCGCTTGAAGATGAAACGGGACTAAACACCACAATCCAACTTAATTTTATTAATTATTTGGATGATTTCGGCTCTCGTTTTTG
>OZ010588.1:67995179-68040179 GCA_963932145.1 Acanthosepion lycidas | reverse complement strand
ACATATATATATACATTCATGAATACACACATATATGTATATATACACGTATATATGTATATACACATACGTATATATATATATACACACACATACGTATATATATATATATATATATATATATATATAGATATAGAGCTCTCTCTTGAATCTTCAGACAATTCATCCATATGTCTCCGTTTATCTCTCCTCAATTCTGTATGCTGCCTCTTCTTTCTTCTATCGTTCTCCATCCTCCTAGGACTGTGGTGTTCGCGATAGCATTTCCGATAATATAGACAAGGCTATTTCTCTTCAAGGCTATTTTCGTGTTCGGTGACTTTAAGGCCCACCATACCAAGTGACATAAAAAAAAACTCTATAACTGACCTTTCGGGCATACAAACACTTAACTTTTCAATCACTCAATCTCTCACACAAGTGGTTGACTTCCCTATGCGTTTCCCCAGTAACTCTGATGGTAACGCTTCCCTTCTCGATCTCTTTTTTACCTCCATCCCCGAGTCTTGTCGTACCACACAGCTCTGCTCTCTTGTCGCCTCTGATCATGCCGTAATGTCTGTTAACATCTTCTTCTACTCCTCTTACAGCAAATAACCTCCTACCAACAGAACATCTTTCTGTCATCAGCGAGCAGAGTGCCACTCGTTGCGTTCGTTCCTTCGTGATGTCCCCTAAAATATGGTCCGTAATGTCCCCGCTCAAAAATGCGCTGACGAGGTTTCCTCTTGGGCAAAGTTGGCTTTCATCCCCGCAAGAAAATATAAAGATAAATCGCGCTCATCCCCTTGGTTCTCAGTTGCTTGCTCAGCTGCTATAGCCCATAGGAATCATTTCCTCCGTCTGTACCGAAGCGACATGTCTGACTGCAACAGACGTCTCTTTGTCCGTAATGAGTGTAAGAGTGTCCTCAATGAAGCAAAGTCACTATTTGCTGAAAGAATGAAACAACGTATTGCATCTCGCATGTTCAGTTCTAAAGATTATTGGCGTTCTGCAAGAGCGTACGGAACAACAGCAAATCAACAATACTTCTTTTATTCAATCGACTTGGGGTCCTGACTTCCTCAGCTGACAAGACTGAATGCTTTGTCCGCAAATTCTCATCCAATCAACGCTTGACTCATCCGTTGAACCCTGACCCGTTTTCCCTTAGAATTGAGGCTCTACTGAGCAAGATGCACATAACCCCAACGATGGTATTGGGCATCGTTTCTAAATCAGGCTCCCATAAGGCTAGTGGTGAGGATGGGATACCAGCCATTGTCCTGAAGAAATGTCCCCCTGAACTGGCTCCTGTCCTCTTTAAACTATTTAATCACTGCCTCAATGATCTCGTGTTTTCCGGACTGTTGGAAGTCCTCTTCTGTTGTCGCTGTCTTTAAGAACTCCGGAGACCCTTCTGACCCATCTAACTTCCGTCCTATCAGTCAAAGTCTTCTTCAAAGCCGAAGTGATTAATCACCTTACATTCCATGATCTGCTCTCTGACAAGCAATATGGTTTCGCTTTGCCCGATCTATTGCTGATATGGTCACGGCCATAACTGAATTTGTTTACCAAGCCCTTCACAATAACAGAAAAGCTCGGGCCTTGGCTCTAGATATCTCTAAAGCATTTGATAGGGTTTGACATGCCGGTCTTCTTCGTAAGATTCAGGGATACGGAATTTCAAGACGATTATTTGACTTAATGGAATCATTCCTACCAAACCGTGAAATGACGGTCGTCCTAAACGGGTCCTCCTCCAGTTCCTTTCTCACAAATCTCTATCCTGGGTCCTAAATTGTTTCTCGTCTTCTTTAACGATCTTCCTAATGTCATCAGTTCTCAAGTAGGCATCGACTCAGACGACACCACTATTTACTCATGCCTCAAAAGCAAATCTAGTATCGCTGACAAAACTAACCTGGCCGTTTGTCTTGAAAAGGACCTTCAGTCTGTGGCTGAATGGGACAGGAAATGGCTGGTAAACTTTAATACCTCCAAAAAGAAACTGCTCCTATTTAACCACCACAGAGACCCCTCCCTACTTCCCATTAGAATTTCTGATACTTAACTACACGAGAGCGCCTGCTTCGTCTCACGCTGTCAGCTGACCTGAGATGGAACAAATACATTGAATCAATAGCTTCATCTATCGCAAGGAAAGTTGGTTCTCTGTGTCGCTCAAGAAAGTTTTTTTCGCCTGAGTCCATCCTTTCAAACCAATAAATCAACCATACACTCTTGGATGGAATACTACTGCTGTATATGGTCTGGAGCCCCCGCTGTTCGTCTCAAGGTCCTCGACAAAATCCAGACAGATATGCAATGTGGTTGGTCCTGGTCTGGTATCTCGTCTATAGTCACTTTCTCACAGACATACAGCCGTTTCCCTCTGTCTTTTCTACAAGTACTTTCATGATAACTGCTCCGAGTAATTTTCGCTAGTTCCCAAACTGCATGCATTTAAGCGTGTTACTAGGTTGGCATCTTAACCTCACCCTTTCACTGTCAAAACGGTTAAATGTCTCCGTCTCTTCTACTTCAATAGCTTCTTCTCTCGCACTTCCCGCCTGTGGAACTCCATTCCTCTTACTTGCTTCTCTGACTGTTATAGTCTTTAAATATCCAAACGTAATGTCAATCGACATCTTATAATGCCGTTATCTAATTCCCCGCCTTTTTTATTTATCCTTTCCTCAATCACTCTTGCTCCCATTCTTGCGTCTTAGTGGCACTTCCGTCTTGCTTGGCGTGAATGCTTAATTGATATATATATATATATATATATATATATATATATATATATATATATATATATATATACACATACACACATATATATGTGTGTGTGTGTGCATTTAAGTATTTCTTTGTTTTTTTAAGAAAGAAACCTCTATTTAAAAGAAAGGTTATTTTTTCCGCATAATCTCCTCCTTTTTCCTGCGTAGTTAATATACTCTGAAATATAAATCACGTAGTTGAAACATTATACAGTGAAAATACCGAGTTATTATTCAACCGATCATGCATGATATTACAATAAAACGTAAAGAAAGAGCAAGAAGGAATAAATTATATAGATATTTTAACAAACTGAAATCAGTTGCTAATTATCTTCCTTAATGCGTTCTACTTGCAAGTAATTAAGATTTTGTTCCTCACTAAGTGGTCAATGAAACTCCAGTGCTAATGCTGTCTTGATAAATATATCTAATGTAAAAAGCGCTGGTTTCTTTTTTGCTGAATTTCTTCAATGTTCTAAAAAAATTGGGAATGGATCGAAAAACCGTATGAGTTGAATGGACAAATCAAATTAAGGAAAAATAGATATTGAGAAAAAAAGTATCAGTGAACTAATTTTTGGAACTAAATAAAACCATGTGAAGCAGGAAAGAAGAGAACCTTTTCAATGGAATTGAAAAGGAGTTCAAGAATTTTTCCTAATCATTTCATGTGATACAAATTGAAATTTTCAACTTCCATAAACGATATTATATTTCGCGGTGATCTTAAATTGAAAGCGAAAAAGAAAAATAGTAAAGCTCACTGCAGAAAGGATTAAGGAAATACCTGTTTCATAATCAAAACAACTCGTGGAATAATTCAATATCGATTCGCTCGAAAATTCGATCAGCGCCCAGAAAAATCTCAATTACACGAAGTATTTTATTCGCTCGTTTTATTGGTCAGAAATGTGAGTTCGTACTTGCAATATTCTGAGATGTATTGCCGAAAATAATGACGCTTACTCCCACTGCAAAACCTTCTGTTACTGTTCTCTTTAAAAGCAACATACTTTTTATATATTACGAAATGGACAAAGTCCGACAATTTATTTATTAAAGACATTTTTATGTTTAACGTTCTTTTTATAGATACAAGTATTTAAGTAAATGCTCTGTTTATAATAAACAGTATTAAATAATATTTACCGACCTGAATGTCCGAGAAATTTTCATAGAAAATATTCGTTCTTTGACAGGATTCGAACCTGCATCCTATACGGAACCGTCATTTACGCTGACGTGCCTTACCGTTAGGCTACAAAGAAGCGTTCGGTAGGCAAAGTCGAATTTACTGCTTATAAACTTCAATCTTCCATGAATCTCGAATATTCATAACTGCTCATGGCGTAGCAAATGTAAACAAATGACGTCATATATTACGAAATGGACAAAGTCCGACAATTTATTTATTAAAGACATTTTTATGTTTAACGTTCTTTTTATAGATACAAGTATTTAAGTAAATGCTCTGTTTATAATAAACAGTATTAAATAACATTTACCGACCTGAATGTCCGAGAAATTTTCATAGAAAATATTCGTTCTTTGACAGGATATACCGAACGCTTCATTAAAGCGACTAATAATCAAAAAAATACAATATCAATAATTCTGAAGATATTTAACCAGTATATAAAAGATCACACACACACTCACCTACATACACACACACACACATCGCTACACAAGTTAGATTTAATTTTATAATTAAATTTAAAATTTTAGTTTCTGTTTTGAAACACGGTAATTTCTGTGTAGCGATGTAACCATATTTTTAAAACAGAAAATAATTATAATATTATGCTCTACTGTTTTGCATCGACCACTGTTTTTTTAAAATAAAAATAATTACTAAGAACACCGGATTGCAAATCTTACTGTTCTTATTATTTTACATTTGCATATTGTATATTTGTATATTTTATATTTTGTATATTATACACACACACACACATATATATGTTCCTCACTAAGTGTGTGTGTGTGTATGTGTGTGTATGTGTGTGTGTGTGTGTGTGTCTTACAGCCTCAACACGCTGAAACAAGTGTTCGCGATCACTGAGATTAAGCAACGTCGAACCTGGGCAGTACGTAGATGAGTAACCGCTTTGTAAGTCTTAGTTGTCTTTTTCACTAAAACCCGCACTCATACATTTGCCATACATTTACACCATGTAGTTGGGTTACTTTGATCGTTTCTTTTCCTCTTGTCTTCAAAATATCCAGTGTCAAAATCTAAAAGCTCTCTTTTCTAATGATATCTTTGAAATTTCAACAGTGTCTTTCTGAATCTAAGTGTCCTTTTTGCTTCCATTTTCGATAAAATGTCTTCGTTACTTACATACTTAAATTAAAAATACTTGCTTTCTTTGTTTGCTCAGAGGTGATGTCATATTGAAGGAACAGTATGGTAAAAGAAAATTCACGAAATATTTTGCTAGTCATCGAGACACGTTTTCGTTGATACCTAAAACGAATGTATGCATTCTAAAACTTCTAAAATTAAATTAGAACAGTCATTACAGAACATTCACTCATTATATATTCAATCAAGTGAGTTGACTCCATTATGTTCATTGAGTACACCTTCTTTAGCATACCTCAGAAAAAGAAGTCAATTATTTCTTTTTTAGACGAAACCATGATTTGTGGAGGTAAAATGAATATAGTTAATGAGATTTCCTGTATGTCCAGACATGAGTGAGACAACCTGTATTTTAAATAAGACTATCAACTAAAAAGTAATGACAAATTTAAGTAATAGGAATTCTTGAGAATATATATATATATATATATATATATATATATATATATATATATATATATATATATATATATATATATATATATATATATATATATATGATGGACTCTCCCGTCGTATTCGACCTAGGAGGATCAAGAAGCTTAGTTCCTAGGAACCGACAGACACCAGCACATATGATTTGATTATAGTGGTGAAGGTTTGTGCAGAATTAACCACCCATTTTGAAGGGCTGAAAACAGAGACCCTGTGCCCTACGTGCCACAAGGAACCCAAACGACCCTCCGAAAGTTTGGAATTCAGAATTGTCCTTCTCCAAGATCAATTGCCATCCAAGGCTATAGAACCCATATATATATATATATATATATATATATATATATATATATATATATGTGTGTGTGTGCGTGTGTGTGTGTACATATGGATATATATATGTGCATATGTGTATGTATATATATATATATGTGTGTACATATATATGTGCGTATATATATATAGATATATACATATATATATATATATATATATATATACATATATATATATATATATTAAGACTTTTTATGTTTATATATTCTTTATATATATATATATATATATATATACATACATACATATATATTTATATATATTTGTATATATTTGTATGGCCTGGATCAACAAATAGGGTATAGACATATCTGGAAAAGAAATATTACCGATTTCTATCATCACTTGTATTTAAAACATACACATTAATTCCTCAAAAATGCGATTAATAAAAAATTAATTTATTCTAAATATAATGTGCATAAGTTTGCTTCTACCTATATTGAAAAGATTCTTTTCCACTCTAGCCAAAAATATTTTAAATCGATAATCAAATTTCCTTCACCTTCCTGGAAAAAAGTGATCGGTTATTTCATTCTATATTTCTTTAATTGGATCCAGTTCTATATTTTCTATGACCTACACAATCTACTCATTTTCAAGTAGCTTTTTCCTTATACAGACATGAATTAGTGTAAGCCTCCCTTTAGTGTACATGATTTCTACTTAAACTACTGAAAATTACATTTGTTAAATATCTGCAAATGTAATACATGAAATTACGCAATAGACTTGTCCTTGTACGGATGGTGAAATATCTCAGATGAATTTATTCTTCTTGAAGAGGTTGCCATGATATCTAATAATAAATGTATTGCTTCTGAAGACGTTGACAAGATACTTCGCTGTAAAACTTTATGTTTTGTTAAATCAGACTCGATATATCACGGGAAATTCCATTGAACTGGATTCCCACTCTAAATTTCTTTTTTCTGCAGTGAACGAAATAGCCCATTGACAATTGGTTAATTTTGATACTTTATTTCATTTTAGTTTTACTTACATTAGTCTGCTTACTCACCTTCATTTACTACTCTTTAAACAGTCCGACAGAAATCAAAATGGCTATCACTAAGCGTTTATTAGTTTGATTGGTTTGTTTTCTACGATTATCAACCTGTCCAAGTTATTTAAAACCAAAAAGAATTTAGATTATAAAAATGTTTGGAGATAATGATGGTTTTGTGATACATGTCTTACTAATTGACCTATAGCTGGATGGAGAAGAGGTTGATTCATAACTTTTCGCAAAGTTATTCCGGGTCAGGATAGACCTGTGAGCAACAGCAATTAAGAGGTGGTTCCATGCTCCTCAAAATTTCCAGTCCACGGATCAGAGGCCTTGCTACCCGATGTAGTTTATCGTCATACCCAGAACTACACCCGATAAAGTACATCACACATATAATCTGAATATCTCATGGGAATTGTATAGCATTTTAAAACAGGTAGATAAGTGAAACCCCGATGATCTTTCAGACGCGAAAAAATGGATTGCTACAACAATGTGGAGCGAAACATGTTCTGGAGAATGGATGAGGTACTGTTAACTTCTCCCAAAAACGATCTTTATCCATTGAAGGTTCTGCTTTTGTATCCGGTGGGATTTGAACAGCAGTGTGTATTAGTTACTCCTTCCAAAAAAATATGGAAATGAATTCAGTCCTTAAATATTTTCTATATATATCGATTAAAGGTACTCAATCTAGGGTGTCGTCTTTTATCAGAACAATGCCGAACCTCTTATTCCTTTCGAGACCCGCTAGAAATTGGTAGAGCGTGATTTGGATGACCTATAAATGCCATACTCAACTGGGATTGACCGTTCGGATTACAACTAATTTCGCTCACCCAGGAAATATTCTTAATGAAAAGACCTTCAATTCCGTGGAAGCCTAGTAGAAACGTTCGTCATCCAGAATGATGTGAAGTTCTATGACAAATGGTTCATGACGCTGCAAAAAAGATGACGAAAGCTAGTGAAACAAAACTGCACACGTGAATGAATAAATTATGTACAATATCTATACACTGTCTTGGAAATTCACGTAAAAGCAATTAATTATTACTTAACCAACAAAAACATAACCAAGAGTGAATGTTTAGAAATTGCGTTTTAAATAAGTTCATCACCTCTTTTATTTGATACGTCATCGTTTATTGTGCATTTCAGAATTTATGGGTAATACTTTGAAAGAAGGAATTTTGATTGAGAACAATCTGCATCTGGACATCAGGAATTATCGCTTTTAAATTTTGCTTTACACTGTTAGAAGTGATGAAAATTGCATTTTTACATAAAGAGAAACTGAGAAATAGACAGAGAAACAAGGAGAAACACCAAAGCCAAGACTCCATCCACAGAAGTCCTTTTTTTTTTTTTATTTGAATATGAAATGTATAGCCCCATATGTGTTTCTGGAACTGGAAAAGACTATCACATACGGAAATCATTGCTTTCTCGCGTAAACAATGCAATACATTGAAAGTCTACTGCTTTGGTAAATAAAAAAGGTGTTATTTTCCAGAATGACGATGGAAAGGTACACTTTGCAAAACAAACCTAGTAAAAATAAACAAACAACGATCCCCAGGTTAATGGGTTTTTCCACATCCTTCAAATTCACCAGATAGCTAATGTGTTTCGATTATTGGAACAGTTTATGTGTGGCAGAACATTTAGAAACAAAGACTGTTTTCTGTGTTAATTTCCCATCCAGTTAAACCGCAGTCTTTAATGAAAGTGAAATAATATATATATATAATAAAGAAATAACTTATATAATAAAGTTTTTGACCAAGATATGACCGTCCTGGATATGATGATGCACTACATCCACGTCTTGGGTAAGACGATAAACTACGTTCAACAGCAAGAACTCGGATCAGGAGGTTTTGAGGAGCGTGAAACCACCTCTTAATTGCTCGTGTTCCCAGGTCCACCCTGACTCGCTTTTAGCTGACAGCTGTTAGGGTCCCAGCTATGGGTAAATAGTTAACCCCCGAACTGGGGTAAAACGCTATGAAAGTGTAAAAATAGGTTTTAATACCAGAAATACTTTGTAAAAAAATAATCACCAGCAATAAATTTTTGAAGAAAAATTATTACCAGTAATAAAAATCTAGTCGGTATTAAATAACCCATTGAGGTTCATATGCCGTAAAACAAAACAAGCAAAACCATACTATACATCTTTGAAAAAATGCAACCAGCTATGCATTCTTTGTAAAAAAATAAAAAAAATTGCCAGCTATACATTTCTGAAAGACAAAATACCAGCTGTGTATTTTTGAAAAATATTACCAGCGATACATTTTTGAAGAAAAAATATTACCAGAAATAGATTTTTGAAGGAAAAAAAATACCAGCAATGAAGGAAAATATAAGCAGCAATAAAAATTGTCGGCATTAAATAACCCATTGTGGTTTATATGCCGTAAAACAAACCAAACCAAACCAAGATATGATAGCTATATTAAGCATGATAGACTTTTCGACGAATAGCGTACATTTGCAATATCGATTTCGACGAAGAGGGTAGAAATAAATTTAACTTAGATTTGATTTTATATCCTGCTAAATGTAATTACTTTCTTAGCAACCTAATATATGTGAGTTAAGTGTGAGTGGTCTGCGAGATTTTCCAACAACTTAGATACGTGAAAACATATGTGGAATCAGTCTCATCAGGGGTTTTGCAATTAGATTTATTTGAACAAATTGTAAATAAGCTTATAGGATTCATTTTACGCATAGAAATTTTTCTCCATTAGCCTGACTGGAAATAGATAGATCACAATCAGAACGCATATATATTATCCTTACCGAATAATGCTGGAAAAATTGTTGTTTCATTGTACAGCTCTTGAAAAATACCTAAGTCCTTCCTGCTATGCTCTTTTTACAAGAGTGGGATCAGTCAAAATATGAAGTATTGCCGCCATATCAGCACTAGAGTTGTTCCGTTTCCACTTTCAAACGTTGTCGTTTTCAATCCTACAATCCCTTTCTCCACATATGAAACGTTACGAAGTATATTTCTAAGATATATCTAATTCTGTTGCAAATCTTCAGAGAAATTGCATTCCTTATATTCACCAGGTCAGACCATAACAGCTAAGACCCACCACGCCACATAGACGTGGTCGAATTATTACCATATCCGTCGTATAACTTTGGTAAGAAACGTTACTTTGTAGGAAAAACTTCAGAGAGAATATTGCTTCGATCCCTACAATCTTAACCATTGCAAGTCTACGATCAAACGTTATCTATGGTAGATATCCTCACAGTCTGCACTGTCTTCTTGTTTTGACGTCCATACAGCATCTTCATTTACTAACGCTCTAACTTGAATCTCACTTGCGCCTTTTTTCCGTGAACATTTAGCAAGAAAACTTTTTAATGATTTTTCGGGTTTTCCTATTGTTGGAAGTTTTGAAAAAAATGTTTCCTCTCCCATAAAGTGATGTTCATATGACTTTGAAGATTTTATTCTATTATCCCGTTTGAAATTACGTAGTTGTAGGTTTGAAGTACGTCAGATAATTTTTTCAAGGACCGTTATTATTCATATATAATTTGACTAAAAACTAATATCATTCCTATCTTAAGCCAGTACATTAATGGTGATCAAATCTTAAAATAGAATCAAGAAGCCAAGTTTAAATTCTATACACGTTTGTTACTATCACTTTCGCACTAATGTCTTAAAGAACGGTGTTGTAGCATACTTACGGACGATAACGAGTATGTACCCATTCACATAAAAATAGTAGTAAATACTGTATGTTGGTCTGCAGTTGGAGATTCGTATCCAGCTGTACTGGTTAAACTCCCTGTCTCCGGACAGAGATGATCCCAAGACGAGGCTCTGTCGAATGGCAGAGTCTCGTCTCGAGAAAAAAAAAACCCTACCCGACCCCGTTTTATACGGGATTTACGGGCAATTTTTGCACCACATTAAATTCGGCCTTATGCCACATCTGAGAGGTTAGGAAATATGCAGTCGAAGATTCGTTTCCAGCTGTGCCGGTCAAACTGTCTGCCTCTGGGCAAAGAGGATCTGGAAACGACGCTATGTCAAAGGGCCTAGTCTCGTCTCGCGATACAGCTAACCGACCCCGTTTTATACCGGGTCTTCGGGGAATTTTTAGCCGACCCTACGGGCTCGGATACCCCACATTAAATTCGGCCTTTGGTAGATATCCTGCAGTTGTAGATATGTCTCCAGCTGTGCTGATGAAACTCTCTGCCTCCGGACAGAGAGGATCCCCAGACGAGGCTATTTGGAAGGGCAAAGTCTCGTATCAGGAAACAGCTACCCGACTCCGTGTCTAGGAGGAAATTTGGGGCGAGCCTACAGGCTCGGTTACCCCACATTTAATTTGGTTTTGAATCACATCTGATCGCATGGGGCGTTTGGTACATATCCTGCGGTTGGAGATTCATTGTGAAATTCACGTGATTCACTTCTAGCAGTTGACTACTTCTTCTACGAGACGCTGGCGAATCTTATATATGTTGTTCTTGTTCTAAGTATTACCGTTCATTATCAACCTTCGTCTTCTATTCAGTAACCTTCTCTATTCTATCCAGGCATTAAAGAAAACTGAAGAGAGAGTTGATGGCTTACGTTATTAATTAACAGGGCATTAAAAAGTTTAACATTCTTGGTTAATCTGTACAATGCAAAGGCTTTGACGCTTTTTAGAAAAATGTATGTTCTACGTAGATTTTTTTTCTAAAATCGAGAAAAGTATGATTAATAAGTTAATTTATAAAAATACGACTGAAGTTGGAACAGGTTACCCAGGCTCACAGTAGTTTAGGGTATTAATTTTCACTTAATTCTTGAAACAAACTAAAGTCTTATGTGTAAACTGTTTTAAAACATTCGACACATACATAGACACACACTTACACACAAACGCGCGCACTCAGACAGAAACACACACACACACACACACACACACACACACACACATATATATATATATATATATATATATATATGTAAGATTAATATATATTTGGGCAGCAACCTTTCTTTTGAAAATTTTTCGATAAATATTTTTTCAATTTAGATTTTCTAGTGTTTTCCATTTTTCCGTTTTCTAGGAGTGAGTATAATACTGCCCATTTCCACCATATTCCCTCTTCATACATACATACTGTCTTATTATAAGGAATTAGAATATATATGGAGATAGAATATACGCATACATACACATGCTGACAAAAACACACACAATAGAAAAAAATGGAAATAGATCTAAGAACACACAGGGATCATTAAATGATAAGAATACAGATATCTTTCCTCATCCTTTCTCGGACCAATCTTAATTGTTTTATTTTCTTCACGCAGAAGAATTTTGTCACTGCCAGTTCAAGAAAGACATTTATATCACGACCACACACAAAAGAGCATGTTTAACATCGAGAATGTTTAAAATCGAAAAACATAAGGAAAATTAATTCATTTTAATAATATGTGTAAATATCCATACTATATATATTATGAAATGGATTAGGTCCGACAGTTACTTCAATCAAAATTGTTATATTAAATTCAATCGACAAAAAATTAAATAAAACAATTTCCTATGATAATAATCGCGATAATGTTTAGTGATGTTATCGGACACAAACAGGAAATTTGGACATTTTCTCCACAAATGTGAACCAGAGGTGCAGGGAGGAAAATATAATTAAAACAAAACAAATGGATAGTCATTGTTGGTCAAATTTGATCAAGTTTGACTCACACACACACACACACACACATATATATATATATATATATATATATATATATATATATATATATATATATATATATATATATATATACACACAAATATATGTATGCATATATATATACAAATATATATATATACATAAAAATGCATATATATACAAATATATGTATATATAAATATATATATATATATATATATAAATATATACATGCATATATATATATATATATTGTGTATCGTTATATATATATATATATATATATATATATATATATATATAACGATATATAATATTGTATAATTTTGCATATCAACAAACTCTATGAAAACAGAAATGACAAATTGGAAAAAAAGGTTTCATGACGTTTCATCAATTACGATTTCATCGGGCCGGCCCGGACTTTGTTGATTACAATGTTGCGTACGAAACGATAGACGCTGGTATTAAAAGATTTGAAGAAAATTTTTTTTCTTTGAAAGAGTATTTTTTTCCATTCAGCCCAAATTCATCTGTAATTTTCTTTTCCTCTCCATCACTTTCCTCCCTGAATATCCCACATTGTAACAAAAGAAAAATCTACCAGAAATGGTGATATATTGTAAGAGCCTGAACAAGAGCAAATTTACCGTGGCAAGGCACTTTCCAGATATTTTCGTCTTGGTGGATTTTTTTTTCTCTTAATCAAAGTAGCATTCCCTTTGTGAAAATTGTGGTCAGTTTCGTTACGGTGAACACTCAATGTGTATGTGTGTGTGTGTGTGTGTTTTATGTCGCTTTTGTGTTAGTCTTTTGTTTAAACTTTTTGAGGTTTTCTCCAATGAATACATTCTGGCAATCCCTGCACTTGATAGAGTAAATTTCTCCTTCAAGTTTCGGCCTGTTCTTTGGTTTTTTTTTATTGATTAAGTCTTTCATTGTTTTAGATGTAGTTGTGAGAAATTTATGTTGCGTTTAGATAAATTCTTTTTGGTTGTAGTTGTGATAGATTTAGTAGAATAATATATCTTTTTGATTCGTTGTGTTTGTCAGGAAGGACAGTTCTTCTATTTTGGAATATTTTATGAGCCTTTTGTTTCGCAGTGAATATGAAATAAGGTATTGAAGCGTCTTGAAAGTATTTTCAATATATTTCTCATCTCCGTGTAAATATTGAAGGCAGAAAATTCTGAATGCTCTTAAATAGAATCCAATGATAATTCTAGATTTTATTTTGTGATGATGGGGGTAGATGTTTATTAGGTCATTTTTATTTATGGATTTTCGGGGACACTAAGTTTTAGGCTGTTGTCAACTCAGTGTAACAAGATGTCTAAGAAAGGTAAATTATTTTATTTTTTTTCTATTTCGTATGTGAATTCTATTGTGTGTTCGACTTTGTTTAGTTTATCTACAAGGTAAGTTAGTATAACGGGGATATATTTATAGTGTATCATCAATATAACGGAAGTAATTTGATTGTTTATATATAATCTTTGGAAAGAACCAGCCTAGATTAATTCTAAGAAAGTACATGTCATCATTACACTGAAGGGTGAGCCCATTGGTAATCAAAATTTCTGTATATAAAAATTGTTATTGAATCTGAATTAGCATCGATCGGTGATGAAACAAAAATCACTTAAATTCACACATTTTGCACGTTCTACTGATTAGTAATAAATCCAAAATTCTAACGAGTAAGCAGCCACTATGTCCACGAGTTCTTCAAACCGTTGGAATATTTTTTTCGACTCTAAAGAACATCTAACCTACAGTAAGCATAGATATGTCTAAGACGGGGGTTGTAGAACTCTATCGACCAGAAACACCCTTTTTATTTCTCTTCCTCCTCAGAGAACCATTTAAAATCTTTGGCCCTTAAAACTTACACAGATTTTGGCAATTAAAAGTTTTGATCAGATTCAGAATATTTCCACAGAAATATATTTAAATATAATAAACAACCTCAACGAATCACGGAAATAATATATGAAGTAGACCAACCCTAAATACAGCCGATGATACTGAACCGAAACGCATAATCGCTACTAATATCCAATTAATAGGGTATTAACTTCAAAGATAGTTAAAAAAAAAAAAAGAAAAAGAAAAGAAATGAGTGAATTGTATCAAATGCAATGAATCTCTGAAATTAGTGCCCTATAAAAGGCACAAAGATGGCTACACTTAGAGATGTATGAAAAGAGTATCAGCTTCATACAAAAAATATTAATATCAGGGCCTTTTTTTATAAGTTTGAAACTTCTTTAAAATAGAATAGTGGATAGCGACTAGGATTAACGAATCAGAGAGCCGAATTCCAGTCAAATCCATTACACTGACTTACGTGCGATTACCCTTTGGAAATATAGGAATGGGTAAATAGCAGGACAGACCGCGTTTTATAGCCTTGGATGGCAACTGGTCTACCGCAGAAAGAATGGCAACTTGCTGCTCGTTAGTCATGTATCGTTAGATACACCATCGCCTAGGGCGTGTATCACCCATGTCACATAACTGACTGGTTCAGTATGCTTCCCAGCAGTCAATATATGTATATATGTATGCAAAATACATATATCTATATATTAAACCATCAGAAAATGCGAAAAGAACAAATTTAGCAATGATAAATTTGGTGGTGCAAGTTGATCGCATACCAACATCATTCGACCTATTGACTATCATAGACCCCCTCTCCCCGGAACTCTACATTGATCCCTAGGGACTGGACCGGGTTCCGTTCGACAACCCCAACTCTAAGGGAGAGATAATCTACAATAGCGGGAACATCAGAAGCACATCCCGTAAATAGTGCCGTTATGCGCATTTATTAATGTAACTCCTGTAACATTCGGCGGACCGGTAAAAAATAAAACACATATCCGTTCGTTTAATCATCACTTTCGTCGAATTGTGGTTGATTAAATTTACCCCTCTACCATTTGAATATGAGGCGGGGTAGCAGAGTAGGACAACTAAGAACTGAATTGGAGGATGTCAACAACTAGTTAGGTTGGTGCAAAAATAATGACGTAATAATGTCGTTTTTTGACGTATTTTAACGTCAAAAAAACGACATTATTACGTCATTATTTTTGCACCAACCTAATAAAATGACGCGTTGTTCCAATAAAACCCTGTGAAGAAAGTAATGGAAATCTATTCTGTCATCCATTACATGAACAAAATGGCACTTCTATATTCAAAAATATGAGATAATGGCATGAAATAAGATGAATTTTTGGCGGGGGGGGAGGGACTTTCCATCCAGTAATGAGAGACATGCTTGATAGGAGTTAACTGACCGCCATTGAGGAACTGATTGCAACCAAAAAGAAATTATGAATCAGCACCAATGTGGAAAGTTAACTAATATAAATCAAATAGAAAGTAACAGTCTGAGAGTTATTTCTTTTTTTTTTTATAATGTTCACCCTGTAAAATTTCCAAGGGCAACTCAAGATGGAGGGTTACAGAGAAGAGGAAAGGGGCACAATTTATGAAGATATGTGTAAATGATAACGGTTAACTCTAAACTTGAACACGTTAAAATTATAGTCATCAGAAAGCATCCATTGGGTGTAGCGTTTCGTTAGTCGGGTGCACTTACATCTCACTAATGGTATGAGCAAGGAATGAGGATGGTTAGCTACAATGTACTTGGTATGGTGGATCTTATCTATGAAGGTTTAGATCTGGTAGATTGCAGGTATGTAATTCGTCTGAACTATTTCCATAGAGTAGCGAGAGACTTGCAACATTTTGTATGTGAGAAAGAGGTTGTAAGTTGGGAAATAATTCATCATCTACAAGGACACGGAGCGTTTTTGTACGCTATCGCATGGAAAGTAAAAACAAGGCAGTTCCTGAGTTTATATGGGTAGAGTCCAGCATATCAGGCCTTTTAATGGTAGAGGATAGCAGGTGGAGTCAAGTATTTACTGGAGTGGTACAGGAAACTGACCATGTGATACTATATGGAAATACAGTGGTTATTTTATAAACAATGATCAGAAAATACCACACACAAGAGAGAAAATGGAAGGACTAAAATAAAAAGTATGTTTGAAGATTCTAGCAAATCTGCCAAATCAGGAAAGGAATCCATTCAAGACGTGAAACTATGTAATAAAATAAATAAGAAATAGATAAATTTTAAAACTCCTTAAAAACTATCGGTATCAGAGTAAGTCAAGAAATTATTCATGCCGAATTGTAATCTGAAAGCAAACAAGTTAGTGAAATGGCTGCTAAGTCTTTTTTTTTAATTCTGACCTTGTGTTTCCTCACCACCACTTTTCGAAAAAGACGTAACAGTTTGCTTTTAAATTTTTCTTAAAACTCATTTAATCACCAGTAACTTACCATCGCCTGAAGAGGCACAACATAGTACCGAAAGCTATTGTGTAGCGATTTCAACACGTTTTTGTTCTAAACTCTTATTATAAAAATAATAATATATTGCTCTACTTTGTACTGAGCATTTTTCTTAAGTAAATGCTAAAATGCTACGAACAGTGGAATTTTATTCCATCTGTTCTTTCTCTCATTTGGGCATACATATATATATATATATATATATATATATATATATATATATATATATATATGGTGGACCCTCCCGTCGTATTCGACGTATGATGTTCAAGCAGCTCAGTTCCGAGGAACCGACAGACACCAACACATATGATTAGATTATAGTGGTGAGGGCTTTGTGCAGAACCAACCACATTTATTTAACCGAATACAGAAACCTGGTGCCCTACGTGCCACAATCTCCCCAAAGAACCCTCCGCAGGTCTTGAATTCAGTGCTGTCTTTCTCCTAGAACAGTTTCCAATCACGACTATAGAACTCAGTCTGCTCTACTATTTACCCATTTTCCTAAATCCGAACCGCTATACACTACTCCACCGTGCATCATATATATATATATATATATATATATATATATATATATATATATATATATATAGCGGGAGAGAGAGCAAGAGATAGAGAGAGAGAGGGTAAATATGCAAATAAATTTGTGTTTTATTGGTATAAATTATTGTCATAAGTTTATAGAATATTATGTAAAGGCATTAGGTTGGTGCAAAAATAATGTTTTTGACGTATTTTCTAACGTCAAAAACCGATATTATTTTTGCACCAACCTAATAGATATATATCTATGAGCGTCCAGGAATACAAAATTTATCTAGATTTATGAGATATATTTGTTGTAGTATATTCATTCATGTTCCTTCCTGTGCCCAGCATCGGTTGATTTCCTGTTTACAGACAACCATTTTGAAAATTTAGTTCACGTTATAAATGTAAACAAATATCAATAATTAAGTTTAATTTGTAATAATCCAGCCGAAATATCAAATTTGGGAAAACATTAATTATATCACCATAATATTATACAGAAAATTACTTCGCAAATAGAAATTTGTGTATGTGTAAGATTCATTAAAACGACAGATAACGACTTTCATCTTTTGTATGTACAATGGAGCGTTTGTTTTGAGATATTGAGTATGACTATTGTTGAAATGTTCATCATCTCATTATATTTTACAATGACATCGATGCCACGGGACTGGCAAAATATGTTGTCAGTTGTTGAATGAATTTGAAACTGGCGTTCCGACTTTATTGCCCGGCCTTCTTTGGGCACTTCGACGTGGCCTAACGGTTAGCACGTTTGTATTGCTAGATCAATTACGAGTAGTGAGTTTCCATCTTCATTGGGTGGTCTATACTTTCGTTTTTATGACAAAGTTAAGCTATGCTTAGTAAATCGCTACTGCACAGCCTTCTGCTTTTTTCCTTCTCCTTAGCTGTGCGCATCCATCCAGAGAATTAGAAGTCGGTTCAAGCAGTGCTATATTTAGAAATTATTAGGAGGATTTGAATATCATAATTAAATCATCAAGTCTAGAATAATCCTAAAAAGAATGCAGAAATCACTGGACAGACGTTGGTCTAGTGGATATGACGCTTGCGTTATATCGTTTCGGCAGAGGTTCGATACTCGATACTCGATACTGGATGCGACTGTTGATGAGTCCCAAAAATAGCACGAAACGGCTTCCCAATCCTTTCCTTTCTGTATTCTGTTGAGGATTCTAATAGATTCGATGAATTAATTATGATTATTCAAATCCTCCTAATATATATAAAGCCTGTCTGCTCGGCCAGCTAACCAATCCTTATTGCAGACGCCTACTCAGTCACATTTTCATTTGTTCAAAACTGTGATTTATAATGCAACTATGCTGAATGGAGGTGACTTACAGTTTCTGGGAGACAGCGCATTATCTGGCGTTATCACCAGTCTGAAACAAGCCAGTACGTTCAAAGCCTCGATCACGATGACTTGCGACTTCGTGCTAGCACAACCATTGAAAGTTCTCAAATAGTTGTTCTGCAGCCAATTTCAGTCACTATTGGTCGAGAGCATCAGCTTCCTTTCCGACCATGAGATCAGAATTTGAATCATTCTATGGTCTCTCATGCAAAAATAATGACGTAACAATGTCGTTTTTTGACATATTTTTAACGTCAAAAAACGACATTATTACGTCATTATTTTGCACCAACTTAATATATATATATATATATATATATATATATATATAATTTTTATGTGTTGTTTACGAATATTTTACTTGAATTAGATATCTTATTGCAAAGCGATATATTTCTCTCTGCATTTCTCAGATGCCATCTATTCTTCGATGTAGCGTGTCCCTGCAGAAAGTTGGTGATCATGGCTCTCCATAATTTCCAGTTTTTTGTAGCCCTTAATAAATGTTCTTTAAGTTATCTCTCCTAAACCTTGTTCCGCCATCCATTTAATCTATCTACCTCTATTGGTAGGTTATGCCTTGTTTCCTTTGTCCTTTCAATATGTCCTGTGAGTATTCATTTTCAAACCTCTCTTTCCTCATTTTGTGTCCTAGAATTTTCAACTTTTTCTTCCAGATTTTAATTATAAGTATCCATTTCGTTTCCATTTTCTCCAAATCATCGTTCTTGTTCACATGTTCGATCCATGATATTCTCTAAAACCCTTCTCTAAAACCAAATTGACTGATACTGAGTTGCGTACAATTATTGGGCGGCGGACCGGTACTGTGCCGAGGAGCGGAACTGAGCCGGGCTCCGATACTGGGCTGCAGAACGGTACTGGGCCGCAGACTGATACTGGGCTGCGGATCGATACTCGGTGGTAGACCGGTACTGTACCGAGGAGCGGAACTGGGCAGCGGTCTGATACTGGGCTGCAGAACGGTACTTGGCCGCAGACTGATACTGAGCTGCGGACCAATATTGGGCAGCGCCCCTATACTGGGTCTCTGATCATTTATACTTGGCAGAACAGAAAAATAAAAAAAAAATTAAATTCCATTTTATTGATAAACGCGGCCTGGTTTTAAGACGAGTATGATCGACATAATTTTCTTCTTCATCTGTAAGGAGATAGTCCAGCATTCATAGTCATGCAAGAGGACTGATATTGCGTAACAGTTCAGTATACTTTTCTTTGTTTCTAACAACATTTTTTTTGTTAATTAATACTTATATTTTGGAAGGCATATTTCGCTATCCAATGATCTTTCCTATTTCAGTGTCGCACTTTTCGAACTCTCTTAAAACAATTCCGACATACTTAAATTGTGGTACTTACTTGATTCTGGTATAACCAACTTGTAATGTTCAATTCACGTTTCGTTCTTTCAGGGTTCAATATCTGCGATTACTTCTAAACACCGGAATGTACTAAATATCCATTTTCATCCATAAATCTCCGAAAATGATAATCTATTATTTACATTCAGGTGACCTTCAGGATATTTCGAACTGAAACCTTTATATTTACGGTTGTAAATTATAGTGCAACGAGAACATATATATATATATATATACATTTTTGTTCCCCCCCTCACCATCCTGTTTTATTACGGTATTAATAAAAAAAATTTCTTGTTAGTACTCCGTTTTAGATTACCGACGATTGTATTTGAAAATGTGTCGGTCGAAAGGTACCTTACATTTTAAACGTGGATATTATTGTATCTTATGTTTAATATGATCCCATATTTTTTATTCCTCATATATATATATATATATATATATATATATATATATATATATATATATATGCACTATGCGTCAACTATTTGAGAACGCATGTTAATTTGAGGTAGTCATATTATTGAGTAAAGAAAACAATACATCTTTTACAGAATTTAGTTATTATATATATATATATATATATATATATATATATAAAGAGAGAGTGAGAGAGATGCCCACTCGTATTCGAGGATACCCGTCTACTAGGGTAGCTACCCAATCCCTGTTGCAGACGCTTGTTCAGGAACATTTGTGTTTATACTGCAACTATGTTGAGCAGACCTTAGTTACAGTTACTAGGAAAGAGCATGTTATCTAGCGTGGTTAGCAATTTGAACATGGCCTGCACGCTCAAGCGCTCGGCCACGATGACATATAACTTGTGCTAGCAAGATTTTCGTCTACCCAATTTCACACACAAGGCTTGGGTCAACCCGTGGTATCGTTTTCAGGCACTTTCAACGCTCGGATTGACAAAGTCCGATAACATCAGGGACCTGAGTCTCATGGTCAGAATGCCAACGTTCTAACCACTCGACCATGTGCCCATTACATACATGCAAATATACATACATACATATAAGCATACATACATACATACATACATACATATAAGCCTTTGTAATTATGCGCCCATGTCTTTGCCTATGTAAGTATGCGCCAATGTGAATGTGACCATAATTATCTTCGATTAAGACCTCAATGCGGTTCCGAAAACGATTACAATCGTTAAATCTGGTGTTCTTTATTTATATTGGCCATGAATTCTTCAAAGAAATCTTCCAGCAAGCCTTTGATATTGTGGGCATGGCTGTTAGATATTTTGTCAGTGATACTCCAGGTTTTATACTACATAGAAGAGCCGGTCATCCGTTGGTCTTGTCGGCTGTGTGAGGGACACACATCTTACAGAATCTTACTGGTACATGTACGGGCCTCCTCCGTTCTACTTCCTCTATTCAGGGCGTGACAACGATGCACTCCACCTCAGTTTTTTTTTCTTTGTTTCGTAGATATGATTGGCAATTGCTTTTCATTTATTTCATTCCGGGGCTCTTGTTCATGTTATTCTGGACTTGCTGAACGAATTCGTCATTCGTGACAATATTTGACTGGGTAGAATACTTTTTCATTTGGCCACTGAAGACATATTATTGCTTATCTTAAAAAAGAATGACCTGGTGACGCTTAAGGCTACAATATCCGAATGTCTGTAATTTGAAAATGGAAAGGTATGTCTTTTCCTCTCCTGTTGAATCGTCAGAAAGGAAAAAGTTTCTTACATGAAGTTGGTCACTCACAGCATTCTGTGTGCATGTATATTATATTTATTTATATAGAGATATAGATTTATTTACTGTGTGTGTGTGTTCTATAAATATTGTATGACAGACATTTTGGTAATACTTCACTCAAGCGGCATAAAATATTCTGCTAAGCCTCTGCTTCATTTACATGGCGTAAAATAAATTGTCATTTTATATATTTAAATTTTATCATAAATACCACAAAGTCCAATGGTTACCTGGCCACAGGGTATTCGGTTCTATCGAGAGGTGTTCGGGATTTTTTTTTTCTTTGACTTGCCGGATCGACGAGCAGAGACACTGAAAGAGGCGATTGTACGGTATATTCAGCCTGGAAGCCATATTGTATATAAGATCACTCAGTCTACAACCTTCACCCAGAAGTAATCATTATCTCCAGGAAACTATTAATGCAATATTCACTCGCAAAAAAAGAGTTCTTACAATCGAAAATATGTTACGGTTTTAAATAAACCACATATGTAAAACACCAACCAATCAATCAGTGACTTAAGACATCTTTTTTTGCCCCTGAGAAAAATGTCTACCATATAGATCAATTAATAAGACATTGTATTTCGAGGATTTTTTGTTTCTAACAAAATGTTCATATTTTAGGTTTTGGAAGTCCCCTTTCACTCTTCAAATGTATCTTCCCATTTCGACATTTAGTTGATATGAACAAGCTAAAAAGTTGAACAAATATTAAATTTAAGTATTATAAATTCTAAAACTTTGTTGCCCACTATTCACGAGGGATAGTTTTCCAGAATTTCGTAGCTTAAAATTGGTGGGTCCGTATTATGTAGGAATAATGACGGTTATTACTGAACGGAACGTAATAAAGTTCTATCATGCTTCAGTGTACATTCTCCTCAAAATTTGTATGAAATGAGGATTTTCACACCCAACTGCCATGAAAGTTTATGGACTGGAATTTCTATCCACCTAGCGTCTATTGCGCTACAAAGAGGTACAGATGCGTCTGTTGCATCGCAGAGACGTATGGGTGCATCTGCTGCGTCGCAGGGCCTATGGGTGCATCTGTTGTAGGACAGAAATGTATGGATGCGCCTGTTGCGTTGATGGAAGGTACGGATGCGTCTGTTACGCTATACGGGTGCGTATTTTGCGTTGTCACAAACTAGAGTTGGTAGACTCTACTGATGAGTGAGCTACTAAGTTCTCAACACGCTAGGACATTCTACAACAGTTTCCGTTGGAGGTAAATTTTTTTTTACCTGGTGACAAATCCTTTTACATTATAAGAACGCAAAAATAGATTAGATAAATATTCCCCCACCCTTTGTATTAGATTGGTGCAAAAATAATGACGTAATAATGTCGTTTCTGACGTTAAAAAACACGTCAAAAAACGACATTATTACGTCATTATTTTTGCACCAACCTAATATTTTTCCACATTTTTTTAGTGTTACCAACTAGAATTATAATTTATCTAAATGTGTCTTCCGTTTGATCATCACAAAATGTAAAATTTTTTGAAGGTGAAAAATATATTTTACTGTGACACAAACAATAATTAGAATGCGTTATTTTTTGGATGCCTATTTATTGACCCCTCCACCGTGAGTCAATAATTTTTTATAACCACCATTTGCTGCAATTGTGTTGGTGTATATTTCTACCAGCGTTGCTTATGTAGAGATTGAAACTTTTGTCCATTCTCCTTAGTAAAATACCTCACTGAATAGACACAGTCTGTGAACACCAATATTCAAATCTTGCAATAAATCCTCAGCTTGATTTACGTCTGGGCTTTGACAGGCCAATTCATTAATATAGTTTGCTTTAAACCATCCCTTTATAGTCCTGGCCGTATTTTTAGCCGCATTGTCCTGGAATGTCAACCTCTTCTCCAATCCGCGTCAATTCGCGGAGAAAACCTGTCATCCTTTTCCCCAGTTTACGACTGAGGGTGTATGCTTAGGTTCTTTGTCCCGCTGGAAGGTCAACCTCTTCTCCAGTTGCAGATGAGGTTGACCTTCCAGCAGGACAATGAAGGTAAACATACAGCGGCAGTCGTGGACTGGAGAAAAAGATTACCTTTTCCAGATTATAACAGGTTTTCTCCGAGGATTTCTGTATATTTGGCCCCATTCATCTTCCCGTCAACTCGGACCAGCTTCCCTGTTCCAACTAAAGAAAAGCGTCACCATAACATGACACTGTTCCCACAATATTTTATGGTGGATACGATTTTCTCAGGATGATTTGCAGTGTCGGGTTTCCGCCATACGTAGTGTATTGCATCAAAACCCACCCCAAAGTTCAATATTGGTCTCCTCTGATTAGAGTACTTGCTGCCGCATAATTATGCCCACGATGCTTTCGGCAAACTGTGTGAGAGACTTCTTATTGCTTTCTTCTTGCCCTAATTCATGAATAGCAGATCTTTAGTTGAACTGTGGACAGATTTTTTTTACTTGAGCTCTGGATCTTTGCAACTCCTCCAGAGTTAGCATTGGTTTCTTGGTTGCTTCTCTGATTAATGCTCTCTTTATCCGGCCTGTCAGTTTAGGCGTATGGGCATGTCGTGGTAGTGCTGTGGTTGTGTCGTAGTCTTTCCATTTTAGGATGATAGATTTAATAGGGCTCCGGAAAATCTATAGTGATTGAGAAATACTTATACTGCTTTCACTTATTCGCTTCGAATTCGGAAAACTGGGGAAGAAGGAAAGGAATTCCTGTAATTTTCTTTGGACCATTGAAAACCTTGTCTTCTCAGAAATTGACCAGTGAGCTGAGAAGGAAGAAAATTCTCGAGCCTTTTAGGAAATTGATTCTGGATTAACGAAAACCTTCCTTTCACAGAAATTAGCCGGTCAGCCAAAAAAAAAAAAGAAGGAAATAAGTTCTCGAGCATACATGAAATTCCTTTTAATATAAAATGAGAAGAAAAACAAAATTAACAAGAGAAGAGTGCCTGAAGACCTGTTAAAGGTTTCGTTTCAGTTCTCGCGTATAGCGTAAAAGTTCTCGCCAATGTAATATTACTCGCCTGTAACCAGCTCCCGGCACTTTAAAGAATTTGCTCTCAGCAAAGCAAGAAAGCTAAGTATTTAAAACTTGCTTCGTCTACTTTTGAACAAATGCAAACAATATATCTTTTTTGTGAGTAACGAACTCTCTTGCTTGTGTCTTAAATATAGATATTTATTTGTACGTTGGTACAAAATGTGGCACGAGACCAAAAAGTGGATTTGAAAAAGCGCGGTCTTCTTCTGTCTTAATTCTAAACTTAGCTAGCCACAAACACTGACCCAAACATACCAACAATAGTCCTAACACCAAAACAACAGATTGTCTCCTACCTTTCTTACTACATCCAACATAACACCTCAATGTCTCTATGAAATCCTAACTAGTCCCCATATGTACATTTCAAAGTCTGAGAGGGGGGGATAAAACAACAATTTAAAAACCCCAATGATTATTTACAATATGAATTAATACTATTTACATGAAGACAAAACAAAATTAAGGTTAGTAATAACTCCCCACAATCCCTAAATGTGGCAGAAACATCAGTTAGCTGGACGAAAAAAAAAATGCTGGATTATAATACTATAAAAACATTCATCGATCCAAAAACACTCACACAAACACGCACTCATTCAGCTACAACAACAAATACGAAAACACACACGCGAAACGAAAGGCACCTCCGCATCTACCAGAGGACTGATATCACTGCCCACCTAACGAGGGAGGGGATGGGGAATTAAACTAAAGAAAAATAGGAACAGAAATAAAAGGGGCCAAGGAGCAGACATACCCTAGCTAGGTTAACCGGAAAAAGGACACTAAAGTTCCAAACTAAACCTAAACTAGCCTTATATCGTGACGGGTTGCCTCTGTCCAACCCAGGATTTTGTCTTAAATATATTTGAATATTTTTTGTGTCAGATTATTTGTCTCTTATATGAAAATTTCCGCTTCATGACAAATCGTTAAAAATACTGACTTTAAGATTTTGTTTTTCCTGAAACGAGCTCCTGACAAGCGTTTAAATTCGTGAATAAATTTCTCGTCTTGTTTTGTTAAAATTACTCGTGTGATTCCTCGTGGGATATTTTCTCTAACAAAACCTTGCTTTATACATCTCTCTCAACTGACTTGTCTTCTTGGTTTTCATTAGGTTGTTTAGTCACACAGAAGAGGTGTATTTAAATGAAGAATGCAGAATAAGGGATCCTAATCTTCCTTTATTTTACTCAAAAGAATTCCTCAAAACAGACGAACTCTATTTACTAAGTATACTACTTCGGAATGCAATTGATTTTATTTTTTAATAACTTCACCCTTGGGAAGACAATTAAGCCACTAAGACAAGGGGTTACTGGGTGTGAGAGAATATGAGAAAAACAAAAACTATTAAGGAGAGGTAACAATAAAAGAATTTTAATTAAAAGAGAACGATTGCTGTCAGACTCAAAGTTTTGAATATCAAGGTTGAGTGGAAAGCAAGAATACCGAAGAGTCCCACAAAAGTGAATTGTAAGAGAAAAAACTATTAGCATATAAATTATGTTTCATCTATGTTTTACAACTGTAAAATGATAGAAGATTTACCGTCAATGTATTACTGTGCTTCAAATATTTAAGTCAAGGTACCAAAGAGGAAGGTTCATCAGACCAATTACTATAAATATATTTCGAGAAAAGGCACAGGAAGCTAGGTTACAGCTGAGGTAATGTTGCAATGAACTTTGCTTTGGGGTTTTCCCAGTAAAGTGGGTTGAATATATATACACTCAACAGCTTTCAGATTTTTATTGTCAATTTTGAAAACCATGTAATATCCCCCCGACAAACACTTTAAAATTATATATTATTCTATGTTGGTCCTTTATATAAAACCCTAATAAAATACATTTAAATTTGTGATTGTAATGTGACAAAATGTGGAAATACATATGCAAGGCAGTGTATATTTCGTGCATTACAAAAACGTCCAAATACAGCTTTTACATTATTCAGACGTTCATATTTATCTGTTTGAGTGTCACTCTATATACGTGTGTATAAATATGATTTGCATTAATCTTTATAGATGCATTCAGTTAAGAGTGTAGTGCTAGCTCAATAAGTTACGCCTAGCTTTCCTATGTGCAAGCAAATATATACACGGAATAATACATGAAACTGCTGTAATTTCCGTGGAAAAAGGAAATCATTTTAAATGCAAGTGACAAGGATTGTAATAAGAGCGATGCAACATTATGCTAAATCGGTGTTTGGACAATGACGTTCGAGATGATTATCGATCGGATTTAACACGGGACTCAATTAATAACGGGAACATTTTATTTCGCGCCAAAACTGTAAGCAAAATATTTGCTGTTAATTGAGATGGACAACATCTTGTTTATTGTAAGAGCAGAGAGCGTATACGAAATGAAGTGTTCTTGAGCTTTCATTAGGCAAATATACTCGGCATGACATGACTCTTAAAGACAATTCAATCTTTCCACAGAAGGAAAAACAAAAAAGAAATTGCAGATAATCGTGAGATTTATTAACAATCCGAGATTTGGAAAGACAACTGCCTTTCATATTTTCCCTTGTTACCTCGTTTCGACTGGTTCATTCTACGGTCTTATTTAGGTGTTGAATTTTGGAATACTTTTAATCAATTACAACATGGAGATTATCTTTTCAGAGAAAAGGGTTCAGATATATTCTGTGTAATTATCATAATAAACTGAATTACAATCTCAACTCATTAGTAATGTTGCTCAGATGTAGTTTTGATATTTATGAATTTAGATGCCTCATAGGGAAATTATGTTGAGCACAGTAGCATCCACCTCTCAACTCGATTGGCGTTACATCCCTCAGACCAGAGCTAAATGAGGAGACATTTAAACAGGGAGTTGAACCAACTTCAATATGCAAAATACTCAGAGAATACATATGTGATGTGTACCACCTACTAAAAACGTTTCAAATCATGGAAGCCCTTATCATAAAAAAGAACCAATCATCCCTTAATAAGATTAACTATAAATTAACAATGTAATCACAAACTAAAAATTAGGAATATATCTACTTTCAGCATCTACAATTACGCTTATCTCAGATAGTAGTATAACAAATATAATCCTTGCTGATGGCTAACAATTTAGCTGAAAGCGCTCGGCACCGACACATTGAGACAAATTTTACATTCATTAAATCCAACAAAGAAGACACTTATACTTATACAAGACTATTTTTTTAAAATGTCAGCCCAAGGAAAATGGGAAGGGCTACTGAGTGCGAAATGTCAGCCCACTAAAATGGAAAGGGCTACTGAGTGCGAAAAAATGAGGAAACAAAATTCTTAAGGAGATAAAGAACAGGACATAAGACAGGAGTTTACGAGTGAAAGAATATTTAAGTTTTTGAAAATGAATATTAACTGGAATGCAAAAGGACAGAAAGGTTTCCCAAATGAGAAGTCCTAGAGAGAAAAAAATGCTAGAATAGAACTTATGTTTGCATCTAACCATTTCAAATGTAAACAGATGAAGCATTATAATCAATCTAATACTGTGCTTAAAATCGAGGGTACCAAAGTCGAAATATCATCATAACAGTTACCATGAAAGTATTTATAGAAAAGATACATGGAAGTTACGTTACGGCGCTTGTAAAATGACTGAAGGCGATATACCAAGTTTCGGATTCTTTAAATTTTATCAAGAATACATAGCAGAAGCACCAAACTAGAGTTTAACAGCAATAGTCAGTTTATAGGCCTACCATTCGTCTATGCGTAAGATAATTTCTAGCACTACATGGTGAACCAACTTTCTATTAGTAGACAATGATAGTCTGAGAAGGTGCAATATGTCAAGCTCCTGAGAGTTAACATCAGCCATGCTAATGAAAGACAAACTGGTTCTTTCAGATGAATGAAAGAGATCCGTTTCGTTTTGAAGGCAATAATAATAACAAAATATTATCCCTCTTAACAACAGATTGTAGGTTGTCTTTTAGATGGGCTGCCAATTTCAACTTGTCAAACCTATCAGACAAATCATTAAGGTCGGGAGTAAATAGTGGTATAATCAAAACAGATACGGAGTTGAGAATTTTTGTTGATCAAAATTAGGAATTACGTAGGTCCAAGGATAGAGCCCTGGAGGATACCCACATTAATGGAGAAAAGAGCTACAAGAGTTGGCCGTTCAAGACAACGTTCATTTCATTTCGCCATATAAGGAAAACATTAAAAACAAAAACTAAACAGAAGTACTTTTTTGTCGTTTTCAAAGAAGAATGTACTTAAAAGTGATTACAGCGGAAATATATCTTCCCAAAGCACAGAGACACACAGACACAAACACACACACACACACACACACACATATATATATATATATATATATATATATATATATATATATATATATATATATAATAGAAACATATATATATATATATATAGAAACATATATATATATATATAGATAGATAGATAGATAGAGAATGAAAGAAAGAGAGGCATAGTTGAGTAGTGGATTACAAATTCGGAGGGCCGAGTTCGAATTCCAGTCGGATCCATTACATTCACTTACGTCCGAATTACCTTGGGAAAGATATGAATCCTTTTGTTTTCCCCGCTGGCTAAATAGCAGAGGAAAACTCTGAATTCGGCCTGAAGAGGGTTGTTCTCTGTCAGACTATCGTGCCCAAGAATCAGAGGTTGCGATATATATATATATATATATATATATATATATATATATATAATAGAAACATTAATTAAATCTTACTTGTCTGCCATATCTAATGAAAAATGTTCGAAAGAAAGGTTACTGCTAATACATATATATATATATATATATATATATATATATATATATATATATATATATATAAATTTATAGTATAATGATAGTAATTATAATGATATCCACAGATCCCCAGGCGTTAGCAAAGATTTGATAATAAACATTGATATGAAATACATTTTGTTAAAATGTGCATGTCTGTTTATGTGATTGGCGGTAGGGGTAGAGCATCTAAAAATAAAATACTTGTCTCTCAATTAAGTTAAGAAATCAAATCTGATACTCTGAAACCTACAGAGATAATAAAGTAGTATAAATTTTATAGAATATACAATAAAACGTAGAATTAAATATTCAGTCTTGCAGAATGCCTAGTTGAAAATTAAGATTTTGATCGTGACCACACCCAAACGTGGACAGTGAAAACGATAACCAGAAACAAATTCAATATCACTGAAGCAAGTTGAGAACATGTCAGTAAATCTGATAAAATGAGCGATTTTCTGTTAAATATGTAATTATGTCGTTTTCTCTCACTTCACCCGTTGATATTTAGCACTGAAATGGGAAACAGCGGAGGCATCTGGCTTGTAAGAATTAAATCAAGCTAAGGATTCCTGCGAGTAAAACGTGGAAGACAAAGTCGTGACGAGATAAAAAGATAGTCCTCAAGAACTACACAATCACAAAAGAAATATGTACTAAAAAAATCTCTTTTCATCTTTACTAGAACACAGATGATACAATACAAAGTTCTAATGAGATCAAGACGACAACTCACTAAGAGAATAATAATAATGGCTAGTGTTGAATAAGATAGGAAATTGTTTAAGACAGAAAGAATCCGTTCAAAGATAGATTTGTCATGTATAAAAGAAAGACAGAAAATAATAAATTAAAAAACTAACGCGAGGAAACGAATGAGAAAATGGGTGCGTTGAAATAAAAAAAAAAAGTGCGGTCAGTTGATGACAAGAATTTTGAAAGTGAAAGTAGAAATTAATTCTTCTGCATGTGTAACGTAATCTGAAGTGTTCTTGTCGTAAGCAGAGAAACTGCTCACATTTCGTATATCAGCTGTCATCTTGGTGGCATTCAAGACCCCGGTATATGTAGGAAAGAAATCGAATTGTTCTGGAGGTACTGTGGAAGGAATCAGGTTATGAGTGGAAAGAAAAAGTTACAAAATAGGTTAGTGATGTATCAGCGTCAGGTCGCTGATGTCAAGGTGTTGGAATGAGAAATGATCAGTGAACTTCTGCTCAACGTGGCTCTGTTGAAAAGGAATCAGAATATCTATACAAAATAAGAAATGTTCTCTTCAAAAGTGAAAAATAAGTTCAAGATTAACGAAATTAGTCACTGAAAGAATTAACAGTTCGAATAGTCAGAAGCATTACACTATTTTATCAGAAAGGTTCTCAGTCTGACCAAGTTGCAACTTTATATTTGTAGCTTCATCCTCTTCCCAAATTGACCATCCATCAGATTTTTTAAAACTATTTCTTGGTCACGATTCAAACATTTCAGCAAACAACTTTATATATATATATATATATATATATATATATATATATATATATATATATATACGTGTGTGTGTGTGTGTGAGAGAGAGAGAGAGAGAGAGAAGTAGTAAGAATACGGGCATATATGTAGATAAGTTTAAATGTGAGTATGCAAAAATTTTACATGGTGATGTCAGCCATTTCTTTATAAATGAATATTTGGCATTCAGTGACCAAGCTACCAATTCTGGTTGAAATTAATATAGTATTTGTTAAAAAACAATTTCCAGTGAAAATAGGTTTCTCATTTTCAGTGGGTTTGCTTCCTAGCCTTATGTTTTAAGTACTGTGGAATATCAACATCTTGTTTATATCATTATTTTCTCTAAGAGTTACAGATTGGATATTTCTGAAACGGTTTGATATCCATATGAAAGTGTCGATCTGACAAGAATAATTAATATTTGAGAATATGATTAGAGTTGGATTTAAAAATGTGTACCAGGTGTGTATATCGCGCATTTCTGATGTGTAAATAAACAGTTGAAAATGGCTTTTAGGCGGGAAACATTGGCGCACACTAAATATAAGAAGGAGGGATGTAAAAATCGTGTATAATATTCATTTTGTTCTGCGATCATTTCACTCATACTCGTCAATTAAGTTACATTTTATTTTAACCTACGTTTAACATGTGCGTATGAAATTCTCCAAGCTTTCTTTATTCAATATGCCTCCCATAAATTTCATCTCTCCCCCACTCTCTCTCTCTCTCCCCCTCTTTCTCTCTCTCTCTCTTTCATTAATAGCAGGAATATTTTCTAGCCCCAATTCATCCTTAAAACATTAATCGTTAGTTTCGTTCTTTCCATGGTATTTCCAACATTCAAGAAGAATTAATCTCTTTAATCTCTCTCGTTTCAAGTCTCTTTTTCTTCTATAAGGAGATTACTCATTCATTGATGTTACATACTATTTCAGCACCCTTTTCTTTGTTTCACATAGCATCACTTTCAACCTCTTCATTGACCGGTGATCGTCGGATTAATGATAATCCAGTCGATATACAATCAAGATAGTTTAATGTTTGCTTTTTTTTTTCTCGCTACATTGATAATTTTTAAATCGCATCGTTCAATTAACCGATATGGTTGAATGTTTCTTTAATACGCCCCCACATAAAAACGAAAATGCTTAATTCATGTATATTTGCGACTTCTTTTTATTGTACTCTGTTTATTTTTTATGCTTGACAGAGACATATATATATATATATATCAGAAGTTAGGATTTTCCCAGATGTTTCTTAAGTCGCTATATTTATGCTTCTAGAAAAATAAGCATTTGAAAGCCTAGCCTTTTAGGCGGATAATATATTACAGAGAATAAATTAATGAGAATTAAAAAAAAAAATGTAAATTAAGTTCAATAAAATATCTGAAGAATGACAATTCAACGTTGGAAAGGGAAAAAGATTTTTAAAAGAAAAATGATAAGGAATAGCGTGTGCTTAATAAAATCAAGTGCCGAACATTTGGATAACAACTCCTGCGTGTCTGAATACGTGCTCGCAAAATGACTGAAGTTTATTCAAATAATTCTATAGAATAGATTAACAAATTAACTAGAATAAAAGGATCTTATAAGAAAGAGTGATAAGCACATCTCCGAAAAAGAGACGTGCTGTATGAGATTTAATATTGGTTGAGAAGTTATTTTCGTAATCATTCATTTTTTCTTTTATTTTTTTTTTGCCAAAGATACAATACAAATTGAAACATTTCAAGGTCGAATGTAGGTGCATAAGACCTATCTACGGGAACACATTACACACATGCCTCATAATTTAAACAGGTATATCTATCTATCTATCTATCTATCTATATCTATATATATATATATATATATATATATATATATATATATATATATATATATATATATATATATGTATCATAATTAATTCATCGAGCCTAGGGGGGTACACAACAGAACGCAGAAATCACTGGACGGCCGTCTCATCCTGTCTTGGGACTCATCTGCAATGCGCATCCACACAGTGATGGAGAGGTAATAAACCAGACTCGATATAGCGCCAGCTCTTCACAAGTCACGTCGCGAGACTCATCGGATTCTACTTATACCAACAGATTGGGCCCCCAGGAGTCACGTCTTCTATCCCCAAGCCGACCCATCCGGCGCATTAGAAACCGGTTCAAGTATATATATATATATATATCAGAAAAAAATCTATGACAGTATAGAAAAGATTTCGTGTGATGCATTTTGTCCTTCAGGCTTTCATTGCACCAGATTTATGATTATGTTGATGCAACTAAACATGTCCGCGAAGCAAATGGGATGCTGAGAATTTTAACTTTAAACTATTGCTAAGTGTTAAAGATATAGAGTCTAGCCGATTTCATTTGGATTCTTTTGTTCATTTTTCTAATACTTTTTATGTTAAATATGCCTCATTATGATAACAGAATTCCAAAAAATGTTGATGTGTTGTAAAATCCTGGACATAAATTTACAGTGGATTATCTAGCAATTAAAGCAATTTCTATAAACCTTTATCGTAATAAATTGCTTTCTCTTAATTAGAGTAGTATTTTTTTAAACAACATTATGGTTAGACGTACGGTGAACAACATGAGACAGCTATTTTTTTTTCTATTATAGTTCTGGATATATAAAAATGTATATATTGATTTTATATATATATATATATATATATATATATATATATATATATATATATATATATATATATATAATCAATATATACATTTTATATATATATATATATATATATATATAGGTAAATAGATAAATAAATATATAGATAAATTGATAAAAAAGACAGAAATAAACAGATAGATAGATAGATAGATAGATAGATAGATAGATACCTATTTACTTATCGATCATGATCCGTATATTTCAGCGAAGTACATGCCAGCCATGAAAGCGTATTGGGAAGCATCGAATTCCTGTAGGTGGGCATTATTCTTCTTATTGAACCCATCAACCTCCTGTTGTAGGGATGACAGAACAAGGTTCTGGATTCGGATGATGCCGTTAAACTTTTCCTGAAAAAAAACGAAAGTAACCACGTGTTATGAATTATAGCGCACCACACCAAAATACCAGGGATGACACCTGTCTCTTATAAGTAAATAAAAGTGTATGTCGCAGAGGGAAACGACCCTCAATTATATAAAGGCAAAATCTGCACTTGGCAAAGATTCGTATCAGCTACATTACTTAATTCCACCAGCACAGACCTTTACAGTAATGCCATATATACAGGAGCGAATCATCCTTATTCTTATTTGTAAGGAAGAAGTTCCACTCAGCTTCTTCCCTAGAACGCTTACTTCGAGAAAAAAACTGCCGAAAATATACTGACCACTACGATCATAACCTCCTCAGGTCTAGGGACAAGCATTTTCTATAATACATATCCTTATAATCTTCACTTTTTACTATCTTCTCTTATAAAAACGCCTTATTCTGTAATCCTCTACGTTGGGTAGCTTATAAATAAGTGCATTATACAATGTATCAGTTGACCTTCACAGGACTTCACAGGGGGGCGGACACAATCGTGTTTTCGCGTAAGTCTGCCCAGGGGCACATGTTCTCATTATTTTGTTCGTTCGAGCTATCTCAGACAGATATGTTTCTTTCAGGCCAAACATCGTGGTCCTGCATCAAGGTCGGAAGAAGTTTAGGGTGTCACAACACAGTTGGTCAATATAGGTGATTGTTCGGCAACTAGCCCCTCTTGCCTATGGTTAGATATCCAGAGCAGTAGATCACTCGCAAGTTCTTATTTTGCTCTCTAGCATTGTCCTGCAAAGAGCAGTCGGCGTTCACGTAAGATTGTAAAATATTTCTACAATCTTACATGTTCTCATAGACCTGCAACTCATAAACCATTACCAACGTCCTATGTTGGTATGGTTGTGCTGTTGTATCGATCTTGGCGAGTAACTGTACTACAATATTGTTCAGACTGATCGAGAGGTGTAGAAATATTCATTTGATTACTATTGCCAATATAGATACTCCATCTATGCATAAAATACACAGGAATTAAGAATGCTTGAAACTGCTCTAAGAGAAAAATAGCGCTTGAAGCCAATAATTAGCCAAAATGACCGGAGCCAGAAGAATCCAGTGAGTGCGTTAAAACACCCAAATAGTATAGTTCGAAACATTGTTCTATCTTTGTTAGATTGGCAGTAACGTAAGAATGACAAAGTTTTACAATCGTCCTGGAACGTTTTGACCAAGAGCTTCCCTATGGCTGTCCATTATCCCACAGTATTTAAATAACGCTGTCTTCTTAAGCGGTATGGAACGCACGAATATCTCGGCGCAAGTTTACCAACAATTTCTTCATTGACTCTTAAAATCATAGAATCAACCTTTGTCTCTAATTGACTCACCCAGTTGTCATCTCCCGTGATCATGTGCTCTAGACTATTGGGCGTACGGTCACATAGTGTTGAAACACCGTATTCGTACAGTCACCGGAGTGAAGCAACATCGAGCCTAGTCAGTACCAAGATGTGTGACCGCTTGAAAATACCGGTTTCTGTATGTTTGGATGTGCAAGTGGTGTAATGGATAATTGCTCGGGATTTTTAATCGGAGAGCCGAGTTCCAATTTCAGTTGGCTTCGTTATATTCACTTACTCATAAAATGCCCTTGGAAAAACTAAGAATTAATTAGTAAGTCTTATATCACTAAATTATTATTATTATCTAAAACATTCTTCCAATCTTAAAATATTTTCTGGCTTTAAATAACCTTCAAAATGTTGATAAACCGTAAAAAACGAATGAATCAATCTAGGAAAGCTCCATTATACTTGTCAAAAATCTAACACAGCTAATAAAACTCAGATGTACTGGAACTGTCTATTGAGTTGAGGTTGAATCTGATATGAATTCAAATTCTCAAAGTTGATTCGATTCGCTATCGACTTCACAAGATGATACAATTTGTTACCGATTTCGTTTTATTTTCACGAAGTTTTCACCGTCTCTCATCTTGAAAGAAACATTTAACTTCTGTGGTTGAAGAACCTAGGATAGCTTCCACGAAACAAGCATTGCAGATTCGTATTCTCACATTGTTAATTGTTAATACTTGTTTCCGGCGCATTATATCTTTGCCATACAGAGCAACAAGTCCACAGTGAATTTCTGTCGATTGTGTTTATTTTTCTTTTTGCCATGCGTAAATCTCTTATACTCCGAACTTCTATGTTTGTTTAAAGATGTCAGTCAATTTGGTTCCGTCATTATATATATATATATATATATATATATATATATATATATAGATAGATAGATAGATAGATAGATACACCTAGTGAGCCAGACAAACCTACCAAGGTTTCACCTAAACGGATCGTCAGGGAAAGTATGACGATCCGTTTAGGTGAAACCTAGGTAGGTTTGTCTGGCTCACTAGGTGTATCTAGGTCTGCACTACGATTGTATTGAGCTCTTTTGTTAGTTAGAAATTTTTTATTTCAATTCTGACCATACTATTAAAACTCGTAAATTTCAGAAATAAGTCATTCCCAAAAAAATTTCGCTTGATGATGGAACAGAGCCTACTTTAACTCAAGTTAATTCAAATATTATTTTGAAGTTTTCGGCTCTTGTTTTGAAACATGAGACCTCTTATGTAGCGAGTTGGAATCATATTTTTCAATAAATAATTATATTTATGCTCTACTTTTGTATCGAGCACTATTTTTTAAAAATAATTACAAAAATACTAAGGAACTTTGGATTATTTACCAAACCAGTTTCTTTCCTATTATCTACAATATTTTCACATATATATATATATATATATATATATATATATATATATATATATATATATATATAATTATTTATTTAAAAATATGATTCAACACGCTACATAAGAGTTCTCATGTTTCCAGTAAAAGTGAGCTCTGTTCCATCTTCAAGGAAAACTTTTTCGCTTGAAGAAGGAACAGAGATTAAATAATTATACTGAAGTTTTCTGCTCATATTTTGAAACATGACACTTCTTTTGTAGCGTGTTGGAATCATATTTTTAAATAAATAATTATATTTATGCTCTACTTTTGTATCGAGCACTATTTTTTAAAAATAATAACAAAAATACTAAAGAACTTTGCATTATTTACCTAACCAGTTCTTTCCTATTTTCTATATATTTTCACACACACACACACATATATATATATATATATATATATATATATATATATATATATATATATATATATATGGGATAAAGTGCTCAATATCAGAGATAGAGCATATGTAAATATAAATATAAAAGTGAAGATTGAAGTCAACACTCAGAGACAACAGGCTGTTTCATGTTAGACGCAATCCTCAGGCTGCGAATATTGCATTTTTTTCTCGGCGGTTAATTTGGCGGGGATGGCTTGTTTATTTATTTTTTTAGTTTTATTTACTTTCTTGGGTCAATTTATTTTACTTGTTTTTAATTTTCAGTTTTTATTTTATATATTTATTTATAAAATCGTAAACCAAATAGAGAAAATAAAATATATAATAAAAAATGAAAAACAAGTAAACTAAATTAACCCAAATAAATACACAAATAAATAAAGAAGCCACTCCCTCCAAAATAACCGCCAGAATAGATTAGCCACAACCCACCACTGACCTATATATAAATAGTCGAGAAAAAAATCCAACCCCCGCGGCCTGAGGATTGCGCCTAGCATGAAACAGCCTGTCGTCTCTGAGTGTTGTCATCAATGTTCACTTTTATATATATATATATATATATATATATATATATATATATATATATATATATATATATATATATAATAAGGTTAATTGTTAATCCGTATGGATAATTCCAGGGAGGATGTAAATCCCAAGCGCTTAATGTAATAACAGAGCAAATGTTTTTAAATCGTTATGTCTGACGAAGTGAAATCGAATTTTCAATTTTGCTAAATAAAATATTACCATGGCCTTCTGAAATTTTCGACATATATATATATATATATATATATATATATATATATATATATATATATATATATATATATACATACACACGCTTATCCGCTTGTTTCAAACTACGCATCAACATGAGATATTATTATCCTGTTAATGTTGTTAGCCTATTCTTCCATACTGGCTCAAGACATTTTGAAAGATAGCGTTTGAAGTTTTTCCATAAGTTTTTTACCAATTTTTTCTAGTGGCCAACCTAGCCTCTCTAGCCATTCAACCTATCGTTGGAAGTGAAAGAGAATTATTCATACTTTTCCTAAGGGTATTTGCGAATGTAACGAACACGACCAGAATCCGAACTCGGCTCCCCAATTTTTTATTCCAAGATGACATCTGTTATATATGCACACACTCAATACTAAGGTGTCTCCTGACTTTTATGCGAAGTATTGCATGATCTTCCGATGTTTTTGTGTTTATAGCTTTCAGGCTGATTTATATCTGTCAGTACTTTTCCGAAATAGTTCGTCTGTATCTGTGTACGTGTGTAGTTAGACTATACTGAAAAATATATGAGTAAAAAAACGGTGGCATACGTTAGTGAAATTTAAGAACATACATGAAATCATTATTTGGAAGCTATAACATATGGATCCCGCTTTTTGCTCTTAACTATTTCTAATAAACAGTTTTAAAATGTATTGCGGCATTCTTCTCTGTATATGAAATGCACTACTGAAACAACATAAACAAACACACTTTGATAATATACGCATAAAATCAATAGTTAATTAAAAGCGTTTTTTTTTTTTTACATCTGTAAAAGTTGTTACCTCCCCCGACCGTCAGCGTTTTCCCTCCGTGACAGATGCTGTATTAAGGAAATTAATGGCAAAAGAGGAGGAAGGCAAAGAGATAAGTTGACGGAAGAAAATGGGTAGATATGTGGCGGCGGGTTGCGGAAAAAAAAACAATATAGCGCGTGCTGACGTCAACGAGGCGGTAAAATACGCGTCTGAAGTTGAGTCTTTAATGTTCAGCTCTGACAGGTTGAGAGCAGTAGTTATATGTTAACACTCTTCAGAAATAAAGATAAAAATGGTCATGATGAAGAAAGCGAAAAAAAAAAAAATAAGATCAACTGTAAATCGACAGGTCTGAAATGAGCGGGAAAAGGGAGAAAAAGAATGGCGGGAAGTAAGTGGCAAAAATGGCGTCGTTATTAAAGTTTGAATAAAGGAAATAGACGGAATGGAAAATAAGAAGGGGTGGAAGAAAAGGGAAAAGCCGGAGTTCATAGAAGAAATTAGTGTTAAAGAGAGAAGTGCTCGACGAATCCGTATAGGAAAGAAGCAAAAAATTCGATATACAAAAGAAATAAAGCAGAAGGAGGTGAAATGTGTAACAAGGACAATTGCAAAAGTAGCAAAACAAAAAAGAAAATAGGAAGAAAACAAAAAATGGAAATTATGCTAGAGTTGTATTAAATAAAATTATCACATTTTTTAAAAGAATTAAAACTATATCTAACAGAACATGTATCATCCGTTTCAGACTTCTATTCGGTCTTTTGAGTAGAGTTTTATCTTTTGTTTCACGTCTAGGATTGGATTTCCTGTTACTTCTAAAACCGTTTCATTCGTTTTCATTCCAAGGAGCCCCTTGCGTCTTAGTGGTATTATCGCCTTGCTTAGGGTGAATTGATTAAAATATAGTGAGTAAATATAAAAGAAAATTACAAAATAGAAAAGTTGTCTAACACTTCTAATGTCGCCATGCCAACGAGCCGAACGCTTTTGAGAATTTTTTTTTTTTTTAAATTAAAAAATTATATTAATTTGACTTACATTCCATTTATTATCCTATGTTTTCTTAGACCGGTTTTGATAGTTACCTAGATAGATGTTAACATTATTTTAATGGATGCTCATATTTGAATAGACGTCCCTTTAGTTCATTAACAAATCGCGACATCTACCAGAGACATGAAATTTAAATTTTTATTATTGCATTATTCCAAAATTTTAACACATCAGCAGATAGCTATTACTGTCAACAACTGGGCACAAATAGTTATTAATTACAAGAATTAATAATTAATGTATAATATTATCTATAACTACATGTATGATAATGTATTGAGTGAAATTGGGTAGATGGAACCCTGGCGAATTGTCGATAGCGATGCTAGCACGAAGTCACAAAGCATCGTGACCTTGGGTTTGAGCTTCCTGACCTTGTTCAGATTGTAAATCAAGCTAGATAATACGCTTCTCTCCAAGAAACTGTAACTAAGTTCTACTCATTATAGTTGCAGTTGCTATGATTGTTGAATAAACACAAATATCTACAATAGGATTAGCTAGCCGAGTGGGCCAGCCATTAACGTGAACGTTGTTATTGAAGTTACATTTTGGAATGCAGTTTGATTTTCTTTGGAGGATATAATACGGATTAATGTCATGAGATATTTATTTCATGTTGGTTGGTTGGTTGTTTAGCTTCATATCAACATCTATACATTTTTTAATTCCGAAATTTTTTGGACACAGTTTTATTTTTTCAGTTACAGATGAAATGCATTGTTAGTCATTTTGATAAAAGTAGGTATTGTTGGTAATTTTTGTACTAGAATGTTTTGCAGCACGTGCCAACGTGTTGAAATCTGCACAGTATTTTTGTATTGTTGAAGTTATCGCGGACATTTTTTGTCGAGATTTACAAATTACGTTTCGTTCAATTTGAATAAGCTGACTTGTTTGGAAAATACTTTGGCAAAAACGCTACTTCGTGGTTTAATAATTTCTTCAATTTCATTTAGTTTCATAGGACTTCATCGTAAAGAAAAAAACTTTCTTTTTTTTCTTAATAGCGAAGAATTTTTGACTCCAGTGCATGCAACTTACAATAGATTATGTGTAAATATTTCTTTCTGGGGCAAAATTCCAACTTTTTGTATCGTTTGGCCTTGTGATTTGTTTATAGTTCTTGTAAAGCGAAGAGGAAACTGGATAGTTGTATATATAAAAACGCAAAAGATATGCAAAAAACAATATTGCACTTTTATTAAATAAGTATTTTGTTATTTTAATCATTAAAGTTTTTAAGGTAGTGTAAGTATTTTGTATGTTAAACAATAAAACATTTTTTCCAAAAAAATTAATAAACATTTATTGTATTAAGACACCCGCCCTAATAAAAACCAACTGTATTTTGCCCCCACCCGCTACCTGATTGCACTTCTTCCCAAAATGTGGTCTCGATCGGTTAATGTATGGTTATTTTAGAGTGTATGATGGACGGATGGACTAACGTAAGCCATACTACTAGATTGATGCAAAAATAATGACGGTTTTTGACGTTAAAAATACGTCATTATTTTTGCACCAACCTAATATTTTATATAGAGTTAGATAGCTATAAAAATATATTGTTGGTAGTTTTATACTTTCATAGTGCTTTGCTTTAGTTTGGGGATTCGCTGTTTTCTCATAGCTGGGATTCTAACAGGTACTACCAACCAGGGTCAGGATGGATCTGGGAATAACATCAATTAAGTGGTGGTTCCATGCTCCTCAAAATAACCAATATCCCGATCTCTATTTCTGTATCATGTAGTTTATCGTCATACCCAGGACTGTCGGAAAACGACAACCGGCGCTACTTCCATTTTCTTCAAGAGGATGCAACTATCTCCTCTGCTTTTTTCTTACTTCTTTTACTGAAGCGCACAACCCTATCTCCTTGACCATATTTATCTCGGTTCTTTCAAGTTACCTGTACCTCTGCAAAAAACTGACATTGAAATAGCATACAGAAGCAGGTGCCTTCTCTAATTTGATTATACTATACGAAAGCTTGTTCACAATTTATGTAAAGAAATAAAGGATATATGGATTGGTTTCTTTTTACAGCTTATCAACTCTTTTGGATTATAAGAGGTAATTTAGGGTAACAAGCGGTCCTCTATCTAAGTACTTAGCCGGCCTTAACAGTCCTTAATTTCAGGGATGAAAGGGATACCAATATTTCAGCTTTATATGATCATAAGAAATAACAATACGAGAAATACAGTGTAACCCGGATATAAGAGACCCGTATATAAGAGAAACTCGGATATAAGAGATATTTTCTCTGGTCTCAAATTAGAGCCTGTGTTAATGTATATAAATTAGACCAAAACCCGATATAAGAGAAACCCGGATATAAGAGACCATGATATAAGAGAAACTCGGATATAAGAGATATTTTCTCTGGTCTCAAATTAGAGCCTGTGTTAATGTATATAAATTAGACGAAACCCGGATATAAGAGAAACCCGGATATAAGAGACATATTCTCCTGTCCCGACAACTCTCTTATATCCGGGTTGCACTTTATAAAAAAAATCCCGATTGTAAAGTGGATCGTAAAATATATCAATAATATATATTTTTATATAACACAATGATTAGCCTAGAATTCGTGTAGACTGAGCTCGTCGATCATGGAAAGCCAGTTTATCAAAGGGAAAGAAAAGCCTGATTTTAAAACTCAACGGTCTTGCAGCCATATTGAAAAAAAACAAAATTCTATGAAATTTAATTCAGAAAGAAAATCCGGAGTGAGCTCCAAAGGCGTTTGATATCAACGCTGAAAAAACTTACGGCAACTCCTACAACCATGTCGGCCCCAAATATAATGATTTGTATTTGTTTGAATCTTGTCGGTACCGCCGATAGGGTGCCTCATAATCCGTAAAGCATATGACCTTAATATACCATCGCTCTGGAGAGGTCACCCAGTCTGATCATCAAAAAATTTTGTTTAATCATGACGCTACTATTATAACTGCATTACATATTATGAGGAGAAATCTAAGGTATGCAGTGCATATATGGATACTTTGCCACGGGTGTACATGGCAGCAATTGTATAACCGAACTTCCTGTCTAGAAATGTCTGCATGCTTCCCCGTTTGCATGCAACATCTGTTGGTGTACTAAGCTACTCCCTCACTCATCATATTTATGGTATGTCCTTTGCAAGTGTTTGATTGTTATTAATAAAGGAATTCTATCGATAAAATCTTGTTCTGTCTTTGTTCGGGGTTAAATTGTTTCAGTGTTTTAGGTATTCAGTAAATTTCCTATGGCGCAATAATTTTCAAATAGTATGGCATTGATCACAAATCTAATAATCAAACTAAAACAGGGATGAATCATCAGAGTGTTATTCAAATGCAAATGGATGAACGCCCCCTCCTTTTTCGCAAGTTTTCTTTAAATCTTGGCTTAATAAAAGGTTCTTCGAGAATTTTCCCCTTTTAACGCTTCAATAATCCTTCTCAAAGAATGTTTGCATCAAAGGTTGTTCTAATGCCAATTTAGGATGGAATCATATTACTGAATCTTTTGGTTAAATGGGAAAAGCCGATTTTGAACCAAGTTTGTCGCAGATTTAGTCCACCTAACTAAAATAATCTAATCCAAACATTCACACTAGAAAATTTATGCCATACGTAATTTACATGGCAAATTTGGAGACTGGATTAAAAACAAAGGTGTTATGGTCAAAAAACAAGCTTTTTGAACAGTTTTTCATGTTTTTTGTTATACACGGGAAAGCGAGCAATCTTATTTCTTGCATGATTGCAAATGAGGAAGTTATTCAAGTTTTTTTTTTTATTTTAAGTAATACGAAAAACCCATTTTTATCACAGATTTTTATTTTTTGTGTGAAGCCAATATCGCAGGAAAACTATCAAACACTCTACATAAACGTCGTAACATGAGCTATGTTTTGCATTAAGTGCAAAGAACATCAGCTCATCCAGTAAAAATTTTGTTCGCGTGTAACTTTACCCTTGGTTTTTGAAAAAAGTCGTACCCTCCTCCAGTTTTATCGATTTTCTGACAAGCCCTGGGGGCCTGGAGTTTTAAAAGTTGGTTTTGAACTAACTTACTAAATCTGCAATATGTGGATACATCTTCATTGGAATCGGTCGAGAAATGTCGATATGCATAAATAGCATACACGCACACACACACATATAGAATATATATTTTTTTAGACTGGCATATAGGGGAAAAACAAAAAAAGTAATTCCGAAATTTATACTCATCAACTTTTCTGCCATATATATATATATATATATATATATATATATATATATAATGTCGATGTTCAACTTGTTTATAAATAAAATGATCAGAACATTTGAAGCCGTTCTCTTTATTTTCAGCTGAGAAAAATGATAAGATAATAATTGTGTATCTCGTGCTAGTGATCTCAATCGTGCAAATCACGAAATGTGGGAACAGGCTTTTACCCGCACACACCCCGCTGAATAAATGAGGGGATATAATCAGGGAAACACACTGATTTCACTTGTTCAAGGATTGCATTAAGGTTGAAGTTCAACTTGTTGGACAGCGAGCGTGCTGGCAGCAAATTGTAAATCGAGCTCGCTGTATAGTTCCAATTTCAATGAGCGTCAATGCCAAAATTTTTATAACCTGGCAAGTGACCCTAAAACCGTGATAAATCTCGTCTAAAGACTTGATTTCCTTCTGATGAAGGTTAAC
>OZ010588.1:67937679-67992679 GCA_963932145.1 Acanthosepion lycidas | reverse complement strand
AATGACAATTGGAAAAAAGATCTTAGATTTTGCCGACGCGTTTCGTCTTCCGACTTTTTCATCTATCTTTTTAAATTTGGATTTTTTAATGTAACTATAACAACAAGAACATTTCGATTTCATTTTTGCCTTGAAAAAGTCGGAAGACGAAATGCGTCGGCAAAATCTAAGATCTTTTTTCCAATTGTCATTCTAATTATACCAATCTGTCTTGTCCACAGAATTGATCTGGGAATTATATATATATATATATATATATATATATATATATATATATATATATATATATATATATATATATATATATACCCCACATTGAATGTTCTTGTGAATAAAAGAGTGCTCGATGTAATATAAAGGAGTTATTAAGTATATATCTATATAGATAGATAGATAGATAGATAGATAGATAGACATAATATATATATATATATATATATATATATATATATATATATATATATATATATATATATATATATATATACCCCACATTGAATGTTCTTGTGAATAAAAGAGTGCTCGATGTAATATAAAGGAGTTATTAAGTATATATCTATATAGATAGATAGACATAATATATATATATATATATATATATATATATATATATATATATATATATATTATTCCTCACCGGTAGCACGTCTTCAAGTGCTGAATAGATACCGACCGTTGCATAATTTAAATTTTAATGAAAATATCTATATATATATATTGAAGCAATGCTGGCGCAGTCCATATATGGGGATTACATTTTTTTTTAAATATATATTGTATTTTAAATTGACCGTTTTGTATTTTATATTTAGAATAAACGGGGAATAATTGTATTTTTGGAAATATCTATAAAAATAATCAGAACTACACCTATAAACATATTATTTAAAAGAAAAATTTACGTGATTTATATTTTATATTAAACATAAACGGTGATTACAGTTGTTGTTTTTTTTTTCAATTTTGCATAAAAATAAGCTGACATAAAAATTAAAAAGTATTTCAAAAATATATTTTGAATTTAAAAATCTATTTTTAAGTACCATAAAAAATTTTTTTTTAATTAAGATAGGCCGGATTTAGCTTTTATATCTAAAATTAACATGTTTTAAGGATTTTATTCTATATCTAAAATAAAATGGAATGAAAAGTACTTTTTAAAAGTTTTTATATTAAATTAAACGGCATAAAACTATAAATAAAAATTATATATGCTAGACATAAGATATATTAAACAGAAGAAATTTAAAAAAAAGGGAAATTTTATAAACTACAGAGAAATTCATCTGGATCAATGTATTTCAACAGATATTTATTTTTATGGCTACATGTGACTATCAATTCATTTCTCTTGTTTAATAAGTTAGGATTATTAAAATGTTTTATGATAACCAATTTTTCTACAAGGCATACATTAATTCTATCGACTTTTACATTCAAAGATTTGACTTTAGCTACAATATTCTACGTGATAATTGGTGTATTATATCCATTCTTTAATTGGCATAAATGTTTGGAGTTACAATTACAAAATTTCAACCAGTTCGCATGCCTTAACAGAATAAAGCGGACCCATAGCAATGTTAAATTCTCTATTGTTTGTTTTAGTGCACTGTAGATTTTGTCATATCTTTTCTACCATTAAATGACTTTAGGCAATGTAAGATGCATGAACAGTTTTGATCTCTCCAAACATTTCTGTCAATTAAAGAATGTGCTTGAGATAATGAACAATACGAACAATTTTTCAGCTCCCTTACTCCCACCATATGGAAAATTAAATAAAGAAATTCAGCAAATGTTCCTTGTCTATCATAATCAACGAAACAAGTTTACAGGATAACTTGCCCCTTGCGCGGTGGAGTAATGGACAGCGGCGCGGATTGAGGAATCGGAGAGCCGAGTTCGAATTCCAGTCGAATCCATTACATTCATTTACATGCTAATACCCTTGGGAAAGGTGTGAATCCTTCCCTTCTACACCCAGCTATGGATAAATAATAATCTGGTATAATGGCAATCTACTGCGGGAAAAAATCTGAATCATCAGTTATGTATCACGCATGGCACATAACCGACTGACACACACATATATATATATATGTGTGTGTGTGTGTATATATAGTTAAATGAAATAGATTCCGTTTTTGTTTATCCGAATCATTCATAAACAAATAGAAAATAAACTGTAATTAAGTCTTATTCAGTTATATATATTCATTATTTTTTGCAATGATTTGTTGGCAATGATTTGTTGTCAGATATTCCTTTAAAAACTTTCGATTAAAACTCCACTGGTCTTCGACGAACTCCTGAAACTGATTTTTATTAAAAACGTTTTTCTCCATCTGATTTCACCCATGGAATAAAGATAATTAGATAGTGCAATTTCAAAATTCGTCAAAGATTAAGAGAAAACAGAGAAATGACAGACAATCTGGTATTTCCAAATTTGTTTGGGTTATTTCTCATTGGTCAAACGCGTATCACGTGCATTAAAACCGCAGATAATTTTATATATGTATGTTTGTGAAGATTCTTGAATGTCTAAGGGCAGCATCGGATGTTAAGGTATATGTCTAGTGAGATTTTTCACATTTGTGCTGTCAGCCGGTGCAGTTTGAGTCTTTAAGAAGGGATTCAAAGAAAGATATGCAATATAATGTTTTAGGTGTGTGTTTATAGTTGGTAATATATATATATATATATATATATATATATATATATATATATATATATATATATATATATATTAATGTTAGCGCCCCGAGCAAGGCATGAAGCCACTAGGATGCAGGGGGTGTTGCAGAAGATTTGTAGCAAGAGCAGATAGGAGTGATAGAAGAAAGGATGAAGGGAGGGATACTGCGTAGATCAAGGTAACTGGAGATGTCGATTAACAATACATTTGAATAGTTGGAGATTATAGCTATCAAGGAAACAGTAATTGGGAAGGATGTTCCACAGGCGAGATGTGCGAGTTGTGAAGCTATTGGAGTAGAAGAGACGGCTACATTTTAAAGTTTCTACAGTGTAAGGGTGAGAGCAGGATGCCAACCTCGTAAGGCGCTTGTATTCATGGAGACTGGGGACCAGGGAAAGCAGCTCATCGGAGCAATTGCCATGAAAGTATTTGTGGAAGAGACAAAGAGAGGCGACGGCGCGTCTGTGAGATAGTGGCTGCAGGCGAGACGCCAGATCAGGGCCAATCACATTACATATCCGTCTCTGGATCTTGTCAAGAACTCCGAGGTAAACAGAAGGTGCCCCAGACCATATATGGCAGCAATACTCCCTGCAAGGTCGTTTTGTATATTTGAAGTATCGATTCAGGGGAGAAAAATTTCCTGGCGCGGCACAGAGAGCCAACTTTCCTCGCCATGGACTATGCAATTATTATTACCAACTCTCTCTCTCTCTCTCTCTCTCTCTATATATATATATATATATATATATATATATATATATATATATATATATATATATATATATATTAAAGACAATTTTTTTTATGTTTAACGTTCTTTTTATAGATACAAGTATTTAAGTAAATGCTCAGTTTATAATAAACAGTATTAAATAACATTTACCGGCCTGAATGTCCGAGAAATTTTTATAGAAAATATTCGTCCTTGGACAGGATTCGAACCTGCATCCTATACGGAACCACCATTTACGCTGACGCGCCTAACCGATCGGTAGGCAAGGTCGAATTTACTGCTTATAAACTTCAATCTTCTATGACTCTCGTGCATTCATAACTGCTCATTGGTGTATCGAATGTAAACAAATGAATGTCCGAGAAATTTTCATAGAAAATATTCGTCCTTGGACAGGATTCGAACCTGCATCCTATACGGAACCGTCATTTACGCGGACGTGTCTAAAAAAAAAAATGTCGTTCCAGGCCGGTAAATGTTATTTAATACTGTTTATTATAAACAGAGCATTTACTTAAATACTTGTATCAATAAAAAGAACGTTAAACATAAAAAAAATGTCTTTAATAAATAAATTGTCGGACTTTGTCCATTTCGTAATATATATATATATATATATATACATATTATTATTACTATTATTATTATTATTGTTATTAAATAAAGAATATCAAACAATTAAAATCAATCTTCTAGACTTACAAACAGGTTAAAATAAATCTGCGCCACGTTCCTGAAAGAAATATCAATTCCCAACTCAACATACATATTTTTTTTTAATTAAAGAAAACGTTTAAATTACATTATGTAAAATTTATTGTAATTAAGATTTTTTTTTTTTTTGTGGTCTTGAAGATTGAGAGCTCTTTTGTAAAACTCTCATCAAATAAAAATTATTACCTATGGGATTTGAAGAGCTTGATATTTTTAATTAATAATAAATTTGCTCTGTCTCTTGGCATAGAGTTCTCCCTGAATCTGTATCCTCCTGGAAATTCCATACAGATTACCATATTGTATTGTTACTCTCTCTCTCTCTCTCTCTCTCTCTCTATCTATCTATCTATCTATCTATCTATCTATATATATATATATATATATGTAAGCAAATATATGGATATAGATCCGACAGTATGAAGAAAAATATACGGAAAAAACAAACAAAAATCCTTATATGCAATAATTCTGTTTTAATGTTAATATGTCAACGTCGGACGTTTCGGTTTAATAAACCATCTTCAGGACATATTCATAAAATATAATTAACATTATCAATTCAACATGACAATGGACATAAGAACAAGACTTGTTCTTATGCCCTGAAGATGGTTTATTAGACCGAAACGTCCGACGTTGACATTATATTAACATTAAAACAGCATAATTGCATATAAGGATATTTGTTTGTTTTTTCCGTATATTTTTCTTCATATATATATATATATATATATATATATATATATATATATATATATGTGTGTGTGTGTGTGTGTGTGTGTTTTTTCGTAGTATGAATGGAAGGAATAGAGAAGAAACTACGAGAAAAATGAAGAAGATTCTCTAAGCCGAGATAAATATTAAAACATGACAAGCAAGGAAACACCCTAAAAGCCAAATAAAAATTAAATGAGAAATAATGATCACTCTGATTGAAATAAAAGTTTCATTCATCTTTATAATTTTTCTTCCTTCATTTGTTAACCAACTGACCTTTCTGAAATTAATTTTTCCTTCCTTTATAATCTCCAAATCCTCCAGGAATGATTTTCCAGATAACTTTTTTTATAATTATTTTCTTTCTTTCTTTATATTCTATAGGTTATAAAAACTACCTTCTTGATTCAGACTAATCATTGTATGTTGATTTTTTTTTCTGCGTAAATATTTTTACCTTACTGGTCTGAACCAATTCGATATAGTCTAAAGCAATTATTCATGTGAAAATACTGTTCAGATGGCGCCAACTGATAAAAATGGCGCCGCTTCCGTCTCGCGATCATTGTCGAAGTTGTCCCTTGAATTCAAATTATATCTGCCTTGGAAGGATCATCTTGGATTAGTATTCTTATCTTGCGAGCTTCCCTCGGCATGCATATGTGAATTCGCCTATCAAAGCTTCCACAGAACGTGGGTAAGGAGTATGTTTTTTGTTTTATGCGAGCAACCATTTTTTTTCTCGTTTTTCATTGTCGTCACTAGATTCCAATAGTAATTTTAAGATTAGTGCTTTAGAATTATATAAGAAAAACTGTTTCTTCTAATTTTCCATGTACTAACATTATTTCTAGAATTGGTATCGCAAACGCATATTACTCAACCACTGTTTTTAGTGTGAAGATTCCATGTTTTATATATATATATATATATATATATATATATATATATATATATATATATATTGTTAAATATATATATTATTCATACGCAGCACATGAATATTGCGCTGTACATGAAACTCCGAGTCATACTAGCGGTGAGGTGTACTATTTATATTTATTAACATAACTTTCTTATATTACATCGAGCACTTTTTTGTTAACACCAAATTATATGCGCGACATATTATATATATATATATATATATATATATATATATATATATATATATACACTACAAAATTGCCTATTTTGTTTCGACATGTAAAACACGTCTCATCAGGTTTACCACCATTCTTAACTACTTGCTGAGATGTGTTACAAAGGTCGAAACGAAATATGCAATGTTCTAATGTAACAGTTTTTAATAAATTTTTATTCCTCTACTCTTGTATTGAGCTCTTTTTTAATTGATGATATGAACGTTTGAATTTTATTCTTTTCGTTCTTTTACACACACACACACATATATATATATATATATATATATATATATATATATATATATATATATATATATATATATATATATTTAAACCCCTCCCTATACTCTACCATGTCTCTTTAACTATTCCTCTCACACCCCCTGTTAAGTTACAAAAACTTACACTATCTATCAATTTTAATCTCATTTTTCGTTTCATTTCGTTGTTGGAAGTGCTATCTGATGATCCGGCGTCCTTTTAATAGGAAAAAGGTGAAATAAATCATTATAATGGTACCAATTGGTCTGTTTTTCTGTTATATATATATATATATATATATATATATATATATATATATATATATATCGCGCTTTGTTTTAACCTCTAGAAATATGTTATAATCTCTGGCGGAATGTTTCGATGTATCTGCATTTAAAAAAGTTAAAATATCAAAAACTCTGCTTTTTCGATGTTGAAGTGAACTTCTAAAATCCAAGAAGCAAGATATTAAACTCTGCACAAATATTTATAAATCAACGCTATATCCTTACTTATGTATGCATTTCACAGATAATAATTACACATGCTAGGCATTAGGGAATAGATATTTCATATCATATTGCAGCTAATAACGGTTTCAGCCTACGGATTTATTGGTCAAGTACACGTACACACACACACACACACACACACACACTTATATATAGGCGCTTAACAGTGATTAGAACGTTAGCGCTGCAACAATGAAACATTTATTCGAATAACACGGTGGTAGTTTTGTCAAGAAATTAACCTCTGTTAATATCGACATCCTGCGGCACTGTTGGGAAGTGATTGAAAAACATTCCATGAGTCGACCACAGGCTTGTAATTGAAACAGGCTGGACGAAACTGTTCGGTCGTCCTCCATGTTCCGATTAACAGGAAGCCATTGTGAGCGAGGGATTGAACGAAACTGACCCCCTTTAAACAGTTGATATACTTTCTCCGAGAAACTGTAAGGTCTGCTCGGCATAGTTGTTGTATAAATCACAATAGTGGATCTTGAACAAATAAAATTTGCCAGAGCAGGCAGCTGCAAAGGGGTTTAGCTAGACACGCTAACAATTTTTTTTGTTTGCGTTTTATGGCATATCAACCACTGTGGGTTATTTAATGCCAAATCCAGTTTATATGAATTTTAAATGCTTATTTTGTATGGAATAAAAAACGTATAGCTGGCAACATTATTGTTTCAAAAACGTACAGCTGGCAACATTATTTTTTACAAAAAACTTATAGCTGGCGACATTATGGTTTCAAAAATGCATAGCTGGCAACATTATTTTTAACAAAAAAACGTATAGCTGGCAACACTATTTTTCCAAAAACATTATCTGAGTCCTTGCTGTTGGATGTAGTTTATCGTCATACCCAGGACGCGGATGTAGTTTATCGTCATACCCAGGACGCGGATGTAGTTTATCGCCATACCCAGGACGCGGATGTAGTTTATCGTCATACCCAGGACGCGGATGTAGTTTATCGTCATACCCAGGACATACGCTAACAAAGGATGTACTCGCAAGCTATTAGGTTGGTGCAAAAATAATGACGTAATAATGTCGTTTTTTGACGTATTTTTTAACGTCAAAAAACGAGATTATTACGTCATTATTTTTGCACCAACCTAATAACAGCACGCCATTAAATATTGAAAGGTAATTGAAATACTCGCATAACTGGTAAAAAAAACCAAGATATATACAGAGTATCGGCCGGCGTCCATATTAAACTTGTTGAAACTTAATTCATCTCTATTGGCATTTGTTAATCAGGCAGCGTAAACAGCTGCAATAAAAACCGTAAACCAAACCAACCGTTATAAATCTGTCATATCCAAGATGACTATCAGGAATGATTACCATTAGCTGCTGTTCGAGCAACAGTTTATAATCTTTTCTTTTCTTTTTTTTGTTAAATGAATAAAGACATAATATAATAAGGAAGTCAGTCAGTTAAGTGCCATACATGACACTTGCATGTGTGATTATGTCTCTTTCGTATACATGATTGACTTCTTTCTTCTTTCATGTGCCATATCACTTCAGGACGTAGGCGGCCATGGCCCTCCACATCTCCATGTCCCTTATAGCGCTTAATAAGTTTTGTGTCTTTATTTCTCCTAAATCCTGATCTACCTTCCATTTACTCAGATATGTTACGCACTGCTTTTCTCAGTCTTTCTTTCTCGCTGTGAATATCAGATTTCCAAACCCTGCTTTCTCATTTCTTGCCCTAGAAATTTAAACTGCCTCTTCCTGATGTTAAGCATAGGTTTCCATTTTGTTTTAATTTTCTCCAATATCTCAATGTTGCTTACATGTTTGTTCCATGGTATCCTCAGCATCTTTCTGGAGAACCATATTTCTATTGCTTCTATTCAGAAGATTTTCCCGCAGTAGGTTGCCGTTTCTTAATGTGATAGACTGGTTTCCAACCAAGTCTATAAGACCCAGTATGCCCTGCTATTTAACCCATAGCTGAGGAGATAGATTCATACCTTAGCCAAGAGTATTTGTGTATAAGTGAACGTAATGAACACGAATGGAATTCGAACTCGTCTCTCCGATTTCTCATTCTCAGCCGATATCTATTACACAACAACGCATAAATCATGCGATCTGTTAGTCGATGATAACAAATTAACACTATATAAAAGACGGAAACTCTTTAAAATGCATCGGGGGTAAGATATACATGCTTAATAAGGAACAGATTTTCATATTTTAACGACGTTCTTTTATTTATTGACTTATGGCCCTATCACGTTGAAACTCCATTTCTCCATCGATCACCGGAGAAACATTATCGAACCTGGTCATTAATAAGGCAACCCTTGGCAATACCAGGTAGTGTAACCTTGATGAGCAAGTGGTGTCAATTCTAACAGTCTGTAACTAGAAATCGGAGACCGAGTTGCAATTCCTGTCGAGTCCGTTATATATACTTACAAAGAAATACTCTTGAAAAGTTATGAATCCAACGCCCCGCCCATCTATGGGTAAATTATTAAGACTTGTATCAGTAAATCCTTATTATCTCCAAACATTCTTACAATCTAAAAATATTTTTTGATAAATAAACTGCAAACGAGTGATAAACAATAAATACCAAATCAATCAATCTCATATTTAATCTTATCCTTATTTACATTCTACTTCTAAGATTGAGTTAGGCTTACAGCCATTTCACGTTTAAACATCGGTTCCTGTCAGATCACTGACGTTGTCAGATTTGGTCCGTACCTAGATGGTTGACTGCTTTGGGATGCAAGGTGCTGTGCGGAATATGCAGTCGATAACTGCTTTAAATTTGATATCGAAGAGCCGAGTTCCAAATCAACGTGGGTTTGTTATATTTATTATGCTCAATTGGTCGTTGAGAAAGGTATGAAGCCACCTTTTATCCCTCCAGCTATGGGTTAAATATAGGACTTGTATTGGTAAAGATTTTATTATCTTTAAAATATCTTACAATTGAAAAATATGTTCTGGCTTTAAATAACCTGAAATGGGTTGTTAAACTTAAAAAAAATCAAATCAATTCTTAAATACCGATAACCCCGGGTATTATTTTTGGAATGCCTTTCTTGCTTTCGTCTTAAAATTGCTTCTTGGATAGAAAGATGACAATAATAGCAATCTTATTTTCTCTAATCAAGTCATTGTTAATTGGTAGGTCACTGCTTTTTGGACTGTCATAGCTGAAACTACTCTCTGATGTGCCAAACGTCTTATGGATTGAGTTGGATCTTTTCTATAGCTCTAAGTTGAAATAATGATCCCTCTTCCTGTTATGACCTTCTGATTCCGTTTTTGTCTCTAATGAACCCTCTTTTTTTAAAGTTATTCACCGTTCTCTTGATGAAAACTAGAGTATGAGCATTAGTACCATTACTGAAGGCTTGAATGATCTTTTTCCTGACACCATTGCTCATTTTCGAAGACAATGGGTCTGACGCAAAAAAGATGTTAATCTGTTTTCTTTTTAGCTGAATAACTGAAAGGATCTTTCAGTGATTCTTACATTAAATGGTTTCAAGAAGGCTAAACAATCATCTGATAACCTGGAATAAAAAGTCAATTAGTTTAGTGTTTTTCTAAATATTTATCATTTTGAGGGACAGATAACTATACTGTTATACGATTTGGACAATTTTGCTGTTATACCCGGCATATGTTATTTTCTTGTTAGATTTAAACAATCTACAGTAAATATCCCATTCAATGAGTTTGTATGGTGTTGTGTAATGGATAACAGTCCGGAAAAAGAAATCAGAGAGTCGATGCATTTCTATAGTAAAGTCATTTATATTTTGTTACTATAATAAAAATGGCTTATGACCATATCACATTGAAAAATTGGTCCTTGTACGATCAGCGAAATTTAGCAACGTAAAACCTGGTCAGTCTCTCTATGGGTGACCACTTCGGAATACCAGTAAGCTTATATGGGTGGTGTAATCGACTATGGCTCGGAATTTGAATGCATGCCACAGAAATGGTTATTTTGATGGAAGATGTTCAAAATTTGGAGGACTGGCCAACAGAAAGTCCTAATTTCAATATAATCTAATCTTTGTGGTGGAAAGTGAAAAAAAAAACAAGTGTCCCAACGAAAACCATACAATCTCAAAGTGCTTTACGGCCAAGAAGAATAGAGGGGGAATTACAATGAGTAGATCTGGACTCTGTCCCATTCAATGCCACGTCCAAATGGGGAAACTGTTCGCGTCAAAGCCAGCAACATTAATTACTTATGCTTTGATATTATGCACTTTCTATAATAATAAAGAAAAACATTTTCATTGACGAGAAAGAAGGAAAAATGTCCACAGCAAATTGATTTAAAAAAAAAATAAGAACCGAAATACGGCTGGATGAGAAGAGTTATCCAGCAGGAATTATGAAAGCGACTGAGATAGGCAATAGGAATTAATAGAGAAGTGCGCAAACAAGAATATTTTAAGAATAATTAAAAATTAGAATTCTGTGAAACTTTGATATTAAAATCAATCAAGACGAGAATCTTCAGCATCAAGACATTATATGAAATGATGAAGTGTCACTCTTCCAGCAGTATCTGGAACTGGAGTAACCTGAAAAGAATTGAAGATGGAACTTCTATTCTTCATTTTTGGAAAGGGATTGTAAAATTTGGTAATCTGTTGAAGAATCGATACCATCCAGAAAGCAGCACTACTACAGTTAGAATACGGAATTTTGATGGCCGTTAGTCAAAATAAGGAGGTTAGATAAATCATGATGTTTGACTTGAAGAAGGCAAAATTAACATGTTCAAGGGAGCACCCACGTGGGAGTTTCCAGTGGAAGCTAGTATTTATTACCGCTGTAAAAAATAATCATAAATTCGGTATTTTCTTAGGGACCAAGTCATAACTAATTTTCTCGAAACCTCATCTCTGTCCTTTATATTCTTACCGATTTTGTTATTTAAAACTAATTTAGATTTTTCCTCGAATGTCTTCAAGTCATTTTTACAAGTGTATTTTCCAGAATTGTTTTAAGCCTCTGCCTAATAACTGATACATATGACTACTTTCACGAGAGTATCCTCTGCCTTTAACCCTTAAAAGCTGGTAATAGTTTGCATGAACTTGCACTTGAAATGAGGAAAAAGATAGAAAGGTAATTTTATAGTTGGAGGTTTACTTTAATGCAAATTTAGCACATTTTCTATTCTTTCTATTTGTAGGAAAATACTCCAGAAAATAACGTAACATCAAGAAGCGTAAAGTTAGCAATTAGGCATTTGGACTTGAATCACGCTGGAAAAGGCTAAATTATGAATGAATGATGCTCGTATTGTTTGAAAAGGGTGAATGACGAAAGAATGATACCCGTATCGTTGGAAAAGGCTAAATTATGAATGAATGATGCTCGTATTGTTTGAAAAGGGTGAATGACGAAAGAATGATACCCGTATCGTTGGAAAAGGCTAAATTATGAATGAATGATGCTCGTATTGTTTGAAAAGGGTGAATGACGAAAGAATGATACCCGTATCATTGGAAAAGGCTAAATTATGAATGAATGATGCTCGTATTGTGTGAAAAGGGTGAATGACGAAAGAATGATACCCGTATCGTTGGAAAAGGCTAAATTATGAATGAATGATGCTCGTATTGTTTGAAAAGGGTGAATGACGAAAGAATGATACCCGTATCGTTGGAAAAGGCTAAATTATGAATGAATGATGATCGTATTGTTTGAAAAGGGTGAATTTCGAAAGAATGATACCCGTATCGTTGGAAAAGGCTAAATTATGAATGAATGATGCTCGTATTGTTTGAAAAGGGTGAATGACGAAAGAATGATACCCGTATCGTTGGAAAAGGCTAAATTATGAATGAATGATGCTCGTATTGTTTGAAAAGGGTGAATGACGAAAGAATGATACCCGTATCGTTGGAAAAGGCCAAATTATGAATGAATGATGCTCGTATTGTTTGAAAAGGGTGAATGACGAAAGAATGATACCCGTATCGTTGGAAAAGGCTAAATTATGAATGAATGATGCTCGTGTTGTTTGAAAAGGTTAAATCATGAATGAATGATGCTAGTATTGTTGAAAAAGGCTAAATCATGAACGAATGATGCCCGTATCGTTGGAAAAGGCTTAATCCGGAATGAATGATGCCCGTATCTTTGAAAAAGGCTAAGTCATGACTCAATTATGCTCGTATCGTTTGAAAAGGTTGAATTATGAATGAATGATTCCCGTATTGTTGAAAAGGCTAAATCATGAGTGAATGATGCTCGTATTGTTAGAAAAGGGTGAATCACGAATGAATGATTCCCGTATTCTTGAAATGGCTAAATCATGAATGAATGATACTCATATCGTTGAATCATGAATGAATGATAACTATATCGTTGGAAGAGATTAAATCGTGAATTAACGATTTCCGTATCTATCGTAATGTTTTAATCATGAACTTATTACTTCCGCTTACCTCCATTGAAACATCAGTTGATGAAAAAAGCTGTTGCAGGGTTAATAAATGAAGTTGAGTTTTTTATTTGAATAGTTCCATTGGTAAATGTGTAGCCTAAATAAAACAAAAAAATATGTTTTTACTCTAACAACTATTTATTCTACAACATAATCTTCATCCGTGTCAATGCACTTAATGCGTCTCTCTTAATTACAAAGGTCGATGATTATTTAGTGAAAATTTCAGATCGAAATTCAGATCGAAATTCAGCTAATGTGTATGCCAGGCGATATTGATACACACTTGAACGTTGATTTGTAGACAAACAATCTTTTTCCTGTCCTACGCAATAATTACTGTCTATCTTTACGCAGTTGACAGTCATTTTACTTCGAAAGAAGACCTGTAATTATGTATTCAATTCTGTACTTATTTAGTATTGCTTCTTTGTCGTGGTGTGAGGATGAGTTGGCTTTATACTATCTGTTTTATTATTTTGTTTATTAGCACTATAGATCCAGTGTCAGTGTGACATTTTTTTTTTTTTTTTTTTTTTTTGATTTTTGGGGATTTTTTTATTTTTTTTTTTTTTCAGAATAATTATATTTGTTAGAAATGTTCACTCTTAAAGTAGGCATGTCATATATCAATATTTATAATTTTTTTTTTTTGGTGGGAGGGGGATGAGGGTGATTTTGCTTTTTGCCATTTATTCTTGTTTCTGTAAAGGCCAAATGAGTTTCATAATTCACTTGTTCTATCATTTTCTGACGCTTTCAAAGACTGGAATTTTATACTAAATTTTTTTTAGGATATTATTTCGATTTTATGCCTGTTTTAGTATAAACATTTATATAAGTTCAGCATCCACTTTCCTCTTATTTTCTGTTTCCTCTTTTGCATAAACAATTCCAGTATTATTTAGTATTAGTTTTCTGGTTCTTTTTGTTTTTGTTATTTTTGTTGTAGATTTTTTTTTTAAATGTTGTTGTGTTTTTTGTTATTGTTTTTATATTGGGTTGTTTTGCTTTTTGCTGCTTTATTTTTTGTTGCTTTTTGTTGTTGTTGTTGCTGTTTTGTTGAAAAAGGTGACTTTTTTTGTTTTCATAATGGCTTTAAAATATTCTCACATTATTTTGTAGCATCTATTTTTCTCATTTAACAAAACGAAATATATTTCTCCATATCCACAACTTTGTTTTCCTATAAGGTGGAAATATATAGCTGCATATTTACTATCAGTTATAGACTTCTATAAATGAAGGCAATGTACTTGCAATCTTCAATAAGAAATAATACCGTTTTAATAAGACGATATGACAATGATTAATGTTGCGATTATTAGATTTACGTTAAATATATATGCGCACATACAAGGTTTATTAAATTTGACGTTCGAGTATGCCCCCGTGTGTTTATCTAGCTACAGATAAATAAACATTTCGATACAGCTATGACCATATATATATATATATATATATATATATATATATATATATATATATATATATATATATATATATATATATATATATATATATTTATATATATTTACGCACACGAAGGAAGCCAGAAACTCATTAATAAAATCCTTCAGGAATTAATTTACTCAAAGTTTTATTATTATTATTATTATTATTATTATTATTATTATTATTATTATTATTATTATTATTATTATTATTATTTTTATTATTATTATTCACACCACGTGGGATTTCATCGAAAGATGTGTTTTGCATTAAGCTAATTATAAGAATTCATATCTAATAACGTGAATGGATCAATATGAAAACTTTCTAAATTAAAAGGGTTAATGTTCTAATAGCTTAATGGTAATGTGGCTGGTGAAATTTAATTTACTTTAATTGCGCCAACGTTAGAGTCGAATCTGACACAGGATCAGTATATTTTTTCAATAGGTACTTAGATTTATATTTACAGGTTAACATTTCCTTTATTAAATTTGTTGGGATTACCTATATTTTGGAATATAATACTTTTTTTAAGTGGCAAACATTCCAACGAAATTTCCAGATTAACCCCGTTACTTTACGGAAGCTGTCATTTCAAATATTTTTTCAACATTCAGATTTATGGTTAGAAAAATTTTGTGTAAAACCAAGATTTTACTTCATTTGTTTATAATATTTTATATTAGCTCTATATACAATATTATTAAATAAACATTAACCATCTAGCGAATAGTTCTGTTTGGTAGTTACATTTTATTTCCTCGTGTGATTTTCGTTGGTGCAGTTTATTTTGTAAATTTATTTTAATACTTTATCAACGTCTGATAAAGAACAACGTTGTAATTTATTTTAATACATATCTTACGTCTGTTATTTGTACATTGCTCACGGTTTTTACTTAAAGCACTGCTCATATATATATATATATATATATGCAGGGTGAGATGCGTAAATTGTCACAGTTTGATTTTCTTTGATTTCGCACAAGCCCGTTGTATTTTTTATTTTATTTTGTCAAGGGTCAGTTAAGTTACGGACGTGGTTAAAAAGAACACCATGTCGCAATTCACTCTGCCAGAAATTTGAAAACTGCATGCTAAATTACTTAGCTATCGCCCTGAAAGTTCCAGCATTAAGTTTTCAGAGTATCTTGGTGTCAATTTGATGATACTACATTATGTTTGACAAGTAGACTCGCACTATATCTTTCTGATCATAGCTTAATTAGGTCTCATTTAAATAGTCATGGAGACTTACTGGCCACCATTCGTAACATATTTGTTGATAACACAAATATAACACCATCATCTGCATGTGAATAAAAGGCTAAAAATAATGGAAGCTTTATTAAAAAAAAACAAAAAAAAACACTCAATAATATCAACTATGAACATGGATCGTGTTTTGAAAATGAAATATTATATAAATACTTACATACAACAATCTATTTTATCTTAGCAGTTAGTATATTTCAAACTAGAAAATGGCTAAATATATAGCCGAAAAATCTCGGAAAAAACAACAATTGGATAGTTTTTATATAATGTATCTACCGAAAATAATTATGAGATCACATGAGAAATTTATAAAAAAAACTTAGTCAAAGCACCTTCCCTGTATTATTCAATGAAACTTGCACACACACACAGATATATAGGAGTTAACGGTTTTTTCCCCGACATCATCAAATTTTCGCATTCAATAATTAGCATAAAACAAACAAACAATAAAATAATTTTAATTTCCATAGTCTAAATAAATAGTTTAAATGCCCTACAAAAAAAAATAAATAAATAAATAAATAAAATAAAGATAACCCTTTATGAAGTCGTCAAATGAACAAATGTTAGCGACTTACGACAGTTTATATATATATATATATATATATATATATATATATATATATATATATATATATATATATATATATATATATATACACAAAACCCTTTCAGAAAAAAATAAAATAAAAAATTAATAAATCTCCATAGACACTTAACCAGACTAGACGAAGTCATCTTTAAATTTAGATACCCCAACCTTACCCTGACTTGACGTCTGTGAATGTAACTGAGATATACAAATTATTAACCCTTACCCACCTTTTCTTTAAACAATTGCTCTATCTATTACCATGGTAATCTTAATTTCAATAATAAATATGCTTATAAAACGCGTAAATTTCAGAAATGTGATTCCAAAAAAATTTCGCTTGTCAGACCTTTTTTCTTGACCGGAAGCGACGAGATTTTTGGATTCTATTGTACAGATTGACGAACTTGTTTTTCGCTTAATCGACGAACTTTCTTCGAGCCACAAAGATTTTCTTATTGCTTAATCGACGAACTTTCTTCGAGCCACAAAGATTTTCTTATTGCTTAATCGACGAACTTTCTTCGAGCCACAAAGATTTTCTTATTGCTTAATCGACGAACTTTCTTCGAGCCACAAAGATTTTCTTATTGCTTAATCGACGAACTTTCTTCGAGCCACAAAGATTTTCTTATTGCTTAATTGACGAACTTTCTTCGAGCCACAAAGATTTTCTTATTGCTTAATTGACGAACTTTCTTCGAGCCACAAAGATTTTCTTATTGCTTAATTGACGAACTTTCTTCGAGCCACAAAGATTTTCTTATTGCTTAATTGACGAACTTTCTTCGAGCCACAAAGATTTTCTTATTGCTTAATTGACGAACTTTCTTCGAGCCACAAAGATTTTCTTATTGCTTAATTGACGAACTTTCTTCGAGCCACAAAGATTTTCTTATTGCTTAATTGACGAACTTTCTTCGAGCCACAAAGATTTTCTTATTGCTTAATTGACGAACTTTTTTCTGTAAAAGTTAAGTTATTTCTAAAGTTTTCTTTTTCTTTCTTTTTTTCATTTCTTTTGTTTGATTTTTTTTTTTTTTCTGGGCTTCGGCACACATTTTTATTTTTTATTTTAGTCCGGTTTGACAACGTCTTACAGGATGACTGTTTTTTTATTTCTGTTTATTTCTTTTCAATTCTTAAACAAAGCACTGTGTAAGAAAAGAGAAAAAGAAAGTTTTGTTTTTATTTCCCTTTTAGTTTATACCCTCCCTCGTTTTTATTTAATTAGCGACTTCGGTCGCAATCTTTCATTTTTGGTTTAACTAGTTTAATACTTTTGTAATTCTTTTTCATTTAATTTATTTCTTGGGCGACTTCGACTGCAAACGTTTAATTTTTAATTGGTTTGACTAGTTTCAAACCATACTTTTTTTTATTTCTTCTCTTTTTTTCTTTCTGATTTTATTTGTTGACTAAAAAAGAGAGGAGTGCCTTTTATTGTTTTTTTATTTTTTTATTCTCGACTGCCTTTGGGCGCCATCTTGATTTTTTTTAAGTCTTACCTGACTATTTAATTTATACTTTATTTTTAGTTGATCTAGTTTGTTTTTAATTATTTCTAATTTGGGTTAACTTTTAGTTTTCCCAGTTTATTTATTCAATAGCCTTTGTTTAAAAGTTTATTGTTTTTTGCATTTTTAATTTCCTGGTGTATCCAGGCTTTTCTTTATTTTTTTAACTTCTAATTTTATTTTTCCCTTATCCCAACTTCTTTCCCCATTGTTGAAAATAAAAATATATACGGCCCGCTAGTGGAAGTTTCCAGTTATTTTGAAAATGGCCGACGAAGTAAGTCGGTAAGGAGTTAAAAAAAGACCTTTTTGGGCAGCTGCTAAGGCCGATCCACCTGATAAACCGAAATCTTCAAAACGGGCAAATACTGGCCCTCATGTGAAAGACCAAGATAGTGCGAAGCATGCTAGTAGCACTAAGAAGGGAGAGACCAGGCAGGTCTCAAGCCAAAGCGTAAATGACGAGGTGCCGAAGGAGGCACAAGCTAAGAAGACAGCCGATGAATCGCCCTCTTGCTGGAAGTCCCCCCAAGTTGTATAGTGAACATAGCGGATTTCTTGGAAAAGGCTAAGGGATACGCTCATCTTGTAAATAAAGATGGGCTTCTTGAAGACGTCCAAGAGCTCAAGGTGTTCGCAAAGAGAATGGTGTCGGTCTATTTGGTGGACAAGCGTTCACGCAAAATTTGTCGCTCCACGAAAGACATAGTGATTAAATAACTTTTGTCCCTGGGGATAAAACCCCAAAGAGTTATTAAAGGTGCTGGGTTTTTCATGTGGGACGTACTGCTGCCCGCACCTGAAGATTGCCTAGCAATGGCAAAAAAAGTACTAATTACGAAAGACCTTATTCTACGGACAGAGTATGAGGGCCGGCGAAAGACCAGATCCGGCCGTTATTTGAGGTCTCTCCTCTGATATCGGGACAGCACCTGGCTGCATTTTTTATGGAGCAGGGCCAGATTTTATGGGCTCTCTCCGACAACTTGAACGGGGGATGGACTTTCGATATCATGTTAGATCAGAAGGCCTTCAAGTCCATCCCCAACTGTCTGGATGTAGGCGGCCGGAAAATGCCGGTCATTGTGACCGGTAGAAAACCTACTTGCTGGGGGTGTGGAGAGACTGGTCACCTTTTCTCCTGTCCGACCTGGAGTTCCGGCCGCTGGCGACCAAAATCCCCCTTTGGCCGAGACTGTCAAATCCGCGGCGCCTGTAGTGGGCCTAACTACGAAGCGGACCGGTAGGGAAAATCCCTCGTTTTGGTCTTTACCCACATTACGCCCAAAACCAACACTTGCCACAAGTGTGGATAAGGAGAAGGAAGAGGGGGAATGGCGTCTCGTAGTTAGGGGCAAAGGGAATATCCGGACAGCGGGGCCTCTGTCCCATCATGACCCCGGGGATAAAAACACCTACAGCTCCATTGCCTCTACCAGCTCTGAGGGCGACGCCTCGGCGTCGTATGAAGAAAATGCCACAAACACCCAAAATTGAACGAGCCTAGCTGGCAAAAAATTTTAGACCTCAAAAAGCTCAAGTAAAAACTGGACGGAAAGCGGGCGAAAAATCAGAAATCGCTGGGGGCACGGGGCCCCTTATCCTCTGTCCCGTCTTCCCCTTCATCAACCAAAAAAACATTCACGAAACCACCTCTGCCCAAATCATTGACAAATTCACCTCCGAAACATTATGCATCAACAAAGCCTTCTCCTGTTGTGACCCCTTCTATCATGAAACCCTCTACCACGCCCATAGACACACCTATTGTAACACCTTCTCAATCACAACAAAAGAAGAGAAAGAGAATCCCAGATTTACAGGCAGCATTATACAAGAAAAAACAAAAGATTAAGCCACCATATCTCCCAGGGGAAGACGTCTGCCGCGTATCCCGGGTACAGGCGGAGAGAGTTTTTGGGCAGACACGAAACCCGAAAGCCTTAAAAGTGTTATGGAATTTCCAAAAGATCAACGAATTGGATGTAGAATGCCCGACAATTTTCTATCAGCAAAATGGGTACTGACCGTCATTAGAACTGGCCCGGGTACGCATGAGATTTGGGGCATGATAGAGGAAGCCCAGTCCTGTCTAAATATGGTGCCCCCAGCTGCCTACCTACTTGACCCAGAGATGGACGAAACAAACCAAGAATTTAAAGGGACGTTGCCCGTATTTGTTCACCCATCCCTTTATAGGGCTCTTAAATTAACGTATCCTGCGGACATCGGCGGCTTGTCTCAAGATGATACCGTCGAGATTGAGATGGCGTCCGGTTCTATGGGACGAGCTGTCGATGTTCTCACCCCAGCCATGTTCTATCCTGAAGGACAACCCTAATCGATTTGACAATGTCTCTCTGGTTGGCTAGTGTGAATGCCCGAGGCCTAAGGTAGAAGGGTGAGGCTCGCTCGTGACCTTCAGCGCTTAGGGGTGAATATATGCTGTGTGCAAGAGAACCGTTTTTCTTCTCGCGATTATGAAGGCATTCTGTCTAAGGGGTTTACTCTTTATTCAGCATGTTTTGATGGACGCTCGAGGGGTGTCTCTTCGCTGGTGAGCAAGTCTTTGAAGGCTGCGTGTGTTCTTGTCTTCGCAGATGCGGTGGGCAGACTTTGCGTGCTGGATGTTACCATAAATTATATTGCTTTGCGTCTCATTGGGGATTATGGGGCCAGTATCCAGACTGAGCGGCCTGCTTTGATTCGGCAGATCGGGACGTTTATGACGACATCACGTCGGGTAGTTTTAGCGGGGGATTGGAATGCCATCCTTGACCACGACATACATCGTATATGGTCAAATTCATATTCGGGTACTAACATCTGGGGCGTGAAACCATTTCGTGACTTTGTCGACGGGTTCGATCTCGTCGACAAATACCGGAATGAGAACCCACACCGGGTAGTTTGGACTTGTACAAATAGTGGCAGCTCGGCTGTAGGTGTGCGTGCTGGCTACCCCGACCGAGTTTTAGTTAGGAGTGTCGATGTAGGGCTCTTAGGGTGTCCAAGCTTCCATTATATAGTTTATTCAGATCATAGGGTTGTCCGGGTCCGTGTAAACTTAGATAAGCCTAAGGTTAGGATGGCTGGTTACTGGAAATTCAACTGCTCGTTATTTGGCGAGCAGGAATTCCGGGACCAGCTGCTACTAATGTTACAAAGGGAACTGACGGGGGCTGTGGTGGGAAATACCTGGTAGGACAAATTAAAATCTAAAATTCGAATGTTTGCTGCCGATTTTAGCCGTCGACTCAATCTAAATAGATTAGCGGCGCAAACGGCTTTAGAGCAAAGAGTGGATCGGGCAGTTAAATCCCGTGATAGTGGGAAAGTAGTCTTAGCTAAGGCAGAGTTGGCCTCCTTGCTTATCAAGTAGGATCAAGCTCTGGTAGTTAGGGCTAGGTTAAAAAGAATGTCCTCTGAGGCGACGAACATGGCCGCTGAATTGCGTGCAGAGGAGAGTAGGAATGCATCACGGCGGCATATCGCGTGCGTCACATTGCCGGATAAGCGGACCGTGACTACAAACTCGGGCATATGTGAGGCTTTTCGGGATTATATTCGGGATCTTTTTACCAGGGAGCCCGGTCTGAGACCTGCTCAGTTCGACGCCTATTTAGCCGTCTTTCCCTGCCTTGAGGCAGCTGAAGCGGCTAGGTGCGAGGGTCCCATCACAGAGTCGGAAATCTGGGAAGCGCTGAAACAGGTTGGCCTGGATAAATCTCCAGGATTAGATGGTCTTTCCTTACGAAGTCTACTTGAGGCAGTCGCCCGTTTTTGTTCCTTTGCTGGAACTGATTTTCAACAACTGGATGAAGCAGGGGTCTATACCTCAGGGGTTGTGATCAAGTTACTGCGTAAGGACAAAAACGGTGGGGATGGGATAGGTAATTTTCGCCCTTTAACTATTTTAAATATAGAGTTACAGATTTTGGCAAAGATCTTAGCTAACCGTTTGCAGCTTGTCCTGTCTCGTCTGATCGACTTGTGCGGTGAAGGGCAGGACTATTCAGGACAACCTTCATATGGTCCGCTTGATCATCGAGAAAGTCGGCAGTGAAGCCACGCTGATCAATTTGGATCAGTCCAAGGCCTTTGATAGGGTTGACCATCGATTACTGGAGGCTGTTCTTTCGGCTGCCAGTTTCGGGCCGGACTTTCGCTCCTGGATCCGTCTTCTGTTGCGACTCCTGGTGCGCTTGTGGAAGTGAACGGGGTAAGATCGGAACCTTTCGTATTGTCTCGATCTATTCGTCAGCGTTTTCCGCTTTCGCCTATGCTTTACGTTCTTGCGTTGGAACCTTTCCTTCGCAAGTTAAAGGCGTCCGGTCTTACGCGGAATTTCCCTACCTGGTGCTACCACCTCGGCCAAGTATTCTGCCTATGCTGACGACGTTTCTTGACGACGTTCTTGTGTCGAGCAGAGCCGAGATTAACGAAATCAGCAAAGAAATCAGTGGTCATGAGATGGTGACAGGGGCCAAGATCAACCGCGATGAGTCTGTTGGCTTGCGGTTGGGTGCGTGGAAGGGACTTTCTCTTCCCGGACCTTTCCACTGGACGGATGGACCGGTCAAGATACTCGGCGTCTGGTTCGGTCTAGATATCCAGTTGGGAATGAATTGGTCGGAGGTACAAGGGAAGGCCGAGATCGCAATTAATTATGTGGTGTCGGAGGGGAGGGCGGAGGTATGTGTTTCACATATCTACCCGATTCTCTTTTACAGACTCTCTGTACTTCCACTTCCGTCTGACACTTTGCTGGGGTTAGTGAATCTCTTGTTCTCCTTCTTGTGGGGAGGCAAGGCTGCCAGAATCTCTCGTGAGATCTGTTGCCTTCATCCATCTGACGGCGGTCTAGGTATGCCTAGCAGTGAGATCCGTCTCTATATGCTTCACATCGGGTTCCTAGATCGTTTGTATCGCGGACCGGATGAGGAGGGCGCCTTCTGAAAGGAAAACGCCCGTCGAAATTTCCCATCCTTGAGAAGTGTGCACTCGTGCGAGGAGGAGGCCTGCCGTTTACCCCGAGCCGAATGCTCCTTCTACCGTGAATGTCGTCTTGCTCTGAAACGCCTCTTAAGGGCGTTGGGTGGCCTCTCCAACGTCCAGGCGTTGTCTCGTAGGGCATTATAGCAATTTTTAGTTAGGGGGGGGGGCGTTCATGATGATCTGATTGACGATCTCGGTCTTACGAAGCAGGATGCTCGCTTGATGTGACCTTGGTCTCCCGGGTTGAAATGTCTCAATAACGACGAGACATCCCTCACCTGGCGGATGATGCGTGGGGCCCTCTGGGTCGCCAAAAAGCTTTGAGCAGCGGGCTTGGAGAAATATCCAAACTGCCGACGTTGTAGTGGGGAAGTCGGGACGCTAGGTCACGTCTTCTTTCCTTGCAAGTTGGTAGCTCCGTTGTGTAAGTTTGTTGAAGGCCTCGTGGTTCGCATGTTGCACGGAAAGTTCTTTGTACTTAAGGCCTCTTCTGCTTGTAGCAATGTGGCACCGCCGTTGATGAAGGCTGAACTTTATGTGTTCCACTACTTGCTAGGAGTTATGAGATTCGTGATTTGGTCGACACGTCAGAAGGGATTCTATGGAGGCAAGAAGTTCACTTCTTCCCAACTGATCTTGTCCTTTAGGCATCTGCTTAAAGTCCAGATTAGGACGGAAAGGCGGCGACTCTCTTCATCAGAATTCGGTAAAAGGTGGATAAATCTTGCGCGAATGTGTAGAGTGAAAGGGGCTGACCTGGAGTGGCACTTGGATGTCGGTTAGGTACAGGATTTTGTTCTAACGGTGTTGAACAGAGGCAACTCGCCCCGATATTAGGCTAGTTTAGGTTTTTTATTTTGAATCTTTAGTTTCCCGTTTTCTGGTTAACTTAGCTCGGGTATGCATGCTCATTGGCCCCTTTTATTTCTGTCCCTATTTTTCTTTTCTTTAATTCCCCATCCCCTCCCTCGTTAGGTGGTCAGCAATGTCAGTTCTCTGGTTGTTGAGGGATGACTTTCGTTTTCGTGTGTGTGTTTTTGTATTTGTTATTGTCTAAATGAGTGCGTGTTTGTGGGCGTGCTTGTGGGCGTGTTTGTTTTTATAATATTATAATCCGGCAATTATTTCGTCCAGTTAACTGATGATTCTGCCACATTTAGGGATTGGGGGTGTTATTACTAACCCTATTTTGTTTTGTTTTATATAAATAGTATTAAACCATGTTGTAAATAACCACTGAGTTTTTTTTGAATTGTTGTTTTATCCCCCCACAGACTTTGAAATGTACATATGGGGACTAGTTAGTATTTCACAGAGAATTTGAGGTATTATGGTGGACGCACTAAGAAAGGTAGGAGTGAATGTGTTGTTTTGGTGATAGGAATATTGTTCGTATGTTTGGGTCCGTGTCTGTGACTAGCTAAGTTTAGAATTTAAGACAGAAGAAGACCGTCCTTCCCCAACCCTCTTTTAGGCCTTGTGCCACATTTTGTACAAACGTACAAATAAATAATTATTCCAAAAAAAATTTCGCTTGAAGATAGAACAGAGCTTAGTACTTTAATTCACTTTAATTCAAATAATTATATTGAAGTTTTCGGCTCTTGTTTTGAAACATGAGAACTCTTATGTAGCGTTGGAATCATATTTTTAAATAAATAATTATATTTATGCTCTACTTTTGTCTCGAGCACTATTTTTTAAAAAATAATAACAAAAATACTAAAGAACTTTGGATTATTTACCTAACGAGTTCTTTCCTATTTTCTATATATTTTTACACACACACACACACACACATATATATATATATATATATATATATATATATATGTATATTCATAAAGTTAGTTAATTGATAGAAGTGCGATTTTTTTCAAGTCCCTTATTCACGTAACAAAAAAAATCAAAATGTAATCAATGATTACTTGTTTGAAAATTTCCTGTCATAGAAAAAAAACAATTATAGATTCTATATTTTATCCTATTTTTCATTTATTTTCTTGTTTACAATTATTTTTCTCCTCCACATTTTTTTTAGGATATCATTGTCATGGCACCGACTGCTTTTTATCATGTAAGAATAATAAATGGACCTCATCTTTGTTGTCATCTTTACGTAAAGTCTCAGTAAAAAGTATCGGTATCATTTTTACCTTTGCGGCCTTCAATTCTGTAAACTGATCCTTAAAGTCCCGCTTTCTCCAAGCCATTCGACGAACGTGAGACTGAATCAAATTAGATCTCTCCTGCTAAATGTTATCCGATATATGCCAGCGTTACAAAGTCGGATTAGCGTCACCCGGACATTTATTCACTTCGACTTTCCGTATTTCCATCCGCCTCCACACGAAATCTATGTTATAGCTTTTATAAAACTCTGGCTTCACATGTCAAAGCGGTTCTTGTCTGATAACGATTACTACTGTCGGTGAATCAAAAAGGACAATGAAATTAATCTACAATATAGAATCAAACGTTTCTATGTATAGTCCTTTGTTGAAACCGAAGCTCTAAAGTCGGACAGATGTTTAATTCCACTGCCGCATTGGGTCGATAATAAATGCTGAAGCATCTCTGTATAGAGAAGGAGATGCCACTGGTCGAGTAAATGTTCATGTGGTCTCAATTCCTTTCAAAATATTGATTATTATTTTCATGAATATAAAAATAATTTATTATTGGTTTTTCTTTCTTCGTTTCTTTTTCTAAGCATGTGATTTTCTTTCTCTTAAGTCTTTTTCCTTTCCTTTCCCACTGTATCTTTTTACTCACTTACCTTCTTTTTTCTTTTTTTCATTTTTCCTCCATGCTCTATTTTCGCCTTCTTCCAGTTACGCTTTATTTGTTACTTTCGCTTTTTATTTTTATCGCATTTTATATTTCCTCTTCTTCCTCGCTTACATTTCCATGTTATTTTTAAGTGTATACACATTTTCTTAAAGGCAATTAATAATAATTAACATTATTTTTGTAATTTATTAAAATCGTGCTTAATTTATTAGAATTGTCAAAAATATATTAATATACCAGAAGAATGTGTTTACCTATCGATACTGAACAAAGACGGTATTTCCGAGGTTAGATATCGTCCAACAGTCATTTTTCTGAAATAATTTCACTATTAGTATGCTTTGGTATTTTTTTTCTTACGTCGGCAGAAGCAATAAAATCAAATTGGGTTTGTATAATATTAGGTTGGTGCAAAAATAATGACGTAATAATGTCGTTTTTTGACATTAAAAATACGTCAAAAAACGACATTATTTCGTCATTATCTTTGCACCAACCTAATACTTCGACCGTTCCCAAATCTGCTGACGAGCATATTATAATCGATTTGACATTTCTTTAACTTTTTATTTTATTTTTTATCTCTTTTATTCGTTAGTTGGTTCTTTATCTTTTCTTTTATTCCATCTTTCTCTAAGCCATTGTCTTCTAAAAGCATTATTTCTTTAAGCCTTTATTTATTTCCTTTTCATTGCTTATTGACTGTTCTCTTTTTTTTTCTATTTCTCTTTGCGTCTTTTTTTTCTTTTTTTATGTCAGTTTTTTTTTTCTTTTTCTTTCTTATTGAATTTTATTGATTGAATTTATTTTTCGTTTCTTTCTTACCTCTTCTCTCTTTCATGGCAGTCCTATTCCTTTCTTTTTCATACCTAAATATCTTTCTTTTCTTCTTTTTCTTTATTTCTCCTTTTTTTTTTTTTTTTTTGGCAGTTTAGACTATTTTTTATTTTCCTCTACCTTCTTATTTGTTCCTTTTTTTTTAATTTTCCATGTTTGTATAAACCTCTTCATTCCTAAGATATTTTCATTTGTTTCAGTTTTCTTTCTATTTTTAATAGTCCTGCTGAAGTGAAACAGTGCTTTCATATAGACACAAACATATTTCAGTATAGACAAACTGAAATGGAACGATAAACTTTTACATACATATATATATATATATATATATATATATATATATATATATATGAACATATGTTCTTCGTGGTTGAGTCAGTATAAGCACGTAGGACCTTAATAAAAGTTCCTTCTGTCCAGGGGGATGTAGATTCGAATCCTGTCTGCCTGAGAGCACATAGTTTTCTCTTGCGATTATTCAGTCTGGAAGACGAAAATAAATAAATTAGCTATTCAATAATATATATATATATATATATATATATATATATATATATATATGTGCAATTTTTTACATATTTTTTATTTATATAAATATATTATATACTTTATATATATATACTATATACTTTTATATATACTATGTATATTATTTATCCGCGGTACTTATTGGAAAGCGCTCAATATCAGTCATAAACTAACATATTTAGTTGCGTTGATGTCAGCTCGTGACCTTGGGTTTCACGGCTTTTGCTTGTCCGACGATCGCAAAGGGAGTGAAACCATGCGTCACGAACTCACATGAACGCAACTAAACCTACTCAGTAAACTGAAGTGTTCGAAGCCTAGATTGCCTAGACCGAGCAAAAAACCCCTAACAACGTTAAATCCTATGAAAGGATGGCTCAATTCGTAACTTGAGTTTCACGCTCATGCGATTTTCAGACGACGTCAAGTCGCTTGAAGATCTCGTGAGGCTGAAACACGTGTTACAAATATAGCCATCGTTTCATAGTTTATATATATATATATATATATATATATATATATATATATATATATATATACGTTGTCAAAAGCTTCCCCGCTGTCAACATGTGACCTACAAGTAATGGGTATCGCATTGCAGTCACCATTACCTATCCATCCTTCTGCAGTGTCATATTTCTTAGCTATTCAGTATAACAGAACAACGTTAAATGTCTCTACCCATGAAAATTGGTCATCACGTTTAGAAAATTGTCCGGCCTGCAAACTAGCATATCTTCAGCTATTCATTATTTCTTTCTGTATGTATTCAGTACTCCTTCCTTATTTGCCTTTTGTTCTTTTTTATATACTATTGTTCAGCGAATTCAAGGCTCAATAGCTACTCAAGTCAGAGGATTAATATTATGGGAATTTACAAGAGCATAAGAAAAGGCAAGAAGGGTATTTCCTAAGCTGATATAAGAAAGATAATGGTTAACCTTTGATGAGATCAAGAAGTTAATGATTTGGAGAACATCCTGCAGGGAGTCTACTCGACAAAGCCACAATTCTTGGGAGAAGCTTTTTTTTTTTTAATTTGTTTATTTTGTTTTATTGGATTTATTTCTGTAAATATATTTCTGTTTCATCTATTTTTTTTTCCTTGATTTCTTTTTCCTTGATTTCTTTTTCCTCTTAGTTTATGGCATTTCTTCTCGTTCGTTCTTTTCCTATTTTACCCTTTATTTGATTTCATTTTCTTTTTCAAGTATATTTCATTTTTATTCCTTTCTTTCTGTTTTCATTCAGGTTGTGAAGTGTACTCTTTCCTCTTTCGTATTTTCTATTTTCTATTTTCCATCCTTTGTTTACGTTTTGTTTGATTTCCTTTTTTCATTTATTTCTTTTTCCTTCATCATTCGTTCATTTTATGACGCTTCCTCATTTTTTATTCTTTTATAATTTATTTCTTTATTTTGCTTTTTATTTAATTCCTTTTTTCTAAGTTTTTTTTTTTTAAATTTATTCACTTACATTTACATTCTTTTTCAGCTTTGATAATTTTTTGAAGCACTCTCTTCTTCTTTTCTTATTCTTTGATTTTCTATGTATTTATCGATTTCGAAATATTGAAAAAAAAATCCATTGTCTTTCTCACACAAAACGGGTCTCTTGACCCATTCATTTTTCTTTCAATTTTCATCTATTCCATTTTTCATTTCTATTCATTCTCTTCTCAGATTCTCTATATTTTTATTTTTATTTTTATTTCTTTTTTTATAAAAAATATTAATAAACATCATATTAGGTTGGTGCAAAAATAATGTCGTTTTCTCACATAGTAACATATGTGAGAAAACGACATTATTTTTGCACCAACCTAATATTTAATATGCCAACCCATTCAGGACGAGACAAATATGACTACAAAAACTCCTACTTTTATAGATCTAAGTAACTTCTGAATATATACCCCACCCCACTTTGTCCTTGTTCTGCCATCCGTTCACACAACGCCGTTAAGTCGTTTGCCTGCTGTTTGCCTCTACTTCTCTTGCCTTATTGTGTGATTAGTTTTGTCGACTTTTGCAGGTTTTTGATTGTAAGAATATTTTTGGGATTAATTTCTCAAGGGTATGTGCGCGTAAATGAATATAATGAATCAGACTGGAATTTGAACTCGGCTAAACGATTTCCAAATCTGTGCCCTTATCCATTACACCAACCTTAGAGTACCTAGAATTCTCAGTTACTGACCAAACTCTACGTTAGTTAATTTCGGCGATCGTAACAGAAACCGGTGTTACACCGGCATATGGCCGTAAGACTCCTTCAATATATCCTCTCACTATTAGCTTCTCAATGCTCCCCTTCTTCATTATATATCCCAATAATTCCGACTCTTTCTGATTCTATGTATTTGAATTTTCGTTCTTGTTTTCCTTAAAACTTCCTTGTTGCTCACATGTTTTCTCCATTGTATTTCCAGCATTCGTTGACAAAACCATATTCTTTTCATTCAAGTCTTTACTTACGAGTACATTGTTTTGTATTCATACATATCAGTTTAGCAGTCTTTTTTTTCTTTTTACTTTTTTAACGGAATTTCTTCAAATCTTTCTAGTGTGTTTAGTTTATGGTATGCATATTCTGCTATTTATATGCCGCTTCATATATCTGTGTTCCATTTTAAGTCTTCTGTTACTACATCAAATTGATGGTTGAATTTGTCTCTTGATTTATTCTACTTTACACAGAGCGCAGCTCACATCTTAGTTTGTCCGTTGTGGATGATAACCAAGCATTATATTTTCTTACTTTAACTTTACTTTAATAGTTAGTCGTTCTTTCGCGGTTTCCTTTATTATCTTGTCTAAAAGATCCTTTCAGTTTTCCTTCTGAGTTGCCATCGATGCGTATATTATATTAAGATTATGTCTGCCGATAAGAAATCCTAGATGATCATGTAGTTCTCTCAGAACCGTTCATCTTGATCTTTATGTTAAACTAGCAGCATGGCCCGGCGTTGCCCGTGCTTGATTCAAAAATTGTACGACTCATACAGCGATCGCTATCACTTGACTTCAAATATTTTTGCCCTTACTTGCCTTTAAAGCAGTGCCCCTGCCGTACTGATGTTGCTACATGTCTTACTTCTTGCCTATCTTACACTGCGAATTTTTTTTTCAGCTCTATACTAAACATTAAATCTGTTATGAAAAAAGAACTAAACAAAATGAACACAAAACGATCAGCTTTAAAAAAGGACATGTAACTGGAAAAACCGAATGAAAAAAGAATGTTAACCACAAATACTTTTTCACACCCAACACAGTTCTGCGGAATCAGAATCAACGTTGAGTTTAAGCAAGCAAATAAGCCTAATTGAGTAAAGTGCCATGTAGATTTAAATTTTTCCCACTTTCCTATCGATTTTTTTTTTTGCATGCTAGCATGCTAGTTAACATTCGTGTCAGTCAGCTGTTGTCTCTCGCGCTGGCCAATAGAATCTTCCTGCCTATTCGTGGTAGCCAAATACAGGCTCCCACTCTGGCCAGTAGAAAATGGACGCAAACTACATAAAAATTGCCGTAGAAGCATAAAAAAAACGATTATTTCCACTTTCGATGGGAGTTGGAAAATGCAAAGTCGGTCTTGGATTTCCCACTAACTTGGAGCATGTGCATGTAAATTTTGGTGCAAATCCGTCGAAAATTGCGACCATGCATTTGTCACACACACACACACATCCTGCCTTTTATAGATAGAGATAAGTCCGGTGAGAAAATACCCTCTTATATTCATTTTCGTATTTTTGCATATATACTGAACTTCTTCTCTCTATATATCTTTTTCATTTACGTGAGTATAAGAAAAATATTTTTTTTTAATCATTTCACCTCAAGCAAGGCGATAATCCCACTGAGACAGCTAAAGGTGCTATTCGGAGTGAAAGAGAACGTAAAGACTTTAGAAGGATCCAGAAATCCATTCCTGAAAAGGGAACAAGGTATTAATGATGAAATAATCGGGAAGATGTTTGAATAGGACGATAAGTGAAACACTCCACTCCTATTAAAGAGAAGAAAAGATAATTATTGAATCAAATTTCAGAGTTCAACCGGAGATGTTAGAAGTATAAAATTGAAGCTGACTTTAGAATGAACCGGAAACTCAATCCTAAACTAGAAACAAGGGGATAAACCACTGTTCCTGATCAAAAGACCAGTGTGGAGTTTGAACCGGACGATTTGTTTACACAAGGAATATTTTTCAGTATATACCTCTTTGCTATTGCACTTAATACATTAGCGAATATTAATCACATATGTCGAACATTATATGGTCAAAATAACAGATCTGATTTCAAGTAAGAACTGTATCATGTTATGGATTTTAATCCGCCATTATCTTTTTTCTTACATTCTTGTGCGTTTTTAACTTCATTCTTGTGGTGATGCCTTTCTTGGAGTATTATATTTTTTATTCCCGATTTTTCTCAATTTCAATATTTCTCAAATGTTTTCATTCATTTTACGTTTCTTTTTAATATTTTTTTCAGACAATCTCTTTTTTCTTTCTTTCTGACATTATTTACATTTAAGTTCTTTTCTTATCATACTTTTTAATTTTTTTCGTTTTTATTTCTTTTCCTTTCTTTTTTCTTCTTTTTTTCCCTCTTTTACTTCTACTTCTTCTTTTTCCTTTCTCTCTTTATTTACGTCTTCCATTCTTCTCTACCACACTTCTTTTCATCCAATCATGCTTCCTTTTCTTTTTCCTTCTCCTTTCACTTCCTTCTCTTTCTCTTCGCCTTTTTCTTTTCATTCGTTAGCCTATTAAAAATGTAGCTTACTATTTTCTTTTTTAGACAGGCCATATTTTTCCTGATCACATCAGTCGGACGTGTCTCCTCTTACATGAATTAACCATACGGACTGAATAGCTAGCAAAGGATTACATTGGATTATGTCAAAATTGACCATAATGTGACTGGTATAATTACTTTGCTACTCATCTGTGGCCAACTGCTTTTCGACTGGAGACCGTAGTATAATGTTCAACTCCATGGACACATAAATTTAGCATTATCCCGATGATAATGCGCTTTATCTATCATACTTTTAAATGTACATGTTGCCGTTCGCGTCGAAGTATACTTACTGATTCAACTGTGTGTGTATATATATATATATATATATATATATATATATATATATATATATATATATATATATATATATATATATATATATATATATTTATTAAAGATATTTTTATGTTTAACGTTCTTTTTATAGATACAAGTATTTAAGTAAATGCTCTGTTTATAATAAACAGTATTAAATAACATTTACCGGCCTGAATATTTTCTATGGAAATTTCTCGGACATTCAGGCCGGTAAATGTTATTTAATACTGTTTATTATAAACAGAGCATTTACTTAAATACTTGTATCTATAAAAAGAACGTTAAACATAAAAATGTCTTTAATAAACAAATTGTCGGACTTCTTCTGTCCATTTCTTTATGTATGACGTCATTTGTATACATTTGATACGCCATAAGCAGTTATGAATGTCCGAGATTCATGGAAGATTGAAGTTTATAACCAGTAAAATTCGACCTTGCCTACCGAACGCTTCTTTGTGGCCGAGTCGGTTAAGGCACGTCAGCGTAAGTGACGGTTCCGTATAGGATGCAGATTCGAATCCTGTCCAAGGATGAATATTCTTGTTAGACGAAAACCTTGGGCGCCAGACAAGTCATCGTGGCCGAGGGCTTGAGCGTGCTGGCATTGCTCAAATTGCTGATCATTCTAACTCACAGGCTCTTTCCCAGAAACTGTAACTAAGGTCTGCTCTTCATAGTTGCTGTATGAACCAGAGATGATCTCGGTGGGTGTTGAACCAACACCAAATTCCCCTGAGCAAGCGTCTGCAATCGGGATTGGCTAGCCGCCCTAGTAGACGGGTATTCTCGAATACAAGTGGCCAGCTATACACATACACGATGGCATTTGATTGAATTATACATAATATTGAGGGAGGAGTATAAAGGATAATGTAATACTATAACTAATATATATATATATATATATATATATATATATATATATATATATATATATATATATATAGTTGTAGTATTACATAATCCTTTATCTATATATCCTCTTTCAATATTATGCATAATTCAATCAAATGTCACCGTATCTCCAATATTAATACAGAAACGGTGAAACCACTGATTGAAGAATATGGTCAGTGACAATCTACCGTGATTGATAGAAATGAGTTGGAATCTTCTATTCAAGTAATGACAAAAATTACAACTGGACATTATTTTCAGATCGTTCATTTAATCTATCCATTCATTTAAATCACTTCATAGCTGAGGATGTATTAATCAACATAGTCAAAAACACTCAGATATAAAGAAACTTTGGCAAATGTTATGAATCTGGGCAACAAATGGTCAAAGCAATTTTCTTAAAGATAACAGAAGTTATGGTCATTATTCATATTATATATCTTTTCTTGGCAGATTACTTTATGTATCTTGGTTGAAGATGCAAAAGAAGGCGTTGATAGATAAAAGCTATTCATAAATCGTTCAGAATTATCTTAACTAGAAACTGTATACACGCGACTTCTCAGATCGATGGTTCAAAATGGATTGAAGCGAATAAAGCCTGCAGGGCTTAGCGAGGACAATCCTTCTTTGAACATCGATGACTGGCACTACAAAAACAAAAAAACAAACAACTCTGGCAAATAACAGAATCTTAAATGTATAGCACATGTAACTTGAAGAGAAAATAATGCTATAATTAAGATATTGACGTTTTGCATTTTCGCAAACAAATGGTTAGGAAGGACGCCTCCATCAGTTCTGGAAATAGAGATAACAATCAACTTAACAAACTATCTTTTCAAAAAAAATGATTTTAAACATTTTATAACTTTGAACTGAAAGTACCATTGGTTACTCGAACAAAGAATGCCGAATAATCCCTATTAATCAAAGGAGTATCTCCATTACAATTGCCGTAGATATTAGGTGAAAATAATGATTATATTTGAAAATAATTTGAACTTAAAAATTCTTCTTTTGAACTTTCTTTCTCCTTGTCCCACCAAGATCTTTCTCATTTTCCCTGTCCTACGAAATTATTTTCTCCTTTTCTATGTCCTACCAAATTGCTCTCCCTTCTCTTTGTCCAACCAAATTGTTTTCTCATTTTCTATTTCCTACCAAATTGTTTTTCTCTTCTCCCTGTCCGACCAAATTGTTTTCTCCTTTTCTATGTCCTACCAAATTGCTCTCCCTTCTCTTTGTCCAACCAAATTGTTTTCTCATTTTCCATTTCCTACCAAATTGTTTTTCTCTTCTCCCTGTCCGACCAAATTGTTTTCTCCTTTTCTATGTCCTACCAAATTGCTCTCCCTTCTCTTTGTCCAACCAAATTGTTTTTCTCTTCTCCCTGTCCTACCAAATTGTTTTTCTCTTCTCCCTGTCCGACCAAATTGTTTTTCTCTTCTCCATGTCCTACCAAATTGTTTTTCTCTTCTCCCTGTCCGACCAAATTGTTTTTCTCTTCTCCCTGTCCGACCAAATTGTTTTTCTCTTCTCCCTGTCCGACCAAATTGTTTTCTCCTTTTCTATGTCCTACCAAATTGTTTTTCCTTTCTTCTTGTCCAACCAAATTGTTTTCTCCTTTTCTATGTCCTACCATATTGCTTTTCCTTTCTCCTTGTCCCACCGAGTTTTTTTTATTCTCCCTGTCCAACAACATTGTTTTCCTTCTCGCTGTCCCCTCGAGATGATTTCCCTTCTATCAATCCCACCAAGTTTTTCCTCCTCCTTGTCTCACCAAATTGTTTTCCCCGTTTCACCCCACCCCCACCAACTTTTTATCTTCTTGTTCCATCAAGTTGTCTTTCCTTCTATCCGACCATGTAAGTTGTTTTCACTTCTTCCTGACACATCAAAGTTTTTTTTCTCTCCCTATCCAAATATCTCTCTCCTTTTGGCCAATTCTTTTCTCTTTGCTTTTCTCTCTCTCTCTCTCTCTCTCTCTCTCTCTCTCTCTCTCTCTCTCTCTCCAAATTTCTTTCTCCAAATCCTTCTCTATCTTCCCTCTTCACAATTTTTTTTCGCTAATGATGAACGAGACGATCTCGTTAAATACATTGAATAATTACACTAGGATATTATTAGGTTGGTGCAAAAATAATGACGTAATAATGTCGTTTTTAACTTTAAAAAATACGTCAAAAAACGACAATATTACATCATTATTTTTACACCATCCTAATAGTTCTACCACAAAGGCACATATATGAGGCAGTCATTAAGGGTCGAACACTCTACTCTGTGTATACTGTCAACCAAACTACCTTGCTTAACATTACCATACCATTAAGAGCAGCATCCTGTCGTAAGATTCAAGAGAGAGCTCTATATATATATATATATATATATATATATATATATATATATATATATATATATATATATATATATATATATATATATATATATATTCCATGAAACTCCCGCCCCTATTTTACTATTTTCTCTTATCGGGTCCCAGCCAAGTGACACTTGAGCTGTCACGCCCATCCTCTATATATTTATCAAGGCGATGACTGTTTCCCCGACGCCACTCTCGTATCTCCCATAAAATCATTACTGTCGCAATATGACAAGTCTAATTCAAATGCCAATTCCAAAAGCGTAGTTCCAAGATATTTTTACAGAACCAATTTGAAAATAGTTTTTATGTTAATTCCAAATTTGATTTATTGTTCCAACGAGATAAAAAAATAAAATTCTATGACATTGATGAACAATAAATCAGAAGTAAGGTCAAGCTTTTAACAATGTCCAGTTAAAACTTCCCACGCGCGCAAAAAAAAAAATAAATTATATATCTCTAATAACAATCACATCGTTACAAACGTATATCTTAAATGTTACTTTATTTGATCGAATATAAGAAATCCTTATTTACATATACTATTACAGTTTTATTGAGTTAGATGGGCAAGTAGTATGCCGGTTATCAGCACCGAAAGTCCACATGGGTCAAGTTCATGTGTCATCCTCTGGAAAAGGTAAGGAATAAATATCCCTACCAACCAACCATTATGCTTTAAACAGCTGTATACTGGGTTTTTGACACATAGAACAATGAAATCAAACCTACTTTTCCTAAAAATATGATGGTAATTCACACAAAAGGAAAACGCCATTTGAAAAGAGCCGTTATCGTTTACATCCTGAAATGCCAGTCAGTAATTTGCCATGCGTGACAGACGCCTAGGCGATCATGTATCTTTCGATATGTGACTGACGAGGAAGATTTTTCCCCCATTTCTTTCTGTGGTAGACCAGTTGCTATCAAAGGCTATAGAACCTGGTCTGTCCTGCTATTTACCAATAGCTAGGGGGAAAGAAGTGGATTCATACCTTTTCTCAGGGGTATTAGCACGTAAATGAATGTAATGGATTCGAGTGGAATTCGAACTCTGCTCTACCGATTCCTCAATCCGAACCGCTATCCATTACTTTGAGGAAATCGTGCCCCTGAAATGAGGCGGCCTTAAAAATCAAAATTAGAGTTCAGATAGATGCGATTATATGTCGGCTGTGACGAGTGGATAAAAAAATCTATAACTTACCAGCTACCTCCATATTGCGTAAAAGATCCAGGTGATATTTTAAAGACATTTCTTGTGGGGAAAATAATGGGGGTTTATCCCATAAAATAAGGTATGAAAATCAGGAAATGCAATACAGGTATATTTTGTTAAGAATATCCCCTTTTTTTTATTATGCACTTCATAAAATTAATTCTCATAAAATTAAGTGCATCGATTTAATACAACACAAATGTGTTGTTTCTCGACGTTTCGGACATTTTGCCCTACATTTATCATTAACTACTTTTCGATCTGGTTATGAAATCAACTCTTTATTTAATCTAGAGGAAACCACCAATCGTGTCTCCTTTTCTTTTTATGTGCCATGTCATTTCATGAAGTAGGAGATCATGGCTCTCTCCCTCACCCAATCCCTTGCAGCTCTCAGCAAGTGTCTTCCCTCTGCTTCTTCCCCCAGACCACGTTCTATCACCGACTTGCTTAAGTCCGCCAGGTATGTCACGCCTTGTTTTCCCTTGTCTCTATTTCCCTCTATTCGACCATTAGTAGCTGATTCTCCAGGCCCTTCTTCCTTATTATATGTCCCAGAAACTTCAGTTGCTCAAACGCTCGGTTCATGATATCCTTAACATCCTTCTGTAGAACCACATAGCCTCGAGTCTCTTCATATTTGAGCAAATCGTCCAACATTCGCTGCCGTAAAGAAGGACAGATGTCACGTAACAGTTCAGTATTTTTATATTTGTTACTAAAGATAGCCTCCTGTCTCGTAGTACCCTGACCGACTTTGGGAGTGTTCTTGGCCATCCCAATACATCCCTACAGATATCAGTGTCGCACTTACCGTCCTACGTCAAGACACTTTGCAGGTACATAAATTTCCGCGGGTTCCCGACCTTCAGATCGCATTTCGGGCGCATCCTTTTGCTGACGACCATGCACTTTATAGTTCTATTTTTTTTAATTATTTCACCCCAAGCAAGACAATAAAACCACTAAGGCACAATTAAGAAAAGAAAACAATAAAAAAAAACAATTAAGACAGAAGATTAAAATTGATATTGTATTTAAATTTTTGAATGGGTAGGAAGGGAAAACGCGCTATAGAAGAGACTGTTAACAGAAAACTTATGGTTATATCTAGCCATTTCAGCTACTAAACTTAAATTCCTAAAAGCTAGGTACCATAGAGGAATGTTCATCAAAATCATTACCATGAAAATATTTATAAAAAAGTGAAAGTGATTGTAGGCGATATGACAGGTCAAAACCAATACGAGTGCAGAGTCTTTTATCAAACTAAATATGCAGCAAGAGCACCAGACCAGATGTGGCAGCAATATTCAAAGCAAGCACGAATCTATATTATATAGTTTTATAACTGCTCAGTTATTGGTTTGGACGATATAAGTCTGCACGACACGCAGGCTATTACACACAGAAACACACACACTGAAACATACGTATATATATATATATGTATATATATAGATAGATAGATAGATAGATAGACGTGTGTGTGTGAGTTTGTTAAGAAATAAAGCGTGTACATATACTTATATAAATATACACATCTATGGTAAACATATGACTATTAGGAAAACTTCCACTGAGAGAGAGTGTGAGAGAGAGAATCTGTGTCCGCGTGCGCCATATATATATATATATATATATATATATATATATATATGTGTGTGTGTGTGTCGCCGTAAGGTAACAATATTTGAGTATCTTTTCATATTTATTGGCTCTGTATATATATTTTTATATTTTAAGTATAATATCAGTATATATTGCATCCTTATTTGGTTTATTTATATATATATATATATATATATATATATATATATATATATATATATATATATGTATATATATATATATATCGATGCAATGGAGTTCAAAGTTGATAGAGGGAGATATAAAGAAGAAATATCTATTGCTTGACACTTAATAACGAGGAAGTGCCTACATCTAAATGGTAATTTAGTCCTGTATGTTATAACAGAGCGTTTCGCCGAAACGGCAGCATTCATTTAAGCCAGACAGTACACCCTATCAAAAATGCTTCGCTTGTTTCGCACAAGTAACTGACACAGTCACTTTTTTTCTCCAAATTCTCCTTCTTTAATACTTTCTTTTTTTTACTTTTCTTTTTTCTTTCTTTCTTCTTTTTTCAGCATCTTTCTCTTTTATTGTTCGCATTTGTAACGTCATTTGTCATTGTCAGGCTGAGAAAAATAGCTTTCTGATCTTAAACCTTTGCGTAGTCAGGGAAAGAAAATAAAAGCAATTTGTTCACATTTCTTGCAAAAACTATATGATTATTTGAATCGAATGAACGAAAGCGAGAAAAAATAGATTGGTGGACGGTTAAAAACTTTTATCCTTGCCATGTTGGCATCAGTTGTTAAAACGTCAGTAGGATAGTTTGGAGAAAAAAGTTGACAGCAAAAAGATGAATATGCTACATACTTCTCTGCATCAATCTACTTAAATGAAACACACACACAAGCATACAAACACACACACATATGGGGATGATATATATATATATGTGTGTGTGTGTGTGCATCAAGAGAATCCGAATGTTCTAGATCGACAAATGGCCTTTAGAAACCAATATGAATGAAACTTTTACTTGTCTATTTACTAAATTTTAATTTAATTCAATAGTTTCAAAATGATTAATGTCATTTACATTTATTTATTATTTTGACTTCTTCTTACAATGAATCTTTTATATTTAGTTATTTAATCGCTTCAAATATATAAAAAATAGTTTCCTTATTTTTTTCTCTTCATAAACTATGAATTCGCATGCAACCGGAAAAATACAGTGTAAATCGATGACGACTCATAAAAACGAAAGATCCCAGTATGAACATGTATGTATTGCTGAATTAAATATAATACAACGAACTGTTTCTTCGTGATATACCTACAAGTAGGAATAAACATTGAAACTGTTCAATCTGTTAGGGTATTTGGAGAAAAAAATGGTCGCATCTCCAAGAAAGCGTTTGAAACGGATGCAAATATGAAATTAAAATTGATCCATCAATCACAGTCATTAAAATTCACTGTAAAGATATTTCCCATTCCCAGTCAATAAAAACGTTTTTATTTTGTTATAATTAAAAAGCTTGTCGACCTGAATAAACGTTGTTCATAATTCTGAATTTTGGTAACGATCAATACAAATGATAATATTTTCGCTCTGATGCAATTAAAAGATGAGGCAAAATTTGCAAGAATTTTCTTCTGCGTTTGTTTTGCTAAAGTGGTGTATGAACACGCTGGTTAAGAGACATTTTTAAACTTTTCTTCTGTTATCCAATAAACTACGTCCCATCAGATGTATAACAAAATGACGTACCCTCAGATATATAAGAATATTACGTACCCTCCGATGTATAGCAATATTGCTAGCTTGATTTTAGTCTTGGTGGAGAAGACCAATTATGCATGAAGTTTTCGTGTTTCTTTCTAACATCTTCTATTTATTTTATCATCTCTTGTAAGGTCGAGAATATGAACTAGACATGAGCAAATTCATATTTCGATTGATTGGATGATTTTTTGTGACGGGATATCAACTCTGTTTAACCAATATAAGGCTTAAAACTACTCAAGATAGTTTTACTGCATGGTATTGAACGGACGTCAAAATTAGCAAGAAGTTCATATCCTAAGGTTCTGTAGGAAAGATAACGGTCAACCCTTGACGAGTTAAGAATTTTGTGACCGGGAAAACATTCTGTCTGGAGCTTATTGCACAAAGCATAAGTTCTTAGAAGGAAGCTGTCTGATTGAAACTTCTTATTAAAGGAATACGAATAGAATGGGGATGATTTATCCACGTGTACTCGGCATAGCGGATCCCAGCTGCAAAGCTCAAGGCTGGTGGAACCAAGGGATCTAGGTCGTTAAAACAATGGTCATAGAAATAGCGATAGACTAGCGAGAGGCTTCCGATGTATCGTATATTGGAAAGCGGTGGTGAGGTGGAAATAATTCATCACTCTCAAGGCCACATAGTCTTTTGAACTTTATCAACACAGAGAAGTTGAGACTTTATAGTCAGGATAATGTAAATAGTGTTTAAAGACTTGTAATAAATCTTTCGGGTTGTTGATTCCATCATTCCATATTTGCTTTTAGAACGGAATTATTTATTGCTATAATTTCTGCAATGGACCAACCACTTTCAAGTAGGCTAAGATAGTCTCCAATTTTATCTTCTTTGCAAATTCAATGGAAGCGATTAGACTGTTCGCTTTTTGACCATGGGAGTCGTGTTCGAATCTCATGGTCGATTTGTCAGGAAGAAGACTTATTTATGTTATCGGTATTGGGAGGCATTTACAGCTTATGGCAACTTTGGGAAGTGGCTAAATACCATCCCACGAGTTGATCCAATCCTTGTGAATGAAACTGGGTAGAAGGAAATGATCGAAAAATGTCGAGGGTTGCTCTAGCACAAAGTCACCAGTCATCGTGACCAATCAGTTGCGGATTTGAGCGTACTGGTGTTTTTCAAACTGATCATCCCGAGAGATTAAACACTCTCTCTCACAAACTCTAACTAAGGTCCACTGAGCATAGTTGCAGTATGAACTGCAGGTGGGCTCTTTGGGTATTTGACAAAATCTGAGATAGGGATTGGCTAACCGCCATTGCAAACTGAAAATGAAAGTAGCTAGCCTCTCTCTCTCTCTCTTATATATATATATATATATATATATATATATATATATATAGATAGATAGATAGATAGATAATATTAGTGGTAAATATACACATACATATGCAAAATATATAAATATATATACATAGGTGCATACACATACATGTATATTTTTTTTAATAAAAAATTCCAAGAGGATAGAATCTAGGTAGAACTCAATGTCCAGGTCAGAGTAAGGATATAATAAAAAGGCTTAAACACTAATATTCCATGGTCATAATTTATTCCATTGGAATCGTAAATACGATCCAATTGATGAGACCTACAAATTCAAATTTTCTTTTTGAATTTGTAGGTCTGATGAATTGGATCCTATTTACGATTCCAGTGGAATAAATTATGACCATGGAATATTAGTGTTTAAGCCTTTTTTATTATATATATATATATATATATATATATATAACCACATATATATTTATGGTTTTAAAGTACAAATCTTAAATTATATATATATATATATATATATATATATATTGATTTATTATTTATGAGAATGAGCTACAGCAACAGATTAACCAATTAGTTGACTCCTTAAAATTAACTTACAAAACAGTTCTCCCTGTTTTCTGATTAGAATGTCCTTACCGAGCCTTCAAATACATATATGTATTAGTGTGCTAAATATATTCCTTCGTTTCTGCTGAGGTTCTTCGATTAATCTCGAAGATGAATCTTTCCCTGAATTCTTTTCTTCTCAGTAACTCTGGCCATCCTGTGAAACTGCTGTCTACCGTTATTGAAATTTTATCTCAGATTAGATACATCTTTTAGATGGAATGCCAAGTAGACAAGAATTAACACGTTCGAGTCCTCTTTCTTTTTAATCAAGATCACAAAGCTTTCTGAGACATTGGTGCCGTGTACGGAGATGGAAGATTTTAAAACAGCCTAACGGTCAATTCTAAGCTACGTGTTAAACAAATGGACAGTTTGAAAGAGGCATTACAGCTGAAAATATCTGACCGGTGAGACAATGCAATTATCCAACATGACAATTCTCGCCAACGTCGCTAACATAACCAAACATGCAATTAGAGCAGGGTTAGGAACTTCTGCCACACCCACCATAGTCTCAGACTACTTCATAATCTTCAGACTTACTCCACCTACGGGTGCTTTTTAAGAATGTGAGGGGTATTTCGTTCAAGAACTATGTGGCGCTTAAAAGGTGTCTTTTAATTTTTCGATGAATTTTTCGAGTCAAAACTCTATTTTCAACACATTGAACAATTAGTGGATCTTTGGCAGGAGGTCTTAAAGTACATTGTTGAATGATTCATCAGAAATATTAATAAACAATAAGTATTAAAATAAATTATAAAAAAACAAAATAATTTTTTTAACAAACTAATACCTTGTTGAGTTAAATATGTTTGTTAAAGCTACGTGAAAAAGGTAAATCTCCAATTTAGATGTTTTTGAATATTTTTAGGAATTAATTGGTTCTTTTTTTTACGCCGCTCTTTTTTTCAATTTATATAAAAACTTCTTCAAACTTAAAAATATTTTCTGGCTTTAATTATCCACACAAAAATAATAAACCATTAAAAGCAAATAAATTCAATTCATATAAATCGATTTTTTTCTCATGAATCAGAAATCTCACGCAAGCGAATAAAGAGGAAATGAAAGTAGTAATGCTACAAGTTGTAAATATTCACAAAACCTAGGAAGATAAGACCTTTTTATTAATCCACTAAAATGACATAAAGAAATCGACTTTGAAATTCGTACTGTAAAATTAGCGAGAAGCAATGGACAAGACAAATCTATACGAAATATGATAAATTTATCAAAAAGCCTTAATATCTAAAGCTGGCTTACGAACGCCATATGCAATCCCCAAAAGAACATCAGAAGCTGGAGCTTCCGATAAAAAAAAAAGAAGAGAAGAAAATCCATTTTATTCTTCCATTTCTCCATATCTTATCCTTCGACATCATTATGGAACATTCATTATCCTTTTTACTCTCAGGAATTTTTTCTTTCATTCATACTTTCGTTATATGATTAGCGAATAGACTTAAGTCTTACTTCGTAATAATCTTTTATTTCATTCGCTTCAACTTGCTTATGCGTTGCCTGTCGTTTTGCAGATGCTTGCCAAAAAGTCTCTGTCTTGTAGATTTCAAACTCTTTTCTTAGTATCATTCTTGAACAATCCAATTTTGCTGATGCGATCTAAAATATCTATATGCCTGGATTTTGGGAAACAATCTATTCAACTTGAAGTCGGCCATTTTTTCTTAGATTTCTTTCAACACGATGTTCAGATTTCTTCATTTTTTTACGATCTTTTTTCCCAGAAACCGTATTGAATGCTGATTCGTCTTTTGGATTTCTATAAGTTTCGCTATACATTTTTCAGTCGACACTACGTTTTTACTATAGTATACGTGGTTTTCTTGCTTTCACAATGATTCACTGATGTTTTCTAAATATAATTTTTCATGACAATCCATCTTTCTGTATGAAAATCTGTCATTTCTTTGTTTTTCTGTAGATATACTGAATTATTTGCCTTTTTATAAATTCAGTATATATGTATGAATGCATACAAGTATCTGTTTATATATGACGTATAAAATACTTATCTGCACATATATATCTAACGTATGTTAAAATACATACATACATTCATATATACATATATATATATATATATATATATATATATATATATATATATATATACTGTTTCCTACTATGTTTATTTTATTTGCCTCATTTCTCACGCCTTTATCTTTTCCTTCATCACTTTATTTCTTCTATGAATTTCTGTGTTTTTGTTTCGTTTTATCTCTATTCTACCTTTTGGTATTTCTATTATACTTTAATAAAATTCGTCTACTTTATTTTTCTTTGTTTCTCTAAACTAATCTACCGGATGCGGCATATATATTTACTCATTATTTAATTTATCAAAAAAAATAAAAAGTTTTAGGTTATGGCTAATGAAAGTGGACGGCCTGCTTCTTATATTTATTGACAATCTTTTAAATATATTGGCAATTCAAGATGGCTATCGTTTCCTTTCAATATCGCCCTTCATCTCTTCACAACTGAAGTGCATGATTTCTTGAACCTCACTGAGTTTAAATTGTACCACTACATCATAAGGACTTCTTTTGATTCTAGCACACTTAAGTGTGAGATACATAAAATATCGCTCTCCAATAGGGGCCATATCGCAAAATTCATAGAATGCCAAGGCTTGATGGTGGACAAATTGACTTGTCAAAAATCCAAGAAAATGTCTATTGCACCAGTTTTTCGTCAAATGGACGTATGTGCTGGAGATCCGTCCTGAGTAAAGTTATAGCAACTTCCATGGCTGATATCCAGGTCAACCTAATTGCTGATAAACTTTGCTTTTCACTTACATAACTTAAATGAATACTAAGTGCAATATCAAACCATCAGACGCAACAGCAAACCAAATTTTGACACCAGTTGGTTTTTAACACCGGAAATGTATGCTGACACTTCCGGGAATGTTTGCTAGTGAAGTGGCGCAAATTCTATTATTTTCTCAATAATGAAAAAAACCTCTTCCACAAGAAAGTGCGATAAACGAAATGGTTTGCATAGAACTTATGGCTAAATATAGCCATTTCAACTCTAACCTGCTCTTAAATTCATAAAGTCTATGTACCATAGAGGAAAGTAATATTTATTTTGTTGTAATGGAAAAACGTGGCACAAGGCCAAAAATGGGGGTAGAGATGTAGCTAGTCTTCTGTCTGTCTTATCTTAAACTTAACTAGCCACGGTCACTGACCAAAATATACTACAGTATTCCTTAGACCAAGACAACACATTCTTACTTACCATTCATACTAGAGCCACTATAATACCTCGAGTCTCTAATCCGAACTACATCCCATAAGTACAATGTGTCTGAGGGGATATAATCAGAACAATTACCATGAAAGTTTTTTTTATAAAAAAAGGTAAAGGTAAGCTAAGTTATGGCGGGGAGAAAGTGGTTGAAGCCGAGATGCCAGCATCGATAACATTGCAGACTATGTTTTGATATTATCATGAATCTCTAAATATATGGCATATAGAGAGTAAATAAAGACTGTGTGTTTAGAAACAGTACTAGTACCTTCGGCAAATAGTCAATTAGTTATCAACTATGCCAAAATGAAAGTTATCCTTAACAGCCCTTTCCTAATAATGCAGGTGATCCCAGGGATCTGTTCTTGGTCTTATTTTGTTTTAATTTTCATTTATGACACTCCTGATGGCATCGGCAAGTAATATTGCATATATCCTGTATTTGACTGTAGTCGTCATCATAAAGTCCGGATTGCCGTTAAGTTTAAATTCTATATTCTTTCACTAGATGTATAGTGAGCTTTCGCGATTTTGAATTACTAGTTTTCCTTCTACTAAACTGGTTGCCAAACGTGACTAGAAAGTCATGGAAAAGAGATTGATTCCTGCCATTGGGGTATTTGTATGAGGATGAAGGTAAACAACTCTGTCATTATTCAAACTCGTCTCGCTGATATATCTTCCCGTACCACCGTTACACTACTCGTACATATATAGTTATGTATTGCAAATTTTAGAAGCAACTTAAATTTAAATATGTACCAAGAGAATAGGACCCACTAATAATGTAGAGAGATCATGTTACAGCATTCCTCTCAAATTTAGAAAGATTGCTTGCCTTGAAAATCAGAATGAGAAATTATTGATTCGAAAATTTGACGGCGGGCTCGAGATATGAACACGCAATGCAACGACCAAACAGGCGGTAGACAGATAAATACACACGTAGATGGAGAGACGGAAGAAAGAAAGGAATATTATATGGGAAGCTTTGTCAGCACCACAAGTGTATTCTTAGATTCACCTTGTCGTGATGACGCATGTCTATATTTGGAAGTCGCTCTTTGGATACCCGACAAATAAATCGAGAGGGATAATATAACTATGTATAGGAAATTATTTTTTGACCAGTTGCTATGCGTCTGTCTTTTCATGCACATAAATGAATGTATACGTTTTTTTTTCCAGAGTACATACGCCTATATATATATATATATGTGTGTGTGTCTATGTCTATGTTTGTGTGTGTGTGAAAGTGCGTGTGTTGCATGCTTATGTTTTGAATAAGCTATTGTATGTAACGTATATTTATACTTATATATTACATTGTCTAAATAAATAAAAACATGATCGCCTGAATGTATTTTCTAACACAAGGGAGGCATATATTCCGGATCAATATAAAAGGGTAAAATGCTCGCTATAAGAAAAAAACAAAACAATGCAAGATAGTCTACATACGGATGCACAATATAACATTTAGACGTAGACGGACATAAATACACTGTGTTACTTTAAATAAGAATTTCTCTGGCTTGGAAACCAAAATATTGCCTTTATGTATCCGATGCTTCTGTGTCAATTTATTGACACTACTTCAGCTTAGTAATGTGCACGGACAGTTGAATAAAATGAAGTAGAAAGATGAAGTATAACGGTAAAATTTTAACCGGGAAAGTTCGTCTTTTCCGACTGTCAGCATTCGAAATCATTGCCTTTTCTTAGGACCCAGCTTGATGCTTATTCAACTTTGCTTAGCCTCAGAGAAGGTGACTTCATTTTTAAGTATACACTAAATCTGTAAGTTTCTATTTTATATAAATGGTCTGCCAGACGAGCATTTTCACTATGGTAGTCTTTTTTATTGCCTTAACAAATTTTCTTTGTTTTCGTTATTTCTATTTATTTATTTTTGGTTTGCTTCTTCTGTTTTCTTTAAGCTCAATAAATATCGCATCTTATTTAAAAGTTTTCATATTATATTCTTTAGAAGATGGAAACAAATGAGAAAATAAAGAAAATTTATTACTGTTTCTTCGTTAATAAAATATGAATTCAATATAAATTTGATTTTTCGAAAGTTACTTTATCTTGTATAATCAAAATCTATCTCACAACATATATATGTGTGTGTGGGGGGGATTTTATTATAACTATTTTCTTTTTAAAAATATGATTTCATCGCGACATTGTTTGTGTCGAGCACTGTTTTCTTAAAACTCTGACAAAATAATAGGATAAAGAACAAGCAGGAAATGAGTCTTAATCTAGCATATTATTAAAACTTCATCAGCGATCAAGATAGAAATGACAAAAAAATTATATATATATATATATATATATATATATATATATATATATATATATATTTAAAGATATTTTTGTCGGTACAAAATCTAATGATCGAAATAAAAGTATAAAACTTAATATTACGAGACATATTAAAAACGGGTGAAGCAACGGTTTCGCTCCCGCTCTTCAGGCTTCAACGGGAGATTTAAAATCAACACAGAAAAATGTAAAATAAAAGGAAGTTGTGAAAAAAAAAACAGTATCAAAAGGAACTAGAGACAAATAACAAATGGGTTATCCTCTTGATACTGTTAATTCAGTTATCCGTAGTAAAGTTGAAGAGTTCAGAAGTGCCGAGCTCTGCAATGTCAAAAAATGCCCAGTTTACCTCAGATTACCCTGGATTGGTACCAAATGTGGAAAAATAGCTAAACAAATTTCATCCAATGTTCGTTGTTGTTTTTTTCTCTGCCGAAGTTCGGATTATTTTTCAATAATGTTTCGATCTGCGTGTAAAGACGTTCTCCCTCCCCATCAAATTAATTCAATTATTTATGAATACGTTTATAGTTGCGGAGCCGACTACATAGGGAGAACAACTCAACGCTTAGGCATGAGAATAAAAGAACACGTTCCTATAAAAATCACACCTTGTCTTTGAATGGACTCGTCCCGAACACCTATAGTTCCGCCATATGCGAACACCTATTAAAGAACAGAGATTGTGCAAACAAATTTAGTGTTGACTGGTTCAGTCTGGTCGGACATCCGGCTGAGCGGCTGGTCGGTTGATCGGTTGAACTCTCTGCCTTCGGGCGGGGAGGAACCCGAAGGAGTCTACGCCGAAGGGAGGAGTCTCTTTCGGGGAGGTAAACCGACCCTGAACCCGTTTATACGGGTTCAAAGGGCATATTTTTGGATGAGCCTACGGGCTCGGAGATACCACGTTAAACCGGCCTTGTGCCACATGATGCCCTTGTGGGGGGTGACTAAATACTAGTGTTGACTGGTTCAGTCTGAAGTCGGACGTCCGGCTGACCGGCTGATCAGTTGATCGGTTGAACTCTCTACCTTCGGGAAGGGAGGAACCCGAAGGAGTCTACGCCGAAGGGCGTAGTCTCTTTCGGGGAGGTAAACCGACCATGAACCGGTTTATACTGGTTCAAAGGGCATATTTTTGGCCGAGCCCACGGGCTTGGAGGTCTCACGTTAAACCGGCCTTGTGCCACATAATGCCCTCGTGGGGGTGACTAAATACTAGTGTTGACTGGTTCACCGTGTTGTCCCGGTCTCGCTCCTTATTTCATCTAAAGGTTCTGGAGGCACTTTACATCGGGTCCCGTAAGCCTTCTTTGTGTAAACAACGTGTTTTTTTCACAAGTTCCTTTTATTGTACATTTTTCTGTGTAAATTTTAAATCTCCCGTTGTGGCTTGAAGAGCGGGAGCGAAACGGGTTGCTTTGCCCGTTTTTAATATGTCTCGTAATGTTAAGTTTTATACTTTTATTTCAATCATATATATATATATATATATATATATATTGTACATTTTATGCATATATATATATATATATATATATATATATATATATCCTCATATATTGTATGAACTGGTCTCCTCATATTTACTGTCATATTAAAGGTGTTTCGGCCCTTGTACGCTCCGGCCTTCTTCTTCTTTGTTGGGATTTCGAACCTTTATTTAGTCCACGGTGGGAGACTGTAATTCCTCTAATCATTCCTTTGTGCCCATGACTCAGTGGTTAAAACAATTGGTCGATTGATCCAAATAGTGACACGAACCAAATATTTGTGAGTTCATTCCCTGGTTTCAGCGAAGGAAACAATAACTTGGAGAGTTCTAAAACTGAGCTATCCAAAGGTATAAAGAATATGTTTTTTCACTTTCTCTCACAACTTGTTTGCCTATGTTCATATTTTTGTTTGTTAGATATCTATCTCTGTACATCTATTTTCAATCGGCCCATATCTATCTTTCTATGTTTGTTCATATCTATCTTTCTATTATATCTATGTGTCTCTTCCTGTCCGTCTCCCCCTGCGTCTCTGTATCTGCCTGTCTGTCTCCTATCTTTTATTTGTCTGTACGTCTCTTTTTTTCTTTTTTTCTTTCTTTCTTTCTTTCTTTCTTTCTTTCTTTCTATGCTAATGTCTTTATATCTCTGCTAATGTCTCCATTTCCATCTATATATCTATCAATGACAATGTCTGTATATATCTCCTAATATCTTTCTCCATTCATATCTATCTATCCTCATGTGTTTATATTACTTCTATTATCTGTTGCAGCGTATTCAAATATCTCTCTCTATCACTCTCTCTCTATATGTATATATATACATATATATATATATATATATATATATATATATATAATTATATATTTAAAAGTATGATTCCAACACGCTACATAAGAGGTCTCATGTTTCAAAAACAAGACCCGAAAACTTCATTATAATTATTAGAATTAAATTGAGTTAAAGTGAGCTCTGTTTCATCTTCAAGCGAATTTTTTTTGGAATAACTTATTTATGAAATTTATGTGTTTTAATAGTATATTTACAATTGAAATCAAAAATTCCCATGGTGACAGCCATGGTGGATTTTTGAAATAGGTAGTGGTGTTGTCTGCTAATGATATGTATCAACATAGAGTTACTTTCATAGATGTCAAGTCAGGGTAAGGTGGGGGTGTTGAGTTATTCCCACGAAAGTAGAAGTATGAGGGGGAAAGCATACTTCGAAGGTAGAAGTATGAGGTGGAAAGCATACTTCTACCTTCGTTTGAATAACTCAACCGATAAAGAACGCAAAGTTTACGGCTTTAAAAGTAAAAACGTTGCACCATTCAACAAACAGCTATACGAATTTGAAAAAGACCTACTCAACATCATCAACAACATCTCCTTTCAAAAAAAAGAAATGCCACTCCCAAAAACATCTCGACCAAATAGTTAAAAGCATAAATGATTGTGATAAAATACTAGTTAAGTCTGACAAAACCGGCAACTTCTACAAATTGGCTGTTGATGACTACAACAACCTAATTAAGAAAAACTTAACCAGGACTTATGAAAAAGCTTGCAACAACATAAATATGATTGACAGCATAAACAGAACAAGTAAAAAAATAACTGATAAATTAAAAATTAGCGACAGAGTAGGCAAACTTGCTGAAAAGGAATGTTACATAACTCTTAAGGACCATAAGCATGATTTTCTGGAAAACCCTACTGCTAGGATAATTAACCCTACCAGACCCGACATAGGAAAGATCAGCAAAAAAGTCCTGGAAAGAATCACTTGCCAAATAAAAAAACAGCTTGGATTAAAATTATGGATCAATACTAAAGATGTAATCAATTGGTTTAACAATATTGACAGTAAACCGAACTGCACCCTGATACAATTCGATATCGTGGATTACTACCCATCAATTTCAAAGGATCTATTTACGACTGCCCTGGACTTTGCTGCAGTCTATTCTAACCTGACAAAAAAATCTGTCCTCGTTCATAATGGGGAACAATGGATAAAAAACAACGACCTATTTGACATCACTATGGGATCATTAGACTCTGCAAAGTCTTCTGACCTTGTTGGTCTTTTATTGCTGTACAATTTAACCGCGCACCGCGAAATCGATATTAAGGACATCGGGATGTATAGAGATGACGGGCTCATGGTGGTGAGGAATCCTACTAATTTTAAAATAGAGAAAATCAGAAAAATTATATTTAGTGAATTTAAAAATCTAAACTTAAAGATAACGGTATGTACCAAATTGAAAAGGGTAAACTTCCTCGACGTAACTCTAGATTTAGCAAGCAACACATACCAACCCTATAGAAAACCAAATACTAACCCCTTATATATACACCCGAAGTCAAACTAGCCTCCATCCATAATTAAACATATACCCTCATTAATAGAAAATAGAATTAGCATTAACTCCGCTAACAAAGAAATATTCCAACAACACGATAGCTTCTATAACGCTGCCCTAAAAAATAGTGGTTACAAAAATGCAAACATTAACTATAGAAACAATTACACTAGCCAGAAGAAAAAAACAAGAAAAGAAAAATCATTTGGTATACCCCTCCGTTCAGCCAAATGGTTAGTATTAAACTAGGACATAAATTCTTAGCCCTAATTGACAAACACTTCCCCACCAATAGTAGGCTTAGTAATATATTTAATAAGAACACCCTAAAATTGAGTTACGGCCGCACCGAAAACCTAGAAAGTATAATAAAAAAAAACATAATAATAAAATCCTGAACAAACTCCCATGCCTGAATAGTATTAATAAAAACCCTACACTTAAGTCTGACAATAACAGTGAAAAATTGTGTAATTGTAGAAACCCAGAAGATTGCCCATTAGAAAATAAATGCTGCATCAAATCTGTGGTATACCAATGTACTATCTCATCCACTGAGAGTCCTAATACTAATATGATATACATTGGGTCCACGAAGAATGATTTTAAAGCTAGATGGAGGCAGCATAAGTGCTCTTTCAGCAATATAAATAAAAGAAATCAGACTTCTCTATCTAAATATTTTTGGCATCTGAAGGAAATAAATAGGGCACCTAAGGTAAAATGGAAAATTATAAACAGGACTAGAACTTGTAAAACTTGGGATGACCCATGCCCTTTGTGCCTCCATGAGAACCTACACATTATCAAGTTTCTAAATAATAAAAATCTATTAAACAATAGACATGAGTTAACGGTTTTTTTGCCGACATCATCAAATTCACGCATTAAATAATTTAGCTTAAAAACTAACATACAATAAATTAACTTTTATAATCCATGGCCCCAATAAAAAGTTTTAACACCCTACAAAAAATGATAGCCCTTTATGAAGTCGTCAAATAACAAATGTTACGAATGATTTTATATACACAAAACCCTTTCAAAACCCAAGAAATAAAATAAAAAAAATAAATAAATCTTCATAGACAAGTAAACCAGACTGATTGAAAACATCTTCCGCTTTAAATTCGGACACCGCCAACTTACCCTGACTTGACATCTATGAAAGTAACTCTATGATGATACATATCATTAGCAGACAACACCCCCACCTATTTCAAAATTCCACCATGGCTGTCACCATGGGAATTTTTGATTTCAATTGTAAATATACTATTAAAACACGTAAATTTCAGAACTAAGTTATTCCAAAAAAATTTCGCTTGAAGATGAAACAGAGCTCACTTTAACTCAATTTAATTCTAATAATTATATTGAAGTTTTCGGCTCTTGTTTTTGAAACATGAGACCTCTTATGTAGCGTGTTGGAATCATATTTTTAAATATATAATTATATTTATGCTCTACTTTTGTATCGAGCACTATTTTTTAAAAATAATAACTAAAATACTAAAGAACTCCGGATTACTTACCTAAGCCGTTCTTTCCTATTTTCTATATATTTTCACACACACACACACACACACATATATATATATATATATATATATATATATATATATATATATGTGTGTGTGTGTGTCTGTGTGTGTGTAATTTTGGAACTGAATGTGTAAAATAGCTTCTTTTTAGAAGGAAATATTTGACAATATCTGATTTTCATCATTTCCTAGTTGATTGAGTTTCAGAAATGTGACAAAATATCCATTGAGATGCATAAAATCAATGTTCAATCAAAAATATATAGTTACAACTAGAATAGATAGATAGATAGATAGATGCATGCATGCTCGCGCGCGTAGTTAGCTTTTATTTATTGCGTAAAAACGTAGAAAAATAGATACACAGAAAATCAAGACAAACTTCATAATGACCAAGCTCGTATCAGCAAAGTCTTGACGTGCGTAATATTACAAATATTAAATATGGCCGTCTGTATTCTTATTAACAATCTCAGGCTTTCTCTCATCGGTTTTCTCATTCGCCTACTATCACGCACGACTTTAACATAATAAATGAACTTGCATGAACAAGCAACAAAAAACGCGCAAAGATTTGCTTGTTTTTCCATTTGTTTGTTTTTATATCATCATCTGAGCCTATCGTTTGAAGCGTTGGTCGTAGAAACAGATAAATCTCAATATCAGATTTTTTTTTTCTGCAGAACTGTGTGGAAAGCTTTTTTCTTTATTAACCTCATTTGAAAAGCTCATATTTCGATGATAAAGACTTTTTTTTTTTAAATTGTCAAATAATTTTTTGGATAAACCAGTTTCATCAGGTCGTTTTATTTTTCTTCATGCTAATTCCATTTTATTATTTTGTCTTGTTTTTATTTAGCTAAATATATCCGAAAAATAAAATCGATTCCTCAAATATCTACTCCATTGTTTTACAAATTGTAAAGTAAAACCCAAGACATCTTCCTTTGTTTTGTTTTTTTAATTCCCCCAACATTCATTATTAACATTATTTTGACACTTTCCATCTATACACTGACGTACTTGTAGGCATGCATTAAATTTTAATAGCGAAAAGGTTCTCCATGTACATTTGTTATAAGTATATATTATATATTATATTATATATTAGAATTGTAAATAGATTCGACCGATAAAAGAAATTCAAGAAATAAAAAGAACAATGATAATAATATTATTGATAATAAGACTGATAGCATTTATTGTATATTACTAGGTCATTTGGAACAAAAAAACAGTTTCAATTTTTATTTAAGGTAAGGCCGAAAATTCGGGTTTTTAACATGTCTGGCCAAAAGGCCGATTAATATATAACAAATTATTATTTTTTGTCTTTTTGCCTTTACTTGGCCTGACGATTGCGTTTAGTATGAAACAGGGTGTCGCCTCTGGATGTTGACTTCAATGACCACTTTACATTGATATTTACATGCGCTCTATCCCTGATATTAAGCAATTTAACCCATAAATATAACATACCTTAAAACTATATGTTATCATATATCTCTCTCTCTCTCTCTATATATATATATATATATATATATATATATATATATATATATATGTAAAAGATGCCTCAGCAATTTCGTAGCGTAGCCCATAGTTATTTGATGAATTTTTTCATGAGATTTTCAGTCTATATGATTAATATTTACTATTGATAAAATTGATTGAGACGAGAAACAACATCCGCGTACTAGCTAGGACAATGATCTACATCCAATAGCAAACTTCTGATCAGGAGGTTTTGAGGAACGCAGAATCACCTCTTAACTGCTGGTGTTC
>OZ010588.1:67885179-67927679 GCA_963932145.1 Acanthosepion lycidas | reverse complement strand
TATTGGTGTGAGATACCAATATGAGAAAGGAAGAATTTAGGAGGACAATTCCCCTACGAACCCAACCACAGAGAGGGGGAGAACCCCTCTAAAACAGAAAGTAATTGACTTCCAAAAATGGGAAGTGATAAATTTTCCTGTCCGAAAACAAAGAAAATCCTTATTGAGTATTTGGAATTATCGAGGAACCCAAACCGCGACAGGCCCCCACCCGGTTTGGGTCGGCGTCAATATAAACGAACATCCCCAGAGTTGGCGTTAGCAGAGTACAGTTGGAGCACAGTACAGTTAGAGTTGGAGTCACAGAGTTGAGTTGCAGTTGAACTGTGAGCTCAAAAACCAGCCTTGCAGGAGCTGACTGAAAGATTTCCACGCATTCCGACTTAGACTTCTAACCAAAAACAATTTTTTTTAAGAACGACTTAGTCTCACACCACCAAAACAAGTTTTACGAATATCGCCTAAAGATACCAAAAAGCAGTTTATTGAAAAGACAACTTAAGAGATTAAGACTCGCCTAAGAAATGCAAAGTATCACAAATCCATAGAAGCGGTTTGGGAGAAAGACGCAGTCCTGTATTCAGGAAACAGATATATAGATACTTGTTATTTTTTTTCAATACAATAGAATTTTTTGAGTTGTTACATTACTTTCTTTTATATACTCTTGTGCGGTATCACTTTTGCCCTGGATTCGGCTTGCACTACGGCCCGACGCCTGATTGATTTCGTCTCCCTAAGATCAAATCACAACGTGGGTAGGTTAGACTAGAAATCAAAACAGTTACTTCGGTAACCAGACGTTGGAGGCGAGCTGGGAACGACAAAGCTGATGCCGAATCTAACCAGATTTCCATCTGAATCAGCCAAGGGTTAACTCGTCACAGGATAGCACAGGAGGGGAGACCGGGGTGACGTCACAATGATGATATCAACCATTTTCATACAGGAAACATTCGTCATCCATCAATCGTACAGTGAGAGTTACTCTCAGTTAAAATTTGTATTTATAAAAACTTTCTCTTGAAACCGTTTTTCAAGAAAATAAAGTCCAAGTTCAGTTATCGCTCTTTGTAGTACCGATGAGACTTTCTCTTCTAGCCTTGTAGTGTGGAAAATTAATATCTTGTTTATATTATTAATTTCGCTTCTAGTTAGACTAACTATCGATTTTAGTTGTTGCGACTGTTGGAAGTATAAAATGGTGTCGTTTCTTTCATTTGGCAATACACCTATGAAATATAACCCTAACTGTGGCTTATACTGCAACTAAGCTGGGAGAAATAATTATCATATGGCATGGACAACAGTTTTAACAAGGCCATTATGTTTCTCGACTTCGTACTAGTACGACCATCGACTGTCTCTGAATTGTTCCGTTTACGGAGTTTCACTCACTCACAAGGCTTGTGTGATCTCGTGGTATATTTTTCTCGTACTTTCCAAAGGCACCATCGGATGCCCCAACGTCACATTATATGGTAAGAGTCGAAAACAGATATCGTATTTGGAAGCCGAATGTTGTAATGAATCGGGCTGATGCCTATATGTAGCTATTATTAAATTTTATCAAGGTAAATAAAAATAACTGCAATATTTTTATGAATTAACTCTAAACTAGCCTAGCAGCCACTCTTCGCACGGATGGATTTTAGGTTTTCGGACATTTACATTTAGCGTTAAATTTATAAGAATTTAGAAAAAATAAAATTATTTTATCTTTATTCGACACTTGAATTGGGTGCAATCTTTTTTCTAATAAAAAAAATCATATGAGAAAAGTACCGTGCCCCACTAAAGTTTTAATTACAGTTTAATTAGTTGATATCAGTTACGACGAAAAGCGAAATTAAAGTTAATTTATTTAATAAATAATTGTTTAAACCTTTCGCTCTGTTCGATATTTAAATTTAATTTTAAATGATTTATTTATTTAGTTTTTAAACGTGTGTAACTACAATAGATACTACCTGTTACTTCAGGTAGTTTATGATTCATCGAGATCAAAAAACGGAGAGACAGACAGACACTGCGCTTTATTATTATAGAAGATAGATGCCTTGATTCTTGTGAGCAATTACCATTTTTCAGTCATTTTTATATATCCTTAAACTTGTCTCTCACATAGATTTCTGGCGTTTCCCGTGTGTAAGCTCGTCATAACAGCTGAGAAATTCACTCCTCGTTCATATAGACTAGATACACAACCTAAATCACTGCCTGAACACGGATAATATTAGCCCTCGTTAGCATTTATGTCTGGCATAAGACGTTTTGAGGTCACTTAAAAAATATATAGAAGGACTTTTGTTTAGAGATAATGTTCAAGCGATTTCATACAGCTTTCGTAATGTGCCTATGTTTCTGAGATAATTTTTTCACCCTAAATAAAACCGAATAAAATTCTTTATCGCCACTCAAGAACCAAAAACTATATTCCATTATCTTGCTATTTTAATATCTCACGGACCCATCCTGGGATTCTTAGTCACCAAATGTTTTTTTTCCTACTTTTGTATCCTCGAAGATATTGAAAGTACTCTACAACCTGTAGTAGCTTTGCTTTTGATAAATATTTGAGGCAAGTTAGAAGTTTCTACCGGTGCGGGTTTGTGCTTTCTCATTGTTATTTTTATTTTTTAATTGTTAGCCCCAAAATATCACAGGCAAAATAAAATGCATTTATCATGTTTTGCACGCCTTGCTCTATATGACAAATTAGATCATAGTCGTCAGCATATAATGGATCCCTAGGAGAAGAGGTAAAGATTTTGCTTTAAAATTCATTCTTGTCAGATTGGAAACGTTGCCAGAAGCTCGATGTTTTATGCAAGTACCTGAATTTGAAAAAGCTTTTAAGAGCATTGCACCAAAATAAATAATATAAAAGGCGTAGGTGCAAAAAGGCCACTCGGTTTGACGGCATTTTCTATAGAAAATGCATCAGAAAGAGATCCCCTAATATTTACGCTGGCATTCATATTATTTACAGATTTAACGAGACATCAAAATTTTCATTTAATAGAAATATGCGTTTGTTGTGGAACATTTTTTTTTTTCATTTTTGATGTCCTAAATGTTATATATATATATATATATATATATATATATATATATATATATATATATATATATATATGTATTATATGTTCATACGGTCCTTTTATAGATATAAATATTTAAGTAAATGCCCTGTTTATAATAAACAATATTAACCGGCCTGAATGTCCGAGAAATTTTCATAGAAAATATGCGTCCTCCAACAGGATTCAGACCTCTATCCTATACGAAACCGTCATATAGCCTGACGTGCCTTAACCGATTGGGCCACAGAGGAGCGTTCGGTTAGCGAGGTCGATTTTACTGTTTTTAAACACAATTATTCTCCATGATTTTCTCTCATTCATTCATATCTGCTCAATACTTATCCAAATGTAAACAAATGACGTCATACACTATGAAATGGGCAGAGTCCGACAATATTTAAGACATTTTTATGTTTATACGTTTTTTTATAGAATTGTATATATATATATATATATATATATATATATATATATATATATATAGAGAGAGAGAGAGAGAGACACAGGGCTATGATAATTTTTAGCCACCCTTAATTACAGCAATTTTGACTTGTGTAATAACGTATCTCTTTTTTTTCCTGACAGTACCGTGTTAGTATTATGCTACCCTCATCTATTAACGATAGTTCACTTTCATTTTCCAATGAAAGTTGGCGAAAGTAAGGGAATTGATGAATTTCAACAAGGGCAAATAATAGGATGGCATCAGAAGATTTTGCCTCTGATGTAACTTTTCATATTCGCTGCTGTAAAACTTAATTTGACTGTCGCTTTCCTCAATGTATGATGTGACGTCACTAAGCGGACTGTCACATGTCCCATGTCACTTATCTCCAATAAAGCCTTTTGTATTTCTACGTGGTAATTTGATAGAGAAAAATTCAAAAGATATGGTGAGAAAAATATAAAGCGTGTATATCAACAGAAAATAATGAACTTCTAATTCAAAAGATAATTTCTTTATCCGTGGGGAGATGGTCCAGCATTCACTACCATATATGTTTGACCTATCTGTGAATTGTAATGCTTTCAACTTCCCCACAGGTTTGAAATTATAGTTTTCCTTCTCCTCGATTTGATGTTCCCAACGACTAGGCAGTTCAGTCTGCTATCCTATTTAACTCGTTGCTTGACGGAAAAAAATGGTTCATGTCTTTCTCAATACTATTTTGCGAAAGTGAACGCAACAGACGCTCCCGGAATTTGAACTCGTCTCACCAAGAACGAGAAAATGCTCCCTGCCTGTCATTTTCTACCGCTCGCGCTCAAAACTCTCTTTTTTTTAATTCTTCCAAACTATCATTGGTTATTTGTTGATTTTGTTTAGCGGCATGTCAAACGCTATGGTACCGAGATCTAAATATTAGGTTGGTGCAAAAATAATTACGTAATAATGTCGTTTTTTGACGTATTTTTAACGTCAAAAACGACATTATTACGTAATTATTTTTGCACCAACCTGATAGTTTAAATGCAATTTTTTATGTTTTAACAATATATTTTGTACAGAATTTTATACTTTGAGTAAATTTTTTTAGCTAAATGATTTTTATTTTTTTTTAAATGCTAAATGATAATCCTGTCATATTTACGCAAGTTAAAGAAAAAGAAAATACAGCTAAGAATGTTAGACACTTGTCCACAATACAATTCTTTTAACTGCCGTGTCCCTTTAAAATTGGCGCGATCATGACTCTCCATAACATCCTATATTTCGTTGCTCAGAGTAATGTTTGTCTTTTTGTTATCCATCCCGCTCTATGTTCTTTTATCTATTTAGACAAGACTCTTCGGTAGGTAATTCGTCCTTGCTTTGAATAATGTTGCCTGGTTCTCCTGTTATATAATTACAGGTTCTTGATAAAATCAAAAGTAAGCTCTACAATGTTATTAGTCATGACCTGACATCTCGACATTAATCAGTTTCCCACTGTCGCTGCCGTAATTTTCATGAGATTTTTCTATAAATACTTTCATGGTAATTGTTCCAATGAACTTGCCTATATGGCACGTAGACTATATGAATTTAAGAGTAGTACTAGATTAGCGGCAAGGTCTCATAATTTTACTGTTGAAATGGCGAGATCTAACCAGCAATTATGTGCTAATAGTATATTCTATCACACTTCTCAATTGTGGAAGTCTCCTCTGGTTTCTTGATTTCCAGTCAACTTTGACCTTCAAAAATGCAAATGTCATTCCACTCGTTATCGTCTGTTCTTTTTTAATTGCTAATCTTTTATTACCCTCACTCTCTCTCTCACTCTCTCTCTCTCTCTCTATCTCTCTCTCTCACTCTCTCACCTTAATAACATTTTTTTCACATTATCTAACATTCAGTAAAACTCTCTCTATGTGTTAGTGGCTTTATTGCCTTGATTGAAATGAAATGATAATTGCTACCTTCTTTTCTCCTACTTACCTTCGGTATGTCATTTGAGTGTGAAATTTATCTTTTCCTTTTCTGCCTCAGAAATTTCAACTTTCTCTCCGAGTATATATATATATATATAATTTTCCTTTTTTTGTTTTTATTTCCCTTGAAACCTCCTTTGTTGTTTACATTCTCTTCCATTGTGTTCTCAGCATTCCTCTATAGAATCATAATTCTGATGATTTATATCTCTTAATCATCTGTGAGGAAATTTGTTCAGCATTGATTGCTATTTAGAAAGATTGATATTTGTATTAAAACACATAAACTTATTTAAACTTTTGTACTTGTTATATTTTGACATCTTCAGTTCGTCGCTCATATCTTTGAATTTTTCTCCTGCTGACAACCATACATTTTGTCTTCTAACAATTGTTCGTTAGACCTTCCTTCTCGCTTTCCCTTAATAGGAGGTCATCGCGGTTTTCTTTCTATGTCTGCCATCAACGATAATTCCATCATCTTCTTCATCTGTGACGAAATTGTTCAGCATTCGCTGCTATATAGGAAGATATATATTACTCAGTAATTCGACTCTCATTTTTTTTTTTTTTTTTTTGTCCTAGAGATTTTTTCCCTCTTTCTTTGAAAGGCGTCTTTTTTATTTGAATATGCCTTCGGATTTCGGTGCCATACAGTTCGCCTTCTGTTAAAACACTCCCAGATATTTAAACTTTTGTACATGTTTTATTTTGACCTATCCAATTAGTAGCTCGCATCTTTGGATTTTTCTCTTGCTTGACAACTATACATTTTGCTTTAAAACAATTGTTCGTTAGTCCTTTCTTCCCGCTTTACCTTTAATAGGAGGTCCTGAGGTTTTCTTTCTACGTCTGCCATCAACATAGTGTTATGTTACACTTAAAAAAAAATGATCGGAACGTTCTTCGATGCCATATATTATGTTACTACATTTGGAAAGTCAAAATGAAAGGGAGAGTAACACATTTCAAAAATATTTCTGTATAATTCAAAAAACTTCAAAACCTATATACTCAAAGAAAAAAAAATCTTGTCACCATTCTTAGAAGTAGGTGTCTGGTTGATATATATTCGCTCTTAACTGTGACCCTTTAATATTGGATGCGTCTTTGAAGATGTGTTTGAATTATTCTTTCTAACCAATATAAGTGATCACAAGCGATGATTTAGTATTTAATAAACAAATATTATATAGAAACAACTGACAGAGTTCCTCACTATTCTCTCAATATAGATGTATTTTAACGTTGCTTTTTGAGAAACAAAATCAGTCATCGACATTTTGTATATGAAACATTTCAACGACAATTCTTGTCTGAAAGCTAACATTTACAGAATAAAATTAAACGTAATCTTTTCTCTTCTTCCCTATACCGTGTCTCTTCAAGAAATTAGCGAAAATAGCTCTCCACAACACCTCTACCTTTTCAACACTTAGCAGTTTTTGACTTTTTTGCTATTTCTCCAAATACCTGTCATGCCAACAATTTATACAAGCTTGCTAGTCATTCTCTGATTTCCTCTGCCTCTCTTTCATTCAAAATGTCCTGTGAGTGATACATTTTCTAAACCCTCTTTCTTCATTAGCTGACTTAGAACTTTCAATTGTCTCTTTCTGATTCTAAGTATAATTGTTCTTTTTCTTTACGTTTTTTCCCTAAACACTCGTTGTTGATCACATGCTCAGATCATGTTGCACTCAAGCATCCTTCTGTAGAACTAGATTTCTTCTGTTTCAAGTCTCTCCTTCATCCATGACGAGATAGAATGTCTAAGAATTCTACTGGTATCATGAAACACGGTTCTATCGATCGTATAATCGGGTCATCGGCGGCTAAACCGTATCTTCCACCAGGCTTTAATCGTAAGGAGGGTAACTCTACAACCAGCTGGGTTACAAACAAGATTTGACAAAGGGTAGTTGATGTTTCTTGTATGTTCAACCTCCATCCTGTAAAATAGGAGCCAATGTGCTGATGACATGACATCGCTGGATGGAGGGCTTTCTCGACTGAAGTGAGAGGTTTACCCTGATGGAATCAACAGTTACGTGGCCATGATGAAGACGAGTTGACCTGTGAATGGATAGGCTCCACTAGGTCTACATACGCTACCAACCAATAAATACGTATCCGGCTTTCAACCCAGATATATGGAGGGATCTGATAGTGCTCAGCTGAGCAACAGCCCTTCAACCAAATCTGGCCATTGTTCTGACGAAGATGATGAAGATTTTAATTTCATCAAACACGAGCTTTTATTGTTTCAAAACTTTTTTTTTTGTTTAGAAACTACTGATAAGATATGGCAAGATTTTTTTTTAAGTCTTGTATTGTCGAACTTTATCAACAAATCAGATAATGACTCAAGAGATATCGCAGCTGGTTAAGGCACATGAAAATAACGGTTCTCCTGGAATGACTGATTAGCATTCCCGAAAGAACTTTATCATGGATCTTCATATTCGAAATAGTCCAAGAGAATTAACATTTAACACAAAATTGTCACAACGCTAAACTTGTTATCGTTGGAAATGAATGTGTATGTGTATGATTTCTCCACCTTGAATCCTTGAGGGAAATGGTGTTACGGAATAAAACTTGAAAGTAGGTATTTGTGAAATGTTGATTCCCCCTCCCTAATAACAGTTTCTCTCGAGTAGTAAATATTGTTTCTTCCATAAATCTGAATCTACACAATCTTTTGATTTCAAAGTTATTTAAAATATGTCTATCTATAAAAGTCAGGATGTGTGTGTTTGTGTGTGTGTGTGTGTGTGTGTGTAACGAATGCACGGCCGCAATTTTCGACGGATTTGCACCAAAATTTACATGCACATGTTCCAAGTTTGCGAATAGGCCAAGACCGACTTTGCATTTCCCAACTCCCATCGATAGTGGAAATAATCGATTTCTTCATGCTTCTACGGCAGTTTTCATGTATTTTGCGGCCATTTTCTACTGGCCAGAGTGAGAGCCTATAGTTGGCTGCCACGAATAGGCAGGAAGATTCTATTGGCCATCGTGAGAGCCAACATCTGACTGACACGAATGTTAACTAGCATGCTAGCATGAAAAAAAAAATCGAAAGCTGCATTCGTCACAAATAGGAAAATTTTAAATCTGCATGGCACTTTACTCTAATTGGCTCATTCGCTTGCTTAAACTCAACGTTGATTCTGATTCCACAGAACTATGTTGGGTGTGAAAAAGTATTTGTCGTTAACATTCTTTTTTCATTCGGTTTTTCCAGTTACGAGTCCTTTTTTAAAGCTGATCGTTTTGTGTTCATTTTGTTTAGTTCTTTTTTCGTAACAGATTTAATGTTTAGTATAGAGCTTAGAAAAAATTCGCAGTGTGAGATAGGCAAGAAGTAAGGAATGTAGCAACATCAGCGCGGCAAAGGGCACTCCTTTAAAGGCAAGGAAGGGCAAAAATATTTTAAGTCAAGTGATAGCGATTGCTGTATGAGTCGTACGATTTTTGAATCAAGCACGGGCAACGCCGGGCCATGATGCTATTTCAAAATAATTTCCAGATTAATTCTTCTGGAGATCCTGAATTTAAGCGCTGTATTAGACTACCATCAAGATCTCATCAAGTTTCAGTTGTGCTGGCTAGATGTAATCGTAAATCTTATGCTAACTTTTTCTTCTCTCCCACTTCTCGCTTGTGGAACTGTCTTCCGGCTCCATGCTTTCAAGCCAATTTTAGTCTGCAAAAATTTTAATGCAATCTCAATCGCTATCTACTGTCACCTTCATTAGCTATTTTCACGTCCTGATATCGATTAAAAAGAAAAAGTACTAATTCAATACTTTAATCTACACAACTGAAAATTGAACTGAAAACTCAAAATCCTCAAGATATTAACCATCGAATTCCAAGAGTTAAACCAGATATTAATAATCGGTTCTATTACATTGGGCTATTATGCAAATTCACTGTAGCTGACTGTTTTTCTTTGTCAGGCTTTCAGAAATACTGCCTTGATGGTCACTTACATGTATAAAAGTACAGATTGAATACTTATCAATTGTCAAGCTCAACATGGACATTTTTAAAGTCTATTTAGAATTTTCCTTGACCGTTTACTAATAATTTACGCTTTTGTGACCAACATAATTTGCTTCATCGGTCGATCGAACTTTTAGCATTTAATATCTTACCACCTTAGAAATTTCTGATTCCATACTTTCTTTCCTTGTTTAATCTTTCATTCTTATTTTTTATTTTATTTTTTTTGTATTTTCACAGTTTTAATGTCGATTTTTTCTCATTATTGATATTTCTCTATCCTTCACTTTAGATCTTGTATTTCCGATTCTGTGGTCAAGTCATAGTGAAGGCAATGGTTTTAAATGTCGAGTTTAAATGGAGCCGTGTCTTTTCAAAATCAAAAATAGTGCTATTGCAAACTATTAATCATCTTCATTACCTAAACGAAATTCAAGTAGCATCGCGCTTTCGGAGGTTGGGTGATTATAAGGCGCGAAGATGAAGAAATCCTTGGGCTGGTGTGTAGATGCACGTTAATCAAGCTGGGAGTATGGAACATCTTAACCATAGGTATCCAACTAGGAGAAGGTAAACTTTGATGTAACACCTGCGGTTTGACACAACCCAATTAATTTAATTGATTTTCTTTTTCGGTGCAAGCTATTTTTTCCTTGAGAGTGAGATTGACCCAGTGCAATGTCTTCCTCCACTTGAAAACTTCTATGCACAGGCATTAGTTATCATATTTTTTTTGCATGGCGAAAGCAGAAAAGGGCTGTCATTGAAGGCTTTTGCCAGAGGTTTTATAAGTCCATCCAATTTAAAGATATATATTTAAACCACAACTACATCTTCATATCTTGTTACGGTCATACTCGACAGTGAGGTGATAGCGAGCATTTAAGTATACATGCGTGTTTATATATATATATATATATATATATATATGGGGGGATGGTCAAATGGTTAGAACGTTCTCTTTCTGACCATGACCCGCTCGAATCTCACCACGGTTGATTTGTCAGGAAGTAGACTTCCTGATGTTATCGGCCTGGAGGAGGTGATCGCCTTGTGCTTCACCTTTGGAAAGTGCCTTACACCCATACCACGGGTTGGCCCAAGCCTGTTTAGGAAGAGATATTTGGTAAAGAAAGAAAGATATGTTCGATGTTTCTCTATGTGACTACGATATTTTTGCTAAATTATTTTCTATTAAACCTCTGTACATTAAATATTACCTCACTTAAAAATTTGCTGACAAGCATATAAAGATATTACTGACATGGTTGGGAAACCCTTCCTCTATTTTAAATTAAAAAAATTGACATTTAATTATTTATTTGAAACTGAAATATAACACAAAACATTATTTTTTTGTAATGCTAAATAATATTTTTGAAATGTAATGTTAGCTAATATGTGTTCCATACTTCCAGAAGTAAAAAATGGATTTTAGCGACCTGTTCGCAAGATATCGTCTTCATGTTGCACTAAAAAAATATCACATCATTCTCTGATAGATGTAGTAAAATTCCTCAAGTATTTCTACACACTCAAAATATTAACTCATGATTAAATTTGCTTAATTGCTGTAAAGCTCAATGGACATCTTCTTTTCTGGCATAGGCGTTAACACTTTTCATTTCGTATTACACTTTTAAAAAAATATTGGCATTGGGAATTTGTTATCCAGACTTCGCCTACTCATTGCATTTATCCGGATTTCTTTTATTTCATTTACCAAAGCTAACTTTTTGTATTTTTAAAAGCCCAAGGGAAATAACTTTCTGTCAAATATGCATCATGCAAAGATGAAATAAAACGTATACTCAATGGTCAGAGCATTCATTCAGTAATTAACCGGAAGCCAGTGACTAGCATCGTTTTCACTTCTTCGAAATACAGTAAGTTTTAGTAAATCTTATTACATTACTAATAGAAAGAATTGTGACGTTGTTATTAATGAGCATGTCATTTAAGATACAGTCATTTAAGTTGCTTAAAGACATTGACTGGCTTATCGCTTCCATATTTGTTGAAGATGCCAGTACATTTTTCTTTCAAAAGTAAGTGATGAGCATGTCAAAATCTAGAATAACGATAGTTCCATGAATATACTGTGCTGTTCGATACAAGTAACTCACCTGATTTTTTTTTTACTAAATGTTCTCTTCTCAGATGAAAAGAAAGTTGAGCTAAATTCAAAGGTTAAGCGATCTAGAATCCGAAGAAGAAGCTTTGAATTTAGCAGTAAGTACTGTCAAGCATCCGTTCAGTATAATGTTCTGGGGATGCTTTTCTTTTCATGGAACTGGTTTCTTAAAACCTATTGAAAAGACACTCAGGAGTGAGCAGTACAAGAGAGTCATGTCTGCTGAAAGGGTGCAAATCGACCCCACCAAGCTCATTTTTATGCAGGATAATGATCCCTGTCAGAAATCAAAATTGATGAAGGAATACTTTGATGAGAAGCAAGTGAGTGTTATGACATGGGCGCCCCAATCTCCTCACCTCAACCCCATAGAAAACTTATAGACCATATTGCTCAACTGATCAACTGCTTTCTCGAGAGCCTGTACTTCATAATGTGTGTGTGTGTACTTGTTTCAATACATATACTAAATTTTGAACGATACAGAGAAGATTAGCAAATATGACACGCAAATTCGTGAAACGTTTCATATGTTTTTTTGTTTTTTTTTATGGTGGAGTAATGGATAGCGACTCGTATTGAGGAATCGCAGAGCCGAGTTCGAATTCAAGTCGAATCCATTACATTCACTTACGTGCTAATACCCTTGGGAAAGGTATTAATCCTCTTCTTCTCCTCCCAGTTATAGGTAAATAGCAGGGCAGACTGGGTTTTATAGCCTTTGATGGCAACTGGTCTAGAAGAACAACTCAAAACCTGAGGAGGGTTTATGCTCCAGGTTTCTGTATTTGGCCATTCAAAAAGTGTGGTTGGTTCTGTACAAAGCCTACAATCAAATCCTATATCCTGGTATCTGGGCCGTCATACGTCGAATACGACTGGAGAGTCCACTATATATATATATATATATATATATATATATATATATATATATATATATATAAGTGTCATTCAAAAGATTCTTATCCTCTCCTCAAATAGGACTGTTTTTCATTACTTTTCAATTTAGTCCCCCTTAATATCAATGCACGTGATCTAACGGTGTTTAAGCATATGCAAATCCATCACGGAAGAAGTACATAAGATTACATAATTGTTTACAAAATGTCGACACGCAGGTGGGAGTTGAATTTATGAAACAGGAAGAAGTCAGATGAAAATAAGACTGGTGATTAATGGTGATAGGGTTGCAATTCAAAGCCCCAGTTGGCTGCTTCAGCTACGGCAACATGAGCTGTGTGAACGGATGCGTTATTCTGGAGCAAGAACACAGCTTCCCTCAGCTTCCAAATGTGTTGCTCCCTTCCTTTGTCTTAATTTTGATGTAAAGTACTGTTCATTGATAGTTCCCCCCCACTTTTTTCCAAGAGGCCGCTTGCATGAACTTCTGCAGGGTGAAGAAACAGAGTTTTTTCCACTGTTTACTTTGAATCTTTTGATTCATGTTCGAATTGGTGAACCCAGGTTTCCCAGGTGGAAATAATCAGGGTTAGCGTTGAAGCGAGTCAGATGTGTCCTGGAAATTTCAATCCTTTTAAGCTTCTGCTCTGGTGTCAGATGACTTGCTCATCTCCAATATCTGTTAAAACAGTAACCAGAAGTGACTTAGCTATCTTCTGGAGAGTAAGCCGTCCTTTATCCAAAATCATTCGGTGAATGGCATCAACTTGTTCATCGATGGTTGAGGTTTTTGGACGACTTACTTTTGTGCTGTCCCTGCCCCGTTTAAAATCCGCAGCCGACTTCTTCACAGTTGCATAGGAAGGGGAGTCTGCAGCAAAATTTTGCATCATTTTTCATGAATTTCCTACAGTGCATCCTTTTGCTGCAGATACGTTATGTTTGCCCCAGCCTCCCTTTTGCCCATTTTTAGAATTGTCGCACCCTTTGTATGGGCAGAGAAATTAAGACAGAAATCTGAATTTTTATAGTTTTTATAAGAAGTGGTAGTGTGTTACGATAATGGAAATTTTCAGCTATGGCTCTTCTTTCTGAGTGAAGCTTAGAATTTGTTGAACGACCATATATATATATATATATATATATATATATATATATATATATGCGCGTGTGTGCAAAGGGAATAGGTTATAGTTGTTCCAACGAGAGAATATATATATATATATATATATATATATATATATATATATATATATATTAAAGAGAAGAGAGAAACCGCAAACGTTTTTGGTTGTAATGTGGGATTTTAAAAAATTATGTTATGCTTTATTTTCCATAATTTTGGCTACACGTGTTTCCGGTTTCGCAACCAGACAAAAGGGGAATATTTGTACGTGTTATTAAAATGAATTAATTTTTCTTATGTTTTCTGATGTTAAACATTATCTTTTTTGTGTGTTAGTGATCCAAATGTCTTCCTTGAACTGGCAGTGAGAAAGTTCTTCCGCATGAACGGTAATAAAACAATTAATTTTGGTCCGAGTAAAGACGAGGAAAGATATCTGTATCTTTTGATGTCCCCTGTGTCATATATATATATATATATATATATATATATATATATATATATATATATATATATATATTATGTGTGTGCGTACATTGAAATAAAGGAAATCATTGACGGAATGAATGCGAAAATAAGTGACCATCCTATGGAATATGAACGTTATCTGTTTTTCGCATAATTTCAGGTTATTATTTGTAACTAAAAGTTGCTGCGTCACGTATTACTCCTTGTATATATTAAACTTCTTCCTGACGGTAGATGAGATTATATGCACAAAATTCCTATGCAACTTATTCATATTTTTATTTTATTGTATTTTTATTTTTATACAGCCATATTTTTTTATTTGCTTCTATTGGGTTGGTGCAAAATAATGACGTTTTCTCACATTGTAACATATGTGAGAAAACCACATTATATTTGCACCAATCTAATATAATTACTCTTAAACAAAAATATAGCTTAGCAGATTTGATTTTATATCAGAATGTGAATGGTTGAAAGACATTCAAAAGTATTTAAATGGATAAAAATAAATATTGCTAGTTAAATATCTAGTTACTTACATAGAATTAAATGATCTTAGATAAGACATTTAGAGATGTACGAATATAAAGTAATTAACTGAGAAGAAGAATAGAAGTTTATAGAATAAAATCTTTGCAGACAGTCTATAAAGACTGAACATACTGATTTTTACATCGTCGGAGATATACTCTCGACGACAACTAAAGTCTAGCCCTGAGTGTAACAAATCTTTCTTAGTGGGGAAAAAATACGATTTTTGTTTCCTGATAATGGTCATTTTCACTTACGCCCTTTCGTTGCTTGAGAGCAGTAATTTCTGAACTTTGGATCAATATGCGATTGACAAGATATAATGAACATGAGACCTTGTAACAGTGGAATGTACCCTCAGGAGATAACGATCTGTCTTCGAACAAGAAAAACTCTTTCTTTTTTTTTCTGGTGGGGAGCAGGTGTTTGAGCTACACTCATTTTTTTTGTCTATTGATCTATTGGTGATCTGTATCGAAAGTTTGGTGTTATTTAGACAGCAGCGCCAGGGGTCAATGTTTCAGCAATGATTTTTAAAATCTACATTTCAAGACAAAACAGTATAGTTTTCAGAAGCGGATACTTCAATACATTATTTGCAAAATGTATGAGATTTTCATAGTATAAATAGCTACTTCACTATATTCATGTCACCAGATATTTTCTAAGCTTTATTTATGACGTTGACGAATATCGATTATGTCTATACGAACCTGTCCAACTAACTAGTCAAGTAATTGACTTTCTGTCTACCTCTAAGTAACTAATATATATATATATATATATATATATATATAGTGTTGTGGATTCCGTGAATGGAATCCTGCACAAATAAATAAACAACGCCAGCAATTGAGATAGAAAAATAAGTGTATTAAACGTAAGAATACACACTTGAAGTGAAGATTAGTAGTCCAGGAATGCGGGTTAGTAGGAAGTATATATACAAACACTGTAACTAAATTAAAGTGAGGTAAATTAAGAAACTTTAAAAAATAAACCTTTTCACTTGTTAATAAATAATTAAAATTGACTTTCGTTAGCACAAATATATTTATGAGAAAGATTGATCTTACGCCAGATTTACATTTTGTAAATAGGAAGTGCGTGTCTGACTGCTTGCTAAATTTCTTATTTGCAAACTTGGATTATTTTGGCGCGAACATAGACGCTGTCCGACTGATGAAACAACTATTTAAGCCAAAAAGGCAGACGATAATTATTTATTATGTTCGTGCAAAAATAATGTCGTTTTCTCACATTGTCGAACAATCACGTGATCAAGATAAACACTCAGTTGTGGAGCAAGCTGAGGTAAAAAGTAATCCAACCTTGAGGAAGAGAGCTATTTATGGTGCAATGGAGCATCTCATTGTGCTAAAGTGGGATAGTCCATTGCTTGGGCTGTGATTGGCTGCTGGTACCTGAGTGGAGGTATTTCTATATAAATACCAGCTTGATTCATCAGTTAGTTTGCAGGGTTTGTATTAAGTTACAACCTGCTTTATTTTTGTCTGCCAGCTGGACGCTAGCTGGGACTCTTACACCGGTAAGTGCTGTTTATTGTCTTGTTATTCTACATCTCCTTCCCCCCCATTGCGTGTCGGTAGTGGCCTTTGGGGAGGGATGAGTTCCTTTAAACCTGGCTGGTTGTGTGGAAGTAGTCGGGACAATGCCCGAGGGGGTTTTGTCTGTGTTATTGTAGACGGCTGAGCAGTGTTTGATGTTATTCCAGCGTCGAATGTTTGTGGCACTGGTGTAGCGGTATCGGGTAAGGCACTAGGTCTTGGAACTGGGATTGTTGGTGTATCCAGTTTCCTGAGAAATCGGCGATTTCGTAAGGTAATTCTACCTGATCCGTCAATTCTGATACGGTATTGGTGGTTGGGGAGGGTTTCAATGACCTGACCTGTTGTGTCCCATCGGCGGGTTGTTGGTCGTTGTAGTGCCACTATTTGTCCTTTTTGAAGGGGATTTAAGGTGTGTGCTGTTCTGTTGTATTGCTCTATGAGACGAGCGTTCCGCCGGGACAGACTTAACTCGCGATTTTGGGCTGCGGTTATCCAATTCGCGTGTGGCTTATAGAGTGTGGGGTGGGATGGTATGTAGTCACGTAGTCGGCGGTGGAGTAGTAGTTGAGCAGGGGATAGCCCAATGTTTTGAATGGGCGTATTCCTGTATTGGAGGATGGCTCTTGCTGCACGGTTATTGTCCAATGATCCTTGTGCTCCTGTGTTGCCATTTACGATTCTCTTGGCCGTTTTGACAGCGAGCACTGCACGACCATTGGATTGTGGGTAACCAGCAGATGATAACCTGTGTTTAACAACCCAGTCTTTTAAAAATTGCTTGAATGGAAGAGATGTGAAGGGTGGCCCACCATCACTGCTGAGTTCCTCAGGAGCGCCGTAGGTTTGAAATATGTCCCGGCAAATCGAAATAATTCTTGAGGCAGTTGCTTCTCCGTGGCTCAAGTGGTATTTCGATTTGCCGGGACATATTTCAAACCTACGGCGCTCCTGAGGAACTCAGCAGTGATGGTGGGCCACCCTTCACATCTCTTCCATTCAAGCAATTTGCGTTACATTCCTTTGGGTTGCTCCAAATATTTTCCCAAAATGTCTGTACATTATCAATCGATGGTGGCGTTTCGACATGTATAGGCGTTTTTCCAATTTCCCTGTAGAATTTCTTAAGATCTGTTCAGAATGTTTTATTTTGGCGATAGAATCTGTCGAACAATCACGTGATCAAGATAAACACTCAGTTGTGGAGCAAGCTGAGGTAAAAAGTAATCCAACCTTGAGGAAGAGAGCTATTTATGGTGCAATGGAGCATCATCAGTTAGTTTGCAGGGTTTGTATTAAGTTACAACCTGCTTTATTTTTGTCTGCCAGCTGGACGCTAGCTGGGACTCTTACACCGGTAAGTGCTGTTTATTGTCTTGTTATTCTACAACATAAGTTACTATGTGGGAAAACGATATTATTTTTGCACCAACCTAATAGTATGTTGTTAATGTTCATAAATAATATAGTTTGTAAATCTGAAGGCTATAGCAGATGTAATTCGTTTTTATAAGTTATATTTATTAAGGGATTGCAAAAGTTTCTAGCGTTTTATATTCTTAAACAAAGTGAATTCACACAGATCCTTTCCTATTATGAACATCCATGTTTTACTTTTTACTGATGGATTAATCGAGTCACTTAATATGATATGACGTACAGAAATATAATTAATATATTGGTGTTTGGAAAAATATTTTCTTTGGATTTTCTGTTTAATAATCTAAACTAATAATTTTATTATAAAATGGCTGTCGTGTTGGCAATAAAAGATTTCACTTTAAAAATTTTAAATGAACCTAACATATAAATGAATTATGTCATGAGCTGTATTTATGATAGTATAATTCTGCCTCCAGACCTTGTAATACGGAGTGGCATTCAGGATAGGTAAATTTCATCAGAAATCATGAATTTAACTAGAGTTTCTGTAGTAAATTCGAAAGCAGACGCGATAATGAGAATAAAAATAAACTAGAGTTCTACAATTTTATTCGGTTATTTGCTCGTTCATCATCACTTGCTGAATTTAGAATGTAGTTCATTCGTACTGTAGGATAATATAACTGAGGTATGAGGAGTTGGAATAATATTTATGTAGTGTATGTTTTGCTATTCAGACCGGCATGGTCTTCTTGATTGTTATATTTACAGCATTTCAGCAATTGCATCAGAGAGGGTTTAACTATACCATGTGAAAAAAACACTTCGTTAAAAAGTACATGGCTCCCTGGCAATAGTGCGTTCAATCCCTTCTTCTGACATTGCTGAAAAGTTATATATTCTAACTCAGTAGAAGAAATAAACATTCTATAGAATGACTGGTGAGTATTAATTGATATGAGTTATCTCCCATGGATATTGGAATGAGAAGAATCTACTCTATTGATTGAATAAAGGTTCTGCTTCACAATTCCAAGAATGTTTTCAAATACGAAGACAGAAACCTGTAAAAGGCAAGAGGGTACAAGGTTCGGGACCTTGTCAACAACCACGATAGGATTGCTGTTTCAAATGTTCTTTCTTTGAAAAATGCCGAAATGTTTTTCTTCTAATCTCATCTTTTTTCTAGTCGGAAATACTAATAGTTTTTCTTCTGCTTACTTTCTCCACTATGTAACTAAACTGGACATTTAAAAATCGCTCCATAATTAAAATGGAGTCTTCCCATGATGAAAGAAACCAATGCATTGTTAAAATCATAACCTTACGTCAATACCAGTCATTTAGAAAGGAAACCATACTCCATTAATCTTAAAAATTATCTATCTGTAACTAGCTTGTTCGATTGTGTGACAAGATGTAGTCACTCTTTATCATTATATATGTGGTGCGTTAATGTATCAATTATTTCACATATGATCTTCATCAGTAAGATTAGAGAAATAAAGAAACTTATCTGTCTTCATCCGATAATTCCAATATAGCTTGATTTGAGTGTTTGTTTTACATTTTCAGAAGAGATTACGAATCATTAGCAACTATTATAAGTATTGTTATTTTTCCTATCGTTTCTGTTGTTTACACAGTTACCTAAGGTCAGAAATGGCTTCATGGCAGTTTCTACTGATAATTCTATAAAAGAATAAAATAATTTAAAAATAAATAACTAAGAACACAAACATTTTCCGGAGATAAAGCTATTTGTAATGAGTGAACTGTACTTGTAAGTACATTTTTTTGCATTTCTTTAAGGCATGGGCTACAAGTAATCCCTTCAATGAGTCTATCGGAAACTTTTCCAATCAATCCAAGGGCTCTACCTACAACTGGAATTATTAATGTCCTCGTGTGGCACATTTTCTAGATTTCCAATTCAAGTTCCTTGTATGTTAATCATTTTTTAAGATAGTCAAAGATACATTACAATTTGTAGGAACGTACCATGTCAATAATAAGCCGCATTCTGTTTTTTATGGCTTTTGCTTACGGTGTCTGGGCGATTAGTCTTTGTGTACAGTTAAATCCCATAAAATTATTACAGATCCTATATCTATAACCGGGTCTGTGTGATGTTCATACCAGTTTCTTGAAGTTTCATTCTCGTAAAAGGTGCATATATACCCGTGATGATATTAACATGCCGAGTTTTATATCCAGTGGGTACTAACTCTGCGCAACTTGATACAAGATGCTCAATTCTTTCTGGATATATAACACAGAATCTGCATTTGTGTTAACACAATATTTCAGTACGTGTGCTTGGTAATTTCTCGTTAGGAAGCATTAGTCTTGGGCAGCAAGTATAAGACCTTCCATTTCAGCTTTAACCCTGTACTACATCACCACTGAAGGGTACGGGGTTTGTCTACATCAGCTTGTTTGGTATGGGCAGCGAAATGACCATTGGCTTCTCTTGCCATTTTTTCTGCATTTCGTACATTGTATTTACTTTTGCTTTGTCTTTGTTTTTTGTTGTTGTTGTATTTGTATCTTTGCCCCCTGCAGTAGGTCTATTTGGTTTATTTTCATTTCTTCATCCACTTCAAATTCTTTTTTGAATTTGTTGGCTTCGTTTATTATTGAATAAAGTTTCTTATTACTTTCATAGTCTTTGACATAGATTATCATTCACTCTTCTGTAGTCTGTAGGTATCTTTGAGGACCGATTGTTGCTATTTTACAAAACAGTTCTATTTGAACTAATCCTCTGCCTCCGTCGGATCTTGGCGCATACAGACAATTTCCAACCTTAGGATGATATATGTGATGGCAAGTGAGAAACTTTCCCGTTTTTAAGTCCATTCGCTTAATATCAGCTATGGTCCAATTAAGGATAGTGAAACTATATTTCACCACAGGGACAGCCAAATGTTTATGGCTGATATTCTGTTTTGTGAATTGGTACTTCACACTTGACGCAAGCGCCTGTATTATTCTTTTATTTTCTCCTTCATTTAGGTATGCTTGTATCCCACCACATCTGCTGACTCCAAAGTATTTATAGTCTTCTTGTTCCGGTTACCTATTCTTTGTGATAAAATCTAGAACTAGTGAGTTCGTTTTTGTAATTCTCCCTTTCTTGAATGCTACTTCTGCACTTTGATCTAATCCGAGATCCATACCGATGTAATCGCTGAAACATTTTACAGTATTGAGGATGCCCTTCAACTCATTGTCGTCTTTGGCAATGAATTTGATATCGTCCATGCAGAAAGGGTAATTAAACATTTTATTTTTTTTTTTTTGCTTTGCGTCTATAGTTATTACTGTTTTCGTTCATGTGAAAGCAGATTAAGGAGAGACAGAACAGAAGGGCTGACAAAGAGTCTTTTTAAAAGATTTCTCTTCGGATACTCAAGCAAATGGAAGTGGCAGTATTTTTTATGCAATTTAGGTATAATGCGATTTTCTACAGTTCCATGCTATATTTAAGGAAATTTACTATCAGCGAGGCGATTCGTACATTTCCAAAACTTTAAGGATCCAAGAGTGTGGCATATTATCAAAGGCTTTACAAGCTGTCCTTTGATTTCTACCCTTTTTCCAGGATCATTTTATTTATTATTAGTTGATGTTTGTTATTATTATTATAATTGGTGTGGTGATAGTGGTGGTACTTGTACCATTTAATTAAAAGGCTTTCTGTCGTGTATATTATATGGATATTGAGTCAATATATCCTTTTCTTTTTATATTTAAATGAAATTACGTTGAGAATACCATAGACGGAGCATGTAAGTAGTGAGGAATTTTTAAATAAAATGGAAATAAAAAAAAAGACAGGACTATATTGGTCCTGTTCTCTTTGAATATTACAATAAATACCTTATTGGTTTCTTGCTTTCATACGTGTTAGAAAGTATCGCTTTTAGTTGCTCTTTGTAAGAACGCAAGCGTCTAATCTCTCTAATGATCGGCTTATTTGTTATTTTGGTAATGTCCTGGAATCTCTAATCAACTTCGAATTGGTCAAGGATCTCACCTTGCGGGGTCTTCTTTCAGACAAACAATATGGCTTTCAGTTCCCTAGATCAGCTGCGGATGTTTATTGCAGAAAGTGTCTGTCAAGTCTTAGATAGGAATGGAGAAGCTCAGCCTGTTGCTTTAGATATCTAGACGGTGTTATACAGGGTTTGGATATGTTGCTCTTCGGTACAAGATGTAAAGTATTTCTGTACAATTTTTTGAGTTGATTCCGTTTTTCTTATCTAATCACGAAATAAAAATTGTCATGAACCGACACACTCCTAGAGCATTTACACGATGCAGGTGCCCCCCCACACACACACTCACGTCTCTATCCTTAGACATACTAAATTAAAAATTTTATCCAACAAACGACACGATGCCGTCAGCTTCAACTCGATATCTATGCTACTTGCACCGGTGTTTATACCTTTATTAATGATAAATCTGTAAGATTCGATATGATCAAACTGGCATCTGATCTAAAAAAAAAACACAAAAAAAAACAACCTTAAAATGTCAGTATCTGTCTATATTATGGTATTATGTACACTATTACATTATTAGGACTATTTTCCTCATCTTTGTTGCCATATTTATCACAACGTTTCGGCGTTGTACGCTCCGGCCTTCTTCAGTTGGTTAGAATGTCAAATTGAACCCTTTATTTCGTACGCTGGGATCGACTGTTCTAATTCCACGTGCCATGTCTAATGGGTGTCATTTCTCCACTGACTTAACCATGTATTGCACTCAAAAGGCAGTGGATAACTTGGAGGAGTAAATTAATAGGAGATAACTGATAACTGACATACGTTAGATATGGCACGTGGAATCAGAACAGTCTACCTCAGCGAGCGAAATAAAGGGTTTAGTTCGACATTCTAATCAGCTGAAGAAGGCCGGAGCGTACAATGGCCAAAACATTGTGATAAATATAGCGACAAAGATGAGGACAATATTCCGAATAATGTAAATTGTGAACCTTCGTATTTGTTTTTAACTGGAGCAAGAAACTTTTATTAATTTTAACGCCACCAAAACAAAACTATTTTCTTTTAATCGTCTTAGAGATCCGTTTTTGCCTTTCTTCGACATATCTGGTGCTAACCTCCAGGAAAGTGACACATTGGACCTCCCCCGGTTAACATTTTCCTGAAACATTAAATGGAACGATTGTATTGAGAAAAAAAAAACAAAATTATGAAATTTTTTTCTTGGGTGTGCTTATTAAGTATACCATTCGCCAATGCAATGAATGTTGCTGACACATCTGGTTTGGTGGGTCTACTGTGTATTTTGCGATGCTTAGTAGACTCCAAAAAAGAATCCATAATGTTATCTAACTTGACCTGGCATCTGGCCTTCAGTCCCTTTCCTACTCCCGTAACGTAGCTTCCCTGTGCCTTTTCTATTAATATTATAATATTGTTATGACGATCTTCTCCTGCACGTAGACTTCACGGATGTAAGCGCAGTACTACGTTATTAGGTAGCTAGGTCTCATCATTTTACGGGTGAAATTGTTAGATGGAAGCAGAAGTTCTTGTAACACATTCTTCTCTCGCATTTCTAGTTTATGAAACTCTCTTCCAACTTGTTGCTTTCCAATTAACTTCGATCTTCGAAAATATAAAATACGGTGTCAATCGTTATCTTCTGCTAACTTCTTTTATTATTTTCTCTCCATAATCATGTCTTTTTATCATATTTTTTCACACTCAAGTAACCACTTGCAATTTAGTAGCTTTTTATGCATTGTTGGGGTGAAATGATTATAAAAAAGTTATAAAGTCGATGTTCTAAAGTAATAACAGATAGTAACATAAACGTTGTAGTTTCTTTTAAATTTTGTCAGCCTAGACAATTCTATTGAGATTTTGAACCAATATGCATTGGACATAATGAGATTCTGACAGCAGCTTTCGTCTCTTCATGTTAGATGTCTTCCGGTTGGATTGACAGACAAACCCATGTGTAAGAAAACTTCGTCGGAATTTTGTGGTACGGGTAATAAATAACCTTATCAGATGCTGCGTCCAAACATATTGCTTTTTTTGTATTGAAGCAATTAACGTCTGCTAGATTTAAATTAGCACACCCCGGCTAGATATCTCTTTTTCCCTAACAACTTGTATACTGCATTGTGTTTTGCAATGAGAGAGGTTATTGCATGACTCCATTCTGAAAGTGGCGTAGAAAATTGGGAGATAAATACACTTTCAATACATTTTTTCCGTAGAAAAAGAACGACTATTTGGACTACTAGTTATCCCATGCCTTTTTCATTCACTGTCTGTGAGGCAACCGCGAAATTACGCACGCAAGCACGCACAAAAACACACAGCACGACCCATTGGCGTCTGCAGCCCTTATGATGTTCGTTCGTTCATGCTCATTTTATCGAGTGACTGAGGCTCAGAAATAAGCTACAAATTCGTCTTGCAAAATCTCTGAGTTCCAAGATCAATTTATTCTTAAATTGCACCTTTTGGATCGGCCTTATTTTATTTTATATATATTTTTTCACACAAAACCCGTACGAGTGTGTGTTGTTTCAGGAAGTAAGACGTTTTCTTTTCTACTTTTTAGTGAATTATATTTCGTTCAATCATACTGGCATTTATTATGTCCAAATTGTAGTTATATTAATATATAACTGAAGTGAATTATTAGTGTGTTTGATGTCGTATCTGCAATGTTCATATAGACTTTGTTTTGTTTTCTTTTTTATATTCCTGTACGTTTCGACGATGTATAAACACTGGCAATTTAGTTCAACTTTCTGCTGATGGGCGAACCCACACGAGAAGCTATATATGCAAAAGTAACGTTCCTGAAAACATTGCAGGACTTAATTCACGTACACATTCTGGGAATATGAGAGAAAAGAATCAGCCGATCAGATAACTTATTTCTCCTTCTTAGTAGCTCTAACTCCGCAGACTTACTTTCCAACCAGATTTATCTAATTAGAAACAAATTCTCGTCAATTTAAAACAGATATTTTATCTTCTTTTTTTTTAAATATATTTTATTTACTCATACAGGCTTAGATCAATAGCCTGACACGAACTGAGTTGTGATATGAAATTTCCATTTCGACACATTTCAATTGTATAAAACTTTTTTCATCATTAGGCTACGGTTATATAGATGAATCTGCGTAAATAAATTTACATTAATAATGAGTTCCCTGAAGAATTTACGCCCAATACATCACCATTGACTGGCAATCTTACCGAAATATTATCACACCATTGTTATGCATTGTGCATCTTTTTGCACGATTGCTTACATAAAAAGAAGCCCTTGCTGCACAAGACGACTGGATGCACAATATTTATAGAGTAGATTCGAGCCTATTCTCGCAAATTGAGTATAGCACAGTTCTTCTATTTATCTCGAGGATATTACGAATCCTGAATAACATATTCGCTAAATACGATATTGACACAAAAATATTATGAGTGTCCGAAACGGTTCTGGTCAAGACTAAGTAGAGTGTTATTTGATCAGATTTTGGTAACCATAAGTTCTAGGCAAACAGTTTCTTTACTTGTACTTCTTTTGTATCGTCGAGGTGAATGATACAGAGAGAAGAATGAGGACTTAATATATTTATTTAGCACCAGTATCCGGTGCTAACGGATACATACAAAAAAAACAGAACAATAAGTTACAAAACAACTAACAAGACAACTTACAAGGAATAGAGGAGGGTCAAATGTTGTATAGCCAAACGAAGTAAGATCAGTCCGAATATTAATCAGCTTAGTATCAACTTATTAATCAACTGTTGAAGCCATTATTCGTAGACTATTTAAGGCTATGAGCAAGGTCATCTGGTATAGTGATGAAGGGATGCTAGTTACTCTACAACAACTTATGGAACTTTCATCCCGGCTTCTTACTTTCCAGTCAACTTTGACCTTCAGATGTTTAAAAGCAATGTTATTCGTTAGCTTCTTTCTTCTTAATACCTCTTCTTTTATTGTTCTCGTTATTCATTGCGTAAAATTATGGCACAATGCCGAAATGGGGAGGAGTTGAGGCTGGTCATCACTGTCTTATATCTAGCTAATCTGATTCACGACCCATTCACTCATTACAATTTGCCCATTCACCGTCCGTCACCAATCAATGCTCCATACACCATAAAACCGCATCCTCTCAAGGGGGTCGCACAAAACGCGCCCCATACCATAAAAATATAATGATCATATATGTGTACTTAAAAATTTATGGCTGCATAAAATGTGACGGGAGGGAGATGAACCCAATGAGAAACTAACATTTTAACACGAAATAAACTAAACATAACAGATGTTAGTAGGGCCTGTCCAACCCTCAAAATGAGAGGCCGCTGTATTCTGCGCATTTAGACAAAATCAAGAGGCTCTCTCGCTAAGGGAGTAGGAAAGGAAAAAATATGTACGGTCATGGGAAATATAAAGGTTGAACCAGTCGAGATGAAAAGAGGGCCAAAACAAACTGGAGAGGTTGGAAATCTCGACTTGGATCATAACCAAAGAGGCAGCCGGGAACAACACTTACTCACATTAACTAGGTACACAAAAGCTTGTCTAGCCGAACCAAAGGGAGGGCTCCACAGGAAACCACCCCGATATCATGTAGGTTGACCTAAAAGAAAAAATCAAGGCTAGCCCCGTTCAAACGAACCAAGCTCGCCCCTTTCACCCACCTTTCGCTGAAGACTGTCGAATGCAAGCGCTTTCTGTCAGTTCTAATCTTCATCTTGAGCTGATCCTCAAAGAATCTGATCAGATCCTGATGAGAAAGACGATTTCCTCGCAAGACTTCCTCCATTCGCGTCGTCCAAATCACCGTTCGCGCCGTGGCCAGCAGCGTCAGAAACACCATTCGTTTCACCCCATAATACGGGGGCTACACATTGTCATACGCGTTTGCGCGATCAAGGAGCACGAGCTTTTCGAGAGTGAGATGAGCCGACGTGGTCTCATAAGGGGCAGACCCGGCGACAATGGTAGAAGGCGTGCGAAGCCGTTTCTTATAAACCAAGGTCACACCGTTCACAGTCTGGCAAATCTGCCAAGCCCCATATGAAGGCCATGTAATTAGGAGGCAGCCGATTCCGAGCCAACCACCAGATAAGCGAAAACTCAAGGTTACTGAGATAATCCGCCGCTGGCGCCCAAAACCAGAAAGAGCGAAACTCCTCCTCCAAGTCAAGCCGCTCACCTAAAGTATCCTATGTGATCCCCTCCACTAGATGACGATAGAAGACCTTCCTAGGCTTAGAAAGGTCACTGGACCAAGGAACAGCCAACACGACCGGCCGACAGTCGCGAAGGAAATCCGATTGATCCAGGTGTTTACGATGACGCTCAACCCACGAGATGGAGGGAATGATAATAAGGAAAGGAAAAGCGTGCCTAACAATCCCCGCCATAATCAAATCTCCTGTCAATGCGTGGCGTAGGAAAGCCAAACTCGAGGCAAGTTTGTGGCTCACCACGTGTGGTATTCTCAGCTACCCATGACACAGACGTTGTGCAGAGTCACCGCTGTCGACCTGATGCTTGCGTCCCCTCCATAAAAATTTCAGCACAACCATGGGGATATACGTCTCCTTCTCCTCCTCGAATCACGTCACACGAATATTTTTCTATGTTTCATAGATTTTCCTTGATCTACAGGGTGCCCAGTAAAAAAACGACGTTTATTCTTCGAGAAAATACATCCACTCTAATTGGTACATTTCAGTGGTCCTCTGTAGTCGGCCCTTATCTGGCATCTTGTTTACGATCGCTCTCTCACAGACGTGCCGTCGCCTTCCTGTCCTTTCTACAAATAATTTCATGATAACTGCTCCGACATTCTATTTTCCCCAGTCCCCAAACTGCATGAAATTAAACGTGCCACTAGATCGGCATCTCGGTCCCACCCTTTCACTGCCTAAACGGCTAAATGTACCCGTCTCTTCTACTCCAATAGCTTCATGTCTCGTACTTCCCGTCTGTGGAATTCCCTTCCTCTTACTTGCTTCCCCGATAGCAATAATTTCCAACTAATCAAATGCAATGTCGATCGACATCTCCAGAGGCCTAGATCTAATTCCCCGTCCTTCTCTTCATCCTTTCCTCTATCACGACGCTTTACTCTTGCTCCCACTCTCTGTAACCCCTTGCGTGCTAGTTTCACTCCCGTCTGACTTGGGGTGAAAAGCTTAAAAAAATAGTACGACGTAAGTTTCATTCGGACATCTAGTTCCAAGAATTGCTGTTTTGTTAGGATGTTTTCCCAATCACTACAATCTTGAGCTCTTCAGTGATTATTATTATTATTATTATTATTATTATTATTATTATTATTATTTATTTTCTTTGATTTCTGGCGGTTACACATTTCTTTCCGGGTCCCGCCCAGGGACCTAAGGTTAGAAATGGCATCATGACACTTTCCACTGGCAAAAAAAAAAATTACATAGATAAAGCCCTTCGTAAAGTGTGGGCTGTACTTGCCAGAACAATTTTTTGCATCTCCTTGAAGCATGGACTTCCAGGGATTCCTTCAATTAGTCTACTGTAATCTTTTCCAACCAGTCCTAGGGATCCAACTACAACAGGGATTGTTGATGTTCCCATATGCTACATTTTCGAGATTTCTATTTCAAGGTCCTTGTATTTTGACAGCTTTTTGAATATCTTCAAAGATACATTGCAGTCAGCAGGGACTGCCATATCAATAAGGAGGCACCGTTTTTGTTTGTGGTCTTTAATAACAATATCTGGGCGGTTGGCCTTGATTGTTCTGTCAGTTTCTATTGTGTAATCCCATAGAATTGTAACCGTTATAATTCCTGTATGAACCCATGAACTCCACTTCTTTCCTTTTATTACACTCATACAACACCACAGATTAATCTTCTTCCTTGAGTGTTTCTTGAGCCTTAAATTGGATGAACATTCGTGTAAGAATAACTTTCATTTAATGAATGTGCTCGAAATTATGACATTTCTAGTTAAGTGCCAGTCATATTATTTTTGTCTATTTTCCACGATAATGAAAATAAAAATTAACAGTGGTGTGAGATCTAGCTAATGGTGGGTTTATTCTGTGATATCTCATCAGATAGCTCATACGTTTAACAGATTTACCTCAATATTGGCCCCCCATATCTCGGCGATCAGGATTTCCATTATGGAGAGAATAGACTAATGTTGAAATCAACTCTTGCAATTAACGTGATCTCAAATGCAATAGACAAGTGATTTTAAAATCCTTTTCTCAAAATCACATTTTCTGACGTTACGTTTCCATCTGCCTTTCTTCTGTTGGGATTCCCTTCGTTTTCTTCCAAGACAATATGTTCGGGTGTCATTAAAATTTTATTCTGCTTCAGATTTATCTCGAATGCGAGTAATAATGAATCACGTTAGTGGATCTACAAGAAACTCCCTTCTAAATTGCCTTTCTACTTCAACTACCATTTGACACTACTACTAGCAATTTGGGATAAATTTCCTTTTTCTTTCAATGCTTACTTTCATTTAATATATCTTCTCTATCTTCTGTAGAGTAAATATAACCCCACTAAAATAAGAGTCTTGCCCAGGTCAGACTCTGGTATATACACAAATCGGCTTTTTCACTAGCGTGTAAAACCCGCCTGTCTATTTTTACTCTTGTGCAAGCCAGTCTACTTCTTTTGAATCTAGTGTAAAACAGACCATTGTGATTTTAGTGCAAACAGTGCCTATGTTTTTTTTTTGGCTACTGAAAATCTCGTCTACGTATAACTTTTGACTCTAGTGAAAAGATGACTTCTGCCTCCGTATAATTTTCGATTAGGATTTTGTCCTATAAGATTTCTATTAGACATTAAATAAACCAACAAGAGATTATCGTATATATTCAAGTACAGTGCGAGTTTTTTTATGGTCAGTTTCTCACTATATACAGGTAATGTTTTTAAAATGATTAAAAAACCTCTTTTTTAGGTTACCGGCTGCGCTATAGACATTTACTTTTTCCAGAAGGGTTAAAATTCTCGAAAAAATGTAGGGGTTACACTATACATGAGATCGTCTTATACACGAATATATACTGGTATCTACCGTTAAATCATCAAAAGTAAAACAGCCAGCCTGTTCATGAAATTCTGTATGTTTGATCTATGGGTACTGCTTTTGGTCAAATTCATTATCAAAGAATATGTACATTCCGTCATCTTAAAGTCTATAACAGCTACTGAAGTTTACCAAATAAAAAAAATCTCATAACTTGAAGACTTCAAACAGCGGCAACAGTTAAAATGGATAGCTCATTTAATGAAAGGAGAAAATTATTATATAATTAACTTCTACATTACTTTAAACAAAAAGTGAGGAAGGAAACTCATTTTAACACTAGAAAGAACGATATCAGGAAACTTGAGAAATCTATTTTCCCGAATAATCATTTTAAGAGAAAGACTTTATAAATTTCGATGAGCATCAATTCTGTTTCGACGACTATTACTGATTGTTTCCTGTATGGAAATTGTTATCGGACCATTATTATAAATAGACTACAAACTTTCCCCTATTACCGGCAAAGTTATATGGAAATTAACCTTGACAGCGAGATAATTAGCAAACGAACAAAAATATATCAAGATACCACGGTCAGTCGATAGGTCAAATGCCGAAAACCTTACTGAACATATTTAGTTTGCTAATAAACTGACTGATCGATAAACGCATGCATATATTCAAGTGTACATCGTTCTAAATTAATATAATAGCGAAAAGCTAACCTTTAAAGTCACATTAAGGATTACATTCAAATGTACATACATAAATTGGACAAATGAATACTAATCTTTAAAGTATCGCGGCTTAAGAAGCGTTTACGACTTTTGTGGCAACAACAGCGAAAAGGGGATGCCTTCACTCAGGATTGTGTGAAATCTATTGTTCATGATTTAATACTTCGCGCTTTCCTAGACTCTCCTTAGTCAATTTGGTGCTCGCTGTCCTGAGTGACACATTTATTTCAGCTTTCTTTTCCTCCCTACTCTCACACCTCGCATAGCCATCGATCTTAACTGACTCAGGAGCATTTATTAGATTTCCAATCAAATTCTTCAGACAGATCGATAGCAATTAATATCGACTCGTTAAGTCCAACTGTTCAGGCGAACAAACGTGTTTTAATTATCACTATGCGTAGTGATTACCAGCCGGAAGAATTAGTCTTTACTACCTTATTCTAAAATTGGATTGTTTCGCTCTTTGTAGGCTGCGCTAACGAGCCTTACCATCTTGCTGTTTGCGATTAGGGGTTAAATTATATTGCCCTTAGGCGTGCAGCTAAACAAATGAAAAATAATAGGTGGCAGAGTTTGGAACAAGATTTAAAATGACTAATGTTTGTGGAATAATTCGTAATCAAGGCTTAAAAACGACATCTGTATTCCACTATTGTTTTATTGGAAGTGTAAATAAATTTTCGTTCACCAGATGAGATACATGATGGTCACTAGTATATTTTACCTCTTTTTTAATTCTCCTACCTTATCAGAAAATGTTCTGCCTGACCCCACCGAGAACTACGTAAGAATAATCTAATTGATTTTGTCTCTACATAACTCCATATGGTCTGTTGCTTCATGTTGGTGCATAATTATCAAGCGTTTTAAAACGATATGTATTATGAAAAAAGAAACATAATGATGCAGCAATAGCCTTTTTAAATGCATTTTTATAATCTGAAAATAAAATATTTTTATTAAAAAACAAAGAAAACAGCAATTTTCATTAACAAATAACTCGCCTACAAAAACGCCTGATAATTCTGAACCAAAACCAATATTTGGCTTTTTACTATTCCCCAACTTATGTTCTGTAACACAAACTTGTTAAGTAGGTTATTCGCTGCTTTCCGCTTTTATTCAATATTTTCGTTGTTATTTTCCTTAAAACTTTCTTGATGATCACGTGCTCAGTACATAGCATTTTCAGTATCCTTCTGATGGGCTCCACACACAACAGACTATTATTATTATTATTATTATTATTTATTTTCTTTGATTTCTGGCGTTTACACATTTCTTTCCGGTTCCCGCCCAGTGACATAAGGTTTAAATGGCACCATGACACTTTCCACTGACAAAAAAAAAATTACATAGATCGAGCCCTTCGTAAAGTGTGGGATGTACTTGTCAGAACAATTTTTTGTCTCTCCTTGAGGCATGAACTTCCAGGGATCCCTTCAATTAGTCTACTGTAATCTTTTCCAACCAGTCCTAGGGCTCCAACTACAACAGGGGTTGTTGATGTTCCTATATGCCACATTTTCGAGATTTCTATTTCAAGGTCCTTGTATTTTGACAGCTTTTTGAATATCTTCAAAGATATATTGCAGTCAGCAGGGACTGCCATATCAATAAGGAGGCACCGTTGTTGTTTGTGGTCTTTAATAACAATATCTGGGCGGTTGGCCTTGATTGTTCTGTCAGTGTGAATGGTGTAGTCCCATAGAATTGTAACAGGTCCTATCTCCGTAACCGGATCTGGGTGGTGTTCATACCAGTTTCTTTCAGTTTCCTTCCCGTAGAAGTTGCAGATTTTCCAGTGCAGATATTGGCCCACTCTGCCATGTCGGGTTTTATATTCAGTGGGTGCCAACATCGTGCAACCTGATACAAGATGATCAATCGCTTCTGGATATTTATCACAGAATCTGGATTTTGGGCTGACACAATATTTTAGTATATGTGCTTGATAATTCCTAGTTAGCAAGCATTGTTCCTGCGCAGCAAGGATAAAACCTTCAGTTTCCGCTTTCAATCCTGCACTGCGTAGCCACTGATGTGTACGGGTTTTGTCTACATCAGCTTGTTTGGTACGGGCAGAGTATTGGCCATGAAGTGGTTTATCTTGCCATCGCTTCCGTATCTGGTCGGTTGCATTCGTCTTTGCTGTCTTTTTAAAGTATTTTGCAGCTTCAGCCGGTGTATGGTGCTGTAGTTGCATCTCTACGTCCATTTGAAGCTCCATTTTGAATTTGTTGGCTTCTTTCATTACGGAGTAAAGACGCTTACTACTTTCATGTTCCTTGACGCATACCATCATCCAATCTTCTGTAGTTTCCAAGTATCTTTGGTGGCCAATTGTTGTAGTTTTGTAGGACAGTTATAGTTGAACTAATCCTCTGCCTCCTTCGGATCTGGGCACATACAGACGATCAACATCAGCTTTGGGTGATGCATGCGATAGCAAGTGAGAAGCTTTCTCGTTTTGGCGACCATTTGCTTAATTTCAGCTATGGTCCAGTTAAGGACATTAAAGCTGTATTGCACCACAGAGACAGGCACTGTGTTTATAGCTGATATTCTGTTTTTGAGTTTAGTTCAGTATTTAATACCAGACGTACACGCCTGTAGTACTCTTCTTATTTTTTCCTTCATTTGGGGGTGTTGTATCCTATCTCCTTCGCTAATTCCTAGGTACTTATAAGCTTCATCATGCTCCAATTCCCTAATTTTGTGACAAAATCTAAATCTATTAAGGGTGTTTCTGTAATTCTACCTTTCTTGAATGTTACTTTTGCACGTTTATCTAATCCGAAGTCCATACCTATGTCGTCACTGAAGTATTTTACAATATTGAGGAGGCCTTTCAACTCATTGTCGTCTTTGGCAAAGAGTTTGAGATCATCCATGTAGAGTAGGTGATTGAATATTTTCTTATTTATTTTGTGACCATAGCTACTCTTGTTCAGTTCATGTGTAAGAAGGATTAAGGATTAACAAAATAGAAGGGGTGACAGAGAGTCTCCTTGAAAGATTCCACGTCGGATATTCAGACGGTTGGATATGGCAGTGCCCCCGGTGTGACTAAGGTATAGTTTGGTGTTCCACATTCCCATGCTGTGCTTAAGGAAATTTAATACCACAGGGGAGACTTTGTACATTTCCAAAGTCTTAAGGATCCAAGAATGTGGAACACTATCAAAGTCTTTACGATAATCAATCCACGCTGCACTTAGATTTCTGCGTCGTTTCCTGCAATTTTTCAGGATCATTTTATTTATCAGAAGTTGATCTTTGCAGCCATACGAACCTCTTCTGAATCCCTTCTGTTCCAGCAGGAGAATGCTGTTTGCCTGTTTCAGTTGTGTTTGGTATGAGGTATGTAATACCTTCAGTAATCTATTCCGGGATTTTATTGGGATTATTTACAAGCGTTGATAATGTTTTTGCAAGAATTTCATGGGTAGATGAGAGATGATACAGCCAGAAATTGGGCACCTTGTCATTTCCTGGGGATTTCTATTTTTGGGACTTCGTTAGAGCTTGCCTAACCTCATCTGTGGATATATTTTCCAATTCTTGCAGAAGTGTATCCAGCAGTCGTTCTTCTTCACGCCGTATCCATTCTGCATTTGGGTTACATTCCTTTGGGCTGCTCCAAATATTTTCCCAAAATCTCTGTACCTTATCAATCGATGGTGGCCTTTCGACATGTATAGGTGTTTTTCCAATTTCCCTGTAAAGTTTCTTAAGATCTGTTCGGAATATTTTATTTTGGCGATAGAACCTACAACGTTTTTCGTATCGTCTTGTTCTCTGTGCCTTTAGCTGAAGTTTCTGTTTCAGCATTTCCTTGATTGATGGAATAGCAATTAGGGATTTAATGCTACATTTCCGCTTGATTTTTTTGGATTTACGTGTGGAAATATTAGGGTTTCTGGTGAGCTCATCTAATATAGAAAGCTCACATCTGATTTGTTTTATTTCTCGTATCAGTTTGGTTTTCCAAGTTTCCAATCTGTCACTGGATCTAACCAACGCCTTTATCCACTGTGCCATGTGTCCTTAAGGACATCTGGGTATGAATTTCTGGATATTCTAAACCTAATGTTTTCAGCAACATGGCACGAGGAACTAGAACAGTCTACCCCAGTGATCGAAATAAAGGGTTCACTTCGAAATTCCAACCACCTGAAGAAGGCCGGAGCGTACAACGGCCGAAACGTTGTGATAAATATGGCGACAAAGATGAGGACAATAGTCCGATTAATGTAAATACTATAAACTGAATAATTAAAATAAGAAAACCACGAAACTTTCAGGAGTATATCTTCTTCTTCTTCTTCTTCTTCTTCTTATTATTATTATTATTATTATTATTATTATTATTATTAATAATATCTTGGTTTCTGTTGCATACACATTTTCTTGCGGGTCCCAACCAGAGACATAAAGTCAGAAATGTCTTCATGATATATTTCACCAATCATTTTTGTAAAAAGAAAAATAACATCGCACACATTTTCCATAGATAAAGCTATTCGTAATGTGTGAGATCTACTTATGAATACATTTTTTTCTTTAAGGAATGAGCTAAAAAGAATCCCTGCAATGAGTCTATCAGAACCTTTACCAATCAATTCGTGGGTTTCAACTACAACTGAAATTATTGATGTCCTCATGTGCCATATTTTTTTTTAGATTTATACTTCAAGATCCCTGTATTTTTTATAGTTTTTTTTTTTTTTTGAATATCTTAAAAGATAGATTACAATCTGCAGGAACTGCCATGTCAATAAGAAGGCACATACTGTTCTTGTGGTTTTTGATCAGGATGTCTGGGCGATTAGCGTTGATTGTTTTGAGTGTGAGCGTTGTAAAGTCCATAAAATTGTTACAGGTCTTATCTCAGTAACGGGGTCTTAGTGATGTTCATATCAGTTTCTTGCAGTTTCCTTCACGTAAAAGTGGCATTTTTCCCAGTGCAGATATTTCTGGATATTTATCACATAATATGCATTTGCATCAACACAATTTTTCAGTATGTGTTATTGGTAATTTCTAGTCTTCTGCAGCAAGAGGTTTCAGCTTTTAACCCTAACTACGTAACCAGTGACATGTACTGGGTTTATCTACATAGGTTGTCTGACAGCGGCAGAGTATTGACCATGAAGAGGCTTATCTTGCAATTCTTTTCAATATTTGCTACATTATATTTGCTTTTGCTTTCGTTTTTTCTTATTCTGCGCCGCTGCAGTAGGTGTTATTATGGTTTACTTGCACTTCTTCGCCCTGTTGAAATTCCCTTTTGAATTTGTTGGCTTCCTTTATTATTGAATAAAGTTTCTTATTTGTTTCATGCTATTTTACACAGATTATTATTATTATTATTATTATTATTATTATTATTATTATTATTATTATAGTGTTAACAGACGTAGTAATTAGTGGTTTATTGTGAACGTTATGTGACAGAAATTATTCTCAATACTCCAGCATATTGCTTAGTATTCAAGCAGTTTTCTGTAATGAATAATCCCGATTTTTTTAACTAGAATGCAGTTTCTTCAGCCTTTTGCCTATGATCTTTAGTGTCTAGCTCCTAGCGCTCCTATGACAACTGAAACGACCGTCGCCTATACGACGCACAATGGTCTTAACTGACTCACAAGATCGAGATACTTATCATTCTTTCCGGCTTAATTTTGATCGACTTTCTGCTCTGCTGGAACAGCTAAACGCATTATTATCTGACACGTTTTCTTATTTCTGTTTACGACAAACAAATCCGGTCTTCACGACTGAATTGAATGATACGTTCGTATCGCACAGAATTACATTGTCTCGAATCAATTCTAATCTCTGCATATAACATGTAACAAGTCTGTATGATAAAATGTCTCATACAAAAAAGCTAACATAACAAGACAAATACTTGCACAGAAAATCTGCATAAACAGATCAGGCAAATTACTACTTACCGTATTTTCATGGTAAAATACTTGACAATAGTGAGACCTCGTATTTCTGAAGCTAAAAAAGGGAAATAAATTACATCATTGAGTATATTACACCCTGCAGTACAGTCATTCCTAAGTATTTTTGTAAAACTTGTACCATATTATCCATTAAAATCTCAACGTTGCATCCACATAAGTTATCGTAATATCTTACACTTTAAAATTGCAAGTACAAGTATACACTATTTATATAGAAACATAATTTGTCTTGGTCGTTTACGTACCTATTTTTGTATTGTTTCTTTTTTCTCGAATTATTTAATTTTTTCAAACTGGATAATTTGGTTCAACACACTTCACATGAGAATTATGGCCCCATTTTTAAAAACCTTTTGGCTGGAATGGGGGTGTAGTATTTGTTCTCTCATTATTTTGTGTGAGAAGGTGCCCGGTCCTGCGGTTTCCCTACCTATGGTATCATCTTCCTCATTGCACTAAGGTTCGGTTTTAATATCGACGCCAGCATGACGTGTGCATATATATGTGTATGGACACCCCAAGTTGAAAACCGAACATCTCACATGTCACATCTTGTCTTAGTGGGGAGGTTGGGTGAATAAATATTGCATTTTGCTTGGAAGAAGGCGTAGCATGTCTTCTCTTCTTATTTTAGTTGGGGACAAGATAAAGTGCGCTGTTCCGGGAAATGGGTTCCGGCACATTTCTCGTCACACTAACAAAAGTTGGGTCGGTGTAATATCGATGTTAGCATGACAGTGATCGCGAGAACTGATCAATTTTTATTGTTGGCCCGTATACATATGCATGTTTATGGGCAGCTCACTTTAGCAATGACCTTTTGTGACATCTTGCCTTAGGAGGACTGAATAATCGGCTCATTTTTCAACCGGAAATAACTAAATAAATTGTACATAATTTACACAATACTTTGGCCTTTGTTGTAACATTAATCTTATGAAAACATGATTTATAATATTTCCTTTAATAATTCTTTCAATCAATTCCAGATAATGTCCTGTCTTTGAGACAGAAGACGTTCAATTACGATGATTCTCAAAGAAAAATATTGCCGACATATTTTTGTAAACAATTGCTATCGACACCTGCCTACTTTGAGTCTTATTATCTACTAGCTTAAAAATCACCCTATCGGGCGGAAATTAACCTAGCTCCTGAGGAGGGCTCTAGATTTGGCCTTCGGCTTGTTCAGGAGTTTGAGATTCCTTACGTCTTTGTGCATTTTCAGCATTGGAACTCTCCTGGCTGCCGTTTGATCTGGGTTTTCATATGCACGGGTCTTTGGCTGTTTTGATTACAATCTGGTTCTCTGTTGGTGGAAATTTTTTTGTGAGGTATACTGATGCTTTATGCAATAGGTAACAATAAACTACAGAAGAACCCACAATTGATCGCTGCTTTTATGTATTGCATTAATATTTAAGCTTACATTTTAAAAGTTCAACAAGAATTCTTCTGTCGCCAATTAATTTAAAGATAATTTAATGTGCGTAGGTCATTACTTTCCTCACAAAAAATTATTTTTATTTCATGGCTAACTTTCGCTGGATTTCGCAATTAATTTCGATTATACCAAAATTTACTTCCAAGTTATAAAAAATGTTATCGTACAAAAAATTCGGAGCAAAAAATCACGGAGAAAATCGTTGAAAACAATGACAATAATGAAAACTTGAAAATTTCAGCATTGCATGACCGAAATGGTCTTAATTATGATCAATGAGTCGGCCTGATTCCAAAATGGTTTGATATGTTGGGCTAAGGACTCTAGGAGTAATGTTGAAAATGTGTGATACACTGACATACGCATTTATTTATATAGATTGGCTAACTGAATATAAATGTAAGCTTGCTGTTTCAAATAAGATGTTTTTAAACTGAGTAAAACTTTCTGAAAACGTGTACTTGTGTATAATACGAACACTGTTTTTTGCCCTTAATTTTCGTTGAACGTTTCTGGCATTATACACAAGCAAATACGTTATTATTATAGCAATACGTCTGTTCACCTTAGATGACAGGTGGTTATAATTAAGCGATATAACGTCTCAAGTCTGCGGCACCCTTCTCAGTATTCACGCAGACCTTAACAACGCCTTAGTCTGGAATTCTTCCACTAATTTCCACTTATTCCAATCGCATTTATATTGGTTTGGGCACGGTTCCAATGACATCAACTATTATGGACACACCCCTAACCTTGACGTTTCACATTTTTCTCCGTTTCAGAATAGGTTCTGGAATTTTTCCAACTTTTTGCTTTCTTTTATCTTCACCCTGAATTCCAATACTAAGCAAAACCATTCTCTACAATCATCAGCTCTGATCTTTTCGCATGGATAAGCGATTCGATTTGGATGACACAGTTTCAGAGTATAGTGGGTGTTTTATGTTGTTTATAAGCTTCGCTTTTTCGCCCTGTTGCATTCGAAGTTGGAATCGTAACAAACTCTTCATTGATATACTTTATCAGGACAATATTTTCTCTCATTATCGATAACATAATCTCATCTCTTTAGTAAATGTTTGACCTCTCGACTAAAACATCTGATTCAGATCCAAAGAAACACTTTTAACCCCTTCACAATTAATATATAATTTCCGCTCGAAATATGATGCAAAATGCAATGATCTGAAGAAATGTTAATCAGAGGTAGCGAAATAAGGATTAGTGGGCGGGTGAGGGAACATTTCTATACTTAATGTCATCTTTCTTTTTACTAAGGACACAGGCAATATGTTGTCATGAATTATCGTTTAAAGACAAGAGGCTTTTACGATTAACCAATGATAGGCGCCTTTTCTGCAGAGCTTTGAACAAAAATGTAGATAACAGGACTACATCACAAGCTGCCACTTCTGTATGACACAATTAGCGTTAGATGTTGTGTCCGTTGTTGTGATGCTAAAAATGGAATACCTGTTGAATCCTCTGCTTCCATATCCGATGAGAGTTAAAGAACACTGATCCAACCAGCTGGATGTCTATCCGGCACCTTTTCAATCAAATATTTTTTTTTTGTTATTGATTGCTTTTTTTAATCAGCCTTTTACAGGTTATTTAAAGTAGGAAATATGTTACATTGTAAGAATTTCTTTGGAAATAATAGTTTACTGATATATCATACTAATTAAACCTACAGTAGATGCTACTGCCTTTTATCAGGCATTCTCGTTAAACGTCTGAGAACTTAAACTGTTGTCAGATGTTCTCAAGATATCAGAAATGGTAACCGCTTTCGGCAAAGAACAAAACAGAAGTGGGTCTGGGAATTTGCATACCGTTGACGTATGGTGATGTCATCTACCATCAGTTTTACATACTTTCATCTTATGACATTTGGTACACACACACACACACACACACACATATATATATATATATATATATATATATATATATATATATATATATATATATATACCATTACGATAATTTATTTCACCTAAATCCTTTTTTAAGGATTCAGGATCATCAGGTAAATCTTCCAACAACGAATTCTCAATTCGTTGTTGGAAGATTTACCTGATGATCCTGAATCCTTAAAAAGGGATTTAGGTGAAATAAATTATCGTAATGGTACATTAAAGTGGTTTGTTTTTCATCACATATTAGCTCTGTCCTAACATTGAGCTCTCAGGATTTCATCCTCTTTGGATTTACCAATTCGGTTTACCAAGTTCCTTATAACTTAATTATATATATATATATATATATATATATATATATATATATATATATATATATATATATATATATATTCTGTTTATACGTTATTTTATAGATACAAATATTTAAATGACTACTCTGTTTATAATAAGTAGTATTAACTATATTTACCGCCCTGAATGTCCGAGAAATTTTATAGAAAATATGTGTCCACCGACAGGAATCAAACCACGTCACAAGCTTTAACAGATATGCGCGTTCGAGAGAAATCATAGGGAATTTGCTGTTTAACCGGTAACTGTAGTCAATACTGTTTATTATAAAAATAGCATTTACTTAAATATTTGTATCTATAAAAATAACGTATAAACGAAAAATATATTTAAAAAGTTATCGGACTTAGTCCATTTCATGACATATGATGTCATTTAAGTTAAAATACGCTTCGAGCAGATATATACATACAAACCACTAGCGAGATTCGAACCGGGACAATTTAGATACAACGCAAGCGTCTTACTAAATGTAACAACCAAGTATTCATAACACAACGGATTATTCCCCAAGATTCACGTCTTTCCTTTGCCCTAAACACACACATACATACAAATATATATATATATATATATATATATATATATATATATGTGTGTGTGTGTGTATATATATGTGTGTGTGTGTGTATATATATATATATATATATGTGTGTGTGTGTATATATATATATATATATATATGTGTGTGTATGTTAGCAAGTAGTCCCAAGTCAGTGCGACGAAAGGTTTGAACATACCGAACTTGTTCAAAACTGTTAACACTGGATTATGGGGTCTCACCTAGAAACTGTAATTATGGTCAACTCGACGTTGTTGCAGTTAAGCCATCTTAAAGAAACTTAAATATACAAGAGCAGGCGTCTCTTTTCGAGGATTAGCTTGCCGCCGTAGCAGACGAATGTACTATATATATATAATATATATATATATATATATATATATATATATATATATATAAGACTTTCAATAGCTGCCATTTTTCAATCGGTGAAAAGAGCCGTTTTTTGTTGAACAGAAAGCCTTACCACCATTAATATAGAAGCCAAAAGAAAAAGTATGATTGAAAATTTTGGCAACACTGACAAAATATCAATTAGTCTATAATTAATTGGCAACTTCATAAGCCAATAACGAAATAAAACCTAGGACAATGAAGTTATTTTATTTTAGATGACTCTTCTGAAGTGTATAAATGTGGGATTTGAAAAAAGATATTTAAAAATCTACAGCCGGATAAGTCTAGAATAAAAGAGCGCGAAAAGAAAACAATGTGTATATATTTAGAAATAACGGAGAAAGAAAATTCCGGATTATTTCTCTAAAAACAGGGTGGGAAATAAAGGGAAAAAAATGAAAGGCAAGGACGAAAAATCATCTTTAATAAAAATACGAATAATAAGTAAAAAAAAAATCAAACACACCGACAAAATAAAATTGTTAAAATAAATGAAAATTAGAGGAAATTATCGGAAAAAAAAGAAAATAATGGTAATCTTCTTAGGAAGGAAGATAACATCGAATGGAAAAGAAAAAGACAAATGTGTAACATAGAAATTATATTGAAATATGTTGAATAAGATGGTTGTATGAAAAAAACATTGCTAAGAACTTGGTAACAAATAACAAAGGAAATGAACGAAAAGAAAATATCAGAAAACAACCAAAAGAAAGAAAACAAAGTACAATAAAGGAAAGAAAAAATGAAACGAAAAGAAGGACAAAAAAGGAAGAGGAAAAAAGAAACGAAGAAAAAAAAGAACAAAGAAAAGAAATGAAAGAAACGAAGAAAAAAAAGAACAAAGAAAAGCAATGAAAGAAACGAAGAAAAGAAAGAAAAAAGAAAAGAAATGAAAGAAACGAAGAAAAAAAAGAACAAAGAAAAGCAATGAAAGAAACGAAGAAAAGAAAGAAAAAAGAAAAGAAATGAAAGAAACGAAGAAAAAAAAGAACAAAGAAAAGCAATGAAAGAAACGAAAAGAAGAAAACAGAAGAGAAAACAAGAGAATCAAAAAGGAAAGAGAGCAAACTGAATGGAAGTAAATAATAAACAAGGGCTGAACTGAAATGGTATGAAATGATCGTATACTTTACGCATTCTATACCTCCGATACCATCTACATATCTTGATAAGAACCTATGATTAAGTTACAATCTTACTTCGTCTTGCTCGATGTATTTTTGGTTTTTGTTTTCTGTGCGCGTGTGTGTGTGTGAGCGTGTGTGTGTGTGTGAGCGTGCGCGCGATTGAGTGAGAGTGAAAGTAACAGAGCGTTATCGCTCTAGGGACAGAATTTTACCCAGAATGCAATGAACATAAACCCTTATCAACGAAATAA
>OZ010588.1:67860179-67880179 GCA_963932145.1 Acanthosepion lycidas | reverse complement strand
GAAGTCTAAACCCTGAGGCCGATTTTAATGAAACTTGATAAGTTTATGCAACTTACTCTCACGCTTACTATACGCTATATTGATTTTCGTTTCTCTCGACACTGGGAATCCCAGGGTTGCCCAAAGGGACCCCCCAAAATTCAAATTTCTTCGATTTTAATGAAATTTTGCATGTTTCTTACGCTCTTACAGTGAGATAGAAATCGGTTGTCAGATTTTTAAAAATGCATGAGTGGGCCCCCAGGATGACCCTATAAACCCCTTGATGCCTCAATTGCTTTTCAAGTGTATTTTGCACGATTATTCCCCAATTTCAACGAAAATTTCAGTACATATTGAGATTATATCAAGTAACTGAAGTAGTTACTTGGAATTCACTCAAAATCAACACCGGGACCCCCACGAGTTAGAGGATCAGAAGGGAACCCGGAAATTTTTTATTAAGTCTACAGCCTTGGCCATAAAGTGGATTAAATAGAAAACTTAAAACTTATTTCAATTACTATTAGTCTTAAACCTGTCCTTTGGCTTGAAATTTGAAACCCCTAGAGTGAACCAAAGGGACCCCCAAATTTTTAAATTCCTTCAATTTCGACAGAATTTTACATGTATGTTACAATCTTACAATGAATCAAAAACGATTATCAAAACTGCTGTTACTCTAGCTGTCGAAACTTAGGGGCAAAGAACAATTCTATACAGTCTTTGTGAATGTTGGTTTTCAGATTGGTACGGCTGCTAGGAGAAGTCGTTGTTGAATTTCTTCTCCTTTCAATGCGTGTTGTCCATTCGATGTAGTTTGAGCAAAAGCTGTCAATAAAGCATTTCTCTTCAACAATTTTCGAAGATCGATTGCGATTAATGTACTCTTCATTTGCTGACAAATGTTTTTGTATCTTCTGTGCTTCTGTAAAAAACAACTTTCTCCTGTTATAAATGTTTTCACACTTCATGTCATTGTAATTTTTCACCATATAGATAAGAGGCACTAAAGAAAAATCTTCTTTATTTTAACTTTACAGATTGGATGAGGTTCGTGATCTTTTTTTTTTTTTTTTAATAAACCCAGGCAACGCCGGGTAATGCTGCTAATATATATATATTAACAATAGGTTAATTTTATGATTTTATTTTTTTTAATTATTTTTATATATACTTTAGAACTATCTTAAAGGTGCCTTTTGTATGATTAAATCATTTTTATATATATTATATTGATCCTGTCTTACAATATTATTATATTCAACGGGCCAAAAGACATGGCAATATTAAGATTAAAAATCGACAAATGGAATAATATTATACGTACCATTATATATATTATAATAAAATAATGAATATATAATTGTAATATATAGATTTTTTTTAATGAAAAATCCTGTTAACTATATTTTAAACTAAACATTGTGCAATGACTAAATATTACAGTTCTCTATGGGGATTTAATAGATCATTATTTTTAGGAAACTTAATAATATGTAAGGTTTTCATGTAGATACAGGAGACATGGGTCATTTAATCTTTTACAAATTCTTGTTTCTTTTGAATAATTTCCATTTTACTGTGAGGGTTTTGTTGATTTCTTTTAAATACCAAAAATAATTCAGCACTAAGAAGGCTCGGTGGTGTAATGAATAGCGGCTCGGATTGTGGAATCGGAGAGCCGAGTTCGATTTCCAGTCGAATCCATTACAGTCCCTTATGAGCTAATACCGTTGGGAAAGGTATGAATCCGCTTCTTCTCACTCCAGCTATGGGTAAATGGCAGGACAGGCCGGTCTTTATAGCTTTGTATGGCAACTGGTTTACCACAGAAAGAAATGGCAACCTACTGCGGGAAAAAAATCTGCCTCGTCAGTCATGTATCGAAAAATACATCATCGCCTAAGCGTGTATCACGCATGGCACATAACTAATTTAACAATATTCCCTACATTTTACGGTATGATTTAAACCCCCACCACATTTTTAACATCTGATTTATTTCCCCATAATTTTACTATCTGATTTAGACCCATTTTAACATTTCATTTGCCCCCCCACCCTTCAATTTTAACCTCTCGTTGAGCACCCCATCCGTTTTTAACATCTGGTTATGCCCACTCCATTTTTAACGTCAGGTCTAAATCAGGTGTTAAAAATGGAGGGACCTGCCTTCTGTTTTTAACATATGATTTAGCCCCCTCAATTTTTAACATCTTATTAATCCCCTCCATTTGTAACATCTAGTTTATCCCCTCCTTTTGTAAAGTCTAGTTTAGCTCCCTTCATTTGTAACACCTGGTTTAGCCACCTCCCTTTGTAATATCTGGATTAGCCCCCTCCATTTGTAACATCTAGTTTAGCTCCCACTTTGTAAAATCTGGTTTAGCTCCCTTCATTTGTAACATCTGGTTTAGCTCCCTACATTTGTAACATCTGGTTTAGCTCCCTTCCTTTATAATATCTGAATTAGCCCCCTCCATTTGTAACATCTAGTTTAGCTCCCATTTTGTAAAATCTGGTTTAGCTCCCTCCATTTGTAACACCTGGTTTAGCCCCCTCCCTTTATAACATCTGAATTAGCCCCCTCCATTTGCAACATCTAGTTTAGCTCCCTCCATTTGTAACATCTAGTTTAGCTCCCTCTTTGTAAAATCTGGTTTATCTCCCTCCATTTGTAACATCTGGTTTAGCTTCATTTTAACATTCCATTTGGCCCTCTCCTCTCTTCACATCTGATTTCGACCCCTCCATTTTGGACAGATTGTTTAACTCCCACTCAGTGATTTTTTTTCATAGTGCCGGTTCTGTGTTACTAATTATGAGGGATTAGATTATTTGGTTCTTTTCCTCATATCCCTCAGCAGCAAACAACAATCTAAATCGACACATATTTGCATGACTTGTCAAATACATAGATTGCTTTACAAATAAATTCATAAAAAGTATATTCACCCATTATACAATTTCAGAATATCAAATATTCATGCTCAATACTTCCAAATCGATAAAAATACCCGGTTCTTTAGACCAAAAAAAGACAGAAATATGAGAAAGAATTTTATTTCAGAGTTCAGGTTGCAGGGGTCATAGATGTCGACATGAAGAGAACGCTGCTGGCGACCACCATGGAAATATGAATGCGATGAACAGCCGCTGCATCTGTCAGTGGTGTCACTTACTCAGCATGCCTGCTTCTGGGTTTAGATGTACTAGACAATGGCAAATGAAAGAAAATGGCGGGAGCAAATGCGTAATTGACACAGCGATGTTCACGGAAGACCTACTCCATTGGACGGCCGGTAGATGACCTCAACATATGTCAGCTTTCATTCAATCGTTGACCGGTTGAACAATACGTTCTCTAGTGGAGTATTCGCTGTAAGGGTCGAGGTCAGGGAGAATATGTTTTGGTCTTTAAATTCCCGGATATGGTTTTTAGTTATGGCTTTTAACAATTTTAAACTGTTAGCTCTGCTTAACTGAACATCGCCCATGTTGTATCTCTTCTCTTTTTTCGTGGCTCTTATTGTTTAATTAAATACATATTTTTATCTTGATTTTTTTACTTTTTTTCTACTTTTTTTTCTCTTCCATCTTTTCTTTTAATTTCTCAATTTGTTCCTCAGGTTCTATGCCTTTTTACAGCTTAAAATACGGACAAATTCCAAAAAGTATATCCAGTGTGCAGTTGAAATACTTCCCACAGATACCTCCCAGAAATATCTCCCACATAATGGTAAGACATTAATGGCAATGGTGTCTTCATCTACTTAATGTCTTACAATTATGTGAGCGGTATTTCTGCTGCACCGTGTATCATGAGATGCATACAAATTTATTAAAACAATGGGGAGGAAAGCAAGAAAACATTTTTCCGTAAAATCGAAATGGAAACCTTATATAAGAACAAAAATGCTAAACGATTATTAGCCCTCACGCTTCAGCGCTCGAAAAAAATTATTACCAGCAATACATTTTTGAAGGAAAAAGATATTACCAGAAACTGATTTTTGAAGGAAAAAAATATTACCAGAAATTGATTTTTGAAGGGAAAAAAATATTACCAGAAATTGATTTTTGAAGGAAAAAAATATTAACAGAAATTGATTTTTGAAGGAAAAAAATATTAACAGAAATTGATTTTTGAAGGAAAAAAATATTAACAGAAATTGATTTTTGAAGGAAAAAAATATTAACAGAAATTGATTTTTGAAGGAAAAAAATATTAACAGAAATTTATTTTTGAAGGGAAAAAATATTACCAGACATTGAATTTTGAAGGAAAAAAATATTACCAGAAATAGAATTTTGAAGGAAAAAGATATTACCAGAAATTGATTTTTGAAGGAAAAAAATATTACCAGAAATTGATTTTTGAAGGAAAAAAATATTACCAGAAATTGATTTTTGAAGGAAAAAAATATTACCAGAAATTGATTTTTGAAGGAAAAAAATATTAACAGAAATTGATTTTTGAAGGAAAAAAATATTAACAGAAATTGATTTTTGAAGGAAAAAAATATTAACAGAAATTGATTTTTGAAGGAAAAAAATATTACCAGAAATTGATTTTTGAAGGAAAAAAATATTAACAGAAATTGATTTTTGAAGGAAAAAAATATTACCAGAAATTGATTTTTGAAGGAAAAAAATATTAACAGAAATTGATTTTTGAAGGAAAAAAATATTACCAGAAATTGATTTTTGAAGGAAAAAAATATTAACAGAAATTGATTTTTGAAGGAAAAAAATATTACCAGAAATTGATTTTTGAAGGAAAAAAATATTACCAGAAATTGATTTTTGAAGGAAAAAAATATAATGCAGAAATTGATTTTTGAAGGAAAAAAATATTACCAGAAATTGATTTTTGAAGGAAAAAAATATTACCACAAATTGATTTTTGAAGGAAAAAAATATTACCAGAAATTGATTTTTGAAGGAAAAAAATATTACCAGAAATTGATTTTTGAAGGAAAAAAATATTAACAGAAATTGATTTTTGAAGGAAAAAAATAATACCAGAAATAGATATTTGACAAAACAATATATTACCAGGAAAATAAATTTACGGCATTAAATAACCCATTTGATGTTGATATGCCGTAAAACAAAACAAAACAAACCAAACCAATCAGAGCTCGAACGAGGACAAAAAGATTATAAATCTGTCCCCAACGACTAAAATAAACAAGAGGGAAGAATTAACCAGCGACAGTCAAGAAGTAGGAGTGGCTGCTAGGTTTAATGGTAATTTTCTAAGCGCAGTTTAGGCGTGGCACAAAAACGAAAGTATGGAGCACCCAGTGGCTATAGAACTCAGTACTCATTTGTAATTGTCCTAGCGAGACAAGCTAGGTAACCATAACACCACCACTTCGAGGTGCCTGGTCTTATAAGTGTGGCTTAAATGTGACACTTGGTCGAAAGTGTGGAACGCCCAGTGAAGATCAAACTCGCTACTCAGTTGTAATAGATCTAGCAAGACAAGCTTGGTAAACATTACACCATGCCTGTTTTATAAGTGTAGCTTATATGTGGCACAAGGCCGAAAGTGTGGAGCACCTAGTGAGGATCAAAGTCACTACTCAGTCTTTTAGGTCTCAATATTATTTGTCTGTGAGTCGTATTGCTGATTGTTTTGATTTTGTTCTTTCCATCTGTTGTTTTTTCTTTTTGTTTCCTTTTTCTTGTTTCCTTTTTTCTTCGTGTTTCGTTCTCTTCTGCCTTTGCTCACTTTTCTTTTCTTTTTTTTTTTTTTTGTTAAAGTTCTGTATTTGCTATTTTACCCCAATTTTTTTTCCTTCTTCACTTTTCTTTCACTCCCCCGCTCTCTCTCTCTCTCTCTCTCTCTCTCTCTCTCTCTCTTTCTCTCACTCTCACTCTCGTTCTTTCTTTTCTAATTAAATCTCTCTCATCATTTCCTTCGTTGTTTCTGCCTCTTTTCGTCTGTCATTTTCCGTGTTCTTTCTCGTTATATTCGCAAGGATTATTTGTTCAATTTTTTTAATTTCCTAACGTTCTTTTCTGCGAATCCCTCCTTTTCTATTTAGCATATTGTTGCTTCTAAAATCTGACTCCTCTTCGTAGTATGACCATTACGAGATATCTAAATTTTCTCATTCCTCTTAATATTTACTAAGTTAAGCCTCTCATCGTCTGGTATAAAGCCAAACGAACGATTATTGGTAAAGAGATTTTCTTATATGATAAGTACCATCAAAATACAGCATTCGTAATCATGGCCGTTAACCTGTGGAAGACGCAACTAAGATATCTGAAGAAGACGCATTTAGACTTTTATTTTATTCTGTCATATAATTATATTTCTGTATTTTTCTGTCCATTTTTACTGATTCACAATAGCTTTTTCTGTTTCTTTTTCATTATTCTTCCTTCGACTATTTTTTTTTATTTCAAGCAATCTTTCAATATTTTTTTGTATTTCTTTTCTTACTGTCTCCTTATTTCTTCTTTCTAACCAAACCCTCTTTTTTTCTCTTTCCGATATTTATCTTTGCTCTTTTTTTTTTTTTAACTTTTCCTACTTTCTCTTTTTTCTTTTTTCCTTTCTTTCTGTTGTCCTTTCTCTCATATTTATTTCCCACATTCCCTCCCTTCTTAACTGCATATTGTCCAGATTCATACCTACTTATTTATTTTTATTACGTTTCATAGCCGCAATTTCATCCAAATTCTACTTTCCATCGCGCTAATCCTATCTCGCGCGCAACATATGCACGCCATCTCCGTCGCACTGGGTCGCAGTGTCGTTCAAGTTTCAAACTGTTAATCACGATGCTATCTTGTGTTAGATAGGCATGTAATACTCAGTAATAACACTTCTTTTTCGTCGTCTTACTCTCTCAGAACAATCACCGCCTTTACAGTACGTACACGATTCAATATAGTTTGGCGGATGAAGACAGTAGGATAGAAAACCCAGGGCTTCATTGCGTTGATACACAAGACGAGCTCAAAGTAGAGTGTGCAAAGAGATTTAGTCCGGTGAGGGAAGGTTCAAGCGCAGATACTGGGATTATAGGAAGCGCGGAGTATTGTATTCAGAGTAAGGAATTAGTGAAGAGGTTTTCGGAGAAGACAGCTAATAATAGCAATAATAATTTTATAAAAAGGGACGGTGTAGAAGCTCAGGAAGAATAATTTAAACTGTGATGTCTGGATCAGCAAGACCGCTGAGGAAGATGATTATTATGACATCCAATAGGCAACTTAATTCATAACAGTTTTCAAGTACTGAGGAGACTTGATGTTACTTAATTTTCAGTGCGAACAACCACGTCCAGAGCTTCGAGTTTCGCGCCTTCAGTACCATTGAGGGGGGCGCTTGTGATTTGTGAGAAGCTCCTTCGGTGGACAGATCAACCGAGCATTCTCCCCATGATTGTTCAGCACCGTGTTTGCTGCCTCAGTCACGTCCTGATACGACCTCATGGCCACTCTACCTACCATCTGTCATTTCGACCAGCGTTCTGCAAACTCGAGACTACGTCGTTGCAGACCTCGCAGCCGATGCAAAAAACGTTGTCCACCAGATTAATCTGATGCTGTTTTGACGCTCTCCTGAGACCATGAGAGCTTTTTGGGGGTTTGTTTTTTTTGTTTTGTTTATGGCATATCAAACTCAATGTATTCTCTAATGCCGACTGGTAATATTTTTTTTCCAAAAATCTATTGCTGGTAATAATATATTTCTGGTAACAATTTTTACAAAAATGTATTTCTGATATTAAAACCTATTTTTACGCTTTCATGGTGTTTTGACCCCAGTTTAGGGGTTAACTATTTGCCCATAGCTGGGACCCTAACAGGTGCTACCACCTCAGGTGAGATTGGACCTGGGAGTAACAGCAATTAAGAGGTGGTTCGACGCTCGACGCTTCTCAAAACCTCCTGATCAGAGGCTTTGCTATCGGACGTAGTTTATCGTCTTACCCAGGACGTCGGTTTAGTTTATTTCCATAACAGGGAAGGGGTGAGAGCTGAAGAGGGCAAAGTTGCTCTCATGGATTCAACGCCTTCATGGTATTAGATTAGCAGCAGTAGCAGCAACCATTTACTCGTGGCGAGAAAACTTCACTCGGGAAAATGGGAATAGCAGAAAAAGAGGGATATATGCTCAAAATACTAAGAATAATGAGGTGTAAAATCTCACTATTATTAACGCTTGTGAAATACGTGCGCAGAAAGAATAGAAGTGGCGCCATGATAAAGTGGCCCTCTGCAATGCTGGTTTCGTCGGAAATAATGAACTTGGAGTCGATCAGTAATAACACCTCCACAAACCAGAGAAGGTAATCGAAAACGTTCAAGCTTATTTAATTTAAAAATTCAGACAATATCCTTGAGGCCACCAAACCAGACATCACCGTCGTTGAGAAAAAATGCCCCCTTACTGAAGTAACTATCCATAGGGACCATGCGTTCAAAGAAATTGAAAAGCTTAAAAATACACCGACGTTACAGGAAAGTTGGACGTTCAATACACTGACGTTGCCAGAAGGTTGGACGTTTAAGCCATTCTTGCCCAAGTTGAGGTTTAGGAGTGTATACTACCTGGCGTAAAGTTCCACATTAAAGTAATCTGAATTACGCTTAATATCTTATCACTTTAGAATTCTACGTCATTTTAATTTGCAAGTATTCCGCAAAAGATCCTATCCGTTTGAAGGTCGTACGACTTGATGAAGAGGACTCCTCATTCAAGGTCTCCGGTTTAAAACGAATCACCGTACGAAAGAAAGGAATATAATGATCATAACAACAAATATCTATTAATAATAAGATTAACTATTAGGTTGGTGCAAAAATAATCACGTAATAACGTCGTTTTTTAACGTATTTTTAACGTCAAAAAACGACATTATTACGTCATTATTTTTGCACCAATTTAATAATACTGTAGCTTATGGACCTATACTACTGGACATTGAATGCACATCTTCATATATCCAGAGAACAGTATATTTGTTTTCCAATCATTTTATCATACTTTGAAGAATCAAAGAAGAATTTTACACCTGTGGCATAAATTTTTTCAGACACTCCAATCTATTTACATATTTTAAGATCTCTCATAATCTATCTGTGCATAAGCGTAGACATTTTAATGAAATTTTAAACTACTCTACAGAGTCATATGACTTTATACAATTAAGGAAAATCATGTTGGTAATGCTTGTTACATATTCAACAAATTCTACCAACAATCAGGATCTGTTGACTTAAAGTATCTTGTGGTTTCTTATTGAAATAACAATACTATCCGATTTAAACACATCTATGAAAATTATCGAGAAATTATCCAAATCCAAAGACCTGGATATCAAGATTAACTGGATGTGGGGACCGAAGATTGAAACAGTACCAATAGTAATCAGAGCTCTGGGCCTCGTGAGAAAAGGAATGGACAATTTTACTAATAGTGTTCCAGGTAACATCAACATATAGTTTGCTCAGAAGATCACCCCACAAGAAACATTCCATAAACGGAAGAAAGTGTTGTCAATTAAATGACAATTCTCTTATAGTACCTGAGAACCATAGTATGGACCCGACTCTACAGGATACTAAAAAGGAAACATAATATGCACAAATAATAATATTTGTATCATTATAATAGTATCATTATATTTGTGTCATTAAACTAAATTAGAGTTGAATAAGAAGAAAATTATTAGATTTATAATAATTTAAAGTGATACCTACCAGAAATATGGTGAGTTTGCAAATTATAAGATAAGACGTAACATAAAGAAGAATTCGAGTTCGAAATCGAAGGAAGAACTGAAAATAATATGGAACATTTATACTAATGTAGTGTGCGAAAATACCGATTTCTATTGTTCTATTCTTAACGATTACCACTGGGGAGCCTTCGAGCAAAGATGCAGGTGTGAATGTTGCTAAAATGGTTTCGGCTCGATCAAGAGGGACTTCTATTACTATAAAATGGGTGAATTGGTATTGAAAGGACTGGGAACTGAAATGTCTATGAAAGAAGAGACTAAAAAGAGAATGAGAAGCAATGACAATATAATGAAAGTGAAGATGGTAGAGAATAAGCTGGGAAAAGATTATTATAATATTTCATTATTATTATTATTATTATTATTATTATTATTATTACTACTACTACTACTGTTGTTTTAGCATCTATTCTTTTTATTATTTTAATGTTATAATAGCTTATTAATATTATTATTATTAATATTTCTCGTAATCATTATTATTGTTATAATCGATTATTATTATCATTATTACGTATTGTCTTTTATTATTATTATTATTATTATTATTATTATTATTTCTTTGTTATCATTATTATTGCTATAATCTCTTATCCTAATTATTATTATTATCTACTATTATTATATTTCATCTCTTGTTATTATTATTGTCATAGTCACTTATTATTATTATTATTATTATTATTATTATTATTATTATTATTATTATTATTATCTTTTATTATCTCTTTTTTACAGTAACGTTCACCCTTTACAAGCAAGACGGGGGTGCCACTATCACGAAAGAGGTTACAGAGTATTGGAGAACAAGAGTAAAGAGGCGGTTTTGAGGAAAGGATACAGAGAAGGACGGACAATGAGATCAAGTTATCAGAAGATGTCGATGACATTACACTTGAATATTTGAAGATTATAGTTATCACGTAAGCAAGAAGGAGAAAAGGGGAGTTCCACATAAGGAAGTGCGATAGAAGAAGCTGTTTGAGGAGAAAAGACAGTTACATTTAACCGTTTCGACAGTGAAACTGATAGCTCACTTAAATTCATGCAGACCTGGAACCAGCGAAAGTGGCTTGTCGGAACAGTTGCCCTGAAAATACTTGTGAAAGAGACAGGTGAAAGCCACGGCACGTCTATGAGAAAGCGACTGTAGACGAGATACCAGATCAGGACCTATTACATTGCATATCCGTCTCTGGATTTTGTCGAGGACTTCGAGACTTACCTCGGAGGCAACAGACCATATGTGACAGCAATATGACAGCAAGGACGGTTAGATGATTTGAAGGATGAACTCAGACTTTCTGGCATGACACAGAGAACCAAATTTCCATGTTGTGGATGAAGCTATTGAGTCTATTTATTTGTTCCACCTCATGTTAACGGACAGCGTGAGACCACGCAGGCGCAATGAGGCGCTCTTGATTTTGGTGTCTCTAATTTGTATTTCACATCTTGGGCGGTTCCTTTTGCTGACAATCATATATTCTGTCTTCTTCCAGTTTATTCTTAGTCCTTTCTTCTCGCTTACGACTTTCTGTAGGAGTGCCTGTTGTTTATTTTCCGTATCTGCTATCATATTCATATATTATATTGCTAAGACTATGGATGCCAATGATAAATCTTGGTAAGACTTCTATCTCTCTCAGAATCACATCGCTGTAAAGGTTGAAATGTCAGGTGAGAAGACACATTTTTTTGTCTTCCGCTGGTCTCTATGTTTTGTTGCTATATTCATTATCTATCCATATGCAGGCGGCTTGCTTCCTGTATAAGTTCTGGATTGTTTTAATGTCCTTCCCAGATATCTAAATGCTACCAAGCAGTTCAAATAGTATCATAGCGACGTCCTTCATTATCCTATTTTTTTCTTTTTTTTTTTTTTTTGATAAATCATTTCACCCCAAGTAAGGTAATAAAACTACTAAAACACAAGGTGTTACAGGGTGTGAAAGAATAAGAAAAAGACTAATATCATTAAGGAGTGAGAACAATAAAAGAAAAAGAATTACGAAGACGGTAGATGACGATTGATATATCATTTAACTTTTATTAAGTTGGTGCAAAAATAATGACGTAATAATGTCGTTTTTTGGCGTTAAAAAATACGTCAAAAAACGACATCATTACGTCATAATTTTTGCACCAACCTAACAGATCAAAGTTGCTTGGAAATGTACTCCTGAACTGATTCCTGTTCTCTGTATACTTTACAATAAATATTTCGCTACTATTTGCGTTCCAGCTTGTTAGAACCCACAACCTTCTAGAGTCCCTGTCTTTAAGAGCTCTGTATAACGCTATGATCCCTCAACTTATCGCTATATTAGTCCCTTACTTCTTTTTGGCAAAGTAGTAAAAATCTAAATCAACATCGTTTAAGTAACTGCAAAAATATAACTGCAACGCCAATCGTCATTTTCTGCCCCTTATATTCCTTTTCTTATCTTCTTTTGTATTTGTTTTGTTCTGTCTGATATCATTCTGACCATAAATATTTCTTGTTCCGGTTTCTTTAATGAAACTGCACTGTTTTTGTTCTATTTCCGGTCTGGTTCTGCTGCGTACAGTATTCATCAGAATTTGGATGATATGATTTGTCATGTGGCTTATTAGGCTGATTATTTGATCCTGTTCGAATTCGCTTGCACCTGGGCAGCGTTATGAAAATGCTACAGACATAAAAATGAAGAATATTAGAAAGCATGATTTGAAGTGGCAGCAGATAAATCGAGGGCAAAATGAACGGAATCTATATTATAAAAGTAGAACTATTTCTCTGTCCGTCATATTTGCCTGCATGCGACATTGCCCTCGTCTGTGTTATGTGTGAGTGACTTACATGTGATTATGCCATTTTATGGCCACACACGTATACGCGGAAGCTCACACAGAATGGGACTTTCCACTCCCACTCAGTCTGGACAACCCCTACACTGGTTGAGCAATAAAATTAGAAATTTGGAGATAAGAAAAAAATTGAACGTATAATAAACTTATCGACTACTTTTTTCCGTCTAACGGTCCCTCTGGGTACATGTGTGTACGACTGAAATATACACTGAAAGAGTTTTAGTATTAAATCAATGATTATTTCCGTTTCTTCTTATCTATTGATATGTCTGTTCATGCCTATCCATTGACATCAGTCTGTTTATATCTATTTATTGGTACCTAAAACCAATTAGATTTTTATATTCAACTCTCTCCAGGTAAGGTGATAATGCCACTAACGGTCAGAGGCTACTTGGAATGAAAGAGAATGAGAATTCTTTAGAAGGCACCGAAAACGTACTCCTAAACAGGAAACAAGATATAAACCTTTACTCTTGTTCAGAAGACCTTGCCTGTGAACCGGGCGATAGGCGAACATCTCTTTCAATATCAATTTAAATTAAATTAAAATAAAATATACAAATGGCAGCAAAAAGGGAATTCAGTTAAAAATATCACAAGTGAAATGAGAGTAAAAAATCGTATGACTAATTTCTCGGAAAAAAAAACGTTAATTTTTATAAGACTAAGAAATCAGATAATTATAAGTTTTTGATGGAACATTTTATAATTTTATTTATTACTAAATAAGTTATTTTTAAAGCTTTACTTTTAGTTTTGAAGAAATATTTTTAGGTCTGTCATTTAATTAAAAATAAACGAAGGCACACACTAGCGTAGATAGACACAAAATATGAATGATATCAAAATGACTTTTATCACAAGAAGTACTTTCTGGGTAACAGAAAGCTATATAATATAATGTATAACTTCAACCCTACGAAACTTTGAGGTCATTTTTTTTTACTCCTAAGTTTAAACTGAATATATGATCTAACAAAGATTTGTCCATTTAAAAAAAAACAAAAAAACTAGCATTTAGATAAAATATTTTATTATCTTGCGTAGCAACGGGGTACCGAAAAAGTGGAAAACCTAGAAGACATTTGAGAAAAATAAAAATAGAGAAATTTTAAAAGAAGAATTACTGTTAGTTCAAAAATAAAATTAAAATAGAGATAGAAGAATAGGAAATGTGTGAGTTGTACAAAGAAAAAACAAGATTAAAAGAATTAAAATCATTCAACAAATATTAAACAGGGAAGAAATATAAATATAGAGAAATGAATAAAAGTCATTGTTTATGAAGAAAAAAGATAAAAGAATGAGACGACGATAATGAAGAATTTTATGAAGATAAAAAAAAAAGATTACTAAAAAGAACACATTTATGGAAATAAGAGATTTATGAAGATGGAAAAGTGCAAGTGAATAAGAATATTATGAAGAAATAGAAGAAAATAAAATGGCCGAATAAAAGAGGAGAAATGGTGAAGAAAGAGATGGGTTTTCTAGGAAATCGTGCTACCATAAGTCTGTGTTTAGCCGTTGAATAGCCACCACTGTTCGGTATTATTGATGTCCGGACATCGGTATTGGTGGTCATTAATGGCGAGCATGAGCCGCCAACTAGCAGTAAGGATAAGGAAGGCGGGGCCAGAAAGGTAGATATTTTCTGGCTAACTCCGAGAATCAGATGACGCAGAGTAATTGGGGAGGGGGTTGTATGAAGGTGACTCTTCATGGAGTTAGGCACGAATTTTCTGAAAGAATGTCTGATGGTGAGATTGAACATTGCTATATCCGCAGATGGATAGTATTTAACTAAAGTGGTAGCGATGCGGACGCCAAACGGACGCCAAATGGTATGGAAGAAGAGGTAGAGATGTGGGACTCAAGGAATAAAAAAAAAACAAATAGAAAAAAGGAAGTAAAAAAAGTATGAAAAATATAAAATAAGGAAATCATCGAATATATAATAAGAATTATTCAAAGAATAAAATTTACGATATAAAGATTAGACAATGAAGGAAAAGCAGAATAGAGAAAATGGAGAGAATTATAGATGAAAAAGAAAAATAGAAATGATTAGGAACCAAATAAATTTAAAATGGAAAATCCAGAGATAAAAATTGAGTAGAAAAGTGACAGGGGACAAAATTATGCTTCAATCAACCTCCGTACTAAATATGTTGAAATAGAACTAATATAGATGCAAATAGTTGGATGTTTTTATGTCATAAAACAATATTATATACAGACAAACCTTTCATCTACGGACCCCCATCAACGGACTTCGGATGCAAAGGACAAAAACTTGCTGGCAAAATTAAAAAAGAATCTGCTGGAAAAAAACCCAAAAAACTTTCAAATCGTCAGCGATATATTTCAAAACTTGAGAGCTTAGCGGAACAAGTCGTATTAGTTCTCAAAGTGACCACTTGGCGGCGGCGGTTGTGGACCTTTCAATTCTAAACAAAGAAGGAAAGTATGATACATTAGCTCATGCATGAGAAAGTAGCTGTGAGATATCTATCATTTTTGTTATTTTGATTAATATATTAATTGTTTTTCCCTCATCATGGAATCGAAGCAGACGGACAGTGTAAAAATGAAGCATACAAACCTTAAGTATCAGTGACAAATTAGAGCCTCTTAAAAAGTTAGAGCCTAGAGTTCCGGTCGCAAAAGAGTGCGAGATGTATGGTGTAAAAAACAAACAAACAGAAGGAACTTGAATTAGCGGTGTACAAATGGTACGTTCAAAACCGGTTACCAAGTTCCGTGTAAATGTGTATAAGGTATAAAGTTACTATAGTGGTTTTATAACTCAAAAATAATCTCTTCCAATCTACGGACAATGGGCTTTAACGGACCATCCCCTACCCACTGTTATTCCGTTGATGAGAGGTTTGTCAGTACGAATTTTGCAAATGTTTTTCATGCGTAATAAAGTAAGACGGAGGACGATTATGTCTCGTACATTCAGGCCGGTAAATGTTGTTTAATAGCAGTTTATTATAAACAGAGCATTTACTTCAATATTTGTATCTATAAAAAGAATGTATAAACATAAAAATGTCTTAAAATAATTGTCCATTTCATAATGTGTGACGTCATTTGTTTACATTTGATACACCACGAGTAGATATGAATGTACGTGAGAGATTCATGGAAGATTGAATTTTAAATACAGTAAATTCAACCTTGATAACCGAACGCTCCTCTGTAAAGGCACGTAAAGTGTCTTTATATATATATATATATATATATATATATATATATATATATATATATATATTGTATGTATACTAAGTTCATATAATTGATCCTGTGGAAGAATTTAGTTTATGAATAAATAGTTCAGTTGTAGTAAATAAATATCTATTTTTGTGAGAATTTTCGCGTGTAAACTGATCTGAGCAACGTGAATGGGCTTAACGCAATTAAAGTGACATAACGAGATGAGCATCGTTCTGTTTGACATGGGCCGATTAGCTCCGTTTCTGAGTTGATCAGTCCTCATATTTTTCTAGTGTGCAGTAACGTTACTGATTGGTTTAAATATACTATGCGGAGCCTATACGCAAAAGAGATATTTACACAATTTTCTTGTCACTGTGGATGAGTAAACATCCGGTTAAGGGCCACAAGTTGATTTATTCTATTTTTGGTCGCATCTTTCTACCAAATAACCATTTGACCGAATGTTTCTCCAATAATTTAAATGCGCTAAAAATTAAAACTACAATATTACCTACTAGAACTATCCGTAGTTTATTAAATAACACCAGCAAACAACATATTACATCCGATGCTTGCATCTACCAAATCTCATGAAACAACTATGACTTAAAATATGTGGATGAAACATGTAGGTCCGTAAAATCTCGTGTTTTCGAACATAAACGAGATATTCGCCACGGTAATTTAAACAATGCTTTAGTTGTACACACAACTAAATCTGATCATAATTTCGATTTTGATTCTGTGAAGATTTAAAAATATATACTAATAATAAAAATCTTAGACGGATTTATGAGGCAGGCATAATATCTATCTCACGGATGGTGAATACTAGACCGGGCTTCTTTAATATTTCCCCTTTTCTAGCAAGATTAATGCTCGACAAACATACTTATAAATTTTAGATTAAAATAAAATTCTTTTTCATTTTTCATTCAAAATACACTATTTTAGGAATACGTTTTCACAACATCGCCCACGTGACGCCGACGTGATCATATTGAAACGAAAAGCTGATCTTGAAAAATTTCAGTTATCTGTTTTGATTAGTCTTACTCTCATGTCCATCGTCTTTTCATGTTGAATTAAATATAGTCTAAGGTTAATTATGTTTTATGAATATGTCCTGAAGATGGTCTACTAGACCGAAACGTCCGACGTTGACATTATATTAACATTAAAACAGCATAATTGCATATGAAGTTTTTTGTTTGTTTTTTCCGTATATTTTTCTTCATATATATATATATATATATTGTTCCCAAACGACCCTCCGCAGGTTTTGAATTCAGAGTCCTAATAACCTTGGAAAAGGTATAAATCCTCTTTCTCTCCCTCCAGCTATGGGTAAATAGCAGGACAGACTTGGTTCTATAGCCTTGGATGGCAACTGGTCTAGGAGAAGGACAATATATATATATATATATATATATATATATATATATATATAATTCGCTCCGAATCTTTTTACTAATTTCATCTTCTAGTGCTCCTTTCTTTATTCTTGTCTTCTTCATTCATTTCTTCGTGAGAACAAAGCCAAAAGTGCAGACCTTTAAATCAATATTTGTAGTCTTCTCAGCATGACGTTAAATTTCCATTTTGATGCTTTCATTGCATCTGAGGCTGAACTACACATTCTCTGTGTGATATCTGGCATTGATTTATCATCGGTACCATACGTACAATGAACAGAAGCCGATCTCTCGTTGTCCTCGGAACAAGGACTTTGGCTTTCACAGATTAGTCTTCTGACGAAATTATTATTATTGTTATTGTTATTATTATCATCAAGAATTAACAGAAGGGCGCTATTTAAGAAAAGATAAAGAAAAGAAGAATCAGTGTTTGACAATGTTTTAATAGAATGTCTGTCTTCTTCAAGGTATATATAAACAATTTTTTCAAGTATAAAAGCATAAATTTCCTTTATCCTTTCTTAAATTCTTCTCTTTACTGTTTAAAAAATACTGGAAGAGTTACGTCAATCATTTATTATTATTATCATTATCAATAATAATATTATCTGATTGAGCAATTTGATGATAACTTTTGCCAAATAGGGAAATTTAATATTGGAATATAAAAAGGTGAGAGAGAAATATCTACATGAAGCGTTTGTCTATGATGGCGGACAGTTAATGACTGAGATTTAGAGAAAGAAATCAAAGGCTTATCCTATTCTATATGAAAATCAGATAGTTTATCCATAATTTCGATCACTATGCGAAACCATATTGGAAATATAATAATAAGCAATAAACAAACAAAACTATATGTAGTGGACAATTTAAGTATGAAACAGACCGTTACCGCTGGGTGATGAACTCAGTGTGCACTTTTATATTTACATAGGCTCTATATTTGATATTGAGCACTTTAACTCATAAATATCGCATACCTTAAAAGTATATTTATATATATATATATTAGAAAATATTCTTGGTACAGTGTAACCCGGATATAAGAGAGTTGTCGGGACCGGAGATTAAGTCTCTTATATCCGGGTTTATCTTATATCCGGGTTTGATCTATTTTGTTTAGGTAAGTATGGCTCTTATTTGGGACCAGATAAAATCTCTCTTATATACGGGTTTCTCTTATATCCGGGTATCTGATATCCGTGTTACACTGTAATTAGGTTTAGATTTAAGTTTGGTTTTCTTAATGGATATTTTTAGATTATTGAGAAATTAATTTTGTTTTTCCGGTTTTCAGTGTTTCATTCATTTTGTCTCTCTCGATGTCTCTCTCTCTCTCTCTCTATCTATCTATCTATCTATCTATCTCTCTTATATATATATATAAATATATATATATATATATATGTCTGTGTGTGTGTGTGTGTGTGTGTGTGTGTGTGTGTGTGTAATTAATGTATATTTGGGCAGCAATCTTTCTTTCAATTATCTTTCATTAAATACGACGGAGTTGCGTTTTTCCTTTTTATGGGAGTAAGGGAGTACAAAAAATGACACTTTAAAACCCTTTTGTCCACTTCTGTAGCAAGGTTTCAAGGTTGTTTGGTCTCTGCTGTTATTTTTTTTTTCTCATGTTATGTTGTAATTTATTTTTGTGCTGTTTTTGAATAGGAGCGTTCATTTCGAACCTTCGCGTGTTGCGCGCGGCTGAAATTCACCTGAGCATCTTTCTATTTTTGAAAAACAATTTTTAGCACTCCATTTTCACTGTTAAATAATATGAGGTTCATAACAGGAGAGAAATGTTTGATATGCGAGACTCTCCAATAGCGAGATATTTCTGATTATATAGAATTCTAGTGTTTTCAAACCGATTTTTTCGTAACGTGGAGTTTTTTGTGGTAGTTTAGAATTCCTTTGTCTACATCTTGTTATTCTCACATACTTACATATCTACATCTTTATATCAGGATGCAGACAGGTGAATTCTAATTAATTAAAATGTCCAAAATTCATGATTTCTTTCTGTTTTTCTTCGACTTTTTTTCGACTCATTATTAGTTGTCAGGTGTCGACAAGAGTTAGATACATCGTAGTATTTTTAGAACGTCAGGTTTGGAATGAAATTGTCCGAAACAATCGAAAATACTCGAAAACAATAAAAACACTTTACTCCACAATTTCAAACGAATACGTAATAACCCATTCGATAACTGAAAAAATACAATTCTTGTCGGTTAAATTTAATTTCTTTGAATGAATTCGTGCTGCATAAATATGGATAATAATAATAATAATAATAATAATAATAATAATAATAATAATACCATGACCTTGAAATAGAAATCTCGAAAATGTGGCATATGGGAACATCAACAATCCCTATTATTGTAGTTGGAGCCCTAGGACTGGTTGGAAAAGATTTCAGTAGACTAATTGACGGGATTCCTGGAAGTCCATGCCTCAAGGAGATACAAAAATTGTTCTGACAAGTACAGCCCACACTTTACGAAGGGCTTTATCCATGTAATTTTTTTTTTTTTTTTTTTGTCAGTGGAAAGTGTCATGATGCCATTTCTAACCTTAGGTCCCTGGGCGGGACCCGGAAAGAAATGTGTAAACGCCAGAAATCAAAGAAAATAAAAAATAAAAATAATAATAATAATAATAGTCGTCTGCCCATTTTCGAGTACACAATCCCTGTTGCAGACGACTGTTGAAGCAAATTTGATTGGCCAACACG
>OZ010588.1:67816636-67854136 GCA_963932145.1 Acanthosepion lycidas | reverse complement strand
GATCATTGATTATGATCCAGGATAAAATAAATGAAGGTCAAAAAGATTTTTTTAATAATTATTATTAAACATTATTTTTGACGGGAAAAAATCAGTTGCAAATTTGAATCTGAGTCTGAGTCTGTACTTGAGGAAGTAGATCCACCTGGATGTTTCTATCACCTCAGATCGAACAATACAAGCAAATCGCCCAGACATTATTATCAAAGACAGAAAATAAAGTGTTTGCACACTAATTGACATCAGCGTACCTACTGACAAAAAATATCTGCAAAGGTCTTTTTTAAGCAAAAATAAATACAAAGATCTGGAGGTGATACTTAACGTGGAACTTTAAAACTAAAATTCTTCTTTTTGTGGTTGTAGCTTTGGGTCTGATAAAGAAAGAAAATCAACAACAAATCAACAAAATACTTAGTTCACCATCTCACCGGGAAAATCTAAAAAATAGTTCTAACAATCACAGCTCATATCCTTTGAAGAGCTTTGGTTTTATAAGTATTTTTTTTTGTTTTGTTAATATTTATCTTTTGTTTAAGTAAGTGACAACGAATAAAAATCACATCATTCGTTTATTGCACATTTATGACACAGTATGAAATAAAACAATTGCAAATCGAAAAATGTTTTAAGATATCATTATCATTATTTATGGAACTATTAACCTTTCTCAAGAAAATATAAATAATATAGATAATTATCACCAATACCAAATACCAGCATGTGTGCAAACAGAAAGCATATATTTATTATTAGCAGTACCCTGAGCAATGAAACAATATTATTCTTGGTAGGCGTTGCTAATGTTGTTCAGACACGTACTACACAAATACTATTGGCTAACTCTATTTTCTGATCTTCCTGTTATAGGGTAGGTTTTGACTAAAAGGGCTTAAGACATATTTATAGAGAGGTGAGGATGTTGACTCATGGCATTCGTTTGATTTGATGGACAGGATTGCTATGACCTGATTCAGGTCCACACTACGTCTTCGGAGCTATTGATTAATTTCTTGCCAAGTTTCGATCACTTTTATTACTTTTCTCTCCTTTTTAGATATACGTTTCATTTCACTTGCTCTTCAACGAAAGATTTTAGGTCGTCATTCTATGGTCGATAGATAAGCAAAATGAAACAAAATCAGAGAATTATTTTTCAAGAGATTTGAACTCTTATCTCTAGCAGTCTGGTATCGATTAAACTACAAAAGCTAAGCAGAAGGGTTCATTGAATCTTATCCATCTAGTTACCTTCACTTCTGTTTCCTTTTTTAAGGATTTACACTAGAATACTGCATATGGATACGCGTGTAGCTTAGCACGGCTATTAGTGGGGTAAGTAGAATCGTTGAGCCAAGTTCGAATTCCGGTTATTTTTAATGCATTCACTTTCGCGTATATACCCATGAGAAAGGCATCAATTTATTTTTCCACCTAAATATAGTCTAAATAGGGTGTACTTGGTTCTCTAACCATGATCGGTAATCAGTCTAGGGAGTAAACGACTTTAAATTCAAAACCGTAAAATACTCCTTGCTAGAGAAATCATAGCATCACTATCTATCGGGGCGAGACTGTGGGAAGCGAAGCTTCAGGAACTTAGTAATATTAGATCTTAGATGAAATATTGCCATTATTTTCTTTTTTGTCTAGCAAGTTCTTCATTCTATTTATATTGTTCTTCCTCGCAAATCTCAGATCTTCATTCTAAGATCATTATGTGAGAAGCACTGAAAAGCAATGACAATTGCTAAAAACAAATAACAGAGACAATAAAATTCAATTTTAAAATGAGCTCTTTAACTTTCACAATACCTTTGTACTAGCAGCATGGCCCGGCGTTGCCCGTGCTTGATTCAAAAATCGTACGACTCATACAGCAATCGCTATCACTTGACTTAAAATGTTTTTGCCCTACCTTGCCTTTAAAGGAGTGCCCTTTGCCGTACTGATATTGCCATATGCCTTACTTCTTGCCTATCTCACACTGCGAATTTCTTCTAAGCTCTATACTAAACATTAAATCTGTTATGAAAAAAGAACTAAACGAAATTAAAACAAAACGATCAGCTTTAAAAAAGGACTTGTAACTGAAAAAATCGAATGAAAAAAGAATGTTAACAACAAATACTTTTTCATACCCAACCCAGTTCTGCGGAATCAGAATCAACGTTGAGTTTAAGCAAGCGAATGAGCCAACTGGAGTAAAGTGCTCGATATAAATTTTTCCCACTTGTGACGAATACAGCTATCGATTTTTTTTGCATGCTAGTTAACATTCGTGTCAGGCAGATGTTGGCTCTCACGCTAGACAATAGAATCATCCTGCCTATTCGTGGCAACCAGCTATAGGCTCTTATTCTGGCCAGTAGAAAATGGTCGCAAACTAGATGAAAATTCCCGTAGAAGCATGAAAAATCGATTATTTCCACTATCGATGGGAGTTGGGAAATGCAAAGTCGGTCTTGGCCTTTCCGCTAAGTTGGAGCATGTGCATGCAAATTTTGGTGCAAATCCGTCGAAAATTGCGGCCGTGCATTCGTTACACACACCCATATCCTGCCTTTTATAGATAAAGATTAGCAGACACATAAGTGAAATCGATGTTTCCCAGAAGAAATAAAATCTCAAATTCTTTCTTGAATGGTAATAAAGCCGGTGCTATCCCGGTGTTATTTACCTTTCAGTGCATCAATCATCCACCCGACCCTTGTCATTGCATTGTATATCGATGCCTTATTCTTGTGCAGTCATTTTGTCATCCTCGAATTCTTTTATATCCACGGCTATTTTAATTTCAAAGTGTTGCAAAACCATTTCAGTTTTATGCCAAATCGGCTCAAAATTCTATTTCTTGTGCAAATTTTCGAGTAGTAATTAAGCTACCCGTTCATCGTATCAAAACTAAATGGCCTTCTATGCAAGTTTCTATCGTTTGGTCTGTCTCTTTTACTAAATTAGTACTTACTGTTGTCATTAGTATAGTAGCTGGAAGCTCTTATAGTCTTTGCCTGCAGAACTTGATTTTGAGCAACCAGAAATAAATCTGTTCGTTTTGCGTTCGGTTAATGAATTTATTTTTATGGTCCGGAAACTTGTGGTTTGAGAGAAAAATCAATACTTTAGAGTAAAAAGACGTCGCTATTTGTTGGTGTTATCTTGGAAAAAGCGACTGGGACGAGCAAATGGATAAAGGAAATGAAAGAATGAACTTGAGAGCAAAAGAAAGAGGTTATGAAATAGAAAAATTAATAATGAAATATATATTAAAATCGAGTAAAGTCCTCGCTAAGAAATCAAAATGAAAGAAGACAAAAAAGAAAATGAAAGCCGCATAAAGATAAGAAGTGCGGAAATAAAAGTTCTAAAAATAGGTGTGTATTATTTATTCGTTGCAAAATATCTCTGTAGGACTTCAAATACATTTGAAAGTACACACAAGTACATATCCACTGTCGTATTCGATTAAATACACAGCTATTTACGCATATAAGAATCTAGTAGATGAAAATTAGTGAAAAACAGTTGCATGTTTGAAACTTTTATTCTTCTGTCAACGTTTCATTCTATTAAGTTGGTGCAAAAATAATGACGTAATAATGTCGTTTTTTGACGTAATTTTATCGTCAAAAAACGACATTATTACGTCATTATTTTTGCACCAACCTAATATAAGAGCATCATCAGAACAACAGAAAGATCATTACCACACGACTTAGAAATATTTTTCAAATGAACCACGCTGTTTCTAAGTAGCGAGATTACCATGATAACTATTATATTCTGTAGATTTTTTTAAAATTAGTCTAATGACCATATAGATGGACACGTTGATAACAGAATAAAAAATTTAGACATTAAACTGGCCTTCGCAGATTCCCTCTTAAATACTTAAATATTTCATATCAATTTATCACATAAGTCTCTATTAAAAGGTTTTACTCTAAAACATATTAAAAGGTTATGCGATATTAACATGTTTGGAGTATTTACTTATAAACCGCTACTTTTACCACGATTCCATTAAGTCATTTAGATTCACGGTCCTGTTTATATAGTTTTTCTTTTTAACTAAATTAAACTCTAAGAGTTACAAATTCAATAACATTGTCTTTGAAAAATCGCCATGAATTTTTACTCATGCGAGTTAATTAGGTTAGCACATTACATGTAAAAATCAGGTCTGTTCTCAGTTGAAATTTGCTGAATCTAGAAATCGATTCCCAGTTTAGGAGCCTTCTACTATGTACCATGTCCCTGCAGGACATAAGCGATCATGGCTCTTCACAGTTTCCTGTCTCTTCTGGCACTTAGTAAATGGCGACTTTCTGTTATTACTCCTGATATTGTTCCGCCAAAAATTTACTCAATATCGCTAAGTAGATTATTCGTTGTATTCCTTTGTTCCTTTTTTTGCATCAAATTATCTAATCTGTTTATTTATTATGTGCCCTGGACATTTTCCAAACTTTTTTCTTTATAATGTGTCATGGACATTTCAAATGTCCCCCTTTCAATATCAGATTTTCCAGTCTCTTTCTTCATTATGTGCTCTGAGAATTTTAACTGTCCCTCTTCCAGTATCGGATTTTCCAATCTCTTTCTTCATTATGTACCCTGGAAATTTCAACTATTACTTCCTGATGTTAAATATAAGTTTCCCTTTTGTTTCCATTTTCTCTGAAACATTGTCTTTACCCACCGGTTCTGTCCAAGGTATCCTCAGCATCCTTCTCTCCAACCACATTTCCGTTGCTTGAAGTGTTTCCTTCTTCTGTGAGTTTTTCCCGCGTTCGCTCTTATATATTATAGGAGGCTTGATATTATGTAATATTTCAGTACTGTTTTGTTTGTTTCTAAGAAATTGTATCTGTCTCTTAATATGTTACTTAGCTTTTGTAGTGGATCTTTAGCTATCCCAATGCGCCTTAGGTTTCAATGTCACAGTTTCTGTCCTCTGTTAAAAAAAATTCCAAGATATATAAATGTTTGTACTTGTTTTATTTTGGTATCTCCAATTTATAATTTGCATGTAAGGCACATACTTTTAGAAACAATCAAACATTCCGTTTTTTTTCAATTGATATTTTGTTCTTTCTTCTTGCTTTCATTCATTACCTTCTGTAGGAGTTCTTGTATTTTCATTTCCCTGCCTGCTATCAACATAGTGTCATCTGCATATCTGTTTTTGCTGTTAATATTGTGGCCACCAGTAATGAATCATGTTAAGACTTGTAATTCTCTCAAAATTGCTTCACTGTATAGGTTGAATAAGTCCGTTGAGAAGACACATACTTGTTTTAAACCCGTTTATATGTTTTGATTATTCATAATAGTCAGTTTTCATGCATATACTAGCCGAAATACCCACGCCTTGCTGCATGTCACACAAGAAAATGATGACTGATTTTGAATCATTATTATAATTTAGGGAGAAAAAATATGCATTTCAATATTGCTCAATGATCTTGCCAATGTGACCTCCATCTTCTGGTTTTCTCCTTTTATATTTTGAATAGGAATCATCCCCTTTTTCAAATTTAAATTTAATTTAAATCTAAAGGAAAAAAATTCAGTTGGGGTTTGTGCCCAAGGTCACCCCCTTTGATCAAAACGAAATATACTTATCCAAGTACCCTGGATAATGTAGTTTGAGAATATATGTGGTTATAGTGGTCTATCTCCAATATCCTAGTTTCGATAACACACAGACAGACAGAGGTTACAACTTTATGTCTGTGAGTGGTTGTTTACGTCTTCAGATTTTGTATATCAAATGAAGTAACAAATGTAGTTTAGAATATTTTATATATTCAACGAGGGTCCATCTCTCATTCTTTCACCAATCAGAACAATTAATCGCTATGTTGTACTTCGTTTCTCTTTCTGCACGTTCACAAAATACAGAAGAGGAAATCAACGCCAGGGCAGGAAATGAAAACCCGAGTCCCCATCTTAATAATTTGGTGTTTATTTCTCTGAAGTTCAAAGTCAAGGAGCATATACTCGCTTTTGTTTCTTATTACTTACACCGAGCAACTTCTACCGACATAGCTGGTTCGACGAATGGTTCTTCTCTTCTTCTCTCCTGTCCTAACTGGGACTCTAGATATATACGGTTTCAAACGGAAGCAGGTAGCTTCCAGCCAAGTGTCACTTGACTCCGCGTTTTCATTTATTTTTTAATTATGTTCTTTCCTTTCGGTCGAATCTGTTACCGCTTTGGACACCACATTCCTAAGATTTTGTTTTTAGACAAAAATAAATAACAGTCGAAAAGATTTAAGAAACCTGATTGATATCATCAATTAGGACCTGCTTGAGTTTGTATGTCTTCAGCTGTTTGTGCGGGGGAACCTATTCTTACACATACTCAGTAAACAAATATCGTTGTGCACTTCAGAATTCGAATAAATATATGTTAGCACGAGCCATTAAATCTATTTTGACTTAAAGGCACACGGCAAATCAACTTGACTGCAGGTTCTCGAGCATGCTGTCTGTTCAGGTTCATTTGTGTGTACGTGGTTTATACTCCAACTATGCCAAGCGAACACTAAAGTAGACCAATTAGGACAACATACGGTTTTGAATTCAAAGTTGTTGTTCTCCTATACTGGTTTCCAATCATGACTAGACACTTCAGTTTGCCCAGCTATGTAAAACATAGCCGATCGGAAAAGAAATGTAATCATACTTTTGTGAAGGTTATTTTTGTTATTACAAATGTTACGATCATAGAATTCGAAGTCGGCTCGCCAGTCTATCAATATTACACCAACTGTTGTCATATCCACGAAAACATGGAACTCGTACATATAACCCATCACTAAAAATGCTGGTAAAATGGTCGATTTCCCGTACAGCTTCAGGAATTACATGATTCCTCCTGCTGTCCTGAGCCTGTACAAGTGACAGATCAGGCTGAAAATGAAGCACTGCCCCCGCATATGGGAAAGAGTTGCCCAGTCTTCACTTTCGCGTCTCGATAGAGTCCAAAGACTTCCCCGCTTCATTGTGATTATTTTCCACTCTACAATCCGCAGAGGAAACATCGCTATTTCCATGGAAAGCTATCAGACGAGCTACATTTCTTAGTTTCACCAGTTCTAACCTTCACGGCTAAGACTTGCCATGCAACGCCCATTGTAGCCAACCACCCTCATTCCTTTTGTATTCCATTAGTGAGAAAAGCTCCAATCGAACAACTTCTTACCACGAACTGTTGCTTTGTGAAACCAACTCCCAAAAGGATGCTTCCCAGATTGCTACAATTTTAATGTGTTCAATTCAACCGTTATCTTCACCACATGTCCCCATAAATTGTGCCTCTTACATTATATCACTCTACCTTAAGCGGCACTTTAGCCTTGTACAGGGTGAAAATCATTAAAAAAAAAAAAGAAACGTTTGTTCTGGATTGTTATGATAAGAATGTTTGTTTCTCTTTGACGGTGGTCCCCCCTGCGCGGCCGTGCCCATATTCATGAGTGATACTTTTTATTTTACTTTTAAATTCTCTGTGAAGACGATTCTCATTTTTCTTTCTTAATGGCTCTCCGACTTTGTAAACGTTATATCACTTACGCCATCCTTTCTTCACGCATATGTACGTACATATCTTTCTATAATGATAAGTGCACAAGTGAGTAAGTACAAGTCTACGAATAAATCTTTTCTTGTCTAAACTAATTTTGCCACCGGCTCCAGTTTCGTGCGTACTTCGTGAACAACGAACGCGTCATCAATGAACTGCGAACCTAACTAGCGCACTAATCCATCTGTTCTCTGTGTTTAATGAGTGTGTACACGCATCTTTATTTTTCTCTATTTCCTTGAGTGTATGCGTATATTTGTTAGCATATTAGCACAACCATACTCGGAATTAAGTTAGTAATAAAAGTCCAATGGTTTGGCATGTCACTTCATTAAGTCGAGCATCAAACCGAAAAATCCTGGCAGCGATAAATTCACGCGTTATGCTCGCCGAGATTTTCTGAGAGTAATTAACTGTTGCCATTATGAAAGACTAAAAGACTCGACGCATCGAGCGATTCCTGACTTTACAGACAGACAACAACGCCTAAGAATTCACTCAATAATCGTTATTATTTCCATTACTATTATTTTAATGATTTTCATCCACTTTCTTGTTAATGAAGACCGTTAAAAGAAATGACGATGAATATAAGGATCTGATTACAGTGATACAAGTGAGGATGTAAGCGAGAAGTGGAAGCGGCGAACCGAGTTCAAATTCCGACGGAGGTCGTTGCGTTCACTCTTCAAACAAATACCCTTCACACAGGTACGATTCTCTCTTCCTCCCCCCTCTCTCTCTCGCTAGCTCGCTCGGTATCTCCACGCCATCTATAAGTTAAATAGAGGACAGACGGTTCTATCGATGCTTAGTTCGTACCTAGTATAGATCAAAGACAACACTGAATTCAAAACCTACAATGGTGCTGAAGGAAATTATTGCGTGACATTTTGTTGTCTTGGCCTTTAAATGTCACCCCCTTTCTGGCCCCAGCTATAAATTTGAGCCTTTTCCAGTCGAGAAATACGGACAATGAAGGAAAGTCATTCAACTAGTGAATCTGTTCCAAGAGATTATCTCAAAAGAGTAAAGACAGGAGAAAAGAGGACTATTGTCCGCATTTCTCGACTGGAATCGACTCAACACCCTACAGAAAGGTTGGGACATTTAATAGACAAGAAAGTAAAATATCACGTGATGATTCAGTTCTGCAATTCACAGCAGTTTGGTGGGTAAAAAAAAAGGTCAAGGTGAATACAAATGTTAAGTACGACTCACTGTGGAGAAAGAGTTAACAAATTTAGTAATCATCGGAATCCAAAAGCTCCTCAGGTTTCCAATACATTCTTCATTATTTATTATCAACGCTCTAGTTCTTCACACTTTATTAACAGGGATCCGTTTCCAGTGACACACTGATTATTATTATTAGATTGGTGCGAAAATAATGACGTAATAATGTCGTTTTTTGACGTATTTTTAACGTCGAAAAACGACATTATTGCGTTATTATTTTTGCACCAACCTAATACATGCATCATTTTCATCGTCGGTGCCACCGTCGAGCAAAAACTTCCCTTGCCCTCAGTCTTAACGTAATCTATTGGAACAAATTCCCTATTTCAATGATTTTCCTTTATTGTCCGTATTTCTCGACTGGGTGAATTGAACTGTGTATATATATAAAAGTTTTAAAGTGCTTTAGATTTCATCTTGTCAAAGATAATCGATGATTTATACCCATATAAAATCTTTGGACGAAATCCAACTACTTGCAGTGATATCAGTAAATCATATTTCATGTAACTTTTGTCATACCTATGAAAGTATTTACTTCGAGCTGTAATGGTAAAAAGTACATTTCTCTTTGATGGTGTCCCCTGCGAAACCGGGCCCACGTTCATCAGTGATACTCTCTATCTGACTTTTAAATTATCTCTGACGAATTTTTATCATTTATATTCCTTTCTTTATCTTTCCTTTCTTTCTGTTTTACTATTGCATCTGTTGGACTTTTATCTCTTTATTGTTGATGCAGTCCTGCTCTGTTGCGAAAGCCGCTTTGACCATCCGAACAAAGACTGTCATTCAATTGAGTGTTCTTGTTTCCTTTCCTCATGCAGGCATTTTATAGGTATGCTTTCAGAAGTGCAGAGTTATTATCTTCATAGTTTTCTTCTTTTTTTTTTTTAACTATCAATTGAAAGTAACCTCTTGCCCAGTTTAGGAAATGTACTGAGTATCTGTTCATCTCTTTTGTTAATTTCTTTTTTCTTTTTTTATTCTTTATAACATATACTGGCCTATTTTGTTCTTTTAATTCTTCCTGCTTTATCGAATCTCACCGGTATACTATGATGGTTATTTAAGGTTAAGGCCTTAACTGCTTTGGCATTTGGCAGTCCAGTTACATCTGTCCTCAACTGCGGAATGTTTTCTATCAAACGCAATTCCTCACTGTGGCTACTATAGTTCTTAACTGTATGAATTAGCGTGCTCCGTTCCTTTTGTATCCTTTAGTAACACTTTTAAATCATTCATCTCTGTTATCAGATTCAAACAATTTACCGTATTTTTCGGTGTAAAAGACGGATGATTTGCCGCAAATTTTGATGTCAATACCTGAGGATGGCCAGATGATACTTGGGCGAATATCTACCACAATAGTTCGAATAAGTGTAACACAGAGATCCAAAGCCGTATTAGACTAGCAAAATGGACATTCAAGAAATTAAAGCAAGTATAAGAAAATTTCTTTAGAAACATAAGCATTCAAATTAAGTGTCATATCTTTGTGCCTTTATGGCAGTGAATGCTGGCCAAATAATTTACTTATATACAAAGTAGATACTAGAAGCGACAGTACCGACAGATTGCCGCTAAGAAACCCATACACCGGACACGTAAGAAACAAGGAAATTCTAAATGAAATGAAACTAAAAAAAGCATGTACTTAAAATCAGTAGTAGAAAGTTTAAATTCATAGATCATGTTATGAAAAGGACAGCTTGGAAAATTTAATACTCGCAAGACGTAATAACATAAGGAAGGAAGAGGTAACAGAGGGCAAAATCGGTAAACTGATCTAATGTGTTTGGGCGAATTGATAGCAGAGCAGGGACAAGGAAGGTTGGTTGATAGTCAAATGTTACTTAGAGCAAAAAAGAAGAAAATATGGATTGGCATATTATTGTAGAAGATATATTATGTCTTATATAAAAAATTAAACATAAGAGTTACTATCTGATATTCTCTCCGCCTCTTAGCTGTATCGGCCTTAGTTATGAGTATCATATCTCAGGTCCTACATGCAGCTTAGAGACGCAACACATTACCCAGTGCATGAGATGTTCCATGCAGCGTTGCAACATCATGCGAAATAGTATTCTGGAAATCATCGTGAATGCTCAAATTATTATAATTATTATTTCATTTTTGGCACTTTTATTTCTCATTCAAATTTTGGATAAATAATAAAGTCTAATAAATCATTATTTATTAGGCTTTATACTTGTTCATGTGCTAATGTTGCGTCTGTATGCTTTACTGTGGTTCACTGTCATTATTATATCTAACGGTCTACTTTGTAAAATACGCCTGCTCTGTTCTTCACGATCAGCCTCAACAATATTTCTCCTGACGACAGCTTTCTAAGGAATACTATTATCGCATTTTATAGGTTCTTGTCTGTTGCTTATGCTTCCATTCATTCAGGGATCGTCGCCTCCGACATTATCGTCACCATCAGCAATTCCAGCAACTTTTAAAGAAACAGAATGGATGATCATGGACACTCGATAAGAATTAATGGTGTCCGTGCTTTGTAAGATGTCTTTTTATGAGGCAAGATCATTAACTGGCCATTCTGTCGACACTTCCGTTACTGTAAGCCTTAATATGAATTACTCATAAGGTTAGCTCTGTACCCATAAAGCAACCAGTATACATTACAAGCTAATACAACCACGTGTTCGCAAGTTGATACAAGCAAGCTGAAATAATACGTATCTACAGATATTTTACAATTTTAAAAATGATTTTAGTAAACAGTTTATTCCTCTTTTAAATATAAAACAGTCAAACGTATATGCGTCCGCTTGGCTCCGTTTACCTACAAATAATTTATACAGAGTGAGGTTTAGCGACATAGACGCTTTACACATTCCAGTGATGTAAAAATGAAAGAATGAAGCCAACAACTTCTTGTCTAACACATTGAAAGGGTCATTTCTTGATACTGACAGAGACTGTCAAAAGTAAAAGTAATAAAAATATACTTCGGGTTTTTTATCCACATTTTTAATTAGGATTATCAACATGTGACTGGAAAAATACAATAAAAAAATTAAACAGACCTTATTGAGTGAACTTACTAAAATATGCTTGCTTGTTTATATATATATATATATATATATATATATATATATATATATATATATATATATACAGGGCTGTTCGATAAAAGTGACTCACCTGATTTTTTTTTACAAAATGTTCTCTTCTCCGATGAAACGAAAATTGAGCTAAATTCAAAGGATAAGCGATCTAAAATCCGAAGAAGAAGCTTTGGAAGCTCTTTGAATTTAGCAGCAAGTACTGTCAAGCATCCGTTCAGTATAATATTCTGAGGATGCTTTTCTTTTCATGGAACTGGTTTCTTAAAACCTATTGAAAAGTCCCTCAGGAGCGAGCAGTACAAGAGAGTTTTAGAGTCTTATCTGCTCCCTTCTGCTGAAAGGGTGCAAATCGACCCCACCAAGCTCATTTTTATGCAGGATAATGTTCCCTGTCACAAATCAAAATTGATGAAAGAATAATTTGATGAGAAGCAGGTGAGTGTCATGACATAGCCACACCAATCTCCTGGCCTCAACCCCATAGAAAAATTATGAAGCATTATAATGTACAGGATCTCTAGAAAGCAGTTAAGCAACATGCTCCATGCTATGATTCTAGGAGTTTGTACTTCACAAGGAACTTTTGCAGACCAACTTTTACAACGTCAAATTCCTCTTAAGTTTGCTTTCTGTTTATATTCTTTTTACTTTTTGGGGGGATATTTTTTAATTTTCTTTTTCAGTTTTGATTTATTTTTATATTGTTTGAATTTGTATTTTTTGCAACCTCCGTCTAGCTCGAAGCCATTATTATTTGAAATTTTGGTTAATCTTATCTGCTTTTTAGTTTTTGTTTTTTTGTTGTTTTTCTCTTATATTTTCTCGTTCGAATGTAAGTCAATATTTAGCTTATTGTTACATATTTAAAAAAAACAACTTTATTTTGAAACGTGTCCCTTTTTTACGCTTTACAATTTGTTGTTGCGTTTCGTTTACATATAGAATATTTTCTAGTTTTTTTCCTTAGTCTCCTAGTTTGTTTTTTATTATTATTTTACAAGTTTCTTTCTTGCCAATTGTGTGAACTATTTATTTTATTTGCTGTGGTTCGGCCCCAATCACCCTGGGGAAATCTCCATGGCCACTAGGAGAGAAGATGGAAACACCACCAACCCTCACAAAGCTTGAACTGAAAACAGGCCCCCAAAAGATCCGGAATATTATGCCAAATTACAGTCCAAATATGAAAAATGAGTTTCTGACGATTCCTGAAGCCTTGTCCGCCTTGATATTAACAATCTCCTTGCAGACCACCGATATAAAAACTCTGAAATCAATTGTAGTCAACAGGGAGACAATGGAGGAAGAATTGAAAATCTTGGCCAAGAGATTGAATGCCATGTGGGACATCCTGCTGGCCACAGAAGAAGGGACCAGACAGCTGCCCGAAATATGTTAATGTCGAAAACACTAGGTCTTCAGACGGACTGTATGGGTACCCGAAAAACAACAGTGAAGTTATGGTATGTACGCGGATATCACTGAGGACCGGCTGAGGGCCTTTTTCGCAAAGTATGGATAATCGATGTCTTTCCGATGATAAATAAAGCGGGCTTTGCAAACGTCCCACAAAAACTTTCTGGACATCCCTTTTATGCCGGAACAGAAAAAATGCTTGTAATTTTGGAAGACCTTCTCCCAACTGCTGGTCCTCGGGGCACCTGTCTAAGGCATAAGAACCCGGCGACAGAGCCCCAGTCAACATCATCAGGGAAACAGTGGGGCCAGAGAATTCCGAAAGGACTTGATAGCCTAGGTGACTGGAAGGAATCGTGTGGAGGGGACCAAAGTGTGTAATCCCTCCTCCCCAGCAGGATGTCCCACTGACCAAGAAGCGGCAAAACCAGAAGCAGCCAGAGCAGCAGCAACAACAACAGCAGCTGCAAAAGAACAGCCCCAGCAGGAACAAGATCATCAGCAAAAAAAGGTAGCAGCAGCAATAACAACAACAGCAGAAGCAACAGCAGCAGCACAAGCACGAGGCACAGTTGAACTCTGGTGGAGGTAAAGACTCCACCTCAATCCTCTTCTTTAAAAACAGGGAAGTGTTGGAGGAAGTGGAGGAGGAAGGAAATAACACAAAACAGAAGAAAAAAGTATGATGTAACGAGCCATCGGAGGCGTCAACTTTCAATCCGCGCACGCTTCACCGGCCAGAAAAGAATACGCTATCCCATGTAAGGCTAGGAGTTTCCTCACTTCTCATGCTAGAGTTCCGTTATCTCCAACCCAACCTATCCCAAAAGAAAAAGAAGCCTTTCCCCAAGCGCGTGACATTTTAGTGGTTGAGTGGAGCCTATCATCCAACATAAAGGCCATCTTAAGACCCTTATTCAGACTGACGTCTCACGACGGCAAGTCGAAGGACGACTCCAGGAATCTCAGCTATGGGTCATAACTGTGATTAGAATAAATGGTGCCAGAGTATGGGATTTTCTCGCTCAGTTCCTCAAGGTTGTCCGCCGTCACCCCTACTTCATGCTTTGGCACTGGAGACCATACTTCCCCAAAAAACAAGGCCTTCAATTCTACCCTACGTGGTATAGATGTGTCTGGTGGAGCTCAAGCCAGATTTTCCACGTACGCAGATGACGTATCCATTTTCGTGTCGTGTCGTGCCGCAGAGACACGGAGATAGTGAAGAAGACGCTTGAATTGTACCAGAAGGTCACGGGGTTCAGGATTAACGGTGTCAAGTCTTCTAGCTTGCCGTTATTTGCTTGGAAGGGCGTTGCTCTTCCGCTGAGCTTCAGTTTGACAGACGATCCCGTCCGCATTCTTGAAGTGTGGTTCGGGCCGGGCATGCACCTGAAGAAGAATAGGTCGGATGTACGGGTAAAGACCGGAGCATCGGCCCGGACCTAGCTTCGATGGCGGTTGTCTTTAAAGGGTAAGGCTCAGGTGTGCTCTCAGTATACCTTTCACTTCATCCTTTACCGGTTGTCAGTACTTCCACTCTAGAGGGCCACAGGAAGGCAATTGATCGCTTGCTGTCCTCCATCTTATGGGGAGGGCGCAAACTGATGGTCTTCAGAGAGGCCTGTGTCCATCGTCCGTGTTATTGGGGTCTGAGAATGCCATATTTGGCGTGTCATCAACACGCAGTGATAATGGTTTTCCTAGACCGCGCGTTGACAGGGCGAAGAATATTAGGACCGCCTTCACTAGCCTTACCATCACTCCTTCCAGTTCCGAGGTTGAATGCCATCGTAGGCATGGAAACAGTCAGAGATCCACTGACTTATCACGGCCTAGGAGGGCATTGTATCGAGAACTAGTGGAGGGTGTCAGGTTGGACTCACTTCCGTTCGGCTTGTCGGCGACCGAGTTGCGCTTTTTCTGGTCCTGGATTCCAGTGGCCAATTACCTCAATGACTTGAATGTTCGCTTACTGGCGATTGATTCGGAACGTGTTATCTCTCAATGGCTCGTGTTTTATAGTGGGCAGATATGCTGGACAATCAACGGTGTGTGCTTGCTATAGAAGAAACTGCTGCGAACCCTTCTACCATTGCCTTCAGGCGCGCTTCTTCTAGGAGCCTATCTGGGAGATGACTGATCGTATCGATTCCGAACAACTTGTGTCCATTGATCTCGCATACGCGTGCGATAATGCGTTGCTCCACTTTTCTGGGGTTTAACGGATAGTGTTTCTGATGCTGTTAGCTGTGGCATGGATGGCGGTGTGGACTTACGATATGAACCCTATTCCCATCAGTATCTGTTTGCATTCTTTGGACACCAGCTAAAGATGAAGATCAGAACTGACAGAAAGTGTTTGCCATCGGTAGATTTCACCGAAAGGTGGGTAAAGGTACCGAGCCTGGTTCGAGTGAACGGGGATCGTCTTATTTTTTTTTTTTTTTATTACGCTTTTTGACACAACGGTGCTTTTTCCTGTTAGCTCCCTCTACTGGTTAAGCTCGACTCCTTGTTTACCTATTTAATGTGAATAATTGTTGTTCCTGGCATGTTCCCTGTATTATCTTTTGTTATAATCCGTGTGAACATTCTCAAACTCCATAGGTTTTTTTTTTATTCCCTCCTTTTACCTTGACTGAATCAGCTTTTGATTTCTCCACTCCACAATATATTTTTCCTTCCCTCACATTTGTGACTGAGCGGCTTGATTTTGCGTATTGGCCGAATATAACAAAAACACTTTTTTTTGTTCTTTTTTCTGCGGGATGGTCAGCGCCAACTAACATATTTATTTTTTAGTTTGAATGTTTTGTTGTATTTTTTTTTCGTTATTGCGCTCATCCACCGACTTCATTTCATGCCATATATTTTTATAAACATTTGTATATAGTTAAATTTTTTTATGTCACTTATTTTTTTTATATACTGTATTGTGGTGTATGTCGCATGAATGGAGAAGAATTCTTGAAGTGACTGAGTAAATTGTAATGAATGAATGGGTCCTGAATAAAATTACCTAGGTGTAAGATAGATAGAGAAGACCAACCCCATCCCCCACTTTCAGCCATACCAAAATTGTATTTTTATACAATAAATATACAGTTTGTACTTGACTAGTAGTTTAGTGACGCTTGGATTCACTTCAAATCTCTCTTCAGTTACCAAGACTTACAACAATTCACTCAACATGTCGAATGGCGGAATCTATTTCGAATGTAGGATGGCGTCCGAAAATCCTACACTTCGATCCTAGCTCAACCACTGCAGAAGAAATGGCGTCATTGGCGTATAGTTTTTACGAACTATGTCGAAGATTACGAGGAAACAATTTCTAACAAGGTTAGAATCCTGATAAGTTGTGTCAGCCCTACGGCATTCGAGTTTATCGAAACTTGTTCAGACTACGAACTAAGCTAAGGCCGACGCCATTTTTAGTAAAACCCCAAACAAGATTTTCGCATGACATTTACTTGATACAAGAAAACGGGAACCTATGAAAAAATTGGATAACTTCTTGAGGGGGCCTCGAACAAGTAAGACAGGTTTGCGATTTCAAAAGCAGTACAGCTAAACAATGTGGGGACGAAACTATGCGAGACGTTTTTATTAATAGAATTGCTTCTTCAGCAATATGTCAAATACTGCTGGAAAATAAAACGTTGGATTTACAGACAGCTTACAATCAAGTTTCAGCTTTGAATTTAGCAGTGAAGAATACCAAACCTTATGTTGCCCCTATTTCCTCTTTGGCTGTTGCAGTTTGTAAACCTCCTGGCAAAGACGATAAAATTAATATCTTAAACCCACCTGAAACAACAATAATAGCTGTGAATTACAAGCCAGAGTAATAATAGCAAAGCCTATTTCTTTTGTGTGGTCATGCTGTAACATAAGAAATAATTGCCCAGCCCAGGAAGCCATACATAGCATGTGTTCTAAAAAGGGACATTTGCTAGAGTGTCTTAGTGACGAGTAAAATATGTCACAAATACTACCGTGTTCTCTGATAATATAGCAGTAAGTAAAGCAGAAGTGTTGTGTGGAATCTCACATGCTGCGACGATTCTTAATATAAAAGGAAAAATGTTAACGTTTAATTTTATCTTCAAAATAGACTTCAATATTAGATAAATGCACTAAGAATACATTTTCTGAAAATACTCGGTTGAAACATGGAAATGTATTGAGAATAATTCACATTTTACAATTTATCAATATTTGTTTTAAAAGAATACAGACCAAAGAATAACATTAGTCAATTAAACAGAGCAATATATTTCAGACAATCGGAATTATACCATTATGTAAATGATCATTTTCACCATGAAAAAATAAGATTTACAGGATTTTTCGAACAGTCAATGGATGACAAATTTTTTAAATATAATTTCCGAGACAGGGGGAGGAAAGACCGAGAAAAAAAAAACAGGAGAAAAGATAAAAGATTAGAGAGGAAGGGAAATTGGCAAAGGAAACAGAAAGTGGTACAAATCATTAACATAATGCTATCTTATTTCCGATTGTATGATATATATATATATATATATATATATATATATATATATGTGTGTGTGTGTGTGTGTGCGTGTGTAAATCTGTATACATATATATATGTGTGTGTGTGTGCCGTGGGGGGGCGTGCTAGCACAGAGCCACAAGCATTGAGTGTGCTGGCCTTGTTCTGATTGTTGAAACAAGTTGAAACAGTTGTTGTAAATACGGTTTGCTCAACATAGTTGCAGTGTATATATATAAATATATATATATATATATATATATATATATATATATATATATGCATGTGAATATATGTATGTCTATATGTATGAACATATATGAATATATATATATGCATGTGTATATAGTGAATATATGTATGAATATATATATATATATATATATATATATATACCTGAATATATATGTGGATATATATAAACTGCGTCTAGAGATTATATGCAAAAGAGGTATTGTCAAATATTTTATGTAAAATTCATAGATATGTATTATCCAATGAAATAATTTGTACTATTATGTATAGTGAGTAAGCATGAAAGCAATTAAGTCCCAATTTTCAATTTCAGATTGATATTTAGTATTTTTTCAGTAATTATAGCAATTTGAAGTGTCAAAAGATTTTTTGCAAGAATTTAGTATTTTGGCTTGTAAAAAAGAACTAACAATGAATGAAAAGAACTATATAATCAAAGAAATTAGCAAAGGAAAGTCTTCGCTTCAAATTTCTAAGGATTTGAAAAGGGATCATCGAACAATCAAGAAAATATGTCAAATGGGAATTCAACCAAGGAAAAAAAAGTATCAGGCTGAATTCAGGAATTTAACAAAGTGAAATCTATCATATCCGAAGAAAATTAATAAGAAACCCAAATGCGTCAAGTGCGTTCATATTTGAGGCCGCTGGAGCTCTATGGTGTCCAGGGAAACACGGTGTAAACCATTAAGGAAGTTTGCTGATGTAAAAAATCAAATAAAGAAACCCATTTTAACAAAAAAAAACATAAGGAAAGAAGAGTGCAATGGGCAAAAATATACATGAAAACTGATTTCAGTAAAGTGTTTTTTACAGACGAATCAAGGATCACCCTCGATAGGCCCGATGGATGGGATCGAGGATGGGTTTGCAAGCAACATGACTCAAGAATTTTTTTTAAACGCCAACAATGATATGGGCTGGGATTATTGGAAAGATCGCTACACAAAAATTTCTATGTTCCGGAACATAAAAATTGTCCGGAGTGGGTGCATTGGCTGGACTCTTGAGCGTTCCCAAAAGAAGGGCCGAAGGGGCTTGTGCAATTTTTCTACGGTGTTGCCGGTAAACCGACTCTAAATTCCGACCTCACATTCGTCAGCGAGGTAGGCGTGCTGAAATTAAACAATCTGTTTAAACAATCAAGTTTGCGATATTGACCGTATAAGGAGATCGCCGTGCTTTATCAATAATTTCTGTTGGTGTTACCCAGCTTCGTTTCGAATAAGTTCGTCCTTTTTCGGGTTCCCGGTGTCTCGCCTGCGTTCGTCCCGTGCGTGTCACGTTCCCGTGTGGATGTGTTGTTGCTATTCCTGTTCGTTGTGATTCAGTGCTCGATTCCTATGCTACTGCTTTTTTTCCGTTACTCTTCATTGGCAGACACCCAAGCAATAAGAGGAAAATCCCTTCAGAATGAATTAGAATGAGCAATTAATCTTGGAGAAGGGCCACCGCCAAATGTACAACTAGAAAGCGTTATATTACAAAAAGAAAATTTGTGGAAAATTACAACCGTTCACGGCATGAAAAGACATTATTTAACAATAATATGAACATTTGAAATGGAATAAAAGGATAAGAATATCGAGTAAGACATTTAAATGTAAAATATGTAATTAAATATCCTTGTTTTAATACTACTACTACTAATAATAATAATAATGACAATAATAATAGAGAATTATGAACACACGCTTAGCCCTGAAATGACACATACCATAGCACAGCGTAAATAGGTGAAAATACTGAAAAGAGTGCTGAATATTTTTTATCTGCTTCTTAATGATGGCCATCAGGAATCCCATGTGCGAAAATAATAATATAATTGTCTGTAAAAAAAATTCCGTGTACATATTTCAGTCTGTTTCAATGTGTAAAGCTGTGTTGGGTTACTGCTGGCATCATGTTTGTGAATATAAAGGTGGGTGGACGAATGAAAAACGAATGTAATTTAACAATTCTGGTTTAAGCAACGGCTTCGTTACACGAAAAAGCGTTGACGGTTGAGAATCGAAGCAACCAATTGACTAACGCCTTTAGTCTTAATAAATAAATTTCTTTCAATGTTTTGTCTTGTTTTTATTTACATTCTCTCTTATTTTTTTTTTTTATTCAAATGTTTGCTTCTCGTAATTTCTTCTTTTCTTTTCTTTTTCTTCTTCTTGTCTTTCGTTTTTAAAAGACAAAAAACAGAATTGAATTAATGCTTGAAATACCAGAACTGTTTCACGATTCCGCGACGTAATTCGATTAACGCGAATGTTTCGTTTAACGACGATCGATTTGAAGTTAAGAAATGGGATAGAAAGAGTTCGGCGAGTTAAGGGTGGAGGGGGGGGGTTCAAAAAAAAAGGGAAGGAGTCAAGAAATCAAATGATGCAAAAAGAAAGAAAGAACAAAAAGAAAAATTAAGGAAAGAAAAATAGAATACATGCAAAATGTACAATTAGGATACAAAACAAAAAGCTAGGAATGCACAAATATTCTAAGCAGATAAAAGGGTCTAAGAAAGGCAGAAAAGATATGGGAGCCGATTTGATAGGAGGCACTAAATACAAACATTGCATGTGCATATGTGCATCTATGTCCGTGCATGTCAGTTCGAGTATACATAGGTTCAATATGAGTATGTGATAGTGTATGCTTGTCTGAAGGGGATACATGTTTTTAAGAATGTCTTTGTGTATAACTGTGTTCGTTTTCGCGTACGTACCTCTAACTGTGGGTGTGTGCGTTTGTTTATCACGTGTTTGGTTGAACGTAGTACGGTCTTGTGTGTGCATGTATTCATGTGAGCGGTATACATATGTTTGTGTGCCTACACATACATTCACACACACACACACACACATATATATATATATATATATATATATATATATATATATATATATATATATATAAGACATTTTTATGTTTATACATATTTTTATAGATACAAATAATTAAGTAAATGCTCTGTTTATAATAAACAGTATTAAACAACATTTACCGGCTTGCATGTCAAAGAAATTTTCACAGAAAATATTCTTCCCCCGACAGGATTCTAACCTGTATCCTATACAGAACCGTCATTTAGCTTGACGTGTCTTAACCGCGTTCGGATAGCAAGGTCGAATTTACTGTATTATAACTGTATTATAACTTAAGCTAAATGACAGTTCCGTAAAGGATACAGGTTCGAATCCTGTCGGAGGACGAATATTTTCTGTGAAAATTTCATGTACATTCAGACCGGTAAATGTTGTTTAATACTGTTTATTATAAACAGAGCATTTACTTACATATTTGTATGTATAATATATATATATATATATATATATATATATGTATGTATGCATGTATATATATATACAAATAATAGAAAGAACAGATGGAATAAAAATAAACAGTTCGTTACATTTACTTTTTAAAAAAAGTTTTCAATACAAAATAGCACAAAATATTATAATATTTTTATTATACCAAATTATAATAAAAACATTTTACATCGCTATAAAAAAAAGCTTTCATGATTGTATTTTCAAAGGCGATGGGTGATAACTTGTCATAAAAATGATTTATTAGGGATATTTAAAAAGAAATACCTCTTTTCGGACGTTAAAATTCCGAAATGAGGTAACGATACACACACACACTCACACACAGACACACACGAACGAACGGACGTATCTATGTATGTGCACGCGTGCGTTTATGTGCCTAATAAATGTATTTCCCATGTATATGTTTATTCGCTTGTAACAAAAGCATTCTGTTAGTAGTTGGTGACTTATAAATATGGCCGTTTGCCTTAGTTAACTCATGTAATTCTCTTTCTTTTCCTCTCTCTCTCTTTCTCACTTTACTTTATTCCCTGTTACTCCAACTACACTCATTCAATTCTCACTCCATCTTCATATAAACTAAGGCCCAAGACACGCATTGCGCATCACTTTCATTTACAATGTCTTCAGAAACAAGTACATATATTCTCTCTATGTACATCTCTGTCTAAATCGGTGAGTGTATGTCTGTGCTTTCAGACATAATACCTTTCTCACATCCTCAACCTCTAAAATTTTGACACCATCTAACAGCCCTTTACCTCTATCTCTCACTCTCTCTCTCTCTCTCTCTCTATATATATATATATATATATAGTTATTCTAAACTCAGCATTATATCATTCTGTTGATCTTATTCTTTCTGTTACCTCCGTATCTCTCCATCAAACAAATTCTATCTAATCTTCTCTTTCCTTCCTCCACCGTTTTTTTTTTTTTATATTTTTGCTTTTACATTTTCCTTCCTTCCTTTCTTCTTAATTGATTTTGATAAGGTTTCACGGCCACAGATCCCGGATCTGATTATCTGTTCACCTCTCGCTTTTCCCCTCCAAATCTAATTTAGGGCCTTAATTAAAACATTACTCTAATGGTTTCAACTTATCGTACTGCGCTTCCTTCAGCCTGCACGCATGTGTGCACGCATGCGCAGAACTAAAGAAATCATTTCCGGCCAGATCACAGCTGTTACAGGTTATCGAATAATGGATGTCAGGGTCGAGGCCGGCCGGTCACCTGTACAGGGTTAATTCGAATAATAAGAAGAATTTAAGAAAAATCGCACCATTAATAATAGCCACAGAAGCGATGATAATCATGATCTTAATTTTAAAAAGAACTGCAAGAAAAACACCAAAACAACAGAGATTACATTGGTTTTATTATGGAGAATTAGTAACAGGAAGAATTATTAACAAAATACAATATTAATACAAACCATTGATTAGGTTTTTTATAATAATAATAATAATAATAATAATAATAATAATAATGAGAAGAAGAAGAAGAAGAAGAAGAAACAATTTCAACATTCACGCCTATTATTTTTTTTTTTTTTGTTTTGTTTTTGAATCATCAGCATTTTTTTTAAATACTGGAAAAGTTATTGATCTTTATATGTATTTGCGTATAACATCATTATTAGTATCCTATCCTAAATATGATTATCGTTGTCTTGACTGCAGATTAATATCATAGATATTTGATAATATTTTCCTTCACTATATATATATTAATATCAATAATGTATTTTTTTTAAATCAAATTAATTTCTTAATGGAAAAATTAATATCTGCCTATATATCTGAGATAATGTATTACGATTACTTACCTTATTTACATTATTCGGACTCTTACCCTCATCTTCATTGGCATATTCACAACGTCCCGGCCATTGTACTCCCCTGCCTTCTTCAAGTGATTTGAATTTCGAAACAGACACATGGCCAGTGGGTAAAGGCGTTGCTTAGATCCATTAACTAGACCCAAAGAGTTGTGAGTTCAATACCAGGCTACATCAGTGGTGTACAAAAAACTGCAGAGTTGAGTTAAAGTGAAATAACTAAAACATACGGTAGAGGCATAGCACGTGGAACGAGAACAATCTAACCCAGTGGACAAAATAAAGGGTTCGAATCGAAATACCAAACACCTGAAGAAGGCCGGAGTGTACAACGACCGAAATGTTGTGAATATAGTAATGAAGTTAAAGATAACAGTCCGAATAAAATAAATAATTTAGACAAAATTAATATTAAGTCTGACAAGAGAGAACTAAAAGATTGTGGAAAGGTTTAGCTTTTCAATTTTCTTTCCTTGCAAAGAAGGAGGGACAATTGGATTTAGCAAAGGAGAAACATTAAAATTTTGGAAGATAAAAATAATAAGCTCAGTTAGAAGATGAAGAAGAATACTGAAGACATTTTCTCTCATTTCATCTCCGCTGAAAGCCACCACATATTGCAAATAATCACTGAGTAAAACTAAGAATAATATCAGTAACGAATATATCACTAAGGCGGAGACAAAGATGAAACTGCAAATAACAAACTATATATATATATATATATATATATATATATATATATATATATATATGATGAAAATACGCTATATTTATGGCATAAACAGTTCGATATCAGAGGTAGAGCGCATGTAAAACATAAAAATAATCATTGAGGTCAACAAGCTCGGCAAGTCTATTTGTACTTCAACTTAGTATTCAGGCCATGACCGATTGGTTTTTGCTACTTTATATTTATATATAGGAAAACAATTTCAGGGAAAAAACTATAACAAAGCGGAAAAAATATGCACATCTTCATATATATATATATATATATATATATATATATATAGTAAGGTAGAAATCCGTTGGTATAATCCATGCGTGTCCTATTAATACAATATAGAATTTGAAATATTAAATGTTAAAACTGACTCACAAAGGGCGCCCAATATTTATTTTCAGTAAACAGACCAAAATTTCTAATTGTATCGTATTTTCAATTGTTATATATACATACATACATATATATATATATATATATATATATATTTATATATATATATATATATATTTACATATTTGCTCTAACACGCACACACACACACACATATATATATATATATATATATATATATATATATATATATATATATATAAATTTGCAAATTAAAAAAATAATAATGTTCTTTTATGAAAGTATTTATTTATTTGTATATATATTTTCTTGATAGATTCTGATTTCAGTTCCACATACATACGCAGAAAAAAAGAAAAGTACTGGATTTTAAAATTAAATACATATAAAGTAGGGTTAAATAAAGACTTGGGTATTTTAAATCTTTATAAATATTTCAATAGTTAAACATTTTTCAGATATAGTTAAAAAAATGTTATTTCTTATTTATTTATTTTTTAAATAACATCTAAGATATTATTACAGTTAGATTTACGTTAGGAATGTTCGTTCCATATCACGTGACGTCCGCATCACGCGACGGACGCTACTTGTAAACAAACAGTTATTTCTGAAGAAAGATTGAGGCCAATCTGAAATATCAAATATATATACAAATAAATAAATACTTTCGTAAATGTACATTATTATTTTTTTTTTAATTTGCAACTTTTTCTATATATACATATTAAGAAAGTATATGTGGTTCTCATTATGATATATATATATATATATATATATATATATATATATATATATATATATATATATAAGGATGTATATGTACATGGGTATATATATATATATATATATATATATATATATATATATATATATATATATATATGCATGCTAGGAATCCAGAGAGAGGACTCCCCATTGGTAAACCAAATTTTTGTTTATAATAAATATTATTATACTGGAAGAAACAATGTGAAGTGCATAGGATGCATAATTTGATGCATTTCGAGATAGTGATAGGTAGCTTAAAGTCAATTTTCTTAAGGTGGTTCTCTAATCGTTTAATACATTTATCAACAGGTATATTAGTAAATAAAGATTTAATGTCTAAGCTAGCTAGGGATTTGTTACCTATATCAACATTACTCAACTTATTTAGAAGAGAGCCTGAATTCTTTACATGTACGTTACTTATGGTGCCCAGAATTGGAGTTAGAAATGCATATTTCTAGAATTTCTTGAATCTGGACCTTTTAAACATATCATTCCACGTGATACACATTACTTCCGATACATCAATGACATTTTATTTATCTACCCACATAAACATGATTTAAATGAGATTACTGATAGATTAAATAAAATAGAACCTACTATAGAATTTTCCTATGAACTTGACTCTAATAATTCTTTACGTTTTTTAGACATACTACTAATTAAAAATAAAAATAAATTAGAATTCAAAGTATATCGTAAACCCACATGTAAAAATGACTATTTACACTTTTACTCTCACCATGATACTAACACTAAGAGGGGTATTATTATTGGATTCTACTTAAGGGCTCTTCGCATCTGTTCAGCAAAATATTTAGATGGTGAATTCACATATATTGAGGATACTTTTCCAAATCTTTCGTATCCGAGACAATTATTACTGAGAGCTAAAAATAAAACGTTGAAAATTCACTCATCAGCGCAAAATGACACCTGGAAGGCCACTACATCTACATCAGTGAAAGGTACACTTTCAGCTGCCCCTGATAATAATTCTTTTGGTCGCATCTTTCTACCAAATAACCATTTGACCGAACGTATCTCCAATAATTTAAGTGCGTTAAAAATTAAAACTACAATATTACCTACTAGAACTATCCATAGTTTATTAAATAGCGCCAGCAAACAACATATTACATCCGATGCTTGCATCTACCAAATCTCATGCGAAAACTGTGACTTAAAATATGTGGGTGAAACATGTAGGTCCGTAAAATCTCGTGTTTTCGAACATAAACGAGATATTCGCCTCGGAAATTTAAACAATGCTTTAGTTGTACACACAACTAAAGCAGATCATAATTTCGATTTTGATCCCGTGAAGATTTTAAAATATTTTCATAATAAAAATCTTAGGAGGATTTATGAAGCAGGCATAATATCCATCTCACGCTCGGTGAATACTAGACCTGGCTTCTTTTGCATTTCCCCTTTTCTAGCGAGATTAATGCTCGACAAGCGTACATATAAATTTTAGATCAAAATAAAATTCTTTTCATTTTTCAATTTTCATTCAAAATACACAAATTTTAGGAATACGTTTTCACAGCGTCGCCCACGCGACAACAACGTGACCAGGTTTAAACGGAACGCTGATCATATAAAACTTTCAGTTATCTGTTTGGATAAGTCTTGTTCTTATGTCCATCGTCTTTGTCATGTTGAATTGATAATGTTAATTATATTTTATGAATATGTCCTGAAGATGGTTTATTAGACCGAAACGTCCGGCGTTGACATATTAACATTAAAACAGCATAATTGCATATAATGAGTTTTGTTTGTTTTTTTCCGTAAATTTTCTTCATACTGCCGGATCTATATCCATATATTTGCTTACATACACACACACACACACATATATATATATATATATATATATATATATATACATACATATATATGCATATCTATCTATATATATATACATATGTATATATACACATGTATATATATATACACATATGTATATATCCATATGTGTATATATATACATATGTATGCATATGTATATATATGTATATATACATATGTATATATATTTATATATACATACACGCATATATATATTCATACATGCATATACATATATATTTATATATATATATATATATACCTACATACATACATATATTTCTATATACATATATATACATACATATACATTTCTATATACATATATATACATACATATACATATATATACATACATAGATGTACATATATATTTCTATATAAATATATATATACATACATATACATTTCTATATACATATATATATATACATATATATACATACATAGATGTACATATATATTTCTATATAAATATATATATACATACATAAATATACATATATATTTCTATATAAATATATATATACATATATACATATACATATATATATTTCTATATACATATATATACATACATACATACATATTTCTATATACATATATATACATACGTATACATATATATTTGTATATACATATACATACATACATATACATTTCTATATACATATATATATATGCATACATACACATATATATTTCTATATACATATATATATATACATACATACACATATATATTTCTATATACATATATATAAATACATACATACACATATATATTTCTATATACATATATATATATATACCTACATACACATGTATATTTCTATATACATATATATATATACATACATACACATATATATTTCTATATACATATATATACATACATACATATATATATACATATATATTTCTATATACATATATATTTCTATATACATATATATACATACATATACATGCATACATATATATCCTTTGATGCAATCTAACTCCGACTTAACTAATTCTCAGGTATTTTGAACAAAGATAACATTACAACAACCGTAAACAAATCCAGCCATTGACAATTTCTTCTACTCCACCCAACTCTTGCAAAGCTAAACAACGATAGGGAATGAATGATGGTTGCACTCTTTAGTGTAACTGCAAGATTCTAGTCCGGAACATGCACTTTGGCGGCGAATTTAGTCCTAAACGCCATCACCATAAAGGAAGCGATCAGCAAAAAAAGAAATTAAATTCTTGGATACGAGCCTGTATGTGTGTACGTGAGTGTGTGTGCGTGTGTGTGCATGTGTGTGTGTGTGTGTGTCGAAACGCAATTGTCTAAAAATTATCTAAAAACGGTTATCGAGTAAGTATTGTGTACATGGCTGAAATCTGACTATACAATATAATCTTATCTCACAAAGCAAGGTTAAGTTGTATCAGATCGTAAATACTTAGAGTGAAAATTTAAGTGGCTGAAACTCAGCTCAATTTCTGACACTTGTTAACGGACAAAAATACATTTCGAAATATATGAGTAAAAATTCCTTCCCCAATTATTAACGCGAAAAAAAAGATCTATGCAAAAGAGAGAAAGTACTAAAAGTAGTCTGCCAAAAATGGACAAAAATATAGAGGATCATAGAAAGTTCCATGTATTTAAATAGATAGATAGATAGATAGATAGATAGATAGATAGACATATTTACATTCATAACTAGAAACATGGAAAGAAGCATTGATATAGTTAGAAGGAAATATTCGTATTCATATATATATATATATATATATATATATATATATATATATATATATATATATATATATACATACATATATATATATATATATTTCAATTAAAAGGTGCAATTATAATTTCATGAATCGTTCATACAAAAAACAAATATATATAGTATATTTGTTTTTTGTATGAATGATTCATGAATTTATAATATATATATATATATATATATATATATATATATATATATATATATATATATATATATATATGTGTGTGTGTGGGTGTGTGTTTACGGTGAGGGAAATACATATATGCACATACATACGTATATACAACTGCTTTTTCTGTACTCACGCATATGCATAAACTGCTACAAATGAATACCTGTAGGCATTCTTGATAATATTTGTAATGTAAGTAAATCTTTGTGCATGCGTCTGTATCTATAATTGCCAGTTAAATCTCATAACGAAGACCATCTTGTTCTACCACCTTGTACAAAAATGCCAAATGTACGATTATTAGCAAGTACACGTGGTCATTGTATGTGCAGAGGATCGTAGAAAGTTTCATATATTTAAATAGATAGATAGATAGATAGATAGATAGATAGATAGATAGATAGATAGAAAGACATATTTACATTCATAACTAGAAACATGGAAAGAAGCATTTATATAGTTAGAAGGAAATATTCGTATTCATATATATATATATATATATATATATATATATATATATATATATATATATATATATATATATATTGTACAATTGATCAGTTATTTTAATATCAAGTATGTGGTGCAGTTCAATTTATATTACATGAATCATTCATACAAAAAAACAGATATAGAAGTTAATGATTGCAACTTTCGGATAATAACTGTGACATTCCTCTATTTATTGAAGAATTTAGTTCATACCACATTGACTGAAAAACCTACCAGTACAAAAGAATTCTCCTATTACCATATTAGTACAAAAACGCACAATCTTAAAATTTAAAAATTCAACCTCAGCGTTGCGACCCCACACTCCAAAAATTTTTTTCAATTAACAATAACGCATTTCTAAAAATATATTTCGGATTACATCTATTCTTTCGTTGTCCTGTTATTACCGGGATGTAAAAAACAAATCTATTTCCATACCTGATGATGTCTGTATGCACAGATGAAACCTTGTAAAAAACTAAAAAAGGTGTTATGCAACTGGAATTTATAAACAGGGATCATAACATTCATCTACAGGTTCGGTGTTAATGTACTTTATTAAATTTGTTTGCGAAGATGTATTCTCGCCATTTATATCATTAACTTCTCTATCTGTTTTTGTATGAATGATTCATGTAATATATATATATATATATATATATATATATATATATATATATATATTGATAGATAGAAACATATAGATAGCTAGAATGAACTATTTATATAGATATATAATGTAGGAATATATTAATATTGATAGATACGAACATTTAAACAGATAGATAGACAGGTAGATACATACATAGATATGTATATTGATAGTAGATATTTAAATAGATATTTGAAAAAAACATTTACATTGATAACTAGATAAATAGAAAAAAACCTTTATATAGATAGAAGGAAATATACATATTCGTAAATAGATAGGCAGAAAGACACATATATATAAATACGTAGAAGACATATTTATATAGATATATAGATAGATTGAAATATTTATATATATTGATACAAAGAAACATTTCTGTACATATATGGAAATAATTATTTACATTGACATAGATAGATAGATAGATAGATAACAATACATACATGCAAATTTATATGAATATATAGATCGGAACAGATTTATAGAAATATTTAGATACGTACAAATTTATAGATAGATAGATAGATAGATAGATAGATAGATAGATAGATAGATAGATAGATAGATAGATAGATAACAATACATACATGCAAATTTATATGAATATATAGATCGGAACAGATTTATAGAAATATTTAGATACGTACAAATTTATAGATAGATAGATAGATAGATAGATAGATAGATAGATAGATAGATAGATAGATAGATAGATAACAATACATACATGCAAATTTATATGAATATATAGATCGGAACAGATTTATAGAAATATTTAGATACGTACAAATTTATAGATAGATAGATAGATAGATAGATAGATAGATAGATAGATAACAATACATACATGCAAATTTATATGAATATATAGATCGGAACAGATTTATAGAAATATTTAGATACGTACAAATTTATAGATAGATAGATAGATAGATAGATAGATAGATAGATAGATAGATAGATAACAATACATACATGCAAATTTATATGAATATATAGATCGGAACAGATTTATAGAAATATTTAGATACGTACAAATTTATAGATAGATAGATAGATAGATAGATAGATAGATAGATAGATATATAGAATACAGGGAGATGTAAAGCAATATTACCTTTAAGAAACAGACAAGTTCTAAAAGATTAAAATAATACTGATGACTCTTACAAATAAGACGTTGCTTTCAAAACTTTAGCACATAAGCTGTAAAAGTGAACAACTAAATGATGATGAAAATAAAGTAAAAGAATTCATAAAACCGATTATAGCAAGTAATCTAACAATGTGATTAAACATTGATAATAATGATTGTGGCAACAATCTAATACAATTAAATTGATTCAGTAAATTACATTATTGATTAAGATACTAATTATTAATATGCATGGTGAAAGAAAATATTGCCAAATATCAATGAGAATAATCAGCAATCAAGACTGATATTCATATTGAAGATTAGCTTCTAATAAGCATGATAAACAATAAATACACCCAAAAGCAATAACTGCTACGATATTAAAAGCGATACTGTGAAGTGGTGACAAGAAAATAAAGGTAAATACATAAGAATTTTTAAACTGTACTGCACATATGATTAGATGATATTGTTGTAATTACGGCATCGAGTTAATCAGATGAATGTAAGCGCGAACGACATTGACGTTGGAAAAGAAAGCAGAAATTGTAAAATATAATCCGATTGAGGAAGCAACCGGGATTGTATGCCGCATCTCTATTAAAGGTTAACACTATAAAAATCGAAATTTATCGTAAATATCAATTTGAACAATTTTTTCCAGATTATCGCTACCATCTTTATTTTAAAACCGAATGTTATTTGCCGCGCTAATTAGACTAGCTTTCTTCCTTTTCTATTTTCCCGCCTAATTCCCTTTCTATCATGATTACCAGCTGTCAAAAGTATGAAAGGCCTGCCTACATTCAAATGCCAAATTAATGAATGATATTTTTTGTTTTGTTTTATTGTTAGCATTATTTATTTACTGAATTATTTTTCTTGACATTCCATGAGCTACACGCGTTACAAACATCAGGGAAGACACCACTGCTATGATATCTGATCCATTCTGACTTTCTAGTCTTGATAAATTTTAAAAAATCGTTTACACCGTCTTGTGGTTCAGCCTCTTTTCCACAGACTGAATGTTGCAAAACTATATTTCCATGACATCTGTTTAGAAGAGCTTCATTCTTTAGTCTAACCAGTTGAATCCTAGGACATGCCACGGTGTCGAAGAACCCTCATTTCTCTAGTAGGAACGAACAATTTTACTGTCAGAGAAGTTAAAATTTTTTGACCTTATATTCGACCGTATATACTCAAGATCTCAAGTAGATCTCACATATACGATCCATTACTGAAGAGGCTGAAAATATCTAACTTCTCCTGACATGCTTAATCTTTAACAGCACCAGATTAGACAAAAGATTGAGTATTGCTGTCATATGTGTTGCTTAATCTTCCCTTTCCAGTCTAGACAGAGTCCAAAATCGTTTCCACGGTATTCTTCAGTAAAAATTTGTAGCCTTTTCTTAATATGTTTTGTATGCCTATGTGTGTGCGTGTTCATGTCTCTGTCTGTCTGTCTGTCTCTGTCTGTCTGTCTGTCTGTCTCTCTCTCTCTCTCTCTCTCGCTTTGCATGAGTAGAGTTTAGTAATGACCATAATCTCTTTGCTGCAGTCATATATTCCGATATCTTTTCTGGCCAAAATGCGACCCTCTCTGTCTCTCTCTCTCTCTCTCTCTCTCTGTGTGCGTGTGTGTGTGTGTGTGTCTTCCTCACTCACTCACTTATTCTTAGAGAAGGCGCGCCGTTAGAACTTTTTTTTTCACTCGGGCAGATATTTTTTCAGTCCATTTAATTTCATTGAATATTAAATGAATAGACAACTGAATTCACATTCAAGATTTTAAGCAGTAAAGTTGAAACTAATAGATATCCTTTGAAAAACCGAATTAAACTGGTTTGAGATTTTTAAAGATTACTTTTGACTGTTTAGCGAGAAGTTCATGCTATTAGTACTTTTGAACTTATCTAGCCGGGATATTGGAGCCCTGTAATCAATCAGTTATGTGCCATGCGCGATACACGCTTAGACACATCTTTCGATATATGACTGACGAGGCAGATTTTTTTCGCTATAGGTTGATATTTCTTTCTGCGGTAGGTTATAGAACCCAGTCTGTCCTACTATTTAACCAGAGAAAAAGATTGGTTGGTTGGTTGGTTGGGTTTTATGGCATATCAACCACTGTGTGTCATTTAATGCCAAATCAAGGCACATTATATATATATATATATATATATATATATATATATATATATATATATATATATATATTAAATATACAGTACTATTAAACATATAGCTGGCAACATTATTTTTTCAAAAACGTATAGCTGGCAACATTATTTTCAAAAACGCATACCTGGCAACATCATTGTTTCAAAAACGTATAGCTGGCAACATTATTTTTCCGAAATCATTATCTGAGTCCTTGCTGTTGGATGTAGTTTACCGCCATACCCAGGACACGGATGTAGTTTATCGTCATACCCAGGACGTCCAGAGAAAAAGAGGATTCGTATTTTTCACAAGGTATTAGCTCGTAAGTGAATGTAATGGATTCAACTAGAATTCAAACTCGGCTGTCCGATTCTTCAAGTCGTTACTCTACTGCTCTTTCCCAATTTCTAGCCACGTTATTTTATTTTCTACGTATGAACACTTTCAGCAACGTCTTTAAGTCGATATTTTATAGTATGAAGTTAAAGCAAAACGATAAAAGTAGTGAATTAAATCAAGATTATTTAATGATTGGTGTTGTCTGGTGCGACTTTGGGTTCAAGGACAAATTTCCGGAAGTTAGACATCTTAGTCTGACTCCTAGTAGTCTAACTGCCTGGCCCCTATATATATAATCTTTAATAATATTGTTTTGAAATTATGATTAATGATGTCTCAAATGTGATATATATATATATATATTAAATGCATATGACATGATGATTGTGTTTAAGCAGGGAAACTTAAATTCGTCATTCAATACAGAGATTTAGGTTCACACTACTTCTATTTACATACATTATCCTTACTGTTTAGCATTTTCACCCACAGATATAACACACTTAAACATAGGTTATTCCAAATATTTCTTGACAATAGAACGAAGCTATGGATTTAAATTTAAAATTTTAGTTTCTATTTTGAAGCATGGTAATTCCTGTGTAGCGATTGAAGCATATTTTTTTTTAAATTATAAAATAATTATAATATTATGCTCTACTATTTTGTATCGAGCACTGTTTTATCAAAATTACTTACTAAGAACACCGGATTGTAAATCATACTGTTCTTTATATATATATATATATATATATATATATATATATATATATATATATATATATATATATATATGTGTGTGTGTGTGTGTGTCTGTGTGTCTGTGTGTCTGTGTGTGTGTGTTATATTATTATATAATATATATCGGATAACGATATTAGCTCACGGAAAAAATTGTTTCGTTCAAAAACTGTGGGGAGAAAGAGCGAATTTACAAAGTGTGACTATTACTGCTGATATTGCAAGACTCTTCCAACGTATTGATTTCTCTACATTACTGGCATGCTTATGAAAAAAATAAATACGCAAAAATTAGGGTTTTTTTCAGACGGGGGCCGATAGCTTAGGGATTAGAATCTCCGACTGATGCTATATTGGTCCCGGCTTAAAGCGATTGAATGCCTAGCAACACTGATGAGCTGTGATAGAAAGAAACAGCCTGTCTGTGGATGAATATATATATATATATATATATATATATATATATATATATAGGAACATTTGTATATAAAGATGTTATATCTAAACAGGTAATATATTTATCTTTTATGTCTGTTTTTTTTTTAAATTTATTAATATCTGCAAAGAATTAAATTAAACCAAGTAGTTTGGTTAAAATATCGGTTTTTTATGAGGTATGTTACTTATACCTGATATAATGGGTCACATAAGAATACTGGTTCATGTATTTTGGATAATCCTTAGAGTACAAATGTTTTCGGATGATTATCAATTATTTTAACCAAAAGATATCTCTTTTTTTTTAATAATTTCTTGATTTAATGGTTGAAATTTATCGAACATCACCCAAAAGTTCGACTATTCTTTGTTTGTTTGTTTGTTTGTTTGTTTGTTTGTTTGTTTGGATTTTATGGCATATCAACCACTGTGGGTTATTTAATGCCAAATCCAGTTCATATGAATTTTAAATGCCTATTTTGTATGGAATAAAAAACGTATAGCTGGCAACATTGTCTTTTACAAAAAACGTATAGCTGGCAACATTATTTCTTACAAAAAATGTATACCTGGCAACATTGTTTCAAAAACGCATAGCTGGCAGCATTATGGTTCCAAAAACGTATACCTGGCAACATTATTTTTCCGAAAACATTATCTGAGGCCTTGCTATTGGATGTAGTGGACGCGGATGCAGTTTATCGTCATACCCAGGACGTTCAAAAAACTATAGCTGCCAACATTATTTTTCCGAAAACTTTATCTGAAGCCTTGCTGTTGGATGTAGTTTATCGCCGTACCCAGGACGCGGATGTAGTTTATCGTCATACCCATGACGCTCGACTATTCTACAGATTACCAAAAGTACACAAACCTGGTACTGCGATGTGACCTATTTATCAGGAATAAATATGGTTCCACATAAACTAGACTCATACTAGCAATACTTTAACCGACCACTTGACATAATCAGTTACTTGTATATAATGAAAACTTTGCAGATCTTACTAATAATTTACAAAAGAGACATAAAAGACAACAGCTGAACTATTTGACCGATATATATATATATATATATATATATATATATATATATATATATATATATATATATATATATATATATTAAAAAAAACGAGCCAGAACCTTAAAAACGGCCACCAGAAACGGTTACTTTCTGTTGGCCGTTTTTTTTTTTCCCCCAAAATCTCGTTTGGGCCAACCCTGTTTAGCCGGAGTTTACCTAATGATCCGTTAGGTGAAACTTACATAGACAGTTTCTGGATAGGTCCTGAATTTCCATAAGGAATTTTTTTCACGTTCTAATAAACGTTCAGCACATTGTCAACCATTTTGCAATTAAAAGCATAATGAAAAAATACGTTAATGGATAACAACGCATAACTTTGTATAAATAATTGTACTAATGAAAACATAGTTTTGTACTACTTGCATCCCTGAAGATGATCTTAGAAGAAGATCGAAAGTAAATTTGGGAAATGAAAATAAAAGAAATTTAAACAGCTATTGCACATTTTCACATTTTTAACGGCAATACATGGAAAGTAATTCGTTAGTATGAACGGATTTTATTCAAAATTAACAGACATAATGTCTGTAATTTATTCAGCCAGGCATGCCTAAAAGAGAATTTTCTGCCTAACTACACACACACACACACACACACACACACACACACACACACATATATATATATATATATATATATATATATATATATATATATATATATATATGTATTATTTATTATAATTTTCTCATATAGACAAAAAAATTTCTCACTACAAAGATGCAACTATGTTTTGGTGCATTTAGTTGCACCTCGACTGGTGAGGACCAAAATGGTTATAAAAATTCTCTTTGTAAGTAGGCCGCTTGTGGAACGTTACTTCCTTTTTTCCATTTGTTTTTTAAAAAATTAAGTGGGGATATATAAGGGTAAATAAAAGATAGGAAAGGCAAAAGGATGACAGAGTGAAACAATAGTGCTTCTTGATAGCAGTTTGGTGAAGGATTGTTGAGGTTCAGATGATGGCCCGACCTGAACATTTTTAAAACGACGGTAACGGTCAAGGGTTTAGGCTTCCCAAGAGTGAGAGGTGTGGAAGGAAAGGTGGGAATAGGTGAGAGTAAGACAATGAAGGACGAAAGAGGGTACGTTTAGACTATGGCTGTATTAGTAATTGGAAACGCTTTTGGTAACTTTTGATCAAAGCCAGAGCTGAATTGCGTATATTAATGCTTAAGTTATTCCTACTTGTTTTGTAATAAATGAATGTATTTTGTAAATTAATAAATTAAGAGGTGGGATTTTTCTTGGTATGTTGAATACATAAGTTATTTGTTTTTTTGTTTTTTTTTACTCTAAGTTTTAGTTCATAATTTAAGATAGAAGTAGAAAGGTATATAAAAGTACGCAATGTTAATATAACTTTTATAAGCAAATTTTAACCTATTGTCGAACTGTATAACTCGTAGAATAAGTATGGATACACACAAATTTATCTGATATTATTACTAGT
>OZ010588.1:67736636-67814136 GCA_963932145.1 Acanthosepion lycidas | reverse complement strand
TCATAAAATATGACTTCATCCTTTCTTCTCACCCCAGATTCGCTTTGAGAATATCATTGTCCTTTCCTCCAAATTTTTCTTGCATAAAATTCGTCTTGCTTCATTGGTCTTTGCTTTTTGTCTCATGTTCTCTTCCCCTTTCCGCGTGTGCATTTGTTTTATTAAATTCCTTTTTTTTTCTTTTCGTTAACAATTCACCTCTTTCGCTTCTTTCGCATATACATTTTCGTTTTGTTTTTTCTTGTTTCCAGCAAAAAAAAATCTTTCAGCATTCTTTCTAGCTTGCCCCTTTTAAATGTTAGGGAATCGCTTCCCATTCCGAGAAAACTTAATGTTTATCGAATTGGACGTCGAAAATCAAGATCTGGGTATCGATAATAGTAGGTCTGAGTTTCTAGGAAGTCGAAAGTTATTTTAACCGTTTCTTATATTCTCGTCCACAGCCTCTGGTAAAACAAAATAAGTGAATGCGTGCATTAACAGAGATTCAAGCCTCTGATACATATATGTGCACCTGCGCACAATTCATCATATGGATGTCTCAAAATATGGAGCCTATTGGTAAGCATTTAGAGAAGCATTAAGATGAAAGGAAAATGGTGGAAAGAATGAAATAAAGAAAAAACATAGATAAACGAAATAAATTTGAACAGCCAAGAAGAAGGAAGATAAAAATGAGACTTGATAAAGAAAGAGTCAGACAAAAGAAAATGAAAATAAAAGATTATCAAAAGAAATGAGAAAGAAAGAATGTAAAGAAAAGAAAGAAATAGAAAGTAGAATAAAATAGACCATGGAAGAAGGAATAAAAGAGAAAGAAATTAAATAAAAAATGAAAAATAATTTTTAAAAAAGATCAAATAAAACTGCTACGAATGAAAGCAGATACGGAAAGAAACAACGAAGAAGAAATTTGCTAAATAAAAAAAAGAAAAATGGAAAGTATATAAATAAAGAAATGTGAAGAAAAGGGGAAATACATTCAAATGGAAAAGCTAAGAAGGAATAAATAAGAAAGAAAGAAAGAAAGAAAAGAGATAAAGACAGAAAGAAAAGTGAAAACGATAAAGACAGAAAGAAAAATGAAAGAAAAAAGATGAGCTGAAAGAAAATTGGAATATATATTAAAAGTATTAAATAAAGAAGAAAAACACACAGAAACGAAAGATAGAAAGAAAATGAAATTGAAAGAAAAACAGAAAAAATTATAGAAATACAAATAAATAAAAATATATTCAGTAAATTATGAAACGGAAAAGCAGGAAAAAATACTTGCAAAATCGAAAAGGAAAACATTGATAAAATGTCGTTAAAAATTTAATCATTGAGTTGGAGAATAACTTTTTTCCTTTTATGGAATAAAAATGAAATTACCTAAAAGAAAAGTAAAAAAAAAAAAAAAAATAGAATCAAAAGAAACTTCTTTGTGGAAGGCGCGAACAAAAATAATTCTTCGAAAAGTGAAAGCCCCTGAAATGTGTCTCTTTCTGCCTTTATCAATTTCCCTAAAAAGCATATGCGAAAGACTATAACAAAACAAAAGTAAATAAAATAAGTTTCATTTACTCGATTAGAGTCGGTGAAGGAAAAAAAAAAGTAGATAAAAGTATAAATTTATCCCATTAAACACAATAGCCCCGCAGCAGAAGAATTAGCGTCCCAGGTAAGAAAGTATAACCATTATCTTTATAGATTTGCAGTACTGTATACTTTGAACTGTATGCGTTTATATATGCGACTACTACCGCTACTAAGCACAACCGAATACAAGACAAACTGTTGAAAATGAGGAGGAGGTAGATTAAATTGCGACAATCTACTTGGAAAATCAACATTTGCAACCAACTAGGCAACTCCAGTAAAATCTATTATTCTAAATAACATCATATTCAAAGAAAGAAATCTTATATAATATCATTATCTTTTGACTGTATGCGAGGACCAAAATACAAGGTTCTTCATAACTTAGTATTGTAGACGATCCTATAAATTGTAATCGTAATATTAGCCGCTTCCTTATAAAGAAACATTCAGTATTTATTGAACGAACAGCCAGTACTACTGTCGGATCAAATTTAAATAATCTTTCTAATAAATCATTTTTCAGGAAAATAATTTTCTCAATTCAAGTAACTGTTATTGCTTTTTTCCGGTATTAAGGGATTTGTTCATTCTAACATTTTGTTTAAGGTAATGTGGAAAGTCAATATATTTTCTTTTCGTGTTATATGTGACATCCATTTTGGTTGTTACTGCTGAGGAACGTTCTCAAGTGATGTGGTTTTTGTTATTTTGTACATTTCTTTGTAATTCTAAAGTGCCAGTCCACAAGATTCTAAGAAGGATGGTCCTGTTTGAGACCTGTAGACTGGTTTGGAGCCATTTTTAACCATTTCTCTGAGAATAATATTAACCATCTGAAACATTCACCATTGAATTTTCAATAATTTGGGGTCCATATTCAAAGTTCCAATAATTATAGACCCCAAATTAACACTTATTTTACATACTTTTAGCAATGCTCATAAAATACCTCTTAACATTCTAATTTTCAGGCAATCTTTAGCACATTGTCGGCTATCTGTTAATGGAGGCAGTGTAAATATCGGCTCGGATTGAGGAATCGGAGTCCGGAGTTCGAATTCCACTAGAGTTTTTTACATCTTTTATGTGCAAATATTCTTGGGAAATGTATGAATCTATCTCTTCTCCTGCCGAGTTATTGGTAAATAGCTGGAAAGAGTGGTTTCTAGACCCTTGGGTGTCAAACGGTCTAGGAGAACGAGAACTCCGAATTCAAAATCTCCAACTACCAACCCACAGTTGGCCAAGTGTGGTGAGTATGACTACACACCTGATGATACAGGGAGAGGTTTCTTAAGCAGTTCCTGGATTTGAATTTGTTTACATTAAATTTGATTTTCTGCCCTGAAGAGTGGAAACGATCTAAATGTAAACTTTCTAAATAGTCTGGCTTCTCTATTCTCAAAGACAGTTTCTGAATAAACAAGGAATATGAAATAATAAATTCAATTGCAGAGAGTAATTTATTTATTGACTTTTATAGCAACCGAATTTTGATATGAAATCAAGGACGTTTGTTTTAGAATACGCTCTATGTAAAGGGGTTTATTTTTATCAATAAAGTAGAGACTTTAAATTATTTCCATAATTGTGTTTGTTTAAATGCTCATACGTAATGTATGCAGATAAAGAAATAGACCAGTATCTATCTATCTATCTATCTATCTATCTATCTATCTAAATTATTTTAGTACACGTTTGTCTTTTAATTATATTTTCCTAACAATTTCTCTGTCTCCCTGATGTAGTATCACTTGCTTTTACTCACTGTTTCCGTCTGTATACATATATATAACATTTCACCGTCCCTTCTCCTTCATACGCATGTGTAGTCTCTTCAACGTAAACATCACTTTAGTCCGATGAAGCACGTCACACGAAAAATACATGTATCACCTATTATTACATAGCACAGAGACAAATTAAAATTGGCTAGACTATATATCCAAAAACATATTTAAAAAATTAAATTTAAAAGATTAAAATTTCAGCGTCCCCTCTGCTTTGTGCCCATCAACGTAAACATGATTTTAGTTCACTGAATTCATAAAGAACGAAACGCTACACAAGAAAAACATTATGCGACTTTGACATTGATTTTCCTTCAAACCAGATTCATATTGGTCATACCACTACATGCGTATCGAGACGACTGACTTTACACCTATATGACCATAGCTTAATTAGGACTCATTTAAACACATACGGAAACCTACCAAACTGTACCTCCAACATACTAGTAGAAAACGCAAATATAACAGCCTCTTCCATATGTAAAAAATGATTAAAAATATTGGAAACACTAATAATAAAAAAAGGAAAAGCCAACACGCAATAACACGTGCTGGTCGTGTTTATAAAATGAGACATTCCTATAACTTCAGATACATGCATAAAAATCCACATATTTCAGTTAAAAATTAAATATAAAATCGTCATTGATAATAGCTAGAGGAATAGCCGAAAGCGCCCGGATATACAAAACATTTAGGCAGTTTTTACACACTTTGTGTCCAGAAAAAAATATGTATGAAGACGAAAAAAAGCTTAACTACATTACCTTGTCAATCGTCATTAACAAAACATAGATAAAAAAAAAGAAAAAAAATGGGGGATTGCTGCCCAAATACACTATATGTGCGTGTGGGGGATGCGTACTTGTTTGTTCGTTTTATTTTACTGATGATGCGGCCTATTATCATCTCATGTTTAATATCATATTATGGAGGGAGGTATTAGGTTGGTGCAAAAATAATGACGTAATAATGTCGTTTTTTGACGTATTTTTAACGTCAAAAACGACATTATTACGTCATTATTTTTGCACCAACCTAATAAAATTGTTAGTCGACAAACTATCCCAAACCTGACCAAACTGCAAGTTTTTTATGACAAACTGCTTTTTAGCACGGCCTCTCTACACACACCCATATCCAAACCAAATTTGTCAAATTCAACCGACAGGATCTGTCTATTTAATTTTTAGTGTATTTTTTTTTTTTTTACAATTTACCCAACCAAGGCAATAATGCCACTAATATGCAAGGGGTTATTCAGTGTTAAATATGAGGAAAAGAAAACATTATTAAGAACAACAAGAAAAGAACATTAATTAAAAATGCAGAAGATAATGCTAACATTGCATTTATATTTTTGAAGATTAACGTTGATTGAAAAGGAAGAAACCGGAAGAGAGTTTAACGAGTGAGAAATGCAATTTTGGATTAAGATATATATATATATATATAGGAATCAAATTATGGATACATTTTCCAAATTTTTTTTTCTCTTTGTTTAATTACTTTCAACTCTTTCAGTCATTATCAAGAACTGGGTGTTGTCTGTGTTGTAAACAATATTTTCTTACTACATCCTGAACGTTTTAAATTATTAGACTTGGATTGAATTTAAATGACATTATATGAAAGAGTTAAACGGAAAAGGATCTCTTGAATATTTAGGTACTGTTAGTTTTCTATGCATATCAAATATTTTATACACATTTCAATATACCATATCCTGTGGTGAAACATATTTAATGTGTGTCCTTTGTATCATGAAGACTTTTAGAATTTGAGTCATTCATTTTAGCTAAAACTGCATAATATTTTGGTATTATCAACTTTTATTCAGTTGTATTTGGTGTAATGATTGATATGTTCATCTAATATATATAGATATACATATATATGTGTGTGTGTATGTGTGTGCGCGCGCGCGTGTGTGTGTGTATGTTTGTGCGTGTTATAGTTTGAAAATGGTATTACCGGATCAAATCTTTCTGTTTAGAGATTATTAGTAGATCTTTTGATTTTGAAGATTCTTCATAGGAAACATTGAGATAAAGAAAAGGTAATTTTACTTTTAATAAGTTTTATTTTTACGGTTTATCAACCTTTCGCTGGTTATGTAAAGCTCAAAGAGATAGTTGATTGTAAGTATATATTTGCAAGTGAATATTGCATTTTTTTTTTTTTAGAATATCAAAAATTTGTCCAGATACAAATCCAGCTACTGACCCATTCATACCTTTCCTCAGATTATTTCCTCGTAAGCGATTGTATTTTAACGGCAGGCGAACGCACGCGCGCACCCTCCACACACACACACACACATATATATATATATATATATATAAAAGGCAGGATGTGTGTGTGTGTGTGTGTGTGTGTGTAACGGATGCACGGCCGCAATTTTCGACAGATTTGCACGAAAATTTACATTTAAAATTTACTCCAAATTAGCGGGAAGGCCAAGACCAACTTTGCATTTCCCAACTCCCATCGATAGTAGAAATAATCGATTTTTCATGCTCCTTCGGCAGTTTTAATGTAGTCTGTTGCCATTTTCTTCTGGCCAGAGTGAGAGCTGCCACGAATAGGCAGGAAGATTCTATTGGCCAGTGTGAGAGCCAACAGCCGACTGACACGAATGTTAACTACCATGCTAGCATGATAGCATGCAAAAAAATCGATAGCTGCATTCATTACAAGTGAGAAAATTGAAATCTGCATGGCATTTTACTCCAATTGGCTGAACGAGCTTAAACTCAATGTTGCTTAAACTCAATGTTGATTCTGATTCTGCAGAACTGGATTAGGTGTGAAAAAGTATTTGTTGTTAACATTCTTTTTTCATTCGGCTTTTCCAGTTACGAGTCCTTTTTTAAAGCTGATCGTTTTGTGTTCATTTTGTTTAGTTCTTTTTTTGTAACAGATTTAATGTTTAGTATAGAGCTTAGAAAAAATTCGCAGTGTGAGATAGGCAATAAGTAAGGCATGTAGTAACATTAACACGGCAAAGGGCACTCCTTTAAAGCCAAGGAAGGGCAAAAATATTTTAAGTCAAGTGATAGCGATTGCTGTATGAGTCGTACAATTTTTGAATCAAACACGGGCAACGCTGGGCCATGCTGCTAGTGTATATATATATACATATATATATATATATATATATATATATATATAGAGAGAGAGAGAGAGAGACAGACAGACAGACAGACAGACAGACAGAGACAGAGACAGAAACAGAGACAGAGATAGATAGATAGATAGATAGATAGATAGATAGATAGATAGATGAGCGAAACGGCTTATGAAGAAGAACCTGACCAAGTGCAGCACCTCTACTATCTTGTGAGTATGAGATTTTACAAGACCTTCTTCTTAATTATGTCCCCAGAAATTTCAACAGCCTCTTCCTGATGTTAAGTATAAGTCAGTTTTGTGTTTCCATTTTTTCTAAAACCTCGTCGTTGAAACTGGTTTTCTGAATGACAACAATTTTATGAGAAGACTTGCGGCCACATCACGTTGAAACACCGGTTCCTGTAAGATCACCAGAGTTAAATAAAGTCAAGCCTCGTCAGTATCTAGATGAGTGACCACTTGGGAATACTAAGTCCTGTAAGCTTGAATGTGCGGGTGGTGTAATGATTGGTGGCCCAGAATTGTTAATCGGAGAACCGAGTTCAAATTCCGGTTGAGTTCGTTATGATCACTTAGGCACAAATAGCCTCGGGAAAGGTATGAATCCACCTTTTCTCTTTACAAAAATGTATTGCTGGTAATATTTTTTTTTCTTCGGTCAATTATGTGCCATGCGTTATACACGCTTTGGCGACCATGTATCTTTCGATACATGACTGACGAGGCAGATTTTTTTTCCTCAGTAGGTTGCCATTTCTTTCTGCGGTAGACCATTTGCCATCGAGGCTATAGAACTCTGTCCTGGTATTTACCCATAGCTGGAGGGAGAAGAAAAGGATTCATACCTTTACAAAGAATATTAGCACGTAAGTGAATGTAATGGGTTCGACTGGAATTCAAATTTTTCCTTACAAAAATGTATTGCTGGTATTTTTTTTTCTTTACGAAAACGTATTACTGGTAATATTTTTTTCTTTACAAAAATATATTGCTCGTAATTATATATATATATATATATATATATATATATATATATATATATATATATATATTACTTACAAAAATGTATTGCTGGCAACTTCCCTATAAAAATGTATTTCTACACTTGCGTAGTCCACACCCTAATATCGTATGTGGAAGTGAAAACTGGACAATCGAATCACTAATGAAAAACATACCTGTTAATATCAGCGATTTTCTTCTTTAACAGAGCCAATGACTAACGAGGAAGTTTTTAAAAGAAGAACTACAAAGATATTGAAGAAAGGAAGAATTTACTACTTATAGAACTTATTGAACGCAAGAGAAGGAAAGGGGGATGTCTTGTACTGGCGTACTCGTGGAAAGAAATAGCAGAACAATGACAGGTAAAGAGAGTAAAAAGAGAGCATTAAAAGACAGGAAATTGGTTAGAGGGATAAACACCGAAAGAAGAGAACATATAAAAGAAAACCTCTTATCTATGGTTATAAATGTAGCTACGCATTATGACGAATCTCTCTACAATAGTAATGGCTTACGATATTAGTTTGAAAAGATGGCGTTTTTAAATTACAATGAATTAGGAAGGGAAATTGTTTTAAATCATCTCGGTGAAAAAGTGAAGAAAAGCTAAGACTAATCTGTGTTTGAAATAGTTCTGTATATTCTTGCCACAGCTCGACGGCTGAGTTTTTAAAATGTTATGTCAATTTCAGAATGTTGACAGTCCACTGCCCCATTTTCTTTATTTTCTTGTGAATGATAGGGCAACGGTTTCCAATTACCTACTATACTGTTTCTGAGTAGTACTAAAGATCTTCCACATTGTGCCGTGTCCCCTCAGAACGTAGGCGATCATGGTTCTCCACAATTACCTATCCTTTGTAGTTTTAATAAATTTCGCCTTTTCTTTATTTCTCCTAAACCCTGTCCCGTCATCCACTTACTTAAGATCACCAAGTATATTGTGCACTGTTTATCTCTATCCCTCTTGCCTTCAATCTATCATGTGAGTAAGAGATTTTACAAGACCTTCTTCTTTATTATGTCTCCAGAAATTTCAACAGCTTCTTCCTGATGTTAAGTATAAGTCACTTTTGTGTTTCCATTTTTTTTAAAACCTCGTCGTTGAAAGTGGTTTTCTGAACGACAACAATTTTATGAGAAGACTTGCGGCCACATCACGTTGAAACACCGCTTCCTGTAAGATCACCAGAGTTAAATAAAGTCAAGCCTCGTCAGTATCTAGATGAGTGACCACTTGGGAATACTAAGTCCTGTAAGCTTGAATGTGCGGGTGGTGTAATGATTGGTGGCCCAGAATTGTTAATCGGAGAACCGAGTTCAAATTCCGGTTGAGTTCTTTATGATCACTTAGGCACAAATAGCCTCGGGAAAGGTATGAATCCACCTTTTCTCTTTACAAAAATGTATTGCTGGTAATATTTCTTTTCCTTCGGTCAATTATGTGCCATGCGTTATACACGCTTTGGCGACCATGTATCTTTTGATAAATGACTGACGAGGCAGATTATTTTCCGCAGTAGGTTGCCATTTCTTTCTGCGGTAGACCATTTGCCATCGAGGCTATAGAACTCTGTCCTGGTATTTACCCATAGCTGGAGGGAGAAGAAAAGGATTCATACCTTTCCCAAGGATATTAGCACGTAAGTGAATGTAATGGGTTCGACTGGAATCCAAATTTTTCCTTACAAAAATGTATTGCTGGTATTTTTTTTTTCTTTACGAAAACGTTTTACTGGTAATATTTTTTTCCTTACAAAAATATATTGCTCGTAATTATACATACATATATATATATATATATATATATATATATATATATATATATAAGTAGGTTGCCATTTCTTTCTGCAGTAGACCATTTTCCATCCAAGGCTACAGAACCCTGTCTGTCTTTCTATTTACCCATAGCTGGAGGGAAAAGAAAAGGATACCTTTCCCAAGGATATTAGCACGTAAGTGAATATAATGGATTCGAATAGAATTCGAATTTTTCCTTACAAATGCTGTCAGGAAAGGTATTAATCCACCACCTCTCCCCCAGCTGTGGATTAATTAATAATTAATTATATAGTAAAACTTGAATCCATAAGTCAGTATTATCTCCCCAACCACCACAAATTCTTACAATATAAAAATATGTTCTTGCTTTATATATCCTGCAAAATAATAAGTCATAAAAATCAACCATTTTACGAGAAATACTACACTGCTATTTTCCCATTAGTTAGTACGGGGAGAAGTGAACGCAGCAGACCAGCCCAGAATTTGAACTCAGCTTTCAGATTCCATTCTAAGTGCTGATATCCTTATGCTACCCGTATTGATTGATTACGGAAAAAAAAATCTGCAATATTCCGAATAAAAATTTCAAGCACTCTTTATTTGGAACATTTGCGTAACAGGGACTTTGTATTCTGATCCATTTCCTAATCAGGACTTCTGCCAACGTCGTAGCTAGCTTTTGAGTTGCCCGAGGCAGTCGTAAAAGCTGCCACTCCTATAAAACAATATCCTAAAACTGTATAACATCTACGACATACAAAGAAAGTTAAAATTACAGCCATTGATTTTTATTTCATTGCAGAAAAACCAATAACGCGACAAAAAAATAAAATGGAAGACTTTATTTAAAAATAGAAGAAAAGTTTTAGTAAATATATATTTTATTACATCAACAATATTGCCAATTATAATAAAATCCTCTAACAGTAATTAGCTCATAGTGTAACACTCGAAGTAAATGTTCTGTGTGTTATTTAAACATGTTGGAATGTCGGTAAAGATGGCACTGATGGAACGAAAGAAAAAATGTAAAAAATAATTTTGCGTGTTACTTCATTATACTAATTCTCCTAAATAACACACTCCAAAACTTTCTGCCCGGGGCACATCGACGCTCCAATCCCACAATGACGTTTAAATATCAGGAAAAGAGAGATAACATTCCTTGCATCGCCGGATCCTGTATGATCACCAAAGTTAAGCAACGTCAAGCCTGGTCAGTACCTAAATAGGGGATCGCTTAGGAATACCAGGTGCTTTAAGTTTGTGTGTGCGGGTGATTTAATGGATAATAGTTCAGAATTGTTACTCGGAGAGCAAAGTTCGAAATCCCATTGGGTTCGTTATATCCACATACGTGCAAATACTTTTAGGAAATATATGAGTTCACTTCTACTACAGATATGGGTTAGTAAGACTCGTACCACTAAATCATTATTATCGCCCCCAAAATTTTCACAATATTAAAAACTATTATCTGGTTTTAAATAACTTGAAAAGGGGGTGTAAAGCCTTGAAAAAAAAGTTTCTTGCTTCAATTTCAAATAACTCTAAAGTGTTTTATCGATAGTAAGTACTTCCTCTTCATATTTAAATAATATATATTTGTTTTATGTAGAATTTTATGTGTATATTTTATGTGTATGTCATATAAATAAATGTCATTAAGTTTGGTTAGAAGCAAACATAATGGCAGAGGATTGGAGCCTTTTTTAGAATTCCGTTAAAGAGGGCGTTCGGTGCATCAGCTGAAGAATTCTTTCGTAGCTTTAAGTGCAACTGATTGCAAGCATCATTTGTTTGGCCAACGATTTACATTAAGTAAATGGAACAAAATTTCTACTCAATGAATGACGGTGATCGATTCAGATTCGGTGGAATTCGAACAGCCATCAGCTCAGCAAGAGTCAATGGCAGAAGCTTGATTCTCTTGGCCCTTTCTTCATCACCTCTTTACCATCTTCTAAAAATATTTAAGTTTTCGATATTGCGACACGATGCTTTTTAAGCAAATAGACTCCCCTTTATGAGGCACTTACACTTCAAGTCATGCATGACTTTTAGCAAAAGGGACAGCCCAACATGCAAACTACAAATCGGAGATACCAAAATCAAATAAGTACAAAGATTTAAATATACTGACTGTGTTTTAACAGGGGACGTAAAGTGCGCTACTGAAATCCATATTGCATTGAAATAGCCAAGGACGCATTCTAAAGGCTAAGAAGAGTATTAGACAGAAAGATTCCGTTAAAAAAGGGAAAGAGTAATTGAACTGTTACGTAATATCAGTCCTTCTGTATTAGCCGTGGATAGTGGAAAATCTCCTCTGAGACGAAGAAGAGACTTGAAGCAACAGAAATGTGGCTCTACAGAAGGATCCTGAGGATACCATGGACCGAACAACGACGGGGTTTTAAAGAAAGTGCAATCAAAAAGGTAACTTATGCTTAACATCAGAAAGAGACAGTTGAAATTTCTAGGCACAAAATGAAAAAAGAGGGTTTTGAAAAACTGATACTCACATGACAGATTGCGAGCAAGAGAAACAGAGAAAAAACAACGCGTAGTTTACTTAACGAGCTTCGGTAAATGTATGGTGGAATAAAGCCCAGGAGAAATAACAAACACATAACATTTATTAAGAACTACAAAGCATAGGAAATTTTGAAGAGACATAATTGTCTACATTGTGAACAGACACGGTACATAGAAGAAGAATGATCAGAAGAATGAGACCTAAAAAAAAACTCCATCTGCTAGCCTTATTTTTGTATGCGAAAGATAGACAAAAGTATTTTTTAATGTTATTAAATAAAAAAAAATCCATTAAATTTGCATTGTTAGGTTTCGGGTACAAAAATAAAGCGAGAAAATGTAAACTTTGAATGGTCTGAACGAGAGATGTGAATTCTTTCATTCAGTAGCTGTGCAGTGCCTTATCCTGATGGTTTCCTATTACCTTATTCTGTAGCGCAGACTTCGTTTTAAGGTGTAGTTTTCCTGATAAAAAATATGGAATACGGTTTCAATTAATGTTGAGAGATATTTTTCTTTTGTAAATGCGTCCCTATCTCTAGGCCGGTTGATTTTAATTTCACCGGAAAAAAAACAATAGGGTACTCCACTACAAATAACGTATTTATTAATAAGAAATAATGTCGGATTTAAAAGTACATTTAAAAATGTGCAGAAGAAATCTTCTTACCTTCAAAAAAGCTGAGGCGTGCAGGTGCCAATACCATTGGCTCTATGATACCAAGAAAACGGGGCAGATTCATTCCGTCGTTTATAACAGAAAACGGTTCACAGAATAGTCCGGTTGTCCTATCTACGGTGTTGATGGATTAATCCGGACGTGCTGTCTACAGATTTGTGTAACTACCTCCGAACGCATTTAAAGTCAGTGGTGGTCAACGAAAGGTATTGAGGAAGCCAGCGAGGTTGGAGAGTGGATTTGCTGCACTGGTAATTTGTGACGGTTTACTACAAAAAGTAATTGGTTTGCATTTCGAATCGGAAATAAAGAAAAGCAGACAGAGCCTTCGAGATGTCGCAACGAGAGACTTCGAGATGTCGCAGCGGGAGACGTGCATTGCTTAATCAGTAATTTAGTCTTGCTTTATCGTGATAGTTTCTCGTGGCTTAGCTGGAAGTGCACAATTCAATTTCAACGTATATCTGGACAGAAAGTGGACCGCAAATCATTTCGATGATGTTTTATTATCAGCCTCATACACACGCACATACATTTCCTAATCAATCTAATAATTCGTATTTTGTTCATAAATTTCAATTAAGATTTCCGTTTGCAGTTTAATTATTAGCTCAAAAAAACTGACTGCCTAAGAGCACATCTGGTGTTTTGCATGTATAATTGAATATTCGCATGTGTCTCCTTTATTATGACCTATGATTTTAAGCTTTTAATGCCGAACAATTTTATTTTATTTTCATGCACAATAATAACAATAATAATGCTCAAAAATTAAATGTTTTCCGTTGACGACCGGGATGGACACAGTTGGAGTTTGCGACATTTTGAAACTTACGTTGTTGCATTTTAATCATGCAACTCTCTAAATCCCTGCCTGAGGATTGGCCATGTGCACGTTAACTAATTAAAATCTCTCCAATCAACCCCTAATTAAAATATTTCCCACTGCTTTATATTTCGTATGGTAAACAGTCTAAGACAAAAATTGGTTAAGGATGTGACTACGGCCATGTTGGAGTAATACAACAGAGGAGAAAAAACTGCGTTTATGATAATCAAAATTAATGCAAAAATGAATTAAACGGATTTCCTTTTCCTTGTATTCTCCGTTATTTTCTGTTCTTCCGTTTCCATGGTCATTATAATTATCATTACAAGTAGTAGTTGCAATCATAGCAATTATTTTCATTTATCAATAATCCTGCTCGGCTTTAAAACCTCATAATTTACAAGTGTTTTTCTAAAGGTTCTATCGTTGTAAGATCGTCTCAAACTAGAAAATAGATCGTCCTGGGTATGACGATAAATTACATTCGGCAGCAAGGTATCTGATCGAGAGATTGGAGGTTTTGAGGACCGTGGAACCAACTCTTAATTACTATTGTTCCCAGGTATACGCTGACCCGTGGTGGTGTTAAATAATAATTTCATTTTTTAGTGGCAGTGGATTTGGCTCAGATCTTCTAAGACTGCACTTGGGGTCAGCTGGTAGACAAAATAGGGACGTCGATTTTGATTGGCTGAGCAGAACGTGGGAATGTGATAGAAAGTTTTTTCGTAGAGTTAAATTTTATACGTCGAAGAGATGAGACGTGGTTATTTCATGTCTTGGAGAACTTACTGCCCAGTGGGGGAGGGGGCGATAGAGCAACTTCCATGGCTAGTTAGAAATGTACACATCGACGTGTTTAATAAAATACATAAGTTTAAAAATCGCTTTTGCTGAGTTTCTCATTTTTATCTCCGAAATAAAAACAAACTAGCGATCACCTAACCGGGAGAAGACGGCCGGATGATGACAGAAAGAAGAAAGCAATATATGAGTGAATCAAGACCGTAGCTCCAAGACTATCCCCAGCGCAAAGGGGCTATAGAAAACAATCTCAGTTTGGTACGCAATGACCAGCTCCTTCCAACAAGGAAGGGCGCAAGCGAACCAATGTTGAAACACAACATGGAAAAGTTTCGACGGAGGGCTCGAAAAAAAAGTTGGGGGGATTGTGGTCTAGATATATTGGACAGTCTGTAAGTATGTTGATATTACTTTGTTCTACTGCCACACACACGCATGCGCACTCACACAGATCTAAAAAAGAAGAAAAAGACAACAAAAATAGGAAGTAATGATGAAAAATTAGGATAATACATTTTTTGATGGACAGGCAATAGAAAAAAAAAGAACAAGCAGTGAAAAGAAAGAAGAAAAGGACAATGAACACCCACACTCACGCATACACACCGATGTTTTATCTTTTACAAAATTTTAGATCATTTGCGGAAATTTATTGTTGATTTTTTATTAGCACGCTTTAAATGTTTTGTCTAAGGTCATGTTTGGCATGATTTCATGTTGTATATGCTGCAGTTTTAATTTGTATTTTGCTGCGGAAAAAATCGGGCCTCGAAAGTTTCGCTGTTAAGATAAAGAAATTTCTAGAAGTAAATTTGACCAGTTTTGGTGATTGTCCCCGTGGAAACCTGGATTTGCGTGCATGAACGCAATGGATTTGTTTTTATCAAGAAAGACTGACGGCATTTTCTGATGGGGCATTCCCACTGTGATTTCTGTGGACTGTTCATGAGTTGAACGTTTTTGTGACTGATTTTGCGTGCATTCAAATGGTTTAAGTTTAGAATTATTTTGTTAATTTAAATTAACTGACAGATCATGGTTTTCATTTTTGTAACAGCGTGCGCGTGTGTTTTTTGCCTTCATTGGTTCGTAAATCATTAATTGAGGAATTTTGAGAATTATTTTTTGTGGAAAAATAAGTTAGCTAATTCTTGTGGAAATAAGTAGATTCGGCTTGCATGGTTTGGGATTTCCGAATGTGGTTGGGTCTGAGTCCTTAGGTGGAAATGGTCACACCTAGTTAGAGACCCGATGATTTATGGGAAGTAGAATGGAGCCTGGGTGCGATGAATTTTTTATATCGGATAAATATATCCTAAGATACCCCGGGGCCACTGATGATCTAGTGGAATTAGTCAGATGGCTTGTGGAATGCAAAGTTGCGATAATGACTAAGGGTTGAAGGACCCTTGTAACCACAGTAGAGCCAGAAATGAATAAGTTAGGAGGCGCTGAGCGAGTGTTTTCTCCATTTGGTGGGGGGGGGCAGCAATGGCAGGAGGGATTGGAGACGGTGCGATCTGAGTTTTGACACGTAGGCGCAGTAACTGCAGGAAATTATTGGTGGTAAAAAAATTGTGATCTGTTCAAGTGAATCTGGTAATATGCAAGTAAAAAGTAATTAATTTGCGGTCTGAATAAATAGGTGATAATGAACCATGCGTCCTGCATCATTGTGAGGGGGAGAGGAGTGTAGATCATAGTATATTTAACGTGTAAATTTAGGTGGCACGGACGTAACGCAATTATGTTTGACGTTGTGGCGTGGGGTCTTTGAAATGTATTGTGTTATTTTGGACCAATATTTGTTTTTCAGGTATATGTACATATTGCGAAGTCTCAAGTGAAGAAGGAAGGAATTTTGTTTTCTCTGTAATATTGGATAGCGGAGGTCGTACCTACTGACTCGGGTGTAGATTATATTGGAGAGGTCAGATTTTACGGTTAGAGTGACTTGTATCCAGACTGGCGTCTGAGGCGTTGACCTTGGATCATGGAAGCTAGTGATCAAGACAGGAATTGTTTATGTGCATGCTGAAGTAGTCATGTGACCGAGTCCCAATAAAAAATTCTAAAGAGGACGCCCTGCATACACGGAATTATAGAGGGTATTTTAATGTAAATAGTTGAAATAAAATTCATAAATGAATCGTTTTGATTGTTCGGTAAAGAATGTTAAATATAATGTTGAAATAAAATATATATATATATATATATATATATATATATATATATATATTAGGTTGGTGCAAAAATAATTTCGTTTTTTGAGATATATTTTAACGTCAAAAAACAAAATTATTTTTGCACCAACCTAATATATATATATATGGTTAGGTAAGGAATGTTAAAGAATAGTTTCAGACTATTATTTTTTAGTGGTAGTGTATTTGGCTCGGACCTTCCTGGAATGATGTTGGGTCAGCTAGTAGACGAAATAGGGATGTCGATTTTGAATGGCTGGAGAGTTAGAACGGGTTTTCGTGGAGTTAAGTTTTACGTCGAAGAGATCAAACGTGGTTATTTCGGGCTTCGGGGAACTTTCTCCCCTGTGAAGGTGATAGTACGACCCCACTGGCTACCTAGAAATGTACACGTCCACGTGTATAATAAGATAAATAAGTTTTAAATCCCTTTTGTTGAAGTTCTCATTTACCTCCGAACTAAAAACAAGCTAGTGATCACCAGACAAGGAGAAGACGGCCGGAAGATGACAGAAACGAGAAACCAATATATGTGTGAATCAAGACCGTTGCTCCAAGACTACCGCCAGTGTGAAGTGGTTATACAACAGTGGTAGAACCTGTTATGGTCTTAACTATGGGCAAATAGTGAATATATATATATATATATATATATATATATATATATATATATATATATATATGTGTCGAGCATTAATCTCGCTAGAAAAGGGGAAATACTAAAGAAGCCAGGTCTAGTATTCACCATGCGTGAAATGGATATTATGCCTGCTTCATACAAGCGTACATATAAATTTTAGATGAAAATAGAATTCTTTTCATTTTTCATTCAAAATACTCAAATTTTAGGAATACGTTTTCACAGCGTCGCCCACGCGATGACAACGTGACCATGTTTAAACGGAACGCTGATCATATAAAACTTTCAGTTATCTGTTTGGATAAGTCTTGTTCTTATGTCCATCGTCTTTGTCATGTTGAATTGATAATGTTAATTATATTTTATGAATATGTCCTGAAGATGGTTTATTAGACCGAAACGTCCGATGTTGACATTATATTAACATTAAAACAGCATAATTGCATATAAGGATTTTTGTTTGTTTTTTCCGTATATTTTCTTCATACTGTCAGATCTATATACATATATTTGCTTACATATATATATATATATATAACAAACAATGCATTTTATCTGTAGTTGAACGCATACAATTGCGCTCAAAATATATTCAGTTGAAGCCATAAAATTGTGTTCAAAAAATTTAATCTTCGGTATTAAATAAGCCACAGAGGTGTTGTTATGCCACTAAACAAAATCCACCACCACCAGAAAATAGACAAGCAAATGAACAGTACAAACTACTTTTGAACTTCATTGTTCGATTTATGGCTGACCTTAATTTAAAAATAAAAAAAGTAACAAAAATTCTGTATATAAGTTTAAACAGAAAGGAACTGTCAAAAAGACTTTATTTACATTCGGATTAATGTAGTCATCTTTCTTCTGATATTCACATCGTTTTACCTAAAGTATTCTCAGACTTTCTTCCATAAATCTGAATATAAATAAAGTCCGTGTAGCCTTCAGGGAATTTCTAACGGGACCTTTTATTTTGATTGTATTCGTACTCCAATTCATAATTAAATTTCAACCGACAATAACACGGTTTGGCTTCAATCAATTCCCAACCGAATTCTGGTGCCTTTTCTACAAATATTTCCACAGGAATTGTTCTAGACTTTATAAATTCAAAAGCACTACTAGATTGGCGGCAAAGTCTCATCATCTTACAGATGAAATGGCTAGATGTAACCGTAAGTTCTATGTTAACTGTTTCTTCTCATTTTGGAACTTTCTTCCGGATTCTCGATTTCCAGTCAATTTTGATCTTCAAAGATTTAAATTGTTAATCGTTATCTTCTGTTTTCTTAATTCCTGTTCTAATCATCTCTCTTTAAAAATGTTTTTCTTTTACATATTATCTCACACACCACTTGCGTCATTGTGGATTTACTGCCTTGTTTGAGGTGAATGATTAATAAATATATGCGTGCTGTGTGTAAGCATGTCGTTATCTCACCACTTCTCTGACGTTGTTTGATGTGTAACTTTGTTTATTCTTATCAGAGCCTATTCATATAAATCTAGCTATTGATCTGTCAATGTCGTTAAAATTTAAATGCAATGTTAATCGTTATCTTCTGTCTTTTTTAATTTTTTTTTTAGTGTTCTCTCTCTAATAATGTTTTCTTTTCCCCATTTTCTCTCACATTTACTAACCCCTTACGCCTTAGTGGCTTTATTGTCTTGTTTTGGTTGAAATTATTGTAAACAAATGTATGTTGAAATTTCCCTGTATGGAAACTATTAATTTTGCCATTTACAACTATATCCTCTCATCTGCAATTTTTTTTTTTTAATATTTTGCAATATCTTGCAGCAATTTTTTATTTCTCCTATTTTTAGGGTTCTTATTTTGAAATGTTCTGTTCCTATATTTGTCCTCATTTCAACTTAGGCTAAATTCTTAATAATTCACTGTGTGGCCCTCGAGTGCTACGACAACGATTCTTGGGTATGATAATAAGCTACATCTGGCAGAAAGACCTCTGATCGGGAGATTGGAGGTTTTGATGAGTCTGGAATCACCTCTTAAATGCTGTTGTTGACAGGTTCACCCTAACCCGGGATGATAGCTTCTGTTAGGGTCCCAACTATGGGTAAATAGTTAGCCCCTAAACAAAAAAAAAAAAAAAAACATCGAATGTATAAAAATACATTTTTATTGTAAAAATTCCAGCAATACATTTTATATAAAAACTTAACAACAATACGCACCTGCTAACAAATTTTAGCGACTTAACCCAAAACCATTTAAAATAATATCAAACAATCAACATGAAATAATTCTTTTCTTACATTAATTGATATAATATCTGGCAATTTCTTAAAGAAATCAAACTGTATCCCAAAATATAATTTCAAAAAAATTAGAACATAAAACATACATAACACCGGCTGTAGTAATAATGTCTCCACAAACATGCACAAAAGCTGATTATCATCTACAATGTATTTTATTGTGAAAGCAGTATAATATCTATTATATTCTTATTGCTTCCAAACCACCAACAAAATTATATTTCGGTACTAAATGACCTATAAGGAGTTGATATGGCAAAATCAGACAAATTAATCAATCAATCAATCTTACGACAACAGAGTCGACACATTTTGTAATTTTTAATCGTCCTCTTCCACTTACTTTCCTTTAAGATTTCTTATTAATTTCCTCGTTTCTTCTTGATATTTTTTCTTTCTTTTGTACAATTTAACCCCCTTTTCATCATGTCATCAATAATAACGGACGCATTCGTTTTTCCAGAGACTTTGACAAAATACGTATTTTGTTCATCTAACCTGAGAACTAGGAAATTTTCTAACATACCTCTCCGAAATTATAGTCTAGATATAATGAAAAGAAGACGGTCGTTACAACTAGCGCTAAAAAGACATAGGTTAAAAAGGACCTTCTCATACTACTAAAAATGCTACCAATGTTTTTTATACTTTTCATTATGGTTTGGTTTCTTAGGCATATTTCCGAATATTTCCTTATGCTTCTGAGGCATTCTTTTCAGATATGTATTTCATTTTGAATATGTTTCTTATATTCCAGTATATTTATTATATTCTTTTTGTTCAGTAGCAGTTTTCTGTTTATGTAAAGGGTGGTTCGAAAGTCTTGTCACCCCACATACAATATCATTTTCTATTTCAACGCACTGTGAGGTATTATCAAGGAGTTTCATATGAACGATACCAGAATACCCATCAGTTGAAGGACGCCATTCGAAGAGCCTTTGTAGCAATCAATAAAGCACAGCTTCGTAAATTATCACACAGAGCATGGCGCCGCGTCATTTTTGACCCACTAAAATGATGGTGTTCATACAGACTGTCATGGGTCCTTACCTTTAACTACAGAATGAACTCTTTCTAACACTAGGTATACTAAGCCTCCCAAGAGAGAGTAAGGAATCGAGTCGAGCCGATAGTAGTTCACTCCAAACCAGACTGACAGTCATACTAACACCTTCCATATCTTGTATTATTATTTCGTGTAATATACCTTCGTTATTTCTACTCTTGTGTTCGTGTTGTTCTTCCTTGATCCTAACCTGGACCATAACACAGACCTCGATGCATGACAGCGTCAACAAAAGAGAATAAACTAAATCCAGTTTATATGTTTTGTATTACTGTAATACTTTTTTTGTATTACTGTAGTATTGTTCTCTACTTTTTGGTAGGGGTGACAAGATTTTCGGACCACCATGAAATTATACGTTTTCTGTGGTTTCTGTTTTTGCATTGTCCATTATCAACGTTGCACAGTTCTCGATGCTAAGCTACAGTCCGCTTTCCAGATTCTCTTTACCAAACTTTCGTTAGTATTATTTCCAAGAACACGAAAAGTTCTCAAAAAGACCATATAGAACTCCATCCCGCTCCCGACCAAATAGCTGGTTTTCTTTGTTCAGCTTTTATTGATCAGTTTTATTAAAAGTCAGGAGCTTGATAACCAACTGATTTTTTATCATTTAAATCTTCCTATTAGAATTCTCTTATGATTATTCATAGAAATTGACGCGAATAAGTTTCCACAATAAACTCAATAATGACGTGGATTTGTTACACTGAATTTTTTCTTAGCACCTCAGTCATTCCTACCATTTTACAGAATCTTTTAATTCCGTTGTATCTCAGGTGATAATTATTATTCATGCGAATTTATTACAGTTGTTTCTCTTATCTTATGATAATGATTATGATACGTTTTATAATTTTCATTTAATATTTTCTCTGTTAATCTCACCGATATGTCCCGGAAAGGTATATATTTGAACGAAGTAGCTAAGTGATTTTGGCTACTATAACCAAGTAGAATACGGTAGCAGTAATCGACTGGTACGCGTCGTAGTCGCAGGTAGGAAGTGTAGATCAATGGCGTAGTCCAGTTGGCGTCGTTATCGACTTAGCTCTCAGACTAAGGCTTTTGGCTCTCCTACACGTCCCTCGGTATTTATGACGGACACAAGCCAATCATATTCCAGTGAAGGGGAACACAGGCGTAGGCATATTCCATTATATCGCTCACCTTGCCATCACTGACCAGTATAAAGAATATTTGTATTTTTTCTGTCTTTATTTTCAATATGTGTTTAATCATTTCACTGCATGGCTATAAAGACACGAAGTCACAATGGATTTAATGAGAGGGAAATATGAGAAAACGAAAAAAAACATTAGGGAGACAGAACGCAAAAAGAAGAATTATGGACAGAGGAGTTAACGTTTGATATTGCATTTAAATATTTGAAAACCAAAGTTGACTGGAAAGCAAGATGCCGGAACAGATTTCTTCAATGGAGAAGTGCAAGAGAAGAAACTTGGAGCATAGAACTTTCGGTTATAACTAGCCATTTCAACTTTAAAAAGATGAGACCTAGCTGTCTAGTGTGATTAATTTCGTAAAGTCAATGTACCAAAGTGGCAGGTTCATCAGAATATTTACCAAGAAAATATTTATAGAAAAATCACAGGGAACTTACGTTTTGGTAACGAGGAATTGACTGCAGCCGAGATGTCAGGGTAAGGCCGATAACATTGCAAACACGTCATAGGATGTCATCACGAATCTCTAAATAGATAGCAGCAGCACCAAACCAGATGTAACAGCAATATTCAATGCATGCACTATTGCTAAACTTGTGTGTAAGATAGAATCTGCCGAGAAATGTACCAAGCAACGATAGCGAACCAAACTTCTTAAAAGCAAACCGAGCGGATTTGATTCAGTGGAAAATAGTAGCCCGAGAAAACAAAATGCGTCAATTTATAGACGTTAGCATCAGTCATGCAGATGGAAAGAAAAAAAAAAGGTTCTCTAAAATGGTTTAAAAGAGAAGTTTTTTTCGAGGCTTTAACATTTACAAGCCACTTCTTGCCCCAGTTAACAACAAATTGTAGGTCATTTTAGACATCAACCGCTAATTTGACATTATTGACCCGATCAGATTCGCCAATAAAATAGGAGTAAAAAGTTGTGTCTACAGATACGGAATTGAGAATTTTTCCGACGACTTATACTCATTTAGCACTTAGCTGTGAAGGAAAATTCCTCATCGGTTGTTAGCAACAATAAGTGAAAATATGTTAGGTCAGAAAGCGATATGTTATAATAGCATAGATTTTACAAACCATTGTTTATAACTAAACATTTAGATTTGTTAAAGTATTAACGTAACTTTAGTGAAATGCACTAGGTTACATACTTAGAATATTCAAAACCATCCACATAACTCGACTACGAAATAAGATGGCAAAGAATATTATATAACTTTTAAGTTTAAATACAAAGTGTTATGAAGGTAGACGATAAAAGTTGAAAGGACCAAGGCAAGTAATTTTAGAAAACACTTGCTAATAATGCTATGTCATTATATATATATATATATATATATATATATATATATATATATATATATATATACATACATACACACACACACACACACATAAAAATCATGGAAATTTGTTATTCGACGTCGTGGTCAAAGGGGTAGGTCACCAGGTTAGCGATGAAATAAAGTAAGCAGGTTCAGAACAGCTGCGAAAATCCTTTGTTTGAATTCTCTATAAAAAGACTAAAACCTGAGAGAGTTCAGCGGATTCGGTTCTTAGCTATTTTGAGTTAGAAAGATCAGTCAGTCAGCTCCGGGCACCTCCGAGAATTGGTACACGATTTGGTGTACATGCCCTAGAGTGGATACTTTCGTCTCTCATCTCTTTGGGGCTGGAGGATAAAAGAAGATAAAACATTGTTAGCAACACCTATGAAGAAAAATAAAAAGTCACATCTTATCGATCCAGCAATGGAAGAAACATAATGAAACACAAAGCGAGAGATTCGTTGTCCATCAATAACAGAGGAGAGGAATAAAAGAGGAGAGGAATAAAAGGGGAAAGGAATAAAAGGGGAGAAGAATAAAAGAGGAGAGGAATAAAAGAGGAGAGGAGTAAAAGGGGAGAGGAATAAAAGAGGAGAGGAGTAAAAGGGGAGAGGAATAAAAGAGGAGAGGAGTAAAAGGGGAGAGGAATAAAAGAGGAGAGGAATAAAAGGGGAGAGGAGTAAAAGGGGAGAGGAATAAAAGGGGAGAGGAATGAAAGGGGAGAGGACTAAAAGAGGAGAGGAATAAAAGGGGAGAGAAATGAAAGTGGAGAGGACTAAAAGAGGAGAGGAATAAAAGGGGAGAGGATAAAAGAGGAGAGGGATAAAAGGGGAGAGGAATAAAAGAGGAGAGGAATAAAAGGGGAGACGAATAAAAGGGGAGAGGAGTAAAAGGGGAGAGGAATAAAAGGGGAGAGGAATGAAAGGGGAGAGGACTAAAAGAGGAGAGGAATAAAAGGGGAGAGGAATAAAAGGGGAGAGGATAAAAGAGGAGAGGAATAAAAGAGGAGAGGAATAAAAGAGGAGAGGAATAAAAGATATAAAAAAAGAGACAAGCAGAATTAATCGAGAAAGAAGAGAAAAAGCAGAGAAAATGGAAAACCGAAAGAAAAAGTAAGAAATCGTACGAAACCTTGTTTTGTTTATACCAGGTAACTGGTCGGTCAAAGTAAAGTATAAAACATACAACTCAACACACTTGATCCGCAGATGGTAAGAACATAAACAGTGTGACACGTCAGAATATTCTTTTTATATTTCTTTTTCTAGCGACTTTGAAATATAAGTCTGTTTTTATTTTAAAAAATAAAAAGACTTGACTCTGTTTATTTTGTCACGTCATGTGACTTGCCTTCGAAGTTTTACCCCTTGCAGCAAAAGTATATCTGTTTGTGGTCCCATCAAGTCTGTGTAGGGCGCCAAGATAAACAAAAAAAAACTCACCGGTCTCTTTGATTCTAAAAAGAAAAGACAGTCTCGCTCAACCAAATAGCTATTACTCAAAAATGCCCAACAAACAAAAATGACAAAGTTTGAAATACACAATAACAAAAAGAAAAGAACACCGCAAAAATAATACTAAGCAAACAATATATGCAAGACAAACGTAGACAAAGCAACAGTAACGAGGCAAAAAATTGCACAAAAATGTTACTAGCACACAAAGTCGGTACAGATCGCTGCGTTCTGACTTAAAGATAAGAAAGAACAAGAATACGGATGATGATATCGAGAAATGACCTATCTTGTTGGCTACTCTACACGCAAGACGCTAGTACCCGATTGCAGGCCAACAATGGACCACTAGCGGTCAGCATTGTGGAGACGAACAGATTAGTGGCTTGTGTGTAGGTTAGGGAGGAATCTCAGCATGCCTCTGTACGGTTTGTTTATAAATTTAGGGAGGGGAATATTTTTTCTGTCATTCCCTATCTGACTGTCATTCCCCCACCTCCTCTTTGGGTGACAGAAGACATAGTTCTCTGGAGCGATGGGATCATTTCGTGCTATTTTTTTTGGTTTGTTTTTTATGCTTTTATGCCGCATTTAACTGTGGATAGGGTCCATACTAACATTTTCATTAAATAATTTTTCATCTTGTCATGGGGCTATTTTTTATTTTGTAAATAAAAAGCATTTATACATTTTATCCCTTGTAAATAGGGCGAACTAGTTTAGGATATCATGGGGAACATGAGTTGTTTTGGTGATTGTGGTATGGATGTATTTTTGTATAAATGCGGTATTTTGGTGGAAGGATTATTATAATGTGTGCTTGGGTCGTCGAATGTGACAAGTTAAGTTAAAGTTAGGCCACTGATGACCAACCTAACCCACTCCACCTTTTTGGTCTTATGCCACATTAGTATTTTTATATTCCATAAATATTCATTCTCTGTTGGACTGGAACCAACAGACAAGTTCTCAAGTTACATTATACATAGTTTTATCGATGCTTGCAACATACTGAGCGATCAATGACTCATAGGTGAGATGCTAAAAAGTACAAGGTTCGATTGATAAGTTGTCGTCTAAATTACACAGAAAGAAAAAAAACACTGGTATCCCATTTTAACAGATATATTTACCAAAATTACAAAAAAAATATCTTGAAATACTAAAGAATATCTTTATTCAATAAAAACGCAATTTACTTCAGACACGGCTTCCAGACGACTTCATCCCTTCTGGACGGTCTCCATATTTTATTTGGTGAATACTGCCATATTCCTTGCTTTCAGTTTCTCTTTGGTGTTACAAGGAGTTTTGTTGGCCTTTAATCTGAGCCCAACACATAATAATCAAGGGGTTGCAGTCTGGGGAGTTAGGTGGCCAGATGTAAGTGGTGATGTGGTCGTACAAATTCTATGACAGTCATGACTGTTTTCTCCTCCTTATGTAGCATGTTGCATAGTCCTGTTGCTAGACAGGGGGCCTTTAGCAGCCACCCTCTTGACCCAGGGCAGCATTACTTCCTCAAGGTACTTGATGGAGGCCTCCGTGTTGAGTCTGAGGCTCTGTTGGAAGATGAATGAAGGCATAATGTCGCCTTCACTACACCATGATAATGACTGAATATTTGTTTTTTATCACTCTCGGTACATGTTTTGGGGACACAGCAATCCTCTGCACTATCCTCAGACGGACACTCAAACATTCTGAAATGTTCGTATTGCAGCTTGCCAAGCAGTACAGCGTCATGGTGCTCTTTTTTCTCACAGATGGTGCCCAACTGATCCAACCCTATTGTGCAGCGACAAAAACCAAACATCGCGCATGCGTGAAACTAATAATATAATAATGCGACAATTTATCCATCGCACCCTGCATGTAAAAGACAAACAATCAGGAAATATTCTAATAAGAAAGCTCTTACGGATGATGTACGCAATTTGCCTGAAAATTACAGGGAACGATATGAAAATATGTTTTGGTGTAAGTTAGATAGATCAGAAAAAATGTATTGAGTCCTTAAAGTAATATGCACAAATTTCTTTTTGGGAAATGTTACCAAATCAAGATGAAGATTAATTCATTCATTCGTTTCTACGGCTTATCAACCCTTTACAGGTCATTTAAAACCAGAAAATATTTTTCCACTGAAAGAATGTTTTGGGGAAATAATAATGCTTTATTGACACTTGTACCACTAAACCATTATTATCTTCAAAAAGAAATTGATTTGTATAGTTACCGAGGTACAAATTAACCGAACTAATCGAGGTATTCATATATATATATATATATATATATATATATATATATACATATATATATATTCTCTATTTGTGTATCTAAAATTCTGTCTGACCTGGCTTTCTCTCACACACACACACAGACATATATATATATATATATATATATATATATATATATGTGTGTGTGTGTGTGTGTGTGTGTGTGCGTGTTAGAGCAAATATGTAAATATAATATATATATATATATATATATATATATATATATATATATATATATATATATATATATATATATGTATGTATGTATGTATGTATGTATGTATGTCTATATGTATATATGCCAATTGAAAATACGATACAATTAGAAATTTTAGTCTGTTTACTGAAAATAAACATTGGGCGCTCTTTGTGAGTCAGTTTTAACATTTAATATTTCAAATTCTATATTGTATTAATAGGACACGCATGGATTATACCAACGGATTTCTACCTTACTATATATATATATATATATATATGTAGGCCACCCTAGATTAATGTTTTCGATTAGTGCGGTAATTTTTTTATGTTAGAATTGGATTAGTATATACGTAATACACGATTAGTTCGGTAAAACATTCTTCAGTTTAACCATAGTAATTGAAAATATGTTTTTTTTATATTTACCGATTAATTAAATATTTTCTAAAATTTTAAATGAAAAATGAATAACTATTTTGTTTGTCAAGTATTACGTTATCCAAGCAATTGTAGTAGTGTTAAAAAAAATGTACGGTGTATAAATAGATAAATTTTATAATATAATAAAAATACATATTTGAATAATTGTCTCTGTTAAAATTCTTTGAATATTTTGATTTTTTTCTTTATTGTTTATTTCGAAATATAAAAGATGTATGCATTTACTATGGAAAGATTATGAATAAAATTTTCCAATAATAGAACATATAGAGAACATAGGGTTCTTTTAAAATAAATTAAATAAAAACGATCAGATTGGGTGTGGTAGTCACCCGATTTAAATCCCATTGAAAATATATGGAATTTAATTGAAAGAAAAATAGATGGCAGGGTCGTAAAAATATCGATGAATTCAATGAAAAAATTATTGATATTTGGAATAACATCGATAAAATTTGAATTTCTAAAATATTTACTTGAAGAAGAATACAATGCGGCAAACCACTCTAAATATTTTTTTCTTAAAAAATCAGATTAATAAACATTGATTCATAGCATTTTCTTGTATCTTCTATGTATCTACATTTTAGTTAAAAAGTACGCAAATTAGAAATTAATTGTGAATATCTCGAAAATCTGAGGTACAAATTACATCATCTCCTATAAGTTAATATATTCGATCAATACGTTTTCGATTAGTGCATATCTTTTAATGTACACATTAGCCGCACTAATCGAGGGATTAAATTATTCCCAAGCGGTCACCCGTTTAGGTACTGACTAGCCTTGACGTTGCTTAAGTTCGGTTATCGTACGGGAATCGGTGTTTAAAAGTGATGTGGCCGTAAGTCTAAGATAAAGAGACTGAGATATACAATATAGATATCGTGATGCAATACTCTAGTGGATTAAGGTTTTGGATCGTGAATTTGAGGATGTAGTAACTGTGTGTTCAGTACTTGAGCCAGGTAGCAAAGATTTATATTCAGTTGTAATAGGGTGAGAAATAAGACAGCTGTACGAAATGAGAACAAGAAAAGTTACCCCCAGACATTGCAATCGGAGCGTAGATTTAAAAAGAGTTCAATTACAAATTTCCTGGGAGTCGATAGACACCTGAAGTAGTCCGGATGATAAAACGGCCGAAACATTGTGACATTAACAAAGATGAGGACATTATTTTGAATGCAAATAATGATAACTCCTCATTGTAGATGATAGAAAGGTATATCTTAGGAAAAAGATGGCGATATGCAGAGGCAGAATTATAAACACAGATCATAGATAGAAAACACCTAAAAAAACTAATATATTTAATGCTTCACTACTAATTGCAACTTTTATTAAAATTATGCAAATGGCACGGTGGTGATAGCAGACTGTTATATAAGAATAAAGTGTCGCTGCCGATACTTGAGTTTGAACATAGATCGCCAGTGAGAAATCACAGGCGAACCCATTATCGAATTAAGCAGACTACATTAGCATAGAGGAAACGCATATATGGGAATTAGCGTGGCGGCTAATGGATCGCCATTTCTAGCCTATCCTCTATTGCTATTCGGATTGCATTTATATTCTATCCTCCATTACTCTACGGGCCGCTACTTCTACTCTATTCACTATACTATTTCTCTATTCAGATCACTATACGGATTACTATTCGGGAGAGTATTATCGAGCATGTAGTATTAATACGAGTGTTACACGTCTGACACCAGTATTGTTCAACGGCATACTATAGTTGTATCTGCGATTACAAAGTCTCTACTACAATGAGCATTACGAAAGTGACAACGAGTATTCGTTGACATCACAAAAGTGGAAACGAGCGTTCGTTGACATCACAAAACAGACACAGAAAACTATGAGAACACCTACGGAAGATAGTGTAAGAACGCGAGAAGAAAGAACGAACCATCAATTGCAAGAAGACAGAATGCATAGTTGTTAGCAAAAGAGACAACCCAACGTGCAAATTACAAATTGGAGATACCGAAATCAAACAACTTAAATATTCGCGAAGTGTTTTAATATTACTGATCTTTTTATGTAATATCAGTCCTCGTATAAGTGAATACTGGAGAATCTCCTCAAAGATGAAGAAGAGACATGAAGCAATATAAATGTGGTTCTACAGAAGGATACTAAGAATACCATGGCCCGAATATGTGAGCAACGGCACATAATGAGGAAAGTGTGCATGGAAAATTTGATATTCACAGGATATACTGAAGGCAAGATGGTCAGAGGAAAATGCAAATCCAACTTGGCGAGTTTGTGTAACTGACTGGCGTAACAAGGTTTAGGGGAGAGCACAATATTAAGTGCCACAAATGATAGGAAATTGTGACGGGCCATAATCACCTTCATTTTTAAGAGTCACGGCGCAGAGAAGAAGAAGAAGAAGAAGAAGAAGAAGAAGAAGAGGAGGAGGAGGAGTTAGGTAGAAATCAATGAAAGGAAACAGAATAAATGAAAAATGGATGACGCACACTATGTAAAAATTTAGTTCCATTTCATATTTTACGTTCTACCGAGTAAATGCATTTATATAACGAAAGCTTAAAGACAAACGGCTACGAGTTACTTTTGATATATTTTTACCTGGAATGAAACAATGCAATTGTTAATAAGAAAACTTGAAATCAATGCATGCAAATTTTCACAGCTAGAGCATTACTCCTTACAATTCAGCCTATTAAATTTCAACCGACCTTCATAGCGACACATTGTCGAGCTCATAATGAAAATAGTCAACCAGCGTGACTTAGAATATAATAGTGGGAGGTTGAGTAATGTTTTGTACGATTCTTGCAGCTAGTAACATTAAAGATCTCTTCAAACTTGCTGACGGCTTAATATAAATGCAGAGAATGATTTTTCTTGAATGTTAGCTATAAACTTTAAGCTAAAAAATGTGTTCAGGCATGAAAATTCTCGTTGAAATTTAGCAAAGATGACGATTGCTCACGCTGCCAAAAAATGTTTTTCGAAGAAAACAAATTAATGAAATGGCGCCCAGCTTATCCAAATATTAATCAAATAAAAAAATCCCTTGTCGCATCATTAAAAGAAATGCGAATGAAAAACTGTATTCCTGAAAAGCAATGACACTACACTCAAGTCATTTTAAACGTTAAAATCATTTCTTTCTTTTAATGTGCCGTGTCCTTTCAGGACGTAGGTGATCATAGATCTTCACTTCCCCCTATCCCTTGTGGCTCTCAATAAGTTTCGTGCTTCTGCCAACTCTGCCAGGCCACGTTCTGACATGCACTTGATTAAGCCTGCCAGGTGTGTCATGTGTTGCTTTCCCTTGTCTCTTTTTCCTTCTACTCTACCTGTGGGTATCAGATTCTCCAGGCACTCCTTTCTCATTAAGTGTCCCAGAAATTTCATCTGCCTCTTCCTTATCTTAAGTGTAAGGTTCCTCCTTGTTTGCATCCTTCCTATGACCTCATCGTTGCTCATACGCTCGGTCCATGATATCCTTAGCATCCTTCTGTAGAACCACATCTTTGTCGCCTCGAGTCTCTTCTTCACCTTTGAGGAAATCATCCAACATTCGCTACCGCAAAGAAGGACAGATGTCACGTAACATCTCGGTATTCTTTATCTTTGTTACCAAAGAAATCATCCTGTCTCGCAACTCAGCTTTTGGAATGTATCCTTGGCCATCCCAATCCGTCTTCGGATCTCAGTGTCACACCTACGGTCCTCCGTCAAACACAACCCAAATTGAATACTTGATTTTATTGTCCTCGGCCTGTAAATTTCATTTCGGGCTCAAAATCCTTTTACTGATGACCATGCATTCTGTCTTCTTGTAGTTTATGGTTAGTACCTTCTGCTCGCTCTCCCTCGCTACCTTCTGTAGGTTTTGTAGTTTCTTTTCCGAGGTCTGCTCTCAGTACTGTCATCCGCGTATCTTAGGCTGGAGAGATTGTGGCTGGCAATGCTGAATCCCGGTAGGATTGCCAATTCTAACAGAATTGCTTCGCTGTATACATTGAATAAATCTGATGAGAAAACATATCTTTGACTTACACCCTTTTCTATTTTTGTGTATACGCTAAAATGTTGAAATATTAGAACAATTAAACAACGCAGTGACTGTGAATCCTGTGAATGATATAGAATTTCAAGGAGCTTGAATTAACGTGTAAAATATGTGGGAAAGTTAAAACTTATCCGCACTCTGGCCTAATGATATGTAATGGCCAAAGTGTGGATAATTTTTGATTTACGCTTCTACTCCCGTTGGTATAGTTGCGTCGTATTCTAACGACCCAGGTTCAATTTTAGGTAATGGATGCGCTCTGCTGATGAGTCCCAAATATAGGAAGAAACAGCATTACAGTGCTTTCTGTTGAGCTTTCTTCTAGACACTATCACTTACTTAATTACTATATATATATATATATATATATATATATATATATATATATATATATATATATATATTGTAATAACCCTCATTTGCTACTGCCTGATGATCCAATGATATCCATCGAAACATGAATGCATTTATGTAGCGGTTTTACATATGTTCGAATGTAGTATCCTATAATATATATATATATATATATATATATATATATATATATATATATATATTAATGGATATTAAATCAGAAACCTTTCTTTTTTAAGCATAATTCATTAAATATGCCAGAAAAGAAAATTTTATATAATTCTTATTAACTTTTTTCCAGGGTTAATACATTTTTTCCGTTTCGTGGGAACAAGGGAGTGGAAAATTATCCATATTGTTCCTTGTCCCAAGCGCTTTCGGCCACTTCTCTATCCATTTTCAAGGTAGTTTGTTTTAGGTGTTCTTACTTTCTCTTCATGTTTTGATAGATGCATTTTTATGTGTGTTGTTTTTTTTATTTTGTGTGTGTGTGTGTGTGTTTTTTTTTTTTTTTTTGTATAGTTGGATCGGTCATTTCGAGTTCATCGTATTTTGACCGCGGGTGGAATATATATATATATATATATATATATATATATATATATATATATATATATATATATATAACAGAATTTTGGCAATTTAAACAAAATGATGGAGCGAAAAGACGTGGCTCTTGCGGCACCTTCCGTTCGGTTAGAAATACTTGGATCACCTTGGAATTTGTGATTAGCGGCGATATATCGAGTCTATTAAGTTACTTCGTCTCCGAGGCCCCGTGGTACAATTGGTATGACGCTTGCTTTGTACCGTATCTCGGTAGTGAATGTGCACTGCTGACGAGTCACAAAATAGGACCAAATGGCCGTCCAGTGCTTTCTGCATTCTTTTGAGGTTTCTTCTTGACTCGATGGATTACTCTTAGTATATAAGTAGATAGATATGCTAAAAATTCTACCAACATCTGCTCGTTATTATCAGTTTTATTCCAAAAACACTGACTTGAGTAAAAAAAAATAGAGCTGTGGCATAATATACGGGGAGATTATGCATCTGTTCAGAATTCTATTTGTGCACAAAGCAGGCACAATTTTATTTCAATATAATTAGATGTATATGTGTACGGTTTCTCGGCATTACATTCCAACACCTGTTGGCAAATAGAGACAATGATCTGCTTGAAATTCTTCTGGCTCTCTCATTTTGCTCCTAATCTGCTTCTCTTTCTTACTTTCTAATTTTCTTCTGCTCTTTCTTCATTTGTTTACTTTTATTTTTTTCTCTCTTCATGTCATTTCACCCTTATCTTTTGATTTATCAAAGGTATTTTCTCTTCTCACGTCACGACACTAGATTTCACTGGAATCTATAATATGCCTGAGCTTAATAACGATTCTCCCAGGTTTATTTTACCTGTTTTTCTTTTTAATTTATATTCTTTCATTCTTGTCTTCCCCTATCCCAATCTTTCATTTAATACACCAACAAGCTGTGCCCTCTCTCGGTCTGAATATTCTGATATATTGAAATCAATATTATATCTATCTATCGATAGACACACACACAGACACACTTACTCATGTATGTATGATTTATTCGACATTGCCTACAAACAAATAGCTTACAAATTGAAGTCAGTATTTTGTATTAGTTGAATGGTATCCGTGACGTCTAATAGTTCTTCTTAAATGTGCAGCTGGAGAACAGCTCAATTATTTACATATCAAAAACAATCAAATCAATTCTTTGAGCAAATCATCTACAACCCGGGAAAATTCAAATGTTCTCGGTCTTATATTAACTAACAACACTCAGTTTTCCTATTTGAATTGCCCGATGAAATATAGTCTTTAATTTATGATAAATATAATGGCTGGCCGAATAAGCTTGCACATCATCCTGGGTATGACGATAAACCACATCCGCGTCCTGGGTAAGATGATAAACGAAGTTCAACAGCAAGGCCTCTGATCAGGAGGCTTTGAGGAGCCTGGAACCACCACTTAATTGTTGGTGTTTCCAGGTCTACCCTGACCTGGGTTGGTAGCACCTGTTAGGGTCCCAGCTATGAGCAAAAAGTTACCCCCCACCAAACTGGGGTCAAAACACTATGAAAGTGTAAAAATATGTTTTAATACCAGAAATACTTTGTAAAAAATTATCACCAGCAATACAGTTTTGAAAAAAAAAATGATAGTACCATCAATATTTTTTTGAAGAAAAATATTACCAGAAATAGATTTTTTGAAGAAAAAAATATTGCGTGAAATACATTTTTGGAAAAAAAAATATTACAAGCAATAAAACTTTTGTCGTCATTGAATAACACATTAAGGCTGATATGCCGTAAAATAAACGAAACCAAGCCTGTTGCAGACGCCTGACCAGGCACATTTATGTTTGTTCAACACCCACAGATCGCATTTGTGGTTTATACTGCAACTATGCTGTGCCAACATTAGAGTTTCTGAGAGAGAGCTCATTCTCAAGCGTGATCAACAAGGCCAGTATGCTCAAACCCACGATGACTTGTGACTTCGTGCTAGCAGGGCCATCAACGGCTGCCAAATAATTTCGTCTACCCAAATTCGCTCACACGGCTTGTGTTTTTCAGGTACATTCCCAAACTGCGGAACATCCGGATAACTTCACGAAACCAGGTTCCGGACAAATTGGCTATGGTGAGATTCGAACCCAGGTTTCATAGTTGGAAAGCGAACATTCTAGCCATTCAGCTACGTGTCCATAATTCTTAATTTAATGATCGAAGGAGACCAACGTCTAATTACCGTGGAAATTTTACTATTTCGTCATGAAATATTTAAACTTTAATTACATTAACAAAATACTGCAATAACAATTATGCGTATGGATGCAGATCGTTAGTTAAGATGGTATAAATGAAGAGATTAAAAATTTATAATGTTTTCTAGCTTGCTAAAGCAGACGTTAAACGCCTGGGAGCGTTATCGCCACATCCGCGTCTTTCTTTCTTTTCGTTTGTCTTTTCCTCATTCATAACAAACAGAAGAAAAAGCTATATCAGTGAGGCTCAATGATATAGCTTTTTCTTCTGTATTTTTTATTCGCATTCAAAACGAATCTGTTTATTATTTATATGTGGCAATGGCAGGGTATATGGCACGTGCTAACTTTCTAACTTGCTAACAGAGGAAAACACAAAATGATTATACGATCTTTATTTCTGAAAATATTTTCGCTAAAAGCCTAGATTCAGAAGCAATAGTTTAATCAAGAAACAACTGACAGTCTATAAAACGAAACAATAATGACTGCTGTTCGCTTTCAGGTCGATTTGATGAACGCTTACAGAGGTAATATATATATATATATATATATATATATATATATATATATATATATATATATATCAGGTCATCCCATAAGTTCTGTCCGAATTTTAACTTTTTGTTAAAATGAACGAAAGTGTATTTTATAACGTCTAATGGAGATGAACATTATTTTTATGTTTAGATGCATTTAAACTGATCAAATTTGATTCCAGAGAACAATAAAATTAAATTTTGTTTGATTAAAACCCTGCTAACATGGAAGTACCCAAGAATCATTTGAGGCACATAATGCTTTATGAGTTTAAGAAAGGAAACTCAGCAGCCGAAGCGGCTAGAAAGATTCACTCAGTTTATGGAGAGGAATGTGTGAATGAAAGAACTTGCAGAAGATGGTTTGGAAAATTCAGAGTTGGAGATTTCACCCTTGAAGATGAAGATCGAACCGGACGTCCAGTTGAGTTTGATGAAAAGCTTCTTGAAGCAGCCTTTGAAGAAAATCCTCCTTTATCAGTTGAGGTATTGGCAGTGGTTCTCAGTTCAAACCATACAACTGTTCATCGTTTCTTCAACAACTTGGAAAAGTTCCTAAACTTGGAAAATGGGTGCCTCATGAATTGTCTGAAAACAACCTCAAATCCCGAGTTGACATCTGCTCTTCTCTCCATTCTCGCCAACTTGTTTCACCTTTTTTGGATAGACTTGTGACTGACGACGAAAAATGGATTTTTTATCGAAATGTTAATCGTCGTAGACAGTGGCTTGGTAAAGGGGAAGGACCCCAGCCACAGCCGAGAAGGGAACTTCATGGGCAAAAGGTTCTTCTTTCAATCTGGTGGGATCGCCAAGGAATAATCCACTTTGAATTCTTACCACCTAATGCAACAATTAATGCTCAAATATACTGTCAGCAATTAGAGCGTTTGAACCAAGCTTTGAGGAAAAAAGACCTGCTCTACTGAATCGAAAAGAGGTAATGTTTCATCAGGACAATGCGCGACCCGACACAGTAAGTATCCCGTTACAAAAGATCGAAAACTTGTTTGGGAGAAAATTCCTCATCAACTTTATTCTCCCGATCTTGCTCCTTCAGACTACCATTTGTTTCGTAGCTTACAGAATCATTTGGAAGAAACAGATTTTGTAACAAAGGAAGAGGTTAAAACTGACATTTGTGAGTTCTTCGAATCAAAGCCAAAAGAATTTTACAGTAATGGAATTAGTAAGGAAGGAAGTCATAGATAATCAGGGAAAATACATTGTTGATTGAATCTGTAATTAAATGTAACATTTGGTCACTTCTTTTCTTTATTCAAAATTCGGACAGAACTTATGGGATGACCTGATATATATACGCTGCTAAGTAAATTTTATAGTATGCTGTATGCTATTCCGGACATATTAAAATAGTATGCATAAATTTGATAAACAATTCTTATTTGCTCTCAGTGTTTGTTTTGTTAGATGTAGCTTCCATGGCCAACCATAGATTCGGGTTGCGCACTTTCTAACCTCCAGTCATAATTCTCAAGCTGTCCCCAGACAAGTTTATTTTTTGCTATTAATTTTCTTGCATCTATCCAAGCAATAATATTTTTTCAATTAGCCATTTTTGATATTTTTCAATTAGCCATTTTTGATATAGTAACACTCGTAGTAAGTTAAAAAAAAATAGTAAGGAGAAAATTTAATAACTAGTTTTTCATTTTACGGTTTTCCTATTTGAATTTTCTAATGAATTTTAATTAGTTAATGAGTGAATAAACTCATGTCGAGTTATACAACAATAAAATCTCCGTAGAAATCTCCCTATCGGATCGTTACATATATTAGCATTCTTTGGATTTCACAAAAGATCTCCAAATAAAGGAACTCAAGAAAATTTATCTAAAACTTTGCAAACTACTCATATGCAATAGAATGCACCACCTTAAAGTAGATGATGACGCTCTGTATCTGCCGAGATGCAGTGGAGGAAGAAGAATGATTAAAATTGAATTGCTTTACAATTTCTTTATTTTAAAAAAATGATATCTGCTCACTAAATTACAGATTTAGTTTTCTTTTCATCGCAAACATTTTCATTTTTTTTTTCATTTTCATTTTCATTTTTCAGCTGTTTTTATCCCATAATGATGTTAGATCTTCCAATGCAGTTATTTACCTACTCTCTCATCATGGTTTTTGTATTCATTGGGCATAAGTATTGAGCATTAGTTTCAATGTATTTGTCACAGAAATTATATTTGGCGACCATAATATTATGCAAGATATTAACTTGGTCGTTGCATTTAAGCAGGCTCTGTTCCTGTGCAGCCATTATAAACCGTTAAGTACTGAACTGCTTAACCATTAATGACTTGTGAATTGATCTATATCAGCATGTTTGCTTTGGAGCAGGAACATGTAATGTAGCGACTTTTGGCTCCAGTTTTCTTCTGTTTGCTTTCGGACTCGTTTTTTCCATTCTTTTTCAGATTTCTTGCAGATTTTGTAACAGTTCTATCTACTTCAGAGCTAATTTCCAAGTTTAATCCGAATTTCCTTGCATATATTTAGTCTTCTCTTGATGCCAAATAAAGACTTTTATGTTTTTCATGATTTCATGAACCCTTGTGCAGAATCTCTACAGGATATCCAAAAAATAATTCTAAGAAGCACAGCCCATATCCCGCGATGAGTTTTGTCCATATTTGAAGTATTTTTGCTAATAGTTAATAGAGAAAAAAAACAATAAAAAAAAAAACATATCCTTCGCTTGCCCTAGAGCTTCGTCGGATTATAAAACGAATGCAGGCCAAAAAGATTTTTTGATGATAATATGGGATAAAATCCTTGCTCCCCAATGCACTCCATATTACCAATGATAAACAGCGCAACCCAACGGGCATATTTATATATCATTTACGATTTGCATAGAATGTGCACACGCAGAAAAATAGTGAACTCGATATAGAAATACCGTTTTGAACATAATTATTAATACAATGTAAATTCTGATTCTTTCATATCGGTCACTGTCAGTATCATGCGTAGGTGAAATAGTCAAGCGATGCATAATTTGTAGTTTGTGAATGATTACTTATTAAATCATTTGACATTTTTGCAGAGGGGTAATAAATCAGTGCGTACTTCATATAGAAAAAAAAAACGTTAAAATTTCCTTTAGTCTCAGCCGCGCGAGGATAGATCAGGCGTAGGATCCCGGCTTGAAACAATTGGACGTCCAGTCACAATGAAAAGCTGCGATAAAGAGAAACAGTCTTTCTGTGGATGACAATATATATGTTCCCCGAAATCGGTTTGAAAAGGGGTTTTAAATACAGCGGCTCCTACCTGCGATTAATGCATTACTCTTCAAGTACGAAGTGAGTTCTACGGGCCACTGGCGTATTTCGTAAAGAAAAAAAAAAGTTAAATTTGTCATTACTCTCATTTGTCATGCGACGATAGCCTAGGGGTAGGATCTCTGAGTGATGTCAAATCGAGCGGGTTTCGATCCCGGCTTGAAGCAATCGGACATCTAGCCACACTGAAGAGCTGGGATACAGCGAAATAGTTTGTCTATATATATATATATATATATATATATATATATATGGTGTATCAAAAATACTTCTAAAAATTTTGGAGACGGGTTTCTCAAACAAAAACAAAAACAAAAGTCCATATAAACATATATCTACTTTTTGATTTATTAAGTTTAGAGAAAATTTAGATGGCGTTGTGTTTCTCTGTAGACACGTCATCCGTCTACATTTGTGGCAAAAAATTAATTATAGAATGCTTTCTTAAATTGCAAACGACATTTGGAGCCAATTTAAAACATTAACAGTGGTGTCCTACAATTTTTGAACTGCAATACACACACACACACACACACACACACACACACACACACACATATATATATATATATATATATATATATATATATATATATATATATATATATATATATATATATATATATATAGATCATTTGGTTTGCTCCCCTTTTCAATACAAAGGTTAAAACTAAATTAGGACGTTTATTTATAAATATCATCAAGAATTTCCCCGGCCCCAAAACTAACCGACTTAGTAAAATATTTAATCCCAATAGCCTTAAATTAATCAATAGTTATTCGGATAACCTAGAGAAAAGAGTCATAACAAGGGAGTTTTTAACATGTATAGGGACTCGAAAAAATTGACTACTCACCAGGTTGCAAGCAATACTATTTTGTATGACACGAATAACAACTTGTACAATTGTGGGAATCCAATTAATTGTCCACTACAGAATAATTATTTGACTAGTTCTGTAGTATATCTTAGTACAATCTCTACAGTAGAAAACCCAATTATCAAAAAAATTTACATTGCTTGCACCATGAATTCATTCAAGGAACGTTGGCGGTGGCATATGGAATATTTTAAAAGTAGTAATTATAAGTACAAGACTTCATTATCCAAGTATTTTTTAAAAGAAAAGAATAAAACACCTACTGTTAAATGGAAATTAATCAAGAGAACCCGAACATGTAACTCCCTATACGCCCCGTGTCATCAATGTCTTAAGGAAAAATTTGAAATAATTAGATTTAAAAATAACATCTGTCTCTGAAATCAAAGATATGAACTAACCGTTAACTGTAAACACCACTATCAATTTAATTTACTATACTTACTTGGGGTTGCAATACTTTCAACGATAATGATATGTCACTGTAAGTTTATATATATATATATATATATATATATATGTGTGTGTGTGTGTGTGTCCGTAGGGTTTGTTTTTTTTATAAAAAGAAAGAAGCTAAAAAGGGAAAAAGGAGGAGAGAAAGAGAGGAGTCTCGTTATATTTTAATATTGTATGGACTTTACTGTCCTTTATCGCCAGTAAGATAATATTGTTAGAATATGTGTAGGTTTATGTATGTATTTGCCTATTTGTGTATATATATACATACATATATATATATATATATATATATATATATATATATATATATATATATATATATATATATATATGTGTGTGTGTGTGTGTATGTGTGTGTGTGTGTCTGTGTGTGTGTGTCTGTGTGTTTAAGTTTGTATTTGTATGTGTTTTATATGTATGGGCGTGTTTGTATATGTGTATATGTGTATATATGTATGTTTGTGTGTGTCTGTATATATATATATATATATATATATATATATATATATATATATATATATATATATATATGGTTTGTTTACTTTTTATGTTGCTGTATGGGTTGATATATTATGCTTACTTCTGAATGTGTATATATGCATATACGTATGCATATATGTATATGTGTGTATGTGTATTTATATAGATATATATGTGTATGTGTGTATATATGTATATATGTGTATATGTTTGTCTGTAGGTAAGCTTTTCTGTGTTTCTTTCTGTAGTGAAGAATGTGCGTACACATATGTCTGTATGTAGTTTTTCTTTTCTTTTAACTTCTGTTATATTTTTATACTCGTGTATGTGCACTAGTGCGTATATATGTATATATAAAATATATTATATATATTCATATTTGTGTGTTTGGAGTTTTCGTCTTTATATGTTAGTTTTATTTTTATGCGTATATATCTATTTTTCTATCCATGTATATCTGTTTTAATGCCTTTTCTTTCCCTAGTGTTTGCTTTTCTGTCATGTACATGTTGATTTTTATCTATTCTACCATTTTTATCTATGTATATTTGACCGTATAAGTTATATTTTAAAAGTGGGTGGAGTTCGTTTAATAACACTTTCAAAGTTGAATATTTCTTGGTTGGTGTATCGAAGTGTCTTTGCCAATGCATGTGTGTGTATGTACGTATCGTTATCGGTGTCTGTGTGTATGGTCACTTTTGTGTACCTTTCATTGTGTATGTATGTTGTTTTTTTTTTCGTTTTTTTTAAGGGTCGTGGATATATTTCCTGTCTCGTCGCTTTTTGTGTGTGTGTGTGTATTTCTAAATACGTCTGCGTGTTTATGCATTATAATCTGATTGTGTATGTATTGTCTTTTGCAAGATATCATCATCCCCTACCTCTTTTTACAATTCAAATGTATGTATGTTGTCATGAAGTTCGTAGCAACATCTGATCTTAACGTTTATTCCAACTTAATTTAAATAAAAACAAAATAAATAAATAACATTTTTTTTTCTTTTTTACACAGTAATTTTATAATTTTAAACTTAATATAGATTAAATTTAAATTCTGAAATGGGTAATTTTTAATTTCAAATTTTATCGTACAATTTAATATTTTATTCTATTTTACTCTAACCCCAAGATTAAAGCATTAACTAATTATTATAATCTTAGTCCGTTGTCAACTTTTTGGAATACTCGTATACTTGTATTTTGATTGATCATTGCAGCTTGTGTAAAAGCGTTTCCCCGTAGCGAGGGGTGTTTGATTAATTTGAACCTTTTAAAACCTTTTATTCTACATTCAAGATCATCACTTGATATAATACCAGAAGTGTTGAAGTAAAATGGCTATTTTTGTAGTGATTTTATTATATATTTATGCTATAATTTTCGAATATATATATATATATATATATATATATATATATATATATATATATATATATATCTCAAAGGCTCAAATACTAATATTCCATGGTTATAATTTATTACATTGGAATCGTAATCACTATCCAATTCATCAAACCGATATTTTCCAATTTCTTTTTGAATTTGTAGGTCTGATGAATTGGATCGTGATTATGATTCCAATGTAATCATAATTAAAACCCTGGAATAGCAGTTTGAGCTTTTTATATTACATTCTTACTCTGTCCTGGTCAGTGAGTTGTATCTGCATTCTATCCTCTTGGGAATTTATATATATATATATATATATATATATATATATATATATATATATATATATATATACCCAAGTATAGGATTCGTGTATACGGAATAAATTCCAATAACCAACAAATACTAGCTTATTTATTCGAAAATTTTAACACAAATATGTTATAAAATCACTACAAAAATAGCTATTGAAACAAAATGGCTATTTTTGTAGTGATTTTATAACATATTTATGCTATAATTTTCGAATAAATAATTGTATATATATATTCACGACTAATATTATCTATCTATCTATCTATCTATATATATATATATATATATATATATATATATATATATATAAATATATATATATATATAAATTACACTGTGGAATTTGGTAGCGACCCGTTTCGTTCAGTGAAGAAATAATATAACCTAATAAAGAGTATACCTTGTCAAATTATAAATCTGTAGATTGGAAGAAAACATGGAAATTTTATGCAGCGGACAAACCGTGATAGACAGATATCGGTAGTGATTAAATTAGATCGCTTCGGGCTTTGTCAATTTAACGCGCCATTTTAACTATGTGCCAGATTCTACCATTTTGGTTAACTAGTTCTACTCAGTTCCTGGTGTCGCTGTGGTACTCCGTCTTAGGCGTTAGAATGACAGCATAGCTTCTTCACTGGGAATTTCAGTTATAAATTATATATATATATATATATATATATATATATATATATATATATATATATATATAATTTAATGGCTTATGTAAGCTGAAAGCTTAGATTGTATTAAAAAAATATGGATCAATATTGTGAATTTCTTTCTTCGTTCAACGATGTTATTAAACTTATCAGACTTTACAAAAAAAATTTACACAAATAAATAGACAACATTTGTCTATATTATTTAATGAAACGTGTATATATATATATATATATATATATATATATATATATATATATATATATATATATATATATATTGCGTGTGTGTGTAATGTGTGAAATATCATTTTTATAGTCTAAAATCATTTGTAATTACAACCATATCCGAAACTATGACGGTTATGTTCAGAACAAAAAATATCCATAACAATAATAATTCTGAAGAAGGTATATATAAAATAAACTTTCAAAACTACTCCTTGGAAACTTTCAGAAATTTAAATAACCATATCTATGAACACAAAAAGTTTCTTATACACAACAATTTTTGAAATACGCAAACAACATAATTAATTTATAATTTATAATTATATTTATTATATTCATTATTATAATAATTATTATTAGGTTGGTGCAAAAATAATGACGTAATAATGTCGTTTTTTGACATATTTTTAGCGTCAAAAAACGACATTAGTACGTCATTATTTTTGCACCAACCTAATGTATTTATTTATTAGGTTGGTGCAAAAATAATTTCGTTTTCTCACATAGTAACATATGTTAGAAAACGAAATTATTTTTGCACCAACCTAATATATTCATATTTACTTTTTTTTTATTTTTTTTAAGCATTTCACCCCAAGCAAGGCGAGAAGCCACTAGGACGCAAGGGGTTACACACAATTTAGAGCATGATCAGATAGGATTGATAGAAGAAAAGATGTGGAGAAGTGTAATGGATAGATCAAGGCAACTGGAGATGTCTATTGACATTACACTTGACTAGCTGGAGATTATAGCTCTCAGGGAAACTTGAATAGGGAAGGGAGTTCCACAGGCGAGAGGTGCGAAACATGAAGCTATTGGAGTAGAAGAGACGGCTACATTTAGGAGTTTCGACAGTGAAGTGCTGAGATCGGGATGCCAGCCTGGTAGGGCGCTTGAACTCATGAAGTCTGGGAATCAGCGAATGCAGCTCCTCGGAGCCATTTCTATGAAAGTATTTGTAGAACAGACAGAGAGAGGTGACGGCGCGTCTGTGAGAAAGTGACTGTAGAAGAGATGCCAGAGCAGGGCCAATTATATTGCATATCCGCCTCTGGAGCCTATCAAGAACTCCGAGGCAAATAGAAATGGCACCAGACCATATATGGCAAAAATACTCCATGCAAGGGCGAATTGTTGATTTGTAGATCTGGAGGATCGATTCCGGGGAGAAAAAATTCCTGGCGCGGCTCAGGGAGCCAACTTTCCTTGCGCTGGACGAAGCAATAGACACAATGTATTTGTTCCATCTCAGGTCAGCAGTCAACGTGAGACCGAGCAGCCGCAGAGAGTTGCTCTCGAGAAGTTGAGCGTCAGACATTCAAATGGAGGGCAGGGAAGGATCTCTGTGGTGATTATATTCATATTTATTTAGATTTAGATTTGTATTCATTCATATTTATTATTATTATTATTATTATTATTATTATTATCATTATTTATATTTATAATTTTAATAACTATATCTATGAACACAAAAACGTACTTATACACAACAATTTTTCACAGGCATTATGACAGTGTTGACGAGAATTCGGAACGCACGTTTGGAAAAAATAAAGTTTCTGATGTTGTAAGGATTTTAACTGGCATCAACCAAGAATTTGAAAAACGACCAATGCGGAATATATATAAACTGGGGTAAAACAGTTATTGATGCAACAGCAATAATAACAAAAACAGCAGCAAAAACAGTTATTGGAACAACAAAAACGAACACTACAAATATTGAAGCATCAGACAGGTATGTCTGAGTCAATATTGCAGAAATCAAACGAAACTAGTACTAGTACTAACTAACGCACTTTATCTACTTGAGGACACATGGCACAGTGGATAAAGGCATTAGTTAGATCCAGTGAGTGAGTTCAATTCCTGGTTAAGGTGGTGGAGAACTTGGAGAGGGAAATTAACAGGAGATAACTGATAACTGACATCCATTGAACATGGCACGTGGAACTAGAACAGTCTACCCCAGTGAGCGAAAAAAAGGGTTCAGCTGTACATTTCAACCACCTGAAGAAGGCTGGAGCGTACAACGACCGAAACGTTGTAATAAATATGGCGACAAAGATGAGGACAATAGTCCGAATAATAATAATAATAATATGTATATATATATATATATAAAAGTGAACATAGAAGTCAACACTTAGAGGCGACAGTCTGTTTCATGCTATATGAAATCGTCAGGCCACATATGCCGTTATTTTTCTCGGCTATTTATATATATACGGGTTAGTGGTGCATTGTGGGTATTCTATTATGGCGGTTATTTTACCGGAAAAAACAGCCATAATAGAATACCCACAATGCACCTCTAACCCGTATATATATAAATAGCCGAGAAAAATAACAGCATATGTGGCCTGACGATTGCTTATAGCATGAAACAGACTGTCACCTCTAATTGCTGACTTCTATGTTCACTTTTATATTTACACACGCTCTATCTCTGATATTAAGCACTTTATTCAATAAATATAGCACACCTTAAGACTATATTTCTTATATATATATATATATATATATATATATATATATATATATATATATATATATATATATATATATATAAAAGGGACATTCCAACCGCCTGGAAGGCCGGAGTGTAAAACGCCCGAAATGTTGTGATAAAATATGGCAATAAGGGTGAGGGTGATACTCCGAGCAATGTAAATAGTGTAAATCTTAAGAAGGTGTTTCTATTTTTGTGGCATTACAAAAGGTATAAAGAAAAACTTAAAAAAAAGGTCACGTTTACTTTTAAGGAATGTGTGAAAAAAGGTACGTCTTATTTTAAGAAAAGAGTCTGTCCTCCTATACGGCAGCGAATGTTGGACGTTATCCTCAAAGATGAATAAGAGACTCGAGATGGTGGAGATGTGGTTCTACAGAAGGATGTGAGCAATGATGAGATCTTGGAGAGGATGCAAACAAGGAGGAATCTTATGCTTAACATAAGGAAGAGACAGATGAAATTTCTGCGACACGTGACGAGAAAAGAGTGCCTAGAAAATCTGATACTCACGGATGAATAGAGGGCAAAAGAGACAGGGAAAGCAGCTCATGACATACGTGGAGGGCTTGGGCAGATGGATGCAGGAGCGTGGTCTCCAGGAGTTGGCAGAAACACAAAAACCTGTTGAGTGTCAAAAGGAATAGGCGGAAGTGGAGGGCCATGTTCCCCTACGTCCTGAAAGGACACGGCACATAAAAAGAAGAAAGAAGTTTCCATCACAGCACAAAAAATATTGCAAATACATTTTACCTGAAAAAGTCAGGAAATATTATTTTGATGAAACTGTTTATTTTGTCAAAAATTTTGAAAGAAAGAACTTTCTTATTTCATACACGTTGGCAATGATTAAGTATCACAAAAGAAGATGATGAAGATTTTATTACTTATGCTGGTACTGTCATTCGCGAATACGAAAACTTTAACCTATCTATTTAACTATTTAAATTAAACTATTTGACTATTTAAATTATCTCAAAATATGTTTAATTATTGTGCCAATGTGCACTTCAAGTAAAGACGCAAAAATTCGTTCGCGCAGTGGAGCAAAACATGAGCAGGGACAAAACTGACCTTATAGACAGTGGCAAAAGAATGCCAAAGAATTCTAAATTTCAGATAGGATACTGAAAAAATTGAAGAAAGGGATATTATACACGTGCAGACAGTACGATCAAAGGGTATTTTTTAAATCACTGCACTGACAACGTTTTACGTTTGCCTGTTGCTCATTCAAAAAAAAAAGTGTTTCCAATGTGGAAAACTGAGTCACTGGAAAACAAAGCAAGGAAAAATTTAAGACAGCAAATGTCGTATTGATAACACAAAATCTGATTGAAAATTTTTGAAGGTTAAGATGAATAAGTTTGAAGTATTGCTAGTACTATAATTAATTAAAAAACTTAAAAAATATTGGTGAACCTACATTCACAAAAACCAAAAAATTGTTGCACCATGCGTCTCAGACAAAAATGTTTTCGAGACGAAACTGTATGCAATGTCTCGTGTGTTCGGAAACCTTACAAAATAAGACATTTATATTAAAAATAATAATAATAACACGTTAATTACATTGGACGCAGCCGGGATGCGAGAGTTCAGAAAGGTCTAGAAGTGTACAAAAGCGAAGACAATTTCTCCCTTAAGAGACAATATAGTTCGTTTTTTCAAATCTAAACGTAATGTCTTTTGCAGTTGTGCAACCCATTAAGAAAGAACTTCACATATTAGAAACTGTAGGAGTTATTTCATCCACAGTTTATGTGAGTGGGCAGATCCAACAATATATGTAGGAAATAAAAATAATATTCGTGTAATTGCAGATTTTTCTGCAGGGTTAAATGAATGTCGACATATCCTTTACCCTCCCCAGAATAAGCTTTTTAAATGGTGGAAGATTTCTTTAAAACTGTAACCTGTTAGACGCATATTTACAGACATTGATGATAAATGTACAACAATTAAACACACAAACGTATTTAGCCTTAATAGGCTACTGCTCGGATTCAAAGTGGCACCTTGCATTTTCAAGCAAGTCGTGGATACGATGCAAGCTGGTTTAGATTTTGACGTTGAATATTTGGACGACGTACTCATAAAAAGCGAAACTAGACGGCAATATTCGGAATTCATCCGACAAGTATTTCAGAGAATAGAGAATTACGAGTTCAAATTCAATGGGGAGAAAGTCTATTTTTCAGGAACAATAGAAAATACTTAGTACAAATAATTAAAGCAAATGGGCGTAGACCAGGCCGATCAAGGACGAATGCTACCAGAAATATGCCCGCTCCGAAGAAAGTTGCAACTTTACAATCATTTCTAGAGATCGCAAGATATTACAATCTTTCGGTGCCAAACACCCATCAACTTAGAGCGCCTATAAATAAACTATTGAAAAAAAGTTGTAGTGTGGAATTCGTCTGATGAATATCAAAAATCTTTTGAAGTCATAAAGAATATACTAGCATTTGAATTATCGTTAATGCATTTTAATCCTGATTTAGAAATAATTGTAGCATCAGATACTACTGATTATGGCAGTGGAACAGTTATCTGTTATAAATTCAAGGATAGTAAAATCAAAGCAGTTCCCCATGCATCTAAAACGCTAATAGCGGCGGAAAAATCTATAGTCAAATCGAAAAATTATTAATTAGCTATTATTTTTGCAGTGAAAATAATTCACAAAATGATGCACAGTAGGAAATTAGTTCTGAAAACAGAACGCCGCTTATTATTGACTATTTATGGTTGTAAAAAGGTATTTCAATACAAATTGCGAATATGTTTCAGCGTTGGCGAAAGATGGAGTATTTACTATCAGTCAGTCAGTTATATGCCATGCGTGATACACGCTTAGGCGATCATGTATCTTTCGATACATGACTGACGAGACTGATTTTTCCCTCGGTAAGTTGCCATTTCTTTTTGCGGAACACCAGTTACCATCCAAATCTATAGAACCCGGTCTGTCCTGTTATCTATCCATAGCTGGGGGTAGGGGGAGAAGAGGGTTCATACCTTTTTCAAGGGCATTAGCACGTAAGTGAATGCAATGGATTTGACTGGAATTCGAACACGGCTCCGAGGCATGGATAGCGGCTCGGATTAAGGAATCGGAAAGTAAAAAGAAACAAGGTGTTACTGAAAATAATAACTCATATTTGTGATGAAGTACGCTGAAAGAATAGTAACTCCTGCTTGCTTGCTAAAATTAATTTTTAAAGCAGTCTCATGTTGGAGATTCTGGGATTTCAAGAATGAAATCCATTCTTAGAAGGAATTACTACTTTTTCAACATACATCAGTACTTCATCACGGATCACCTTTGAATGGTGCGTATTACTTCATTGTCATCGACAATTTTTCAAAATGGCCGGAAATATTTTAATGTAGAAGATGTACTACCACTGTGACTGTAAGTTTTTGGAGTTGCAGATAATAAAGTGTTTGATAATGGCACGCAATTTACTTCTGAAAATATTGTGCAATTGAACATATAATAACGCCGCTATAACAGCCAAGATCAAATGTTCAGATTGAACGTTTTTTTGATACGTTCAAATGGCCGTTCAAGAAATCATGCGTGGAGGAGCCGGAAGAAGTAATGCTCCAATTGTTTTTCAGAATTTATAAACTGACCTTTAATCCTAATACTGTATCGAGGACGTCATCAGTGAAACTAATGTTTCCATGAAAATTAGATCGGTGTTTGACAAATTACTACCAAGAAGAAAAATAAAATGTTGTTATAGTACGAAATTTACTATAAAATCTTTCAAAGCTGAAGATAAGTTTTTTTCTTCAGGATTTACAAGACAGAAAAGGAGAGTTGAGAAGATAGTAAATCTCTAAATCCCATTGACAGGATGATGTATATGATGCAAGATCGAAATTGGCGGCATAAAAGGCATTTAAACCAAATAAAACGAAGATTTGTCAAGGAAATAAAAACTAAACATAGTGATTTTCTATAGAAGTGTTGTACGATACTTTTGACTGGCCAACCCCAATTATAAATACTAGAACACACCGTATCAGTAAAATAAATCGAAGGGAAGCTTTGGAAATTGTTGTGATGGTCTCCCTCTAAGAAACTATGTTAGACTCTTCCACCTACTATAAGTTTAGTAGGAGAAAAGGTAAGGGAAACTGTGAACAGTGAATAGATTGAGCGCTAGTTCATTAGAGACATTCTTACTAGTCGTGTTATACTCTTCTGGTGTACTTAACCATTTCCTTGGTCACAACAGAACTGAACCCCGAATAATGAAAATCCGTATTCAAAAAGGATGCGTATCTTAAAAAGGAAGGTACTGTGTAGAAAGACGACAAAGCATTTCCTACACTAAATACAGACTTGTCCACTCACTGAGTAGGACATCTACCCTGGAAAACAGTCGCAAAATGTGTCGCATGATTTGCCGCAGTAAGTACTGTATTCGCTAGTATTGTATCATGTGATTAAACAATTTTTTCACTAATCTTTTGTTCTATTGTTTTCCTTGGAATATTATTAACCAGAACTACGAGGATATATATATATATATATATATATATATATATATATATATATATATATATATATATATATATATATATATATTCTTCACATTGAGTCACGTATACGTTGCACGTGTATTTGAAATGTAACGTTGCAAAAATGTCTGGATTTAGCCGAAAATTTTTTTCTACAATCCTTATAACATTTACTTCTGAATATTGATTGAGACAGACGAAATTAATCGATAAAAATGAAACAAACATGAATTTACTCAGTTTATCGATAATGTTTTTTGTATGTTCATTCCATTAATCGAATCTAAGAAAAACAATAAAAAAATTCAAAAGACTAACCTTATTGGGTGAATTTAACAGACAAACCTGTTGAAATGAGTTCTTACTGCATAAATATACTATATATATATATATATATATATATATATATGGAAGAGGTTATAGTTGTTCCAACGAGAGAAAAGCGTATATTTTAAACAGAAGAGAAAAACCACAACGTTTTTCGTTGTAATGTGGATTTTTTTTAAAATATATATCATGCTTTATTTTCCCTAAATTTGAAGTACGGGTTTCGGGTCTTGCGACCGTCTTCGGGCAAAGTGTGGGTATTTTCACATATTATTAAAATGAATAAATTTTTCTTATGTTCTTGCATGTTAAACATTCTCTTTTTGTGTGTTAGTAGTGAAACAAATGTATTGTGTCACTACCGCACAAAATAGTCTCACAAAGGAAAATTAATTCATTTTAATAATATGTGGAAATATCCACTCTTTACCTGGAGAAGTTTGCGAGACCCGAAACACGTATTGCAAAATATGGAAAATAATGCATAATATATATTTAAAAAATTCCACATTAAAACCAAAAACGTTTTCGGTTTCTCTCTTCTTTTTAATATATATATATATATATATATATATATATATATATATATATATATATATATATAAAGAAAAATACGGAACGCTGATCATATGATCATATAAAACTTTCAGTTATCTGTTTGGATAAGACTTGTTCTTGTGTCCATCGTCTTTGTCATGTTCAATTGATGTTAATTATATTCTATGAATATGTCCTGAAGATGGTTTATTAAACCGAAACGTTCGACGTTGACATATTAACATTAAAACAGAATTATTGCATGTAAGGATTTTTATTTGTTTTATCCGTATATTTTTCTTCATACTGTCGGATCTATATCCATATATTTGCTTAGATATATACATATATATATATATATATATAGATATATATATATATATATATATAATATATATGGATGTGGGTGTGTGTGTCTGTATGTGATTGTGTATATGAATGTATGTATGTGCGTACACCGTTTTGCATATTCACCCAAATAAATATTTGAAGGTCTTTTTCGAGTTACAAACGTTAATCAATTTAAAAAAAAAAAGACATTAAAATGTTTGTTCTTTTTTTTTTGTTTTGTTTTTCTCCTGAGGTAAAGCAAGTATTATCTTGAAGATAATATATGCATTGAGAGTATTTTTGAAAGAATGTGGAAACGTTCATAAACATTATTATATTCTTAACACTTTTTTTTTTTTTTTTTTTTGCTTCAACCGGAAGTGTTTCGCCATGTTTCTTATCTATCAAGTTGGACGATATCAGACAGAGAGCCCGTTCGATAGAATATTTGCACTGCCAAAAAGCGCAAGTTTCTGAAGAGAGGGGATATTTGACTTTATTTCTGGTTTTCTTGATATAATACTTAATGATCGGTAGTATAAATCTATCAAAATTGTTATTACTACATTAGTTTTGTTTCAACAATTGGACCAAGGTGTAAATGCTATACGCTGATAATTTGGATACAGTGGCAGAATTTACCTAAAGCGTCTTTGTGTAAACGGCATAATATCTCTATCGATTCCTATCTCATCTTAATGTATTCATTCATATCGATTGCATTTTTTCTTCCTGATTATTTCAATCTTTTCTTCTTTTTCTTGTATTTTTTCATTTTGTATCATTCCCTCTCTTCCTCTCTCTCACTTTCTCTCTCTCTCTCTCTCTTTCTTTCTCATTTCTTTTTCCTCTTCTTTTCATCTAAAAAGAGTTTGTTTTGCACTTATATTGTATTCTCTTTGTTCTCTTCTTTTTTTCTTCTTCTTCTTATGCATTTTCTCTTTTTTTTTCCATCATTTACTCAATCCACTTCTTTCACGTTTTATACACGATACAATCATTATCATCTGGAGACGTAATTTTAATTCGCCTATACAGTTTTTCTTCTTAAACATTTGCAAAGATTCTTCCTCCTTACGTCACATCTATCTTGAAATTATCAACTTGTTCCTTAATGGCTAGTAATCTTAATCACTAGTAGTTATATGACTCACCTCAAATGCTGGAAGAATAGACTTTGTACTCCGTATCCTTCAGGGTAACCATATATAGCAGTGACTTGACTTAAGAGATGTATTTCCAGCCGTTAGGTTCTGATGCGCGCTTCAGTCGATATCGGTGCCTAACCTATGTAAACATGTGGTCGATTCATCCTAGCCTATAATATTTATGCATGGCAAAATAAAAAATGATGATACGTAGATATGTAAACAGGATCCACATTGGCAGAGGGCCTGGAGGCACCCCAACCCACGTGTTGATAGTAATGGATCAAGTAGAATAGAATGAAATGTTACGTATGACAGATAATGCCTCGTGTTTTTATCAGTAATGTACGAATAGGTAGAAGAGGACAGACAAAGCCACTCTCGCTTTGTTTATGGAGGCTAGATATTTGACGCAAATTTATGAGATATATTGAAGTCGAAAAACTTTTCTGCATTTCAGTACATTTTGGCCCAAAAAATAATATTTAATACTGCCTGTTACTGTTATATTTCGTCTCCACGAAAAAGCGAGTGTGAATGTTGTGAGGAATATATATATATATATATATATATATATATATATATATATGAAATAGCACGAAGACAGAAGTCACCGTGGGTGAGGGCTTGAACATGATGGCCTTGTTCAAATTTCTGATCACACTAGATAACACACTCTCTTCCAGAAACTGTAACTAAGGTCTGCTCATCATAGTTACAGTATAAACCACAGGTTGGCTCTGTGGGTGTTGAACAAACGCAAATGTGCTTGAGAAAGTGCCTGCAACTGGGATTCGATAGTCGCCCTAGTAGACTGGTGTCCTCAAATACGAGCGGACAGTTATGATATATATATATATATATATATATATATCAGTGTGTGTGTTTGATAGGAACACCGAGCGGCGACAGTCTGTTTCATGCTTGAACGCAATCTTCATGGTGTGAATATTGCGTTCAGGCATGAAACAGGCTTTCGCCGCTAGGTGTTGACATCAGTGTCCACATTTATATTTAAATGCGTTCTATCCCTGATAATGAACACTAACCTATAAGTATAACATAATTTGACACTATTTTATGCCCTATAACGAAATAAAATGGTAGCTGTTAATATCCAACTATAGTGAAGATATAAATTTAAAAAAATAAATAAATAAAAAATAAATAATCAAAATTGCTCAATTAACAGCATTTATTAACAACTTCACTATAATTGGATCTTACCAAATAAAAACAAGACTACTCGAACTTCACTCTCAATTGAAGGATCGTCAAGCCAGGTTTAATCTTTGTCTTCATTACCTCGTCGGACTGGGCATATATATGGAGAACTCATTTTTTTTGTTGTTTTTTTTTTAACGAAAGTGAATGCCATCAGTGTTCCATAATAGATATTAAATACATTTTGCGTGTAAACATCTGCTCATAATTTCATCTCTTCTTTAAAAGAGAATCTGAATATGAAAACATGAATATCGCCAACTTTCTCCTCCTTGCATAATTTTACCCCTCCACGTTTAACTCTTACTATCAACCAAATATAAGATGGTGTATAGCATACAATACTCCATTTTATATTTCGTTGAGAGTTCTTTTCATGTTTAATTTTACAAACATATTTTGACAGGGTGATGTTATTACAGTATCTTCTCAATCTGAATGATGCTACATTGTAACCCCTTTAAAAACATATCCTAAGTTGAACCAATGAAATTAATTCTTGTGAAACCCTCCACATTTACTGCAGCTCAGTACACAACGTTATCGATCAAACAGTGTCCATTTAAAATTAGTACGAAAAATCCAAGCGATAGAAATTAGCTGCTGCAGAAACATCGTCGCTATCACCCGTATGAAAAATGACGGAGTGCACAACACCATCAGAAAAGAAAGTCTTCTTGGGCGACCTCATAACCATGTTCAATTGTATGAACAATTCAACAGAGTCAACAATCTTTCCTCTGCCATCCGAAAAGGTACCACATTTGGCAAAAGAAAATATGGAATACGGAGAAAAATAGGCTGATAACGTCACTGACTAGACTGGAAGATTCTTCTCAAAAACAAAGAGCACGCAATATTTGAATGGATCTGGTCAGGTGCTCAGACGCGGAGCGATACTACGACCACATCCAGTCATGTAATTGATGATAATGACGATGATAATGATGATGATTAGATATTCCTTAACTAAATCAACTTCAGAAAGACGTGTACTTAGTTGGTTAAATGTCACTTTTAATAACTTCCCTTTTACAGAATATAATCCTTTGAACCTTTGATCGTGCCAGCCGTAACCCATCGTTTGCTAGTTTGTGTTACATTCTAATACGTTGATCTCATCACTGGCCTCTTCTTTTACGGCGACGTTTACTTCCTTTCATTTTTCTTTCAACTTTTTTTTGCATAATTTTACTACTCGCATCTTATTGTCATAGTTTTTGTCTTTATTCCATTCTCCATTGGTTTAAATCCACAAGAAGTCTACAAAATCCAATCTGCAAATACTTATTTATTTACCAACACAAGGACCTACAGAACATTTGAAGATTTATATTAATGTATGTATTCGCATTGATGCAATTCTGAAATGTGAGGCGCCTTCATCGATAATCAATACGCGAACATGACGAAACAGCGGAAGAACCCATGAGTGAACATATCGAAATGTAGTCCCACTCCATGGTCGACTGTCATCCTTCTTCTCAACTCTAACCCACTTTACATAATCACAAACTCCAATCATAAACTGAATACGCATCGAATATCTAAGTGCGTATCTGTACACTTTGAGTATGGAACAATACAGCCATGACTTTTCTTGATTGATCTTCTTCAATCAATATTTCTGTTTCCGCTCAAGTGCGATGACATCATACTTCTTTCCGTCTTTTTCTTATTCATCGAACTGTCTTCTTATTTTTTTTTTTCATCTGGTTTTCTTTTTCTTACGTTTCTATCGCTATTCTTTTTATCCTCTTCCTTCTGGTTCATCCTTTTACAATTACGAGTTTACTTTCTTGATATTCCAAATGCTCGCACTACATTCATGTCTATGTTTCTTTTCAGTTCTTTTTGTCACCAATATCTTTCTCCTTCTCCCCCACTTTATTTCTCCTCATCATCCATCTCATACTTTCTTCACTCGATCTTCTTCCACCTCCTCCCTTCCACTTTCTTTCTCCTCCCTTCAATTCTTCCCTTTCTCGTAATCACCTTCTTATACTTCCTTCATTTTCTTCTTCTTCCTCTTTATTCTTTTATCTTCGTCGTCTTTCTCATCTATCTTCCCTCTTCATTTAATTCTTCTTCTTCTTTCTTTTCCCCCTCCCTTCATTTTCTTCCTGACCACCTCTTTATTCTTCCTTCTCTTTCTCTATTTTCTTCACTTTTTCCTCCTATATTTCCTTAGTTCTTCTCCAGCATATTCGTCCGTCTCCATTTTTTCTCCCATTGTTTTTTTTTTCCTTCGCTTTTACTTTTTCTTTCTTCTTTGTGATTTACACTACCTTATTTTATCTTTCTTCATTATTAATGATGACATTGTTATCTTTACTGTTGCGACTATTATTATTATTAGTAGGTAGTAATAGTAGTAGTAGTAGTAGTAGTAGTGTTTGTTGGTCACGTTTTCTTCCATCATCTCTTGACTACACTTCCCTTACTTCCTTTATTTTTTGTTTAAATTTCATACCTGTTCTTATTTTCTTCTTTTACCTATCTCTACCTTATCTTTTCCTGCTTTCTACTTCATTCTCATCTCCTTCTAATTCCTCTCTTCGTCCCTTCCACCGGAACAAATTCACCATGTGAGTGAGTATACTGCCGCAGAGAGGTAAAACGTCGATGTAAATGGCGTTCAGCATGCACGGAAATGGCGACAAAGCGGGAAGTGGAAGTAGCAAATAATTAAACCGCTTTGGAAATGGGCAGCCGTTCCACTCTAGCTAGTCGATTCGCTAACCATTAGCCCCCGATACAAGATGAAAGTACCCATCTAAGATTCAAGTAACACCCATTTAACTGGCCCTCAGCCACTAAAAGACACCCCTCACTTCCCTGACAGATTCAATACAGAAGATCGACGTTTGACGACATGTTAGACGGAAGTCATCTGATCTTACGTTCCCTGTTGATGGGGTTCTCCATCCATGATTCTAGCTTCCGGTTTCCATTTGTGAATGACCGGATGTTGCCTTCATCTGTGTAAGTAGCACCATTTCTGTTTATCGACCCCTACTTCTTTTCTTTCTATTTCGAAACTTTTGCTTTGCCTCTCTCTCTCCCTCACACACACAAATACACACGCACACATACACAAATATATATATATATATATATATATATTGTCTATCTTTTTTTTTTTTCTGAAGACGTTCACTAATGCTGTAATAATCTCCAACGTTGCGTGAGTGGCAGATAAAGATAATCGACAGCAATTTTTACTTTCTCTATTATTGAGCTTCATTAACTTTTGCTTCTGTCTTCTCCCCCCCCACTTTGTTTTCTACGTCTTCTTCGTTTTCGGGGCTATCCTCCTCAGTCATATTTGTTCTATCTTTCTTTCTCTTGTTTTTATAGTCAACCATTCGCCTTTTACCAGGCATTACCATTATATTATTTAACATTATTCTGTATTCATATTTTTCTTATATTAGGTTGGTGCAAAAATAATGACGTAATAATGTCTTTTTTTGACGTTAAAAAATACGTCATAAAACGATATTATTACGTCATTATTTTTGCACCAACCTAATACATTTCTTTTTGTAAATTTTTAAAAGGGCATCGCCTATGCTAGCGATAATAGGATGCATTGGAATTTTGGGCCAATGAAATTTTGATACGTCATAGAATCTAGATATGCTGTTTTATCATCGTTTACTAATTTTCTTTTATAAATAAATATAAACCTGAGTTGATGTTAGTTATTCAGGATATGGAAATGGTAATTACTAAACACTTCAGATATCTCGACATATGGATCAGTTATGATAAATTAAGTGTAGGAGAAAAAGAAATTAAACTCAATACAGTCTGCACCATACATAGTTTTGACCAAAACCGAAATCAAAATATCAACCTGAAAAAAGATTCATGTTATTAAATAATCTTGTCCAATCGAGACTTTTATATGGCTGTCGTGCACGGGGACAAATCAGATTAGAAAAATCTAAATCATATCAGCTATATAAAAGTGTTTCCTAGAATCAATAGTGTGTGACGGGTACACACCTGGCCCAGGGTCGAATCCTTTGGTTACGGCGCCAACTGTGACGTCGCTCCTCCTGGTCGCTCCTCCTGGTTCCAAGCGTGCCGCTCCAACCTCTTGGTTAGATGATCACCAGCCTCGCCTTTCCCAACCCGCTTCCAATACCTGGTTGCTAAAGCAACTGTACTGATCTCCGGTCTGTCTACCCACGCTGTGTTTAGATCTTAGACAGACGGGACCAGCAGGGATTGGGCCGTATGCAAGTTGAGTCCGACGGGGGTGGCAAAACACAAGTAAAAGAAAAAAAAAACTCACGAGACAAAAAAATTACTGATAAAAAAAAGGGTGACAACCTTTTATATCTAATGTCCGTTACATAAAGAAAAATTGTTCTCATTCCCGACCCGCTCTGTGGACTATGGCACCAAGCTTCTATCATACAACTTAACGATTTCGAATTGTCTACTCTCTAGAATTGTGTATGTCGGAGTGTGGTTTAGCTCGACACTGGGGCTAATTTCTATCAATCATTCGCAGTTGATTCTTATCTTCGACTTGAGTTGTATTTCTTCACTTCGATCTGGTTGGGTCGAATTCTGTTCTCGGCTGGGCTTGATTTTAACTTCTTCTTCTTCTTCCGTCCAGTAACTCTTTGGCCTTGTCTTCGACTTGGCTGCAACTTCTCCGCGGCTTTCGAGTAATCTTCTTCTTCGTCGACTTAGATAGAACTTCTCTTGTCTTTGACTTGGGCCGGAAGGATTTCTTGTTTTCGACTTGGGCTGGAAGGATTTCTTGCCGCAACTCAGCCGCAACTCTCTGTCGTCCGAGGTGATCTCTTCTCGCTGCCGTCCGGGGCTGAACTCATTTTTTTGTCGATTGGGGTCCTGCTTTTATTGACGCCGCAGCAAACCGGGGTGGGTCTGTCGGCGTCAGGGCTCTCTCGATAATCCCAAAAGTCGCATTAGTTCTGATTTCCCATTATCGCTATTATTTTCACCCCTACTTCCTCACAGTGCCTCTGGGGGGAAGACGCATACCCATCTCTCCCGGTCTCTCGTTTGTCAGGTGACCGTTTTCGACCAATGGTTCTTGATCGAGCATTCTCCCTCCTCTTTCCGCATATCACGTGACCGCTTTCGGCTAATGAGACTGTGGTGGGACGCCTCCCGTCTCCAATCGGGCGTGGCTTACATCGTTCTTGTTCTAAAAAAAAACAAAATCTAATTTGGCCTTTTTCACACGTACGAAAAATGATAATCTTGGCTTTTTCTCACCTGGGTTCTGTCAAAACAGCCTGCCGCTAATTAGATGTGACTTCAGGAAAGAATATTGGCGCTATCTGTGAGCCGAGACAATCGTTTTTTTTTTCCTTCTTTGTTTTTGGTCAGACCTGATAGTCAAAAATCTTAATTATCTGAATTGAAAATGTCTCCACTTCATCATCGTGGGGTTCCAATTTTTAACAGGTCAGAATCTGTATACAGTTCCACCGGTCACCCCCTCAACACAAAAGACACCTTTCCTCCGATTAAAATTTCGTTTCCATTGTTCTAAAAAATCTTTATTGTTTCAGCCAACCTTAACAAACTTCCATCCTACGCGGACACGGAATTAGTTCAAGTGCTTGACCTGATAATTTTGACACTTGTTAGGTGCTGGTCGCACGTGTGTGTTTTCGCTTACGACCTGGTTTCGTATTATGTTTCTGTCTTTCCTCTTCTTTTTGTTTTATTTTATTATCTCCAAACTCTATTTCTTCAACCAAATATAACAATTTCTATTTCCCTGGATTTCGGTCCGGTAATTTGACCTTATATATTTTGACACCTGTCTTGTCTTAGTTTTACTTATGACCGGGTTTTGTATTATCTATTCCTCTTTCTCTTTCTTTTTATTATTTTTTTTTCTTCTTCTCTTTGGATCGCCTAAATACAGTTAGAGAATTATTCTCAAAACTCAATTATTCTTCGTTTCTAAATAACTAACAACTGGTTAATAAACCGAATAAAAATTAAATCATATTTCTATGAATATCTCTTTTTAGTCTTTCTAAAAATGCAGGGTTTCACAGTGAGAAAAAGACTTTGAGCGAAAAAGCCTGAGGATCTTGGAGAAGGCCCTCCTTCTTTGAACATTGTGATTCTGTAACGCCAGTCGACAAACAACGAACATTATCAAACTACCAACAGCAGCAACAATTAAAATGGATAGTACATGTAACTGGAAGAAAAAATAATAACATATTCAAGATGTTTACCATTCAACACCACTTCAAGTAAAATGTTCAGAAAGAAACCCCTATCGAAAATGGAAAGAGCGATAAAATCCCTTGGACCCGAGAAACCTGTTTTCTTGAAAATTGTTTTAAGAAAAAGATCTTATAAAGTTCACTTGAAAGCAGTAGTGGCTGCTGAATCAGAATGTCAAATATTTCCTTGTAAGGAAACGGTTAATATTACCATTATCATATTCAAATTACTGTAACTGTACAGTTACAGTAAAAATCAAAAGCTACATTTGCTTTAGGTGAATCACGTCTTGCTAATGTATATTTTGTTAAAGTTACTTTTCTGATGACACCGGCTCATAATTGAAACGTGTCGAAAGAGATTATAGATAGATTTTATACGTAAAAGTTGTGTGCGATAATTCAAAGAAAATTTGTTATACTCTTGAATACCAGTTTTAAATATTGCACCTATTTCCACTACGTATCATTTTATCATGCAATTCAATGTTTTAACGATAGAATTGCTATTACTTTTCAGGATAAACTGATATTTGTAGGATAAATATAGTAGGGCTGTTTACAGACTTCGTGGCTCAATGCGGATGATTTCACTGTTGTGTAGGCTTAAGCCATTTAAATTAAATTATATGTGTGGAGAGTTTGCCCATCCAGTTCGAATATCTGAATTGTTAGGCCCTGATGCATCGAAAATTGACGGGAGAGTCCAATACATAAGTCTAAAGTTTTCATTACAAAAAGTATCAAACCGTTATCGCTGCCGCCTTTTTAACTGTGAATAATCAATAACAGTATTGTAAATATATACACGAGTATCATATTTTGTTGAGTATAATAAGATCAGCTGAAAACAGGTAATAAATTACATCCTTGCGAATAATACGACCCCATAATACAGCCATCCTTATGCAATTCTTTTGCAAAGTTGTACCACATTATCCATTAAAATATAGATGTCGTACATTAAAATATTTAATTTTTCACGATACAAATACAAATGAAACCGATGTTTAGCCATTCCTAATTTTTTTTTTAATATCTGTTTCTTTTTCCTAATTTCCGTTTCAAAATTTTTTTTCGGGTAAATATGCAAATTAACTCACTCGGTAATACCTTTTAAGGTGTTAAGATTTATGATACGACATCCTTTTTTACTTAATTTTTTCTCACAACTTTCTCGTAATGTTCACAAGAATATATGGTGTATATGTTTTCGGTCAAGCCAAATATACGTATTTTTTCAACACCATTCTATCTATCTATATATATATATATATATATATATATATATATATATATATATATGTAGTACGTTCGCTTTCTGGCCATGAGACCCGGGTCCGAATGTCACCACGGATGATTTGTCAAGAAGGAGGCTTTCCGATGTTATCCGCCTGGAGGAGAAAGATCCCAGCGGGCAGTACCTTTGGAAAGCCTGAAAACCATACCAGGGGTTGTGAGTGAAATTGGGTAGCCGGCACATCTAAGGGCCGTCGGTAGCTGTGCTAGCACGAAGTCATCGTGGCCGAGGGGTTCAGTGTGCTGGCCTTGTTCAGATTGTTGATCACGCTAGATAACATGCTCTCTACCAGAAACTGTAACTAAGCTTAGCTCAGAATAGTTGCAGTATAAACCACAGGTGGGCTCAGTGTTTGCTGAAGATACACAAATGTGCCTGAGTGAGCGTCTGCAATAGTGATTTGCTACCCGCCTAATAGACGGGTATGCTTGAATACGAGTGGCCAGCTATTATGTATGTAAAAAATACAATGTTGCTATTTCAATCGTTTTATTTTATTAATCTGATCAATTACAGTAAATCAAAGTTGTACATTATATCTTCCTGTTGTCAATTTCTTTTAATAGAAGAAATCTGAGAAATATGAATTGACATTTTCCTTGTTTTCTTCTTTTGAAATGTTCTTGTATAGAAAACATATGATATTAATAACAATATAACAATAACTGAAATTAATGATGGCATAAACATCCGACTGCGATTGTATTAAACTTTGTTTTAACAATTGAAACTTTTCATTCTTATGCACGTCTTTTCTGTTCACTAAATCTGTAGATTTATGGCGTAATACTATTTTGAAATTTTGGATTTTGACAATAAATATCTGTAGATCTGGATTTAAAGTAAATCATAGCAGATTAAATCCTGTCAAATTCTATCATATATAATGCGTAATTTTCTGTAGCCAAAGCTCAACTATTGCTGTCGATGTAGATTTGACATAGCTTAGTAAACAGAAATTTCTGTTTCTTCTTAACATTCTTCTACTAACTGTTATGCAACTTCCGTACGTGGGCGATCTTAGCTCTTCACAACTTCTTATTGTTTTTACTTTGTATCAATATTTATCAATTTACTATCTAGACCATTTAGACCAAGCTCGTTAGGTTGTGGCATGCTCAAATGTAAAAATAAAATATTTAAAGAATTAAAATTGAAATAAGCCATTTGTTTTCCTTAGAAACCCATATCCCTTTATACTTCTTTCTCAACTAATAAGAACGTAACTCTTCTATAAAGTGAGAAAGAAAAGATTGATCAATTGCTGCGAAACGGAAGTTCGCTAGTGCAGGGTCTAGTTACTGTGACTATAAATCAACCAAAACAAGAGAGGGTCCACATATACCTTCTGCTATAAAAAAAAAAGAAAAAAAGAAAGCCGGAAAACAAATTAAATAATTTTGGTCAATCAAAAGAAGAAAGAGACTTTTAATATTCCCAAAAATCAAGTTTCGCGCCAAATAATCTGGAGCCTTTCAAAACTGAATATAAATAGACAGCCGAGTGGCAGCAGCAGAGGACACAGACAAAAAACAGTCCGAGCGTTTAGCGTGAAAGACCAAATGGTCGTCTGTACAAGACATTTTTCTGCACTTTTAGAGGGTCGATATAATTAGCAGATTTGCACCGCAACATGTTTCAAAAGTATCTGCCTTGCCGACAGTTTCCAACAACGACTACTATCAAAGTAACTCAAACTAACAAGTACCAAGCCTAATAAACTTTAGCCAATCAGATTTATAAAGGATTCCCCCATATTGAAGTAAATTAACTAAACATATATTATTTGTTTGCATCTTTCATTCCAAATTTTCCGTTCGATATTACCAAGACCATCTGGCCCTTCTTTACATGGTATATTACTTGTTAATCACTGATCCTCTTGCATCTGATGTTTTGTGAGTGACTCATTTTCAAGCTTTCATTGCTTATTATGTAACCTAAAAATTTCAGTTATCTCTTTCAGATTCTAAATCTAAATGTCTTCTTTGTTTCTATTTTCCTTAATACTTCATCGTTGTTTAGATGCACCGTAAATGGTACTCTCAGAATTCTTCTGTGGGACTATATCTCTGTTGCCTGAAGTCTTTTCTACATTATGAGACTGCCCAGCATTCACTGCGATAGAGAAGGGTTGATATTACACAACAGCTTACCACACTTTTCTTGTTTCACTGCTGTTCATAGTCTCCGTCCATGGTATTCTCAGCATTCTTCTTTTGAACTACATCTCAGTTGCCTCAAGCCTCCTTTTCATCTGTGAGGAAATTGTTCAGCATTCGCTGAAAGAAAGAAAGCGTTTAATTCCTGATCGCTTGATTGTTGCAAACGTTTTGAACGATGAATCTTGATTTCTTCCAATATTGCTTGAACAGTCTCTGTATATTTGAAAATCATGCATTATCTGTTTTGGTTAAATCCCCATAGCTTTGGCAAGAGTCACCCCACCAATGTAACGTAATCGTTGTAAAGTGCGTCACTGTGGGCTCTCTTCGAATGTGAATCTCCTTCAGGCGAGGATATTACAGGCTGTTTTTCCCACTCAGGTTGAGCGCTTATATATGTACCTATCACGCGGTTGTCTCACGTGTGCACATCTAAAGCGCAGGTGGTTTCACCATGTCGATGGCGGCCACTGATGAGGTGCGAATCTGCACCTGGTGACTATGATGTTACCTCCCCAAGGTAACCCTCCGATGCACCTGGTCCATTATTGATACTAAATTCAACTCGGGTCAGTTGGTATTTACTCTAATGAATCACATACTATACGTATCATTTACGCACATTCACTCCTTTGAGGCGGAGACTACAAGTATCTTTCACTGAGTTGTATTGCTAATTCTATTAAACATATAGAGAAAACAATGCTTACTGTAGCATTCATAAAAGTCTTTGTTTATTATTTATTTTATTAGGTTGAAATATCTTCATTCATAAGCCTACCACAGCAACCATTACAATCCTATATCAAGGTAAAAAGGTCATTAAAAGGCATTCTATGTCATAATATGGGTGTCCAGAGCAATAGATCACTCGGAAGTGCTTGTTTTGCTTGCCATTCGATGTTCACATAAGACTGTATAAATGTCAGGATTGGGTCCATAGATTTGTGATTTCATTGGATCTTATCTCCAAGAGATGTTGCTGTCAGCATCCAAGTGTAGGTTCCATCAATCTCAGACTCAGGGGCTTTAGTTAATGTCCAAGCAGTGGCACCATACCTAAAAAAAACAACCTCCACAGTAGCGCGAAAGAATGTCCGTTAGATGTTTTCTAGATGAAGTTAACCGTTGCTGTAAACTAATAGGTTGGTGCAAAAATAATGACGTAATAATGTCGTTTTTTGACGTTAAAAAATACGTCAAAAAATGATATTATTACGTCATTATTTTTGCACCGACCTAATATATTAATCCTTTTCGTTAACTATTTAGTCTGCATTGTTTTAGTTGACCTATTCAATATTTTCATATTTTAAAAACGACCTTACTTTCTAATCAGCCAAATTCATGCGTTTATATGTGAATGTGTGAACATGATCGTGCGAATTTCTGTGTACGTAGGAATATTTTTTTATCTGCAGGGAATGAAAACCTTAGTAAATTCCATGAACTTGTTTATAAGCATAGAGTGCATGAACCTACAAATATGATCTGAAAAAATCCTATACATTCTTGCAAACAAGCAAAACTGAAATGGATTTGTTTTATATAATAGAAATAAATTGTACTTGTTTTGCTGGCTTCTATTTTTCCAGGAAAACAATATTCCAAAAATGAAATACTTTTTCTGCTTTTCGCAGTGACGTTGGTTCTATGCCTCTTCCAACAAATGCTTCCCAGTTTTAATTTAAAGTAAGCATATGACATTTAACGTATACGTTGTTCGAAAAATAATTTAAATTGAATGTTGAATGTACTTCCTCTCAATTACTCACTGACTCACTCACTTTCTCTCTCTTCTTTTTTCTTCGATTATATGCACAAAGAAAATTACATATGTTAGATGATACTACTGCACGTAGATATGTATGTGTTTTGGTAAAAATAAAACATTGCTGTAGGAAAATAAAAGCCGATTTAATATTTATTTGCATAATAGTTGGTACCTCTACTTATTCAATAAAAAAAGAGTATAGCATAATGATAAAAGACCTTAACCATACATGCAAAAAAAAACAAAGTTTTATCGTCAAAATGTTTATGCTATTATTAATAGGAAAGATCAAAGTATTTTTTTTTATAATTATATCATTAAATGTTTAATCCTTTCTGCCACCTTCGAAATTTTGGTTAAAATCGTTGATTTTTTTTTTCTGGCAGTAGCGGAGTAATGATTATTATGGGTATTTTAGCGTCCTTCTTCCGGTAAAATAACACACCGTTATTCTTGTAAAAATTATTCATAAATGAATTAAAGTATTTCAAATTATTATTTTTAGAAAATCTTGATAAAAATATTTATATATATATATATATATATATATATATATATATATATATGTTACCTCTGCCTCTTACTGAATTTCCTGAAATTTCGAGAAATTAAATGTTTATCACAAATTATTTTATTATTATTATTATTTTGGAGAATTTAAATCATGCATTTTCTTTTTCAAACAATTACTGATTTCCCGAAAATCGGCTCCGTATATTAAAATAAAAATGCCATAAAACTATAACATTATTTAATTGGATAATCTTTTAATTGCTTTTAAAAATAATATATATAAAAACAAAATAGTATTAAGAAAAAATTTCGTTGAATAATGAATTTTTACTGTTTTCATTTTATTTTAATTATAATAATTTGTAAAGTTTTAAATCTTTGAAAAATTTCGCAATTTTTTTATTGCTTTAGGTGATATTGTTATTAAGTGAACACTATATATACTTATCAAAAATTGAAAAGCTTAATATAAATCATTTTGTATGAAGATTTTTAAAATAATTTTTAATTCTTTTTTTGTTATTTATGGGTGGCCATACACGATATTAACAGAAAATAAGAGCGATTATTAGAGTAAATTTAAAGAAAACATTCCTGAAATTAAATTACGCGGGATATTTTACAACATTTTTTAAGTACACTGAATACTTAAAATTAGATAAAAATGCGTTCACCCATCATTTCCTTAAATTATGGTTTAACATATAACTTCTCCATAGAACAACAATAAACTTGTAAACACATTATCAGCAATTGTCATCGCTCGTCAATCACGTAATCATAGCTGCTCACAGTTAGTGATCACCGCTACTGTTCGTTTTAAAAATGCGTTTCTGTGTTATTTTAAGCATAAAGCAATTACAGTGGGCTATAAGTTTTAGCCACTCTTGATTACAGCAATTTTGGCTTGTTTAATAACGTCTCTTGTTTTCAGACAATACCGTGTTAGCTAGTATCAATCTACTCTCATCTGTGAACAATAATTGGCATATCTTGCAATGAAAGTTCGTGGAAGCAAGGAAATGAGTGAATTTCAACAAGGTCAAATAATAGGATCGCATCAGTGGGGCAAGTCAAATAGAGAAAACGCTACGTTTTTGCAGGTTAATCATCAAACGGTTAATAATATTGTCAAGAAATTTAATGAAGAAGCCATTGTCGTATGGAACAACGTTCAGGAAGAGCAAACATCGCGTCTGAACGAACGAAAAGGGTACTGAATAGGAAAATCATCAGAAACCGTCATCAGAGCGTGAAAGATGTCGCCAACAGCATTGAAATGTCGTCATATGCGATGAGAAACATTCTGAAATACCTAGGCTATTAAAGAAAAGTGGCAAGAAAGAAGCCGTTCATTTCAGAAGTTGACAGAAACAGTCGTATGGACTAGTCGAGAGAATTCGAGAGCAAAGATTATGAATTTTGGCAGTCTTTAATTTGGTCAGATGAAAGTAAATTCTGCCAACAGGTTTATGTTTGAAGAAATCAGAATGAGACTTGAAAGCCTGAATGTCTGCAGGCGACCGTGAAACATGGAGGGATTGGAGTAATAGTGTGAGGCGTTGTCTTGTTTGGAGGGAAGTCTGAGCTGATTCTTGTTGACGAGCGGTTGAATGGTCCAAAATACTGTCAAATATTAAAGAAAGAAATACTCCCACTATTTGAAACCAATCAGATTGACAAGAATGTCTACCTTTAAGAAGATGGAGTACCATGTCATGCGAGTAAACTAGTAAAGGCCTGGAGGGAATCGCAAGAAATCAAGTCACTACCATGGGTAGCCCAAAGTCTTCCCTTGAATCCAATAAATCATGTTTGGGAGCACCTTCGAAGACTTCGAGAACGTGCAACCAAAATCAAGTCAGTGGCAATCCTTAAAGAAACATAGCTAAATGAGCGGCAAAATATGGATCAGACGATTGTTGATAACTTGATCAAATCCATGAAAAATCAAATACAAGCACTGAAACTAGAAAATGGTGGGGGGACTAATTCATACTAGTTCCAAATACTGTTTATGTTGAATCGGGATTACGCAATTTAATTTTGAAATTGGATATAGTTTATTTCTGCTGGCTAAAACATTCCTCAGGCCACTGTAATATGGCTGCTAGCGGTTAAAGAAATTAATGTCTGTGATATTTTAAAATTAAAATAATTAGTATTTGTTTCAGATGAGATTAATCATATTTTAAATCATCTAATATTCCACAAATAAAGTTTCAGAAAATAATGTTTTTGGAAGGTTTTTTTAATACAGAGAATTACATTGCAATGAAAGCCGATTAAAAAGGGCGTTAATGAGATATTTTAGTAAAGCAATAAGACCACTAAGTGGCTAGACGTTACTGAGTTTTAATGAACATGAAAAAAAAAATAACATTATTAAGGAGAGAGAACAATAAAAGAACACGAATTAAGAAGACAAAAGATACCGATTGACACTGCAATTAAATTTTTGAAGATCAAAAGTCTGACTGGAAAGCAAAAGACCAGACGAGAGTCCCTGAACGAGAAGTGCAAGAGAAGAAACTATTTTCTGTTATATTTCTGTTACATTTGGCCATTCCAGCGATAAAATTATGAGACCAACCGCCCAATTACTCCCTGCTCTTAAATTTGTGAATTTGAAGTAGCAAATAATTACCATGAAAATATTTATAGAAAAGGCACAGAAAAACTACGTTACGTTGGGAAAGTGACTGAAGCCGAGATGCCATGTAAGAACTGTTAACATTGTCGATTCTTCTTTGGAGTTTATCAAAAATATCTAAATATATAGCAGAAGCACCAGACCAGATGTGTCAGTAATATTCAACGGATCGATGAATTTCAGACTTATAGATGTGTGACGGATTCTAGCGGGAAATGATTAGCACGCCACAGTGAACCAATTTTTCTAGTAGCATACAAATGATTCAATATAATCTTTCTGAGTTATGTTAGCGAAAAAATGTTAGCCCAGGAAGGTCGTATGAGTCACTCTTCTGGAAGTTAGCATCAGCCATGTTAATGGAATACAAAATCGGTTGTCTGAGACGATTATAAGAACAGTTATATATGTGACATGTCATAATAGAAGGCGGAAATGGAACACAGAAACCCAAAGGCACATTAAAATAGCGAAACTTAACAAAGTATAAATATACAAGAATCTATATACAAAAGCATATTTAGTTTATATTTTCCAACTCGTTCCTTACTTATATATAAATATATGTGTGCGTGAGAGAGAGAGAGAGAGAGAGAGAGAGCGTTTGTGTGTGCATGTCCGCGTGTGACAGAGAGAGCGAGAAATACGCGATGAATATAATATAAATGGCCGAGCAGTTAGAATGTTTGGCTTCGTATCTTGAAACCCACGTTCGAGCATTAAATTTGCTAGAGAAACATTTCCGATGATATTAGAATGATTACTGTTAAACAGTTTAAGCATTTATAATGCCTTCCAATTAAGGCATGTCTTGGATTGGTTATTTATTATATATATATATATATATATATATATATATATATATATATATATATATATAATAAAAAGGCTTAAACACTAATATTCCATGGTCATAATTTATTCCATTGGAATCGTAAATACGATCCAATTCATCAGACCTACAAATTCATAAAGAAAACAGAAAAAAACCTACTCCGGAAATAAAAATCGAATTTAGAGAGTGTAATTATGAGAGTGTGGGACGAATGTTAGTTCATAAAAGAGGGGTTTAACAGAGAGAGTTTTATTTAAAAACTAGGTGTGAGTGGAAGGGGGAAAATGATTGTTGTCGGATGTCTAAAACAATAAGGATATATATATATATGTGTGTGTGTGTGTGTGTGTCTGTGTGTGAAAAATATATAGAAAATAGGAAAGAACTCGTTAGGTAAATAATCCAAAGTTCTTTAGTATTTTTGCTATTATTTTTTAAAATAGTGCTCGATACAAAAGTAGAGCATAAATATATTTATTTATTTAAAATATGATTCCAACACGCTTGTTGGAATCATATTTTTATATTATGTTGGAATTATATTTTTAAATAAATAATTATATATATATATATATATATATATATATATATATATATATATATATATATATATATATATATATATATGTGAGAGAGAGGGAGAGCCATCTCAACATTTCTCAGGAAGGTAACTTTTTGACGTTATCGACGTTGGAAGGCGAACCCAACATTGGAAAGTGCATGAAAACTATACCACAGGTTGGCCTAAGCCTGAGTGCCGGTGAGTAAACGGAAATGTTTTATCGATGGTTGTGATAGCAAGAAGTCACAAGTCATACTGACCGAGTTTGTGAAGGTACTAGCCTTGTTCAAACTATTCATCAGGGCAAATGATGCTCTCTCTCTCTCTCTCTCTCTCAGAAAGTGTAACTAAGGTCCGCTCAGCATAGTTGCACTATTAAACCACAACTTGATTAGGCGTCTGAAGAAGCGATGGCTAGCATCCCGAATAGACAGGCATACACTGAAAAGAGCGGTCATCCATTATTATGCTTTGTTAAAACGACATGTTCATTCACGTCTCTCTTAAGCGATGATAATTGAATTTTCAAAACGGACAATTTATTTTCTTATTTAACGTACAATTTCTGACACTTAACACCGGCAGGCCATGTCCTGAATCTAAAATATCCAATTTCTGGTTAGCTAATTCACACACAAAATGTCATTCCCTTAAATGCAAAATTTGAAGCACAACAAACGCGCGCAAAAGTAGACTTCTTTTCAGCATTGGTAAGGACGTGTTGAACATTTATCCAAGTTTTCCTTATATTTGCCCCAGTTTCTTTAAGGACAAATACAATAAGCGATTTAGAAGTCACGCATATGAAAGCGACTCCTGACATAAACTTGCTGGAAACGGTTATTGACAGGAAAATAAACAGTCGTAGAGACATTTCAAGAGAAAAATTAAGCGAAAATCTTCACATTCTAAAATTGTAATTCACAGTGACTGAGAAGTCGAATTTAGGAAGCAATGTAAAGATTTCAACTCCGATATTGAGTGTCAGTTAATCTTGATATTAAACGCTCTTCTTATCACTAACGATCGCTTCTTGACGAGCATTTAATTTGCAAGATAAACATCTCCGATGATATTAGAATGATTACTCTTAAACAGTTTAAGCGTTCAAAAAGACATGGATTGGATATTCCTTATCCAGTTTATATATATACTAGCAGTAGCGCCCGTAACAGTAAGAGATAGATCAAGTATCGACCATCATAAAGACTGAAAAATAAAATTGACAAAGATTATTGTTTAAGGTTGACGGACATGCATGTCTTAATTAGTCTTTGTTTTGTTTTGTTTTGTATTTTTGTTTTTTTTTACGAATTGGTCAAACCCAAACTCAAACAAAAACATTTTTTTCAATCGTTATGAGTTTACCGATTGGATAGAATTTTATTAAAAACAATTGTCTTGTAAATGGAATTTTTAAAGCATTCTGAATGTAAAAAGAAAGAAAAAAGTGTGCAAGACAATAAGAAACACTACCTGCCAAAAAAAAGTGAAGTTTTGTTGAAATCGGTTGAAAAATGTAGGAAATCCGATCCCATATATAAACGAACACACACTTATATATATACACACACACACACACACAAACAATCTGGTTTTTATAATAAGTATAGCTCGATATGAGTTGTCCCCTTTTCATTGTCGCGATGCCTCTTAATCGTGTTTCCAAATTGATTTCGGGCAAAAACAATTGTGTTTTTCTAATTTTGGGAGCTGTCAGAACCACCGCAAGGTAATTTTACGTAGTCCTGTGAAGTTTTGTTAAAATAGGTTGAAAAATGTAGGAAATCCAATCCAATATATAAACGTACACACACACACAGACACAACCTGGGTTTTATAATAAGTATGATATATGCATCTAAGACGGTGGCTAGCCAATTCCTAGTCATGTTTGTGTTTGCTTAATACCCACAGAGTCCACCTGTGGTTTATCTTAGTTACAGTTTTCTGGGAGAGAGCGTGTTATCTAGCATGATCAACATAGACTAGCTCGAGCACGCTCAGCCACGATGACATTGAGATATTGATGGCCCCCAAGGGTTCCGTCTACCCAATTTCGCTGCCATGGCTTGGGTCAACCCGTGATATTGGTTTTCAGGCACTTTCTAAAGGTGCCGCTAGCTGGGATCGACCTCGATACAGTCCGATAATAACGATCAACCAAGGGGAGATTCGTTGCCGCGTCTCATAATCAGAAAGGGAACGTTTTAACCACTCGGCCACGCGCCCATTTTACACACACACACACACATATATATATATATATATATATATATATATATATATATATATATATATATATATATATATATATATATATATATATATATATATATATATATATATATATATATATATTAAAAATTATGAATAATGTCAAAAGATGTGTTGCTAAATTATAAGCGAGATAAAAAAAATAGTGGCCAATGCAAAAGTAAACTTGTAGAGTGAATGATATCCTTAAAAACTAAGATGCAAGCGTAGTTCCAACCATAATAGGTACTATCAGGCTGTATCTCCAGCGTATTATCTGTTGACAACCTATATAAAGGTATGAAAAAAGCTCATCATGTTTCATAATTCTCCAACATAGAATTTCTCAAATGTCTGCATTTTGCCATTATTTCCGATCTTTCGTTAAGTAATTGACTGTTATCAGTATGAGTTGCAATGGCTAGTCTCTCTTCTTAACATAAATTGCAAGATCCATCAGTTACTTTTTTGTCCGCACTCGTCGTAGAACCCTCCATTTGATATTAGGACTTTTACTGTATGTTTCTTTAAACTTCTAATAAAAGTATGCAAGCCTTGTGTTGAATCGTTGATGTTGAGCCTTAAACGAGGAAGTATGGTTATACCATCTCTTTTTGAATTCACTCTCTGTAAAACAAATATATTTTTTTTTTACTGTACCATTATCGCTCTCTACTTCAGCACAGTACACTAAAACCTCGCTTACAACACGCACCTTTTATTTCTGCAGTTACATAAACTTGCATTTGCACCTCTTTGTTCTTCTGTATCTACGTAGTTTATTCCATTAAGCCCTTTAATTATATTATTAATGTTGTGCAACTATAGCTTATTTATATTGTGTTTTTGTTAAACAATTTGCTTAATGCAGACCCTTTTGCGAAATGTTTTCTTAAAAACGTGAAGAACATTTTTCCGATATTTGTCTTTACCTGAATGTTAAACGGGGGATGGAACCAAATAATTTTTATTCCTCGCATTTTGCTGGTTCGCAAATTTAAAATCCAACTCGTGTCATTCCTCCCTCAATGCACTTTCATATTATCTTCTTCTTAGTATTAAATATTTCTTCATTAATTGAATTTTGACACAGTCTGTTTCGTATCCTAAATGGGAAACGTTTTATAACATTTTTTAGGTGGTTGGATTTTATGTTAACATATTTTAGAGTTTTGTTGTGTTCTACAAACTTCCAAAACTTGGACGACTTTCGTATGGACTTCTACTGCAATTTCAAGCTCCAGATTTTGAAATAATTTCAATAACTTCTTTCTAATTTGGTCGTTCCTTTGTCTATTATTCATTACCGCCATCAGTCCTGGTATAAACCATAATCGTCAATGTGGAGAATTTCATTAATTTTGCATAACAAGAAGTTGCCCATTAGTTCCGTCCACCCACCATCGTACGATCCTTGTGAGACGTCAAAGTTACCGTCTTTGGAATTATTCAATCCACTCTTCGCTTTTGAAAAACAGTACCGAAGTCGTCCAATGTTTTGGATCTGAGTAAGTTGTCCTGTCTGCTTCGTGATAGCTTGTTCTTTGGCTACGATCCAGGAGAGACACTTTATTCTTTAAGTTGATCCTTCTGTGTTGTCTAGCGACTTAGTTGTCTATTCAGCATACGGGGACCAACGGACCGGAGGTGTTTCCATGCTGGTTCAACGTAACCTAGCTGCGAAGGTGTAACTTGTCTACGTCGACTGATGGGGGCGATTGATGGTTAAGATTTTGGAATTGTTAAGTACTGAATTCAATAACTATTTTAAAGTGTCTTTTCATAACAGACATCTACTTCTGGATAACTTGCTGTACGAAAATATATCACTTTTCCATATAAAACCAACAAAAATTGATTCAGCTGATTAGAGTAACGGTCTGTTAAGATGTTATGGCGTATGATTAATGTGTGTCTTTACGCAATTTACTTAATGACTTGCCACGTCTTTAGAAAACTTCCTGTTTATCTTTTTACTAACCAAAAAAGAAAAACATTAAATATGTTTTCAATTAGACATGAAACATGAGATTACCTTAGATTTTATAATACATTTTGTAGGCGCAATATATTGCATTGAGGCAGGCTCTGTCAAGAATTTCGATATTTGAAAATGTTTTTCTTGTCTGGAATTGATTCGATTGCTAAGGTTTTTATTCCATCGAGAGAGAAAAAGCGGAATTAAGATTAGGAAAGAGCAAAATATAAACAAGGACAAAATGATATGATTTGTTAGACAGGCTAAGCTACACATTTACTTTAAGATTATTTAAGCAGACAATTGTTTGAACAACATGGAAAAAACGCGCAGCCTTTTCTAATTAAGGAACAAAAATAATTTTCAAATTTAACAGCTCAATTAATCAAACGTTATTTTTAGTGGATAGCCGTGTTTGTGTAGACGCTCCGTATATATTAAATATATTTCCGTATTTATTTCATCTTTCCGAATCCTCTGCACTGCCATCAGACTGACACCCAAACACTCTGAAATGTTCGTATTTGTGCTTCTGGCCCTATTGCCAAGCAATACAGTATACCGTTTCCAAATTTTCCGGTGAAGTGCATTTCATCATGGTGCTCTTTTTCTTACAAACGGTGTAAACTTACCCTATTATAAGTGCAGTGGACAAAATCAAAAACAAACAATGCGCAAGCGCGAAATTAAAAATATGAAATGAAGACAATTTACCCATCGCACCACACACACACACACACACATACACGCACGCACACACACACACACACATATATATATATATATATATATATATATATATATATATATATATATATATATATATATATATATAAACGTCTTAAAATGTATGTGAATCATTGGGCTAGATGGTGTTGGAATTTCACTTCAGTACACCTATTCGTACGCTTGGATGAACCATCCAATTCCCTTTGCATTTAATTAGTCAAAAGGAAGTTCTATTGAAATAACTATTCAGGATGTTACATTCCCAAACCGCTAGAAGCTTAACCCATTGAAGTCTAATAAACACTTACCTTTCCCACATATAACGCTTATACAACAAGCTCGTTTACTAACCATCTATCTTGAGTGGACCTTGGACCTTATATTGGTTGAATATTAACAAAAATTTCACTTTGACAAAACAGCCGCTACGCTACGTCCACATCACACACACACACACACACACACACACCCACACACACACATATATATATATATAGAGAGAGAGAGAGACAGAGAGAGAGAGAGAAGAGGCACGGTGGAGTAATGGATAGCGGCGGGTTCGAATTCCAGTCGAATCCATTACATTCACTTACGTGCTAATACCCTTGGGAAAGGTGTGAATCCTCTTCTCCATCCAGCTATAGGTAAATAGCAGGACAGTCTGGGTTCTATAGCCTTGGATGGCAACTGGTCTAGTAGAAGGAAAACTCTGAATTCAAAACCTGCGGAGGGTCGTTTGTGGCACGTAGTGCACCAGGTCTCTACAATCGGCCCTTCAAAAAGTGTGGATGGCCCTGCACGAAACCTTCACCACTATAATCAAATCTCATGTGCCGTTGTCGGGCTGTCGGTTTCCTGGAAACTGATCTGCTCGATACTCATACGTCGAATTCGACGGGAGAGTCGAGTATATATATATATATATATATATATATATGGATAGATATTGATATAGGTATGTTATATTATAGTGAATATACATAATATCCAATGTTGTGACCATTATGTTGTTCGTGTTCTCGTGTTGATGATTCAAAATTGTGTGTTAAAACTTGTTTATATAATTATAGTTTTGTAAAATATTAGACTTAACTATTAATAATTTATATGATACAAATTCTTATATTCAAAAGACTGAGAATTCCAAAAGTTAAAAAAATTAATTTAATTATTTCAATTTCTATTTTAATTCAAAAGTAAACAATGTATCAAGAGGATACCTCTCTTTTTTACATAGTTTAAGTACCCTAGCCATGTCAATTAAGCCATGGCTAGGGTACTCAAATTAGAACACAGTGTGAAAATATAATTTAACGGTGCAAATATAAAAAAATAGAAATGAATAGGTCGGAACTATAAATCAAATGTACTTATAAACATGGAATTATGTATACACAAACGGTATATATTAATAGAGTACAGCAATATTGTATTGAATGTGTGAAATAGATATATATGAAATAGTATTAATGAAGCGTTCTAGGAATATTAAAAGTTGTTGCATATTCTATTAATATTCGTAAAATCTATTTTGCAAACTCTTTTAATCGGGATCAATGCATTTGAACAGGTGCTGGCATATATAGATACATGTAGACATCAATTCGGATCTCGTGTTCAGCAAGTTAGGGTTATTTGAGTGTTTTAATATAATATGCTTCTGCAACAAACAGAAGTTACATCTGCCCCTCTTATAAATCTATGGCTTTATTTTCGTGATTCTCCCCCAGCTAATGGTTAGGTTCTTATGTTTTTTTAATCACCAAACATACTTTGAAAGTGCTGTGCAGTTTTTGTATTTGCCATTGTTCAGTGTAATTTTGTGGTGGTAAGACCGCGATTTCAAGCTTTTCTCTGTGGATCCAAAGTAATATTTCGCATCATCGTCTGAATTTGATCCTAGCTCTGTATATTATGCCTCCAGTCCAGCACTGACCATTTAATGGACAGGTTACATTTTTACGGCTGTTGAATTTAAGATTATTTTAGATCATATTGTTTTGTTTGGAAGCTTGCCTAATACATTTTTGTTAAGTTGGGATATGTAATTGTCTATGTTTTTTGCGCAGCTATAGATTACCTTAATGTTATTTTTGTTGAAAATTTTTTATCAGTGGAGAATGACCAAAGTTTTTGTTAATTAAATTTAGGAAAATTCTACTTACATTGGTTTTGACATAACTCAGGTATGGTTGGTGAAACCATATTATGTTACGTTTGCGTTGTTTTTGCTTATTTTTATCTTTGTTGTAATTTATTCCTACATACTCTAATTTCCCACTATGGTTGCTGTGTTCTAAGGCTTTGTTATATCTAGCTTTATTATCGTCGAATATTTCTTTGTTACTGGAGTTGGTCGATAATCTATATTGTACCGATTTGTGAAAATTGTCAAGTATCCTTTTATTGTGGTTCGATATTCTCTCAACGTGCCTGTCGTTGTATAAATCCTTAGTGTATGGTTTATACAACCCCTTACTCATGTCGAATGTAACATCTAGGAAATTGATCACTTTAGCGTTGGTATTGGTGGTAATGTTTAGTTAATGGTCCTTAAAGAATTTAGTTAGGTCCTTTCTCATTCGATCTGCTTGTCTACGTCTTGTGTACGAAGGAGAATAATCCCACCGTTCTCTGTATATACCATTGTTTTTATATCAGAGATAAATCTGAGTTCCCATAGTAACAGTATCCCGAAATGTTCACATGCTTCTGCAGAATCATGTTCTTCCATGGATACGCAAAAGCATTGGTTATCTTTCTTAGTCCATAAAGTTCCGTCGTGGTTTCTGTGCCTTTCTCATGATATGTACTTCTTGGTCGGAGATATGGCAGTAATTCATTGCTAAATTAATAGAGGACATCAGTAGATCTTCCGTGATGGATGCATAGAAGTCGCAGATATCGAACTGTCAAAATAGGCATTCTTCTTTGTTATATATATTACTAAACCATTCAATAGCTTCGGCCATATATCGCCTCTGGTTGATACCTAAAGCATTTTTGTATACTTACACGCTGTTTCTATAATGGTTTTGCTGATAATACCAATGTTGATTTCTATGGATTGAGAAATCGCTATTATTTAGGAAATTCTCCTTGTGATCTTTAATCGTGACGAG